>OY992539.1:170840073-172040073 GCA_963921195.1 Pegoplata infirma
TTTTAATAAAATTTTTTTCGCGGAATTTTTTTTTTTCAAAAGTAATTTCCTTTTAAATAAAGTTGTTTTCAATAATCTTTTTGAAATTGTGGAGGGTATTACTACATTCGGCAAGGCCGAATTTAACTTTTTTACTTGTTTTATGTGAAAAAGGTCTCAAAACTTATTTATAGGAAAAAAAGTCTCAGAATTTTCTGAATTTGAGATTTATTTTAAGGAAAAAGGTCTCAGAATCTGAATCTTTTTTAAGAAGAAAAAGGTCACAAAGTCTGAGACTTTTTATTGTTGAAAAATAGTCTCAGAAGTTGAAACTAACTGAATTGGTAGAATGTCGCAAAATCTGAGACTTTTTCAACGGGAAAAAGGTCTTAGAATCTAAGAATTTTTTTATAGGAATAAGGTCTCAGAATCTCAAAAAAATGTCTCAGAATCTCAGACTTTTTCTATAGGAAACAGGTCTCAGAATCTATGATCTTTCTATAGGAAAAAGGTCTTAAAGTCTGAGACGCTTTTCCGAATCTAGGACTTTTTCTATAGGAAAAGTGTCTTAGAATCGGAAAAGATTTCAGAATCAGAAAAAGGTCTCAGAATCTGTCACTTCTTCTTTAGAGAAAAAGTGCCACAATTTTAAACTTTTTCTATGTAAGAAAAAACTTTCAGAATCTGAGACTTTTTCTTTAGGAAGAATGTGTGAGAATCTGAGCCTTATTCTTTAGGAATAAGATCTCAGAATTCGAAACTTTTTCTTTAGGAAAAAGGTCTTAGAATCTGAGCCTTTATCTATTGGAAAAAGATCGAAGAATCTTAGACTTTTTCTATAGAAAAAAGGTTTCAGAATCTAAAATTTTTTCAGTACGTAACAAATCTAATAATCAGAGACCTCTCTATAGGAAAAATGTCTCAGTAATGCTTTAAAATATGAGACTTTTTCTATAGTAAAATGTCTCAGAATCTGAGACTTTTTCTGTGGAAAAAAATTCTTAGAATCTGAAAATTTTTCTATACGAAAAAACTTGAGACATTTTCCCTATAAAAAATAATTTTTGACGAAAAATGTCTCAACATCAGATGTTTTCTATGTAGGGAGAATTTCTTCTATTAAAAAATTCTCTTCTTATGTATACGAAAAATATACAATTTTCTTTTAAAACAAATTAAAAAAAAAAATGATCTAAACGAAATATGATCATGAAAAACAAACCTTATTCGGCAAAAACTAATAAATTTGATGATTTTATAGCTTTCCCATCACATTTTTTTTGTAAAAAAAACGTATCCCTTTTTTTTTGATCGTCAACAAAGGAGAATTTATGATTTTTTTTCGAAGTTAAAAAAATGTCCCCCCCCCCCCCAAAACCCAAAAGCTGTACCCGCCACTGTTCTAAAGGATACCAGAAAACAGCGTTGAGGAACCATCGACCATAAAATCTTTGTATAGGATACCAGAAAACAGCTTTGAGGAACCAAAAAAATGGAGTGACAAACAAATCACAATATTGACTTACAATTAGTCGAATTTGATGGTCGCGATGGTTATTGAAATATCAGCAAAACGATGGCCACGTTCGGAATTTTTAAATATTTTTTCAATAAAGTACACGCAAAAAAAAAACTCTGCGTCAGATTGAGCAATCCACTTGGTAAATTTTTTTTCATAGCAAAATTTTTTTTTTACCAAATTTTTGCTAAAATTATGCTTGTCGATGTTAAAGTAAAATAATTAATTTTTTACAAGGATGGGTACCAATTCGATAAAAGTATTGGTATTGGTATTGGTTTTTAAAATTATATTAGTATTGGTATAGGTATTGGTTTTCATTTTTTGTTGAATTGGTATAGGTTTCGGTATTGGTTTTGAATTATTTAGGTATTGGGTATTGGTATTGGTTTTAGCCTCGAATCGGTATCGGTTTTTAATAAGTATTGGTATTTATCTTATATCGGTTTTGGTATTTGTATGCAAAAGGTTTTGTCGTTAATATTAATTAATTTAACGTAAGTCGTCCTTCTGTCAGCCCCACAGTGCACACTGGGGCGAGATGGTAGGTTTTTTGGCCAAAAGTCTCTACAGGTCGTAAATGTTAACCGATTTTTTTGAAATTCAGAATATAAGCCTATATTAAGGTAATAAAAAAAAAGTGCCTTAAAAGTTTTTGAAATCGGACCTACAAGGAAACTATTTCAGGGTGGACACTTAATTTTTAATAAAATTTGCAGATGTTATAGATGAAACAAATGAAGAGAAACATGTCTTTTGTTTATGTATTTGAATTAGAAATGGTCTGTGGTCGCGTAATTTGCGTGACTCAAAAAACCACGTGATTCAGGCGTGAGCGATTTTTATTTAAATCACGTGATTGTAGAGTGATTTTCATTTAAATTAAGTACTATATTAGTAGGGTGACCATTTTTCCAGAACTCAAATCAGTACACCCTTTTTTTCCAAAAAAAAAATCTGTGAAAGTTTTGCTTTAAAATTTATGACGAATGTTTTCAGCTATTAAAAATTTAAATTTTGAACAATAATAATAATTTTGATCACATGATCAATTATTTTTATTTATTCTTTCTATTTATTTACAACTCATTTTTAATAAATTCAACCTAACCGAGAACTGGTGACAATGACCGTCGTCTCGTTGTAGCGAAAAAAACCAAGGGTTCTGGTGGGAATCGAACCCACGACCCCCACGTTGAGAGGCTAGCACGCTACCAACTTGCTTACGGGGGCCCCATAAATTTCGAACAATTGTAGTTGTTTGGGGTCAACTAGTATTGCAGTAAAAACAACCGCTAAGAACAACTGACACTAACAGTTGTAGTTATTTTACAGAACGCTTAAAGAAATATTTTATTAGAAAGTTCGGCAGATTCTGAGGATTTTTCTATTGAGTTCTGCAATCTTTTCATTTTAGGAAACCTCCGAAATTATGAGCACATACACAGCTCAGACTTTGTGTATATTTTTTAGAAATAAACGCCCTTAAATTCTGACGACTTTTCAAATCGAAACATCTGAGCTTCATTTGGATTCATTTAAATGTAGAAAATCAATAATTTCGCGAACATTTGCCTAAAGGAAACCGAAAGGATGCTACACGCTTTTTCATGCACTCTGCAAGATCCTTCGAATTTGTGCAAAATAACACATCTCAAACCAAACTTGTATAAAACTTCTCCGATTCCTTATTTTATAGAAATTATAGTTTTTGTAAAGAATTTTAAAATAAAATTATTTTTTTAAGTTAAAATACTCAAAAATCAGTACAATCAGTACATATTTCATAAAATCAGTACAAATCAGTACACGCTTTTTTGATCAGTACAAGTGACAAAAAATCAGTACATGTACTGATCAAATCAGTACGAATGGTCAGCCTATATATTAGCCCAGTTGGAAAATGTGTCACTGAGGAAATTTCCACAGTGATTCCTTGAGGAAATGTCTTCAGGTTCTGACAAATCATAGGTAATCCTTGATGACATGTCCTAACATTGTCAGCACTGAATGTTTGCTTTATGAGTGTGGACAATTCCTCTAAGACGTCTTAAAGGAAATGTCTTCAGAATAGCAGTATGTTAAATTAGAATTTTAAATCTGGGCAACTCTTCAATTTCCAAGAAAAAGATGGCAATATTATCGATTTATTTAAAATAAAATCAAAATCTAACAAGTAGAATAAAAGTAATAAATAGACAAACAATTTTCAAAATAAAGTTTGGAACAAGTAGTTAGGTGTGGGACTGATAAACTGGAGGTTCCAGGTTCAAATCCAGTTGGGACTAAAAAAGACGAAAAGTTTTTTCTAAATATGAGAAAGATAATTTATAAAGGAAAATGGATAAAAGTGAAAACTAAAGGAAATACGAAAACTTTTTGTATTTTCGCATGACCTACGTCAGACATTTCCCCAAAGAAGTCTTAGGTGACATGTCCTCAGAAGGTCAGCCCTGACCACTGCTGACTTTGAGTGATGACATTTTGAAAATTTGTATGAAACTGTCCTCAACCCAGTACATGGAGATGTCTTGTGGATGTCAGCAGTGACTCTGATATGTCACCGCTCCGTCACTGAGGATGGCTCGAGGACGTTGCCAACTGGGAGGGTAATAAATAAGTGACTTGAAACTTTTTGAAATCGGACCTACAAGGAAACTATTTCAGGGTGGACACTTCATTTTTAACAAAATTTACAGATGTTATAGATGAATCAAATGAAGTATTTTGCTTAAGTATTTGAATTGGAGATGGTCTCTGGTCCCGTGATTCACGCGTGAGCTTGAGTGATTTTCATTTAAATCATTTGGTTATAGAGTGATTTTCATTTAAGTCAAGTCACTATATTAAGGCAATAAATACTCCGCCAGTGCAGTTTATTCACCGTTTACAAAACAAAAACAACAAAAATGATGAAAATTCACCTGATGGTGTTATTATTGCTAGGTTAATGACCCCATATGATAAAAATTTTGTTCTAAAAGCATTGAATGAATATAAAAAGGAGAATAAAAATTTAATGTTAACCTTACTTGGGTTCCAGCCTGATGAAAAAAATCAATACTTTTATATACATGAAAATTTAACAAATGGGAACTACAAAGTATTTAGAGAAGCAGTCACCCTGAAGAAGCAAAAAGTTCTGCAATCTGCATATTCATTTAGAGGCATTGTGTATGTAAAGCGCTTGAGTACGGATAAACCTTTCTGCGTTGAAAACATAGATGCACTTAATAGATTTTTTCGTTCTAATGAAGATGAGTTTGCCCAGCCTAATAGTTCTGTTGCTGGTCCTATGTAATATCATACTGTCTTTTTATGTTAAAATCATTATGTTCATTATCAACTTTACTATTTACAATATTTTCATAAAACTTATGTTATATTTTATTTTTTTTCAACCTATTTTTATTTATTTAACTTATCCTAAAAAATTGCGTTGCGTTTTGCGTTGGTTTCTTTTTTGGTATTTATTTTATTCACTATTATTTGTAAATGGCCAGGCGTAATAGTCTTAGAATAAATTCCACAGACGTAACAATTAGTATGGTGAAAATCCATGCCAAACAGAAACAAGGTTTAAAAATTTGCCACATCAATGCCCAAAGTTTAAAGCCCAAAATTGACGAATTTAGGTGGATTTTTGAAAATTCGAACGTAGATGTTATTTGTGTTTCTGAGACATGGCTCAGTAAGTCAATACCAGATGGTCTTGTATCTTTACATGGATATAAAATATTTAGATCTGATAGACTAGTTGGAGGTGGTGGTGGTGTTGCCATGTATGTCAAAGACAATATAACTTGCAAATACTGTAGTAAAACGGGGAAATAGGACGTAATTGAACATATCTATCTTGAAATCTCATCTTTTGGAAGTAAAATGTTAGTTGGTTGTGTTTATAGACCGAACAGCTCTATTGTTTACACAAATTTTGTTGTGAAAACCGAATCCTTAATTATGCCATACAATGATATCTTAATTGCTGGGGACTTTAACTCAAACCTATTAAGGGAAACTTCGTTTAAAGACAGTATGGAGTCGATAGGACTCACACCGACCAATACTACCATGGCTACTCACTTTACTAAAACCAATTCAACGCTCATAGATCTTATTTTTGTGGGAGACACTTCGAAAGTTCTGCATTATGATCAGGTTTCAGCTTCATGTTTTTCCAAGCATGATTTGGTATTTGCAGCATACGACTTTTTGTTAGAACAAAAGGATCAATCCTATTCATATCGTGATTTAAAAAACATAAACTACAATCTTTTGAATGAAAACGTTTTACAGATAAATTGGAATAATATCTACAACATGACTTCTGTAGATGAACAACTATCCTTTCTTGAGAACAATATTGTGCAACTATATGATGAAACAGTACCTTTGAAAACCAAAACTATCAGACCGAAAAATAACCCGTGGTTCAATTCTACTATCCAATTTTCAATAAAACGTAGGGATTTAGCGTACTCCCGGTGGAAACGTTTTAGGACAGCAGTTCTAAAAGCTGAGTTTCGTTCTTTAAGAAAGGAAGTTAATAATCAAATACGAATTGCAAAGTCGGTGTACTATTCCAAGCGTTTTGGCTCTGCTCTTGATTCTAAACGGACTTGGAAAACCATTAAGGACATTGGAATTGGTAATCCTGATAAAAACACAACATCTTCTATTGATGCTGATGACCTCAATATAATTTTTGCCAGTAGCCCAACAGTAACAACAAACAACATACCACTCGTCAACAATACATTTCATACTAACAACAACAATAATGCGTTTGAGTTTTCCTGCGTTTCACAGCTTGATGTGATCAATAGCAGTATACAGATAAAAACCAATGCTGTAGGATATGATAATCTCCATCCCAAATTCATTAAATTAGTTTTACCAGTTCTTTTGCCGTATATAACTCACCTATTCAACACCATCATCACTACAAGTTATTTTCCTGCAAAATGGAAGCATGCGAAAATAATTCCAATTCCAAAATCGAACACCGAGTATCGACCAATTGCTATTTTAAGCTTCCTGTCAAAAGTATTAGAAAAAATCTTACACCGCCAAATAAGTACTTACGTTTATGAAAATCAATTGCTATGTAAGAATCAGGCCTCTGTTCTGTATTTCACAACTTTTCAATTCACATGAAAATTTCCGAATCACATGAAATCAAGTTTAGTGTTTTATTGTTCACGTTTTCATTCGAAGTTGAAATCGAATAATTTAAATTTAAAAAATTATAAGGAAAAAAGTGCATTCGTTTTACTTTCACAAAATTTTTTTTATGTGAAACAAAACGAAAAAGAAATTCGGATGTGAAATCTAGAACACCAAAAAAATTCGGAAATTTTCACTTTCACATTTTTTATGTGAATTACTTTTTTTGGAACAGCGGCCTCAGTCTGGTTTTCGTCCTAATCACAGCTGCGTAACAGCTCTCATTGATGTTTCGGAGAATATACGGCGCGAACTTGATGACGGTAAAATTAACTTTTTGATCTTACTTGATCACTCCAAGGCTTTTGACACAGTTAACCATCAAATTTTATGTTCAAAGCTAAAGTCTCAACAAGTCCCAACATTTATCCCACTGTAGTGTAAACATGTATGCAGATGACGTACAATTGTACCTAAGTAGTCCAGCTAAATCAATCAGTGAAAATGTTGACAAACTCAATTATGACCTAAGCAATATACATCGGTGGGCATCTCAAAATGGTCTGTGCTTAAATCCTCGAAAATCTAAATGTCTGGTGATCCATAAAAAAACTGTAACACCTTTAATCGAAAAGGATATCGTAATTAACAATGAAAAAATTGAAATCGTACAAACAGCAAAAAATCTAGGATTAGTGTTTAACAGCAATCTAACTTGGTCAAGCCATGTCAATGCACTGGTGGGACAAATGTATGTTAAACTAAGAACCTTGTGGTCCGTCCAATATTTTACACCGTTGAATGTAAGAATACTTCTTGCAAAAGCTTATTTGATTCCAAGCCTCATACGGATGCGAGCTGTTTTCATACTGCGATTCCGTTAGTACGGGAAAACTTGAAGTCTTATATAATAACATTATAAGATATATTCATGGACTTAAAAAGCGTGAACAAGTTTCAACATTTTCGAAGACTCTCTATGGTGTTTCTTTTGAAAGCCTGCTTAAGATAAGGGTTCTTTTGTTCTTTCATAAAGTAATTTTTACCGAAAAGCCGAAATACCTATTTGAAAAAATAAGATTTGCTAGATCTCCAAGGGGTAAAAAGATAATTTTTCCGAGATTTCGATGCCTAGTTTCTGAATGGCAATTTTTCATTACCGCTATTCGTCTTTGGAACGATCTTCCAGATGACCAACAAACAAACAGCAACGCAATGACATACAAGGAAACCTTTTCAAGGGTGGACACTTCATTTAAAATAAAATTTACAGATGTTATAGATTAAACAAATGAAAAGACACTTGTCTCTTGTTTATGTATTTGAATTGGAGATGGTCGCTGGTCCCGTGATTTGTGTGACTCAAAAAAGTGATTTTCATTTAAATCACGTGATTGTGAGTTGAAAAATTCTGAGTTAGTGTCTAGAGAGTTAGTCGAATTTTTGCGTAAGGGATGTTTTTTTTTTTGAAAAACCCCTTTTTAAAAAAAATATTTTTAGCAGTATTTGCATTCAGAATTAACTCAAACTTTAAAGTAAATAGTACATGCTTAACCCATTTTGGACAAAGATTCATTTTTTTTTTTGGAAAAAGGTACCTATTTAGTAAAATTAGCACCGGCTGATCTCAAAACTCTTGTAAAAAATTCTAATGTTCCGTTATTACAGAAAAGCCTGTATTTCAACTTTTTATGCAATTTTAATATTTGGATTTATTTGCTATTTTATTAATTTATTTCGTTATTTTCAAAAGAAATAGTTTCAAAATGTGCAAATAGTGCAAATTTTTCGTTTTTGCTTGAAACAATTTCTGTGCTGATGCACATTGAATTTAATGCACATATAAATTCCGGTGGTCAAGGGGAGATATTTTTTAATTGCAGAAAGATGAGACTTAACATTTGTAACAAAATATACCTGAACTTCATCCTTTTCATACAAAAATATTTTTTTGAAAAAGGTGATCGAAATGGGTTATTATGCAGGGGGCCCCTTTTTCGATTTTAGATCTTTTGCCAATTACGATTACACGGGTCAATTTTTTTCTTATATCGGGTTCACACTTACGACCTTAAACAAGTTGTTTAACAAAACACCAGTAACAGAATAAAAACGTAATGGATACAGAAAAAAAATGTTTAAACACGTAGCCCTTAAACTCTCAAAAATAGCAAGTGTGAACTGCACATTATGCGTTCTTAAATTCTTATATAATATGACTGTGCCTCTTATAAAACAATAAACATTTTTTTCTGGATTCTGGTGGTGTGACATAAAATTTTGTAACGTCTGCTTGATTAAAATTTTGGAATTTCCAAAAAAGGATATTAGTATTTTTTTTTTACAACGCAAAGAAGAGTGCAGTGACATTCAATGTAGATATATCAAATATTAACAATGTTCAAAAGAAAAAATTTCATCACAGAAAAGGTCAACATTTTTTAAGATCTTCTTTTATTAGGGGTCATAAAAATCGTGACAAAAAATATTTCTTTTATGTTTTTATGGCTTTTAAAATTCAAGTAGCTAACTCCTTTTTGTTATGTGACATTGCATGCAAATGATTACTGATCGATGTAACATCTTTTGCAATTCGTTAGTCAGGTAAAACCTAATAATGTGATGGAAAGAAAATGTTTGACGTCACAATTAAAACAAACGAAAATAAGAATACAAAAAACCGAAACAAAACCGATACGAAAGTAGAAAAAAATGAATTGGTATTGGTTTTTTATTGGTATTGGTTTTGAAGAATAAAAGTATTGGTTTTTAATAGGTATTGGTAGTGGGGAATCGGTATTGGTTTTTTATCGGTATTGGTATCGCACAAATAAAGGTATTGGTTTTTAATTGGTATTGGTTTTCAATTTGAATTGGTATTAACGGGTATTGGTATCGAAAAGGTATTGGTACCCATCATTGATTTTTTATGTTAAATAATCAAGGAACTTGCACAATAACACAAATTACTTGCACAAAAAAAATTATCGAAAGAAGACAGAAAAAAACAAATGCAGACCGCGATTTTCATTTTGTATTTTAGTGTGCGTGGTTCGTTTAATTTTTTGTGTTATAAAAACGTAAAAAGGAATGGATAAATAAAGCTAAAATTTATTTTGAGGATGTTTATTCTGGCTCGATGTCATTATTTTCTTTACTTATTAAAACCATAATATTCTCATAGCATAATTTTTAAGAAAATTATTTTTTTTTGTTTTACATTTATTTATGTTGGTCATTTTTGCAAGACTTAATCGACACGTGTTTCGGAATTTGTCGGATTCCATTGTCAAGATTATTTAGCAAAAATAGAAACGATTTACTACAAAGTAGCAAACGAGTCTAATGACAAAGCGTTTGTGCACAAACTAAAATATTAATACATATTCGCCTCTATTCACAATGGGAATTAGAAAGACGAAGAAATTGTACCATACTAATAAGGCAACGATTGTCAATAACCAACAAAAATATTTAAAACAATTTTACATTAAAGCTAAAATAAATTAATAAAAATAAATAATTAGTTTTTTAAAAGATAAAAGAATGATGAAGTTAATTTTGCTGTCATAACTTAAAACAGCATTCATTTAGCAAAACCAATGGAGTCCCAGACGTATGTTTCGATGAATTACAAATGGAATGATAAAGTGAGTATACCCCCATTCCGAAGACAACAATAAGGTTTAATAGATTTTTAGTTAAAAATTAGTGTTTGGTAATAATTTTCAAATTTACAGGGTTCTGGTAAATAAATTTTGGAAGCTATGGCGAATCCTTCTCTACAATACAGAGCGTGGGCACCAATCCTGCCTTTAGTTATAAAATTAAAACCTAAAAACTCATTTATATAGCAAAGCCAATGGAGTCCAAACCTGTTTTGATGAGTTACAAATGGAATAACAAAGTAAGTGTACCTCCAGACCAAGAGACCAATGGGGTTTACTAGTTTTTTAAATTAAAAATGTGTGTTTTGTAATAATTTTCTATTTTTACAGGATGCTTTTAAATAAATTCATGAATCTATAGCGGATCCTTCACTTCAAGAAAAATCGTAGGCTGTAGTCACTGGAGAAAATTGTATAAAAAGGGTCAGTTGATCGGTGATAAATTAAATACTCAGCATTTATTATATTAATATGGATTTATTGTGTGAAAATTTTAAATTCAACAAATATACAAATTTTTACAAAAATTAAATAAAAAAATTATTTTAGCATAAATGTGGTAGTTTTTAGCATTATTTTTATAAATATATACCCAGCAAAAAAAAATTCGAAGTGGTTCAAAACGAAGTAGACTTTAACTATGTACATAAAAAGTAGCAATTAGTGAATATTTTTTGTTGCAAAAAAAGTATTTTAATATAACATCCAAATATGTCAATAAGAAGGACAATAATATGGATTCCACTACTTAAGAACACTATAGTCGGAATGAGTTTTTTTTTATATTTTTCAAACGTAATGAAAAGAACATATTTATTTAAATTTTTTTAATAGAGTTTTAGTCTAAACTATAGTTTTATATATAATTGAAATGCAAAAAGTTAATATTTGATAGGTTACACAGAAAAAAATATGGGGAAAAACAATTTGAGTAATCACTTGTTTAAATTTAAAAAAAGTTTTGAGTAATTTTTTAATTGACGCAATTAAAAATTTACTCAAAAATTTAAAAACAAATTGAGTAAATAATTTAATAAGAATTTAATAGCTTTTTTAATTTTTTTTTGGAATTTTCTTAGTTTTTTTTAATTCTCGTTTAGTTTATAGTTTTTTGTATATATACATGAAAGTTTGTAATCATATTTATAAAATTTTTTTTATGACTTTAAGACAAAAATATATTTGGTAAAGTTTGAAAAAACATGTTTTTTTTCTTTGTAAAAAAATATGACATTTTTTTAAACTTTGTTTTTTTTAGAGTAGAAACAGAATAAGCCCGGCACGACTTTTTCCATACGGTTTGGTAGATTAAACCGGTGGCCGGCGCCGATGTGAAATAAAACTTGTTCTGTTTTTAAAAGGTGGTGCTTCTTGTTCTGTTCCTGCACTTAATAGTGTCAATTAAAAATTTACTCAATTTTTTTTTGGCAAACATTTAATAAATTTTTATTAAAAATTTACTCAATACTATTAAATCGTTTACTGGTGGAAAATTGAGTAATTTTTTACTCAATAGTATTAAAAATTTACTCAAATTTTTTTTTTATTTCTTTCTGTGTACAATTCCAGGAATTAAAACATTTTTTATTTTTAATTTGTTTAATCTTAAATTTGGTGTAAACTGATTTTGTTTTTATACCTTTTAACTACAGTATAGGGCAATGGTTCCGAACCTTTGATTCTCGCCCCACTGGGGGGCAGTTTGAAGGTTCCAGGGGGGCAACGAGCGAATTTTAAAGATTTTTTTAGTCAAATTAACTACAAAAATATTTTTTTTTAGCAAAATTAACTACAAAAATTTTGTAAATTGCTTGAAACTTTTACTAAAAACTTAGTTAAATGTTTATTTTACAAAAACTTTGCTAAACCAGTAGTAATTTTTCAATAGAAATAAAAATTAGAAAAATTAACAAATTTTCTTCAGTGTGGGGGGGACAAGGCAATTTTTTAAATTCAAAAGTGGGCGTGGCGAAAAAAAGGTTGGGAACCATTGGTATAGGGGGTACACTCACTTTGTCAATCCCCATAAAGAGAATCTTCGCCTAAAATGCAAAACAAAGTGACAACACTTTATTTAAAATCAAGTTATTGATTGTGATGCATTGTCCCCCTATAAAATTATCAAAATGTGATTTGCTAGTTGCAGGCGCGGATCCAGGGGGGGGAGAATGGGATTTCTCCCCCCCAAAATGATTTCGAAAGAAAAAAAGAAAGGAAAAAAAGAAAAAAAGGAAAGGGGAAAAAAGAAAAAAAAGAAAGGGAAAGGAAAAAAGGAGGGAAAGATAGAAAGAAAATGCTAGAATGTAAAAAATTCTTAGGGAATTTATATATGTGCTGATCATTTACGTCAGCACACATAGCCTTACGATAAAATGTTTCAGAATTAAAGAAATTTCAAATGAAAAACTTAGATGACAGTAGAGTCGTGGACATTTTCTAATCGAATAAGTTTCCATATTATTTTCTATGGAAACAGTATATTTTTTTATAGAAAAATGTTTCAAAATTTCTGACTTTACAATTAAAAAATATTTTTATACTTAGTCGACTTTGAATAAAAGAATTTTTTTAATAGAAAAACTATCTCAAATTTTATAAAAAATTTCTTATTACATTTCTATAGAAAAAATCCCTCAGCACCTGAGAATTTTTCCTTAAAAAAAAAATGTTTCAGAATATGCCACAAATTTTTAGGCAAAAAAATCTTAGAATCAGTTAACATTTCTACAAGAAAAACGTCTCACAATTTGAGTTTTCTATATGGAAATATATTTCCAAGGTTAATTTTTTTTATTGAAAACTTCTTGGGAATGAGAATTTCTCTATTTCAGAAATCTTTTAAATGTGCGAATTTTTCTATATGAAAAGATTATCAAGATCTATTAATTTTTTTTATAGAAAACATGTTTTATAACTTTTCTATAGAATTCTAAAAATTTGTCTATAGGAAATGTGAAATATGTAAATATTTTAATAACAATTTTTCTATATGAAAAAATGTTTCAAAATCTAAGATATTTAAAACATTAGATGGCATTAAAACCGTCAAATTTTTCTATCGAAAAATGCAAAAAAATCTTGGGTTTAAGTTTTAGAAAAGTGTATCAAAATTTCTTCATAAAATGTTTTTGAACTAATAATTTTTTAGTATCCCGGTTAGAAATAGTCACATATGCACACATATGAACACATATGATCATCCATACATGTTCATGGACGAAAATTGAGGTAATATGTACATATATGATCATACGTGTTCATATTTGATCACATATTTTCATTCAGATGTTTTCATACATTTCAGTAATTCGTATTTCCTTGTCAATAAAAAACACTTTTATTACTAATTTTGATATTTTATTTAAAAAAATTATAAAGAAGAAATTATAAGAAGAACACTGTTAAAAACATGGTTGAATTTATGTGTTGGAACCGAAAAATATCGGACAATTATTCTTAGCTCTTTAATTCTTATAATTAGCGGTGCGTTGAATACGATTTGCTCTCCAACATCAGGCTTTCTGTGTATATAATACAAAAAAACGTCGTTTTTATCCAAATATTCCGATTTTAATCCATTATTCGAAAATCCATTATTCGAAAAAGTCTACATTTTGTTGCGACTATATATCCCTTATGTAACATCAAAAATCTTCTTCAAAAAGGTTTAGTTAAAGAGGGTTTTCTTGATTTGATTGATAAAGCACGTCCTTTGTTGCCCACAACAATCGAAGATTTTGATATTTCTGGAAAAGAAAGAAGAGATTACAGGACATACAAAATTAACAACGATATTAATATGTAGGGGAAGCTCGACACACTTGATCCCTTAGAAGACTTGATCCCCCCCAAATCTCAAAAACTAAATAAGTTAAAATTTTTTTGTGTAGCGTTTATTAGTCCTATTAGTAGCCTTATTATTTTAATATTTTGTTTTTGTACTTCTCTTAAATGGGGAGCATGCACCGAACACCACTGAAAATTTGACTATGTTTGTGTTTTTTTCTGAGGTTACTTGAAAAGGGTTTTTGAAGTTTGTGTTCAATATCCAAAATGGCTCTTGTTCTGTGGTTAAAGATTACAATCTCACGCATTTATAATTTTTGGATTGGCTTTTTTACTTTTTTTGTATTACACAAAAATGTAAAAAAGTCCTTTTTAACACACTTGATCCATTTTTTAATTATACAGTTGATCCCGAGGATCAAGTGTATAAGAAAAAAAATAATTAAGAGAAAATTTTAACAACAAATATAAATATAAGAGAAGAGAAGATTTTGTTTAAATATTTTATGAAATAAACGAAATGTGTTTTTAAGTTACTCAATACCAGTGTTACCGTTGTGCGACTAAAGGTAGAAACAGAACAAGCACGGCACGGAAGACGGTTGCCGGAGAATATAGGCCCAAAACAATGACGGGGGACGGCGACGGCAAAAAATGTCATTTGTTTGATCAGTGGTGCCAACTTTTAATAAAATTAGAGTAATTTTACGGAAAAAAAATCGCTTATCGCATAGTCAATGTGACTAAGTTGGCACTACTGTACGTTTGTTACACCATTGTGAATGAAAAAATTAAAAATTTATGTGAAAACGCGGCAACCCTGGAGTGTGAGAGGGAGGGAGATTGAGAGAACCCGGAGATAAAATAAAATAAGTTTTAATTTTTTGTCGTGCCGGTCACGGTTTTTAACTGTCAAATTGTATGTAAAAAGTCGTGCCGGGCTTGTTCTGTTCACAACTTAAAGTTGCAATTTGCAACCTTTTTGACGCTCTGAGACTTTTTGTGCGACTTTATTTAGACTTGTCTAATTTTGCAAACTTTTTCCAACTTTTTGCGACTTTTTTTCCCCTTTTTTTTGTTGTTAAGTGAAATATTTTTTCTTTTTAAAGATACATACTGCAAAATTTCACATATTTTAAATATTTTTTTGAAACTTTGGAATTTTAAAAATAATTCTAAAGGTCGCTCTCGCGGCTTTTTTACGTAAATGTTTGAATTTTAGATTTTAAAATTATTTGAATTTTTAAAATGCATTAAAATGGTCAAATCAAAAAAATCATCAAAAAACAGAATTACGCTAAAAATATGTATCATCCATTCCATAACATTTTAACCATTTCTTAAGATAATATCGTGAAATATTGCATAAAAACACCTTTATGAAATGGAGATAGATTGTTGGTATGTTCACAAAATATGTATGTTGGGGGGTAAAAATTAATGAGGGTCGGTCTCGCTTTTAACCCCTCTAGGAGGCCCCTTGGAGCGGATTTAATAAAACAAAGTTGTAAAAAATAAAAAGCATTGTATGCCTTAAGGGTTGAAGGAGGGAAGAAAAATTAATGGGGGTCGATCTCACATTTTGTAGGTGTAAAAATCCACAAAAAGCCCCAAACTGCCCCGGAGTCGCCAAAAAAGAGAAAAATGGGAGATTTTTTAACCTACAATTTTTTCCAAACATACCTAAGCCCTGTCTCTACTCCCTTAGGGAGCTATCATACAAAAACAACAATTTTATACAAAATCTTCAACCCTGAAAAAAATTTGCGACTTTTATTTGGAAAAAACGGTTTTTTTGTGCGACTTTTTTTTGTAAAAACGAGTTTTTGTTCGACTTTTTTAAAAATTCTCAACAGTAACACTGCTCAATACAATAAATATTTTTAAGAGAATACAAATAATTTGTTTTTTATGTTACTTAATAAAAAAAAAAAAATTATTTTTGTGACATTGTTGTATATTTTTTTTTTCTTGTAATACACTTGATCCCCGGGGATCAAATCACTTTAATGAATACACATGATCCCGGGAACAGGTGTCTAATGCGAGGGATCAAGTATGTTGTAGCATATAGACACTTGATCCTTTTTCGCTATTTTAATTTTTTTGCTATAAATAAAAAAAAAAAATTTTGTAATTTTTTATATTACCATTGGAGATACCCCTTACAGAGAGCTTTTAAAAAAAAATTTACTTCAAGAAAATATATGAATTAGTTTAGAAGTTATAAGCGTTTGCCTTTTTAGGGATCAAGTGTATGGAGCTTCCCCTATGTATAAGAAAATGTTTTCTTACTTACTTGGACAAATCACATTTTATATTCCAGAACGAATTGGCTTATTTAAAATATTTTTGTAAAATCAAACTGAAAAAATTCTTGAAAAAAGAAAATGTACAAAAAAGGAAAAATAAAATTATGACATTTTGGTTTTGAAGTTTGCATCAAATCAAATAATTTAGAAACTTTCAAAACTAAAACAAATAAAACGAAGCATATGAAATGCAATTTGAGAAAATGAAAAGTTTTCTATTGCATTTCCAGAAAAACCTTAAAAATGGTAATGGTTATGTAATGCATTATCATGAAATGCATAGCCAAAAATATGTATTATTTTTTCACTACGGCTTACTATATGCATTATTTTTTTGTATTTTCCATGCATTACGTAATACTTACCCATTATTTTGGTGTCATCCCCCCCAAAAAAAACATCATCAATTCTGTATATCATCAATTAATTTATTACCATTAGATATAAGACAATTTGGGGTTAGGCTAAAAATAATGAGTGCGTAAAATGTAATGCATGAAATATACTAAAAAGTAATGCATATGGTAAACGGTAGAAAAAAATCCATATGTTTGCAGTTTTTTTGCTATGCATTATTGGATAGCCATGGTTATGGTAATGCATTACATAACCGTTACCATTTTTAAGGTTTCGCTGGGTTTTGTTAACTTTCAAAAGCCAACAAATTTGAAAAGGAACTAAGAAAACATTCAAGATGAGATCTTGCAAATTATGCAAATCCAAAAGTGCATTGTGTTTTACAAATACTTTATTTAAAAAAAATACCACACTTCCCATTAGTTTTTGCGAATTAACCGCAAATATTTCCATATATGACATCAAACAGTACTATATATTCGCTCGTTGTATGGATGTATAATTCCATACATGCTATCATATGTACCGAACATGTGCATATGTGTTCATACATGATTCATATATGTTCGCATATGCATCCATATATCCTCATATGTGTTCATATGTGACTATTTTTACCTGGGATCTGATAATTTTCTTTTACGAAATATTATCTAAAAATATTTTTATACGAACAAGTTCTTAAAATCGGAGAATTACTTTAAAATAAGAGCATTATATCAGAGATTTTTTATAAGAAAGATACATTAGAATTTGAAAATTTTTTATATAAATAATGCCTCAGAATCTCAGATTATAGAAAAAAGTTTAAAAATCGGAGACATTTTCTATAAGAAATTGTTTAATCTGAGAGTTTTTCTTAAGAAAATACGATCTTAGAATTTAAAAACTTTTTTATATCAAAGTTTAAGAATCCGAACATTTTTCTAAAGGCAAAAATCTCAGAAATGGGTCATTTTTCTATATGAAAACTATTTTAGAATCTTAAAGATTTTCTGTAAAAAAAATATCTCAACATCTGAGAAATTTAGTAAAGGAAACATTTATAAAAAACTAATAATACTGATAATTTTTTTTCGAAATATTTCAGTTTTTATACAGAATTTTTATATAAAAGTTTACGGATCTTTTCACATTTGTGACTGATTATAGGTTCGTTTATTTGACTATAAACGGATTTGCTAAGGAAGTAAATCGATCCGTCAGGATTCTCTCGTGAAAATGTTTCTTGAGTTAAAAAAGTTCCCGCGCCTGATTTAATAGTATATACCTTTAAGTTGATTTTTTTGGATTTTCATTTGTTACTCAATATTAAAAATATTCACGAAAAATTATACAACACCCTCCCCCCCCTTCCAACCAAAATTTTTTGCCTTCCGATTGCACAAAATTTTTTTGGTAAAAAAATCTCCTGCCCCAAATGAAATTCCTGGATCCGCGCCTGGCTAGTTGTGATACAATTCATTAACTGAAACCATTTCCAAAAATTCGGACCTATCCGATGAAAAATGACGGACTTATGAATAAAATAAAAATAAATGTTTCACAACGTTTTTCGCTGCTACTTTAAAAAGGCAAAATGTGTTGGATTGTTGGTGACGATATATTATATTGATCAGTAGGGTTGCCAGACGTCCCGCATTTGGCGGGATTGTCCCGCTTTTCATAACCGATTCCCGCGTCCCGCGCGGGATTCCATATTCCCGCTGTTTTTGCAATGTTTTTTTAACAACAACTGTTTTTTACTTTAAAAGCCTAAGTTTTTAAAAGGCTTATTTGTAAGCTTTTGTAAAATTGGTTTTACCTTGCCGCTTAAATGATGTGGATTTAGAACAGAGATCCCCAAAACACCTCACATGTGAGGATGCTCTCATAAAAATTAAGTGTGCTCTCACACCGACATGCGCTCATACCACGGTTGGGAAATGTGGCACAATAGTGCCATTTTTGGCACTATTCAATGTTCAGTGGCACCATAAAAAACTGTTTTGGCCCTTTTTCATTCTCACCTAATATTGGTAATTTTTTTTTTTTAAATAAATTAAAAAAATTTGTTTTAGGAAAATTGAATGAGTTTCCAAAAGTCAAAAAGTACCACATTTCCCCCACAGAATCCTACTTTTTATTTTTCTTTAACCCTTTAACGACCACTTGCGAGTATACTTGATTGAGGGTTTTAGCGATTAATTTTTTTTTCCGGTAAAAGATAAGTTCCAAAATAGGAATTGTGAAAAGTGTTAGTAAGAAGTGTTCAAAAAGTCTCTCATTAGATCCCCTTACCCACTCTAAGTCCGCAAAGATTGTAAACTAAAATTGATACCTAGGGACAAAAGGATCATTACTTGTCAAGAGAAATTTAGCTCAAGAAGCGGGTTAAGAGATCCGATATTTTAAAGAATAACAATTTTTGAATAGATCTTAATAACAACAGCGAAATAAAAAGAAAAACAAAATCGCTTTGGCCAAAAATGTATGGTAAAATTTGTTTGGCCCTTTCAATCCATTTTGGCCCATTTTAGACTTCAACTTGGCACTAATCAAAAATTCTCAAATACCAACACTGGCTCATACATTGAACAAAAGCAATTCTCTCTTCTCTTCTTGCTCAAAATATACTTAGAGAAATAATCATAAAGAAATTGAATGTAAATATTTTGTAAAGCGAAAATTTTTGATAGACCAGAATGCTTAGTTTGGCACGCTATGTTAAGTGTAACATAGCTTGACATTTTAACCAATGTTATTTATTATATTTTTTATTTTTGATATGAATAAATGTATTTATATTTTTACTTTAAGTTTCTCTAAGTGCATTGAGTAACAGAGAGCTCAATCTTACTCATACAAGGACAAAATATGATTGTGTGTGTTTGGGGACCACTGATTTAGAACCTCTTAAAGGAAAAAATAAAAGCCTATTGACACCTGGGGTGAAATCTCGTTCGAACGAGATTTCGATCACATGGTTTGCATCATTTTATACACAACCATATGATCGAAATCTTGTTCGAACTAGATTTCAGCTCAGGTGTGAATTGGGTATAACAAAAAAGCTTACAATCTTAGTGTTTGTTTGAAAAAAAAAACATTTTTTAAAAAATGTACGCCAAAAGTTGCACAATATAGAGTACAGTCCGGGAAAAATATTTATAAAATTTCCATGTAGTAATTCTGGTCCAGCGTTGTATTTACTTTAGCTAAATCGGTCTCTAAAGCAGCGCGAAAAAAATGTTTTTGAAAAACAAAAACACTTTTTCTATTTCAAAATGCACTAGAGGTTGGTAGTCTCTATTTAAAACATTAAAACTCGACAATATGCTGCTAAATTTTTCAGTTTTGTTCATAAAAATATTTTTGTCCCGCGAAAATTTTTCAAATCCCGCCATTTTTGTAATTTTTGAGAGTTTGTCCCGCATTTTCGAAATAAAATTCTGGCAACCCTATTGATCAGTGATCGATTCTGAGAAGTTCTATGAACATCCCTCCGTCTGTCTGTACGTAACACGATGTAGTCCAAAATAAAACAGCTATCCACCTGACGTTTGGTACAAATATTTTTTATAGTCCTAGGTAGGTTAAAATCGGACCGGCGGGGAAAAGTTTCACCTTGGAGAAGCGAACCAACCTCTAAAACGCAATTTTTTAGCGATCATTATTTT
Source organism: Pegoplata infirma (assembly GCA_963921195.1). Lineage (NCBI taxonomy): Eukaryota > Metazoa > Arthropoda > Insecta > Diptera > Anthomyiidae > Pegoplata > Pegoplata infirma. Next base: position 170,860,520 of record OY992539.1, read on the forward strand.
TTGTCAAGAAAATGAAACAATTTTATGTCGGATGAAGTATAAAGTCCTGAACTTGGACCCAATTTTTTGAGGTACGAACACTTTTGTGGGCGTAAATATGTATAATAGGGTTATAACTTTTTTATGTCAAAAAAAATCTCATCCAACCACGCGATGGGCAATGTTGTACAGATAATAAAAATCTTTCTTTAGTTCATTTTGGTGAAAAAAAGTTCACGCACCAAATGCAATTTCTAAAACTTCCCCAGGAAAATTTAATTATTTAAAAAATACACTACCCGGCTAAAAATGTTGTATATCATCATATATGATATCATATATGAGACCATATACAGTATCATATATAGTATCAAATATGGTCTCATATATGAACATATTCCAAAATTGGCGCTTATATAAGACACGATCATATATGATGCAATATATGTGATCATATATTAGATCATATATTGAATCATATATTGGATCATATATTGAATCATATATTGAATAATATATGATGTTTTTAATTTGTTTTACATTCTTTTTTATATTTTTTATTTATTTTTTCATCTTAAACTATATGTAATAGGTTATTATGTATATATTCACCAGAATTGCAAACGATGTACGCAAGTATAATTAAAAATAAAAAATATTGTTTTATTCATTACTGGTGTTTTTGATATATTTGAATGAACACCTTTAGTTTGATGATTTTGATTTTTTAGTTACTATCGTTTGCATTTTTGGTGACCATATAAAAATATATAATTAAACTTATAGATACGAGAATACATTTTGATATTAAAAAAAATAAATTGAACATAAAAGATCTTGAGTTGAGTTGAGTAAAAGATCTAATATATCAAGTTTTTCAATTGATATCAATTACGAAAGATGCGAACAAAGGGCTTGTTACAGGAACGATGATTTCCTTTGTGTTTTCTTGTTTTAGTGTTAATTTCGATTATCTTCGGACTTAGCGTTTTTGTTAAAAAAGTCAAAATCTAAAAAAATTGATAGAAAATAATATTAGTATGCACACAAGATATTTCTAGAATTTTTATTGTATTGAATTATTACCAACAACAGCATTTGGTGCTAATGGGCTAATGATAACACGAATATCCTTTAAAGATTGGCTTGATACTGCTAGATACATACATACATGTTAATGGAGTGTATTTTGTAAGGACCATGGGTTGCTTAAGACCATGAATGCTTTTTACGGAAAGGTATATTGTCTTTCAGAACTCCATCTGATAAAATATTAAAATTACTCCATATTCCTTTTTTTATTCCAGAAAAAAAGAACTTGCTACTACTAAATGCATGTTTTTTACTCAAAATTTTTAGTAGGTACATAATTACTTAAGACTTCGATTAAAAGCAATATATTAGTAGTACGTATTTTATCTTTTTGGGTTATGTGTGTAACGATGTTTGAAGGATAGGGATAAGAAACTATTTTTACTTACATCATGGCGACAATGTGCCAGGTTGTCACTTTCGCTAATTGACAGCTTTCGTGTGATTGTAAGTAAAAACGTTGTCTTTTCGAAATCGTTACTCAACAGTAAGCGATTTTAAAATATTTTGTAGTGTTTGAACCGTAGTGATAACGTTATGGTGGTGCATATGCCCTCTCCTCCATCTTGAGCGAGCTTAACGTAGCTCCTCATGGTTGAATTTTCTTTAAATAGTAACTCGGCCTCCAAACTTATACGTTCTTTCCATTTCCAATTTGCTATTGCGACAGTATGGGATTTCAAAATAATTTATAGTGTTGGAATCGTATTGATAACATTTCTGGTGGTGCATATGTCATCTTCTCCAAGTTGAGTGAGCTTAACTTAACTCGGCCTTAAAACTGCTTATACGATCTTTCCATTTCCAATTTGCTATGGCGACATTAATGGTTTTTTAAATAGTTTGCAGTATTGCAATCGTAGTGACAACATTATGGTGGTGCATATGACCTCTCCACCAAGTTGCACGAGATTAACGAAGCTGTGTAGTTTAATTTTCTTCAACATCAAATTACTAAATAATATTGTATTTGCGACATTTACTCATTTTGAATATGATCTTGTTTTGGAATAAAATGTCCACGCTTAAACTTGTTATGACGATGAACTGGAAAAAATTAAAACATGATTTTAAAATTCAAATACATATTAATGAAAGCTTACCTTTTCCAACATTTTTTCATGTAAATTTACATCATGGCGACAATGTGCCAGGTTGTCGATTTCGCTTATTGACAGATTTCTTGTAATTGCAAGTAAAAACGTTGTCCTTCCCAAATCGTTACTCAACATTAAAACTGATCAAACCTTCTTTTCATTTCGATTTGCTATGGCGAAAGTAAGCGTTTTCAAAATAGTTTGTAGTGTTGGAACCGTAGTGATAGCGTTAGGGTGGTGTATATGCGCTCTCCTCCAAGTTAAGCGAGCTTAACGTAGCTCCGCATGGTTAAATTTTCTTCAACTAGTAACTCGGCCTCCAAACTTCTTATACCTTCTTTCCATTTCCAATTTTCTATTGCGACAGTAAGGGACTTCAAAATAATTTATAGTGTAGTAATAACAGTTCTGGTGGTGCAAATGTCCTCTTCTCCAAGTTGAGCAAGCTTAACGTAACTCGGCCTCAAAACTGCCTATACGGTCTTTTCATTTCCAATTTGCTATGGCAACATAAAGGGATTTCAAAATAGTTTGCAGTATTGCAATCGTAGTGAAAACATATTGGTGGTGCATATGCCCTCTCCACATAGTTGTACGAGATTAACGAAGCTGCGTAGTTTAATTTTATTCAATATCAAAGTACTCAATAATATTGTATTTGCGACACACATTTACTTAATTTAAATAGGATCTTGTTTTGGATAAAAAAAGTCCACGCTTTTACTTGGTATGACGATGAACTGGAAAAAATTAATACATATGATTTTAAAATTCTAAATACATATTAATGAAAACTTACCTTTTCTAAAATTTTTTTATGCAGAATATTTTGCAATATTTGTTAAATTATTGATATATATTAAGGTATGTCAATCGATGGTAAAGTAATAATATAATTTTAACCTAAAAAACTTTTATTTTGTAATTCTGGTTCAAATTTAACATTTCATGATAGCATATATGGTTCCATATATGATATCATATATGGCACATATTTTAAATACGACCACATATATGGGATCGTTTCTTGCATATATGATCACATATATGTTTCCATATAAGTCATATATGATCATATAAAGATCTTTATATAAGCATATATGAACATACACATTTATTTTTAGCCGGGTACTGAACATTTTGAAAAAATATTGATGCGACTGGGCCGCGACCTTACACAGTTAATTGCAATTGTTCTACTCACCACAAATCTGGTCTCCAAACTTTTCCATCACATCAAGTTTTTGGGAAAATTGATGTCAAAGTTAAAAAAAATCGCCGTTTTGTTAATTTTTACCAAATCATAGCGGATGAACCCGATATGATAGCGACTTAAAAATAAGTCGAGGCTAAAGCTTAAACATTGCTCTTAAGGATTCTGAACTCTTTTGGTCAGTCGCCTTAACCCCTAGGGCACCAATTGTCTCTCAATGATGTCTTGTTCCCAAAAAAACGATTTTTTCCGTTACAAATCATATGAAAAAAAAAAAACTTTTTCGAATGGAACGCCACTTTATATTATATGGCTTATAAACATGGTTACAATTATTCTCCTGGTCACAAATCCGGTCTCCATAATTTTTAAGGGTAAAGCTCAAACATTGCTCTTAAAGACGTATAACTCAATTCATCAGTCGCTTCAACCTTTGGAGCACCAATTGTCTTTTAATAAAGTGTTTTCCCCCAAAAACTTTTTTTTGATATGACAGCATTGAAATACAATTGGTGCCCAAAAAGTTAAGGCGACTGACCAAATGAGTTCTGCATCTCAAAGAGGAAAGTTTTAGCCTAACCCTCGACTTAGTTTGAAGTCGCCATCACATCGGGTTCATCCGTTATGAGTTTCCAAAAATGACCAAAACGGCGATTTTTTTGAACTTTGACCACAATTTTCTCAAAAACCAGATGTGATGGAAAAGTGTGGAGACCGGATTTTTGACCAGCAGAACTAATGTAATCAAGTGTCGCGTCCTAGTCGCATTCTCGATGTTTAGTAATGTTATTAGAACATTGGCATCGTCAGACTCGCTTACTAAATCTACTTCCTAATGAATTCTAAAAAATACACTTTTTAAGTAGTGCAAAAATGCTCTTAAATAGTGATCTTAAAGATGTAATTAAACTTTACATACAAAAACTTAAACTATGACAACAGTATGAGTACTACTTTATATGTACTTAAAAAAATGTAAAAAAAAACTATTTATTTTGCGCGACACCGCCATGTTAAATTCACTAGAGTTTCAGCAAAGTTAGAACTACTTTAGCAGCAGTTGAACTACTTTTTATTAACTTTTTAGTATGTTCTTTTTTTGCTGGGATATTAACTGAAACTTAATTTTGTATTACTTCTTTGACTTTATAATATGAGGCAAAAAATATTAAATGATTTGGCTCAAAATTTTACCAGGTACTTATTTTAGGTCGTTTAACAAATCCAGGCATGAGGAGCAACGAAAATCCAAAATTTTCAAAATAAGGACCACTCTAATGTACATAAGTAGTATTTTTTTTAGAATAAGCCAGGTACTTTTAACAATTTATTGGTTGTTGCAAAGCATTAAAAAAATTCTGGCAATTGTAAATAAACGTAAATTTATATTTTTATTTCTACCAAAAAAAAAAAACAAAAAAACAATAACAAAACTGTCAATTTGGAATAGGTTGATATTTGATATGTTTATTTTTTATATTTTGTATAAACATCAATCAAAACAAACCCCCCAGTGTTTACATTCATAAATAAATATATATAACAAAATAAACAAGTAACCCCTTAAATTTAGTTAAAATCTGTGTCATTTTTTAATAATAGCTTAAATCAAATTAGGGAAATTTCGAGTTAATTAATTGCAACAACCAAAATCGGAATGGGATAAAACCAAAAGTAAATGAAAGTTAACATTCTCGATAACAAAACCCTCAAGTTTTGTTTTTTAGTTTAGTGTGATATTTTTTTTTTACTTGCATTTGAATTTGGAGATTTTAAAGCATTTAAAGTTTTTTTACTAAATATGTCCTACTTAAGGGGCCCCTGGTTGTGTCCTTATTGGATATGTGGGATCAAGCGTCCAAGCTTGAGCTCGAATTTACGTTAGGTTTCATCCCATACCGATTCGGTTGCACCCCCGAATCGAAAATTCGATTTTGTATCACTGTGTTATTAGTGTAATTCATGTTTATCTAAAAAGGAACATGTTAAACTGTGTTTTTCTACATAAGCTGTTTTTAAAACATGCTAGAGAAATATTGATGATGATTAATAAATTCACACCCAATTTATACAAAAAAAACATAAAAATAGAAAATAAATCGATATGAATAGTAATTCATTTAATTTTTAAAAATCAATTAAAAAAGCTAAATAAAATTGCGTCGTTAAAAATAAACACATATGTATTTTTATTTATATATTAGAGTCCCAGCAAAAACTTGCATTACCAAGTAATGAAATGTGTAATGGGAAATTCAAAAGTTATAACTACTTCTGATTCGAATTACCTTTCCCATTACATTAACAAGCAAATGTGCCAAATGTAATGATTATCAAACCAGTACTAATAACTAATTACATATATACTTATAGGTAATGGAAAAATTATTTAAAAAAAAAAATAAAAAAATAAAAAAATATTTAATTTTATTTTATTTTTATTCAAAATAATGTACAGTGAGTCAAAAAGTTAAATCTAGTTCTGAAATTTTTTTATTTTATTATAATGACTTATGTAAGTCATTATTAATAAGTCCTTATTTTACATTTCAAAATAATGATAAAGGTAATTTTCTGTCATTACTGAGTAATTCCAAAAACACCACGATGTGTTAGACTTAGGCTAAAAATTTGTATGAAGGAAATGTTTCCCTTCTTATTCTGCAAAATAAAACTTATATTGCATTTTTTAGAAAAACGCATATTTTAAGAGTTATGACACTTAAAAGCTTTGTAGTGCTTTTAGGTCACTTTTAGGGTCAAAAGTTCAAATCGACTGGCATGTATGCAACCGAGAGATCCAGTTCTTGCACAGATATTATTTTTTATGGCCAATCTATCAGAAACTGCCGGTGGAGCTAACAAAAAAATACTTTTGCAAATTTGGGTGGTCTAATGATCATGGATTAACGATAAAGGCAGCGATTTATTGTTAAAATTTCTTATTATAATTTTTCGTCTGTGGCGTTTTCATTACAAATCAATCTAATTATTTATTTCTCCATTTCAGGGATTATGTCCAATATACTTGTCGGTCATAATCCCAAAAATTGTTCGAATTATATCCAGCGGCAATTAGTTAAACATTGCCGCTAGATATGTTCTTGCAACAAGAAAATATAGTTTTATATAGTATTTAAACTATATTTTCTTTACATCTGACGTGTAGGGTATGTTCAGCAACTTTGTAGAAAATATTATGGCAAATATTTTTGTGAAACATATTAACCCTCTAACTCCCTCTCATAACGGTATTTTTTGGCTCTATTCTAACAAATCGCAAAAAACACCCCGAAAGAGGGGGAGGGTGGGGATGAAATGTTCTACAAAAATGTTGCCAATAAAATTTTACTATATACCTTAGAGCACACCAAAGCCCAAAAATTAACACAAACACCAACAAAGAGTCAAGTTCTATGTTTTGCTTAAGAAAAAAAGGACGGACGGACAAATCTTCATGTCGTTAGGCGCGGTATAGGGTTTGATTTTAGAAACATGGTTTATTTGGGAAATATTCTTAGAACTTCTTGTAGATTATGTTTTTGCTATACGATTTTTGACGAAAAAAATCGACCCGCCCTAATAAGTATATTTACTTTAAGACTAGACTTGTATGGTATTAAGTTGATACATAAACAATCATGTGAAATATTTTAGATACGTTTCCCAGCAAAACTTTCGGTTGCAATTGATGAACTTTGTTAAAATTTCTTAAAAATCAAACTTGAAATATTTAAAAAATTATAACAAAATTTTATTTTATTTATTTAAGATAAAAAATTTAATTATATTAACAAAAAGATTCAATCAGAAGTGATTACAAAATTTAATGTAAGAAACTTTAAAAAAAAAGTTTAACGTATAAACAACACAGAAAGAATTGAAAACGAATTCTAATCACGAAAAACGCGGTTTCAATAAATTTTTTGATTAAAACTCATCCGATGAAGAACAATTCCAATCACCAAATTAATAGGTGATTAATTAAATATTTTTTCAATCAAACATTTTTCGATTTTGATCAAAAATGTTGATCAGTTTTTTAGTTGTAGTCAATCAAAATAATGATTGATGTAACGAATGAATTGTAAGCTTACTGACAAATGCTTATTTTTTGCTTTCCAACAATAAAAAAGTAAAACCGGACTATTTTTTAAATTTTTTTTTTTTGTTAATTAATGTATTTAAATAAATTAAATCAAACAAATCTGGTATATTTAAAAACTGCAATTCGGCAATAAAAAAAAAATAACAAAAATTCTGATCAAAACAAGCATTGATTCTTTTAAATTTTGCTGATCAATAGATTTAATTGAAAAATTTTAGACAGTTATTTTTTGTATGTATATTCGGCTGTACAGAACCTTTAAATTCCCCCACTAGACTGGCTTTTTGTGTATGGCAACAAAAATCAATCGGTTTAAATTAACCCGTGGCGCCCGGCGATAAAAGTTTGGGATTTTTAAAAATTAAAAAAAACTATGTCTTGCGACACATCATGCTTATGAATTTTAATGCGTTCACTCAAAAAAAAAAAAACTGTAATGTTAGCAAAAAAAGCTTGTAAACCTACAATGGTAATGATGTGTCATTACCAAGTTTTTGCTGGGGTGTCCCTTATTTTGGAAATGTTGAGACGGTACCCCCTCATTTTTTTCCTTTTGACTAAAAAATAACTCAGGAAAAATTTTACGCCCCTACGACCACGCCTTCCCTACGCGACGGGCCGTAAAGAGCGGGGCCTCAAAAATCATTTTTCCATACAAAGCAAAAAAAATTTTTTTTGATTTTTAATTTTTTTGTTATTAATTATAATATAGCTTGGTTAGCTTATTCACGACAAAAAATTTGATTTTGGTGGGATGAGGCTTTCAGTTCGAAAAAAAAAATTTAGAGCTTTTGGGGTCCTACAGTAAAAATTTTTTAAAAAATATTTTTTTTTAGTTTTGACAAGCAACCGTTTTAGTTGAATTGTTGCTTTTAATGATATATTTTCATAAAAAAATATTATTCCTATCTGTGACATCTTTATCGTGATCTAAAAAGGGGTAAAAAATGCATTTTTGATGTTTTTCGATACACGATCAAGATGTCACAGATATGAGTAATATTTTTTTATGAATATATATCAAGGATGGGTACCAATTCGATAAAAGTATTGGTATTGGTTTTCAAAATTATATTAGTATTGGTATAGGTATTGGTTTTCATTTTTTCTTGAATTGGTATAGGTTTCGGTATTGGTTTTGAATTATATAGGTATTGGGTATTGGTATTGGTTTTAGCCTCGAATCGGTATCGGTATTTAATAAGTATTGGTATTTATCTTATATCGGTTTTGGTATTTATATGGAAAAGGTTTTGTCGTTAATATTAATTAATTTAACGTAAGTCGTCCTTCTGACCGCCCCACAGTGCACACTGGGGCGAGATGGTAGGTTTTTTGGCCAAAAGTCTCTACAGATCGTAAATGTTAACCGATTTTTTTTTTGAAATTCAGAATATAAACCTATATTAAGGTAATAAATAAGTGCCTTGAAAGTTTTTGACGACCTACAAGGAAACTATTTCAGGGTGGACACTTAATTTTTAATAAAATTTACAGATGTTATAGATGAAACAAATGAAGAGAAACTTGTCTTTTGTTTATGCATTTGGATTAGAGATGGTCTGTGGTCCCGTAATTTGCGTGACTCAAAAAACCACGTGATTCAGGCGTGAGCGATTTTTATTTAAATCACGTGATTAAAGAGTGATTTTCATTTAAATTAAGTACTATATTAGGGTAATAAATAAGTGACTTGAAACTTTTTGAAATCGGACCTACACGGAAACTATTTCAGGGTGGACACTTCATTTTTAACAAAATTTATAGATGTTATAGATGAAACAAATGATTGCCTTTTGTATACACTGAAAAAAATAACCTTCCTGATATTAATGAAACGGATTCATTATTTTGTTTTCATTACTTAAATGAAGGAATTCATAAGCTGATTGAAATTTCATGCATGTTATAAACAAATTTTATGAAACTTGTTTCATTAGATTTCATAATTTCATTAAAAAATATCATAAGATTTTTTTGTAACTAAATACAACTCTGCGTTGCGAATAAGAGAAAGAAAACAGAACAAAAACATACGACGTTGTTAACTTTTTGTGTTAACTTTTTTCTAATAAAATAAAATAATTTTATATTTTTTTGCTTTGTTATTGAAACTTGTGTGTGTTTTATGCTGGTTATATCTAATTGAAATTACAAGTGAAAAGTTCCGTATAAGTGTTTCTTTTGACTGTTTCTTATAAAATATAATTTGCAACAGAAAAATAGTTTTTCAAGTCATTAAAATTTTGTGATGAAATGTAGGGTAATTTTTGTTGTTCCATTGCTACGTTTTGGCAGCACGTGTTTTTAAAGTCATCGCGTTTTTGTCTTTTATAGTTTACCTTATATGGCAATTCAGACCAATTTAAGTTTGGAGTAAAATTTTGTTGTGTGTAAAAACTAGGTGAAAACCATAAAAAGTGTGCAATTAAGGGTAATGTCACAGACTCAATTCCGTTCGGAAGTGGAATAAGAGGTTCATTCGCAAAGCAAATACTTTTTTTCGGAATGAAACCACTTTTAGCAATTCAATTCCACTTTGATTTTTGAACGTGATTTCATTCCGAAAAAAAAAATTGTTTTGCGTTTTACGAGTAACAACTTTTTTTCAAATCCGATCGGGATTGAGTCTGTGACATGCACCTAAATAAAATTTCAGTGACGGTTACAGTGATGGTTACATGTGACCAGCGTTGCCAGAATTTGAAAACAAAAAAAGCTAGATTTTTTCAAAAAACCCGCTAAAAAAGCTAAAAAAGTTGAAAAAAAGCTAAAAAATAAAGCTAAACTTTTTTTAATTGATTTAAATTAGCTTTATAATCGATTTTACAATTGAATTGCAAAATAGGGATGTGTTATTTCTTCTATATCATATTTGGGACTCAAATTATGCTTATTAATAAACAAAATATTAAAATATAACTTCATAAATTTAAAAAAAAATTAAGTTTTCGAAAATTTCGAATGTAGGTACATATAAATAAGGATTAAAAATAATACAATCAAGAAAATCTTTAACGTTAACAAATTCAAATTGCATTTCAGAAATTTCAAAACGTTGTGTATAAATTTCCAAATAAATCAAAGAAATTTTCAAATACAATTTAAATTTTTTTAAAGTATAAAGTTTAGAAATTTGTGAAAAATTGGAAGTGGAAATTTCTTTAATAATTTCTGAAAATTTAGAAAAACAGTTTATAAATACATCAACACTTTCCCCAAAAAAAAATTTTAATAAATAAAAATACTTTTATTTCGATCTCGAGGCCAGTATTGAAAGTAAATTTTATTTTTATTCGTTGCCGATATTTCGACACTCTTTGAGTATCATCAGAGTATCGAAATTTCGGCAACGAATAAAAATAAAATTTATTTTCAACACTGGCCCTGAGCTCAAAATGAAAGCATTTTTATTTCTATATAGAAAGGTCGAATAAAAACCACTTTAATAAAACATTTTTAATTTTATTTCACAAAATACTAAATATGTTTTAGAAACTTCTTTATATGTTCCAAAAATTTCATTTTCTCAGATTTATATATAAGAAATTTCTAAATACATTTTAAAAATTTTTATTAAAGTTTTAAAAATTTTCAATTACTTATTAGCAGGGAAACCAAAAATATGCAGTATCATGTTTTTTCCTGCGCTTTGTATTGATAAATGGGTAAGGTATTTATCCGTTTCAGAAGATTTTAAGAAATCTGGCATCGATTTGTTAGAGCATATTTTTGCATATTTTAGCCTTAAGAGCATATTTTAGCATATTTTAGGTTTAAGAGCATATTTTATCATGAGAGCATATTTTTAGAGCATATTTTCAATTTTAAGAGCATTTTTTCACTTTTTAGAGCATTTTTTTAAGTTTTTAGAGCATTTTTTTAATTTTTAGAGAATTGTTTTCCCCATTTTTTTTTTAAAAAACACTTATTTTTAAATTTTTTTTTTGGATGTTTTTTTTTTTAAATTTTGTAAGTGGATTGAAATGTTTGTTTCTTTTTCTTTTCTAAAATAACGGGGTTCTGACGATTAATTATGCTTTGGCCTGTTCTTGCCTCATTAACCCATATAACCCTCTAACTACCCCACATAACGGTATTTGTTGGGCCTATTCTCTAAAAAATGTTAAAAAATCACCTCGAAAAAGGGGGCATAATTTTTTTTAAGAGCATATTTTTATTGTTTTTAGAGCATATTTTCCGTTTTTAAGGGCATATTTTAAGCGTATAAAACGTGTTTTTTAGAGCATATTTTTGGTTTCCCTGCTTATTAGTATTCTGAAAAAAAAAATTAAATTAAAAAAAAACTCCCTAAAACTCATTTAGACAAACTTAAAAATATAAATAGTTAGATGTTACTGAAATATAATTGTGTTTTTGAACACAACTAGAAATTTTTCAAGTAAAAATTTATGTTTCTTCTCTTTTTACATTGATATTTTATGAAAAAAAAGTTTAAAAAAGTCCAAAAAAAGCTAAAAAAAAGCCAAACAATTTTTTAAAAAAGCTAAAAAATCCGCTTAAAGCTAAATGCAAAATTTTCCCGCAAAAAATTTAAAAAAAAGCTAAATCTAGCGGGAAAAAAGCTAAATTGGCAACGCTGCATGTGACTTACCAAAATTGTTATTAATGCAAATTTTCGCTTATGGGTGTATGATACGTGCTGTTTTTATGTAACTTGTTCCTAACTTTATTAGGGGCTTTCTATGGAAATTTTGATAACTATAACCAACATGAATTTATCGTAATTCCCATATCAAAACCTTAATAAAGTTAGCAACTAGTTACTTGTAAAAAGCAATTATCATACGCTCATTACCAACTACTATTCCACATTTAATCAATGGATATTTTCATACATTTTATGAAAAACTTCATAAAACGTTTCAAACAAGTTCTACGAATATTTTCATTATTTATATGCAAGTTTTCATTGAAAGGGTTTCATTAATCAAATGAAACCTGTCTTCGGTTGAAAACGTGGGTCATTTTTCATTAAGGTTAAGTCAATTTTCATTAATTTCACGAAGCTATTTTTTTCAGTGTAAAGGTGGTATGATACTTGCTAGTTTCTGTATAGGATTTTTTTAGGATTGATCGAATGAAACAACAAATGCGAGAAAGAAAAAAAAAATTCTTATATTTTTTTTGACAGTCACTGCAAAATTATCGATAACACACGTATATTTTTTGACGATATTGTCATACTCTTTACACTTGGTCAGTTTTCCTATGAAAATATATTTGCACTGTTCTCCGAAATATAAAAAATACAAAAACTAGCAAGTATCATAAGACCTTAAGTATTTGAATTGGAGATGGTCTCTGGTCCCGTGATTCACGCGTGAGCGTGAGTGATTTTTATTTAAATCATTTGGTTATAGAGTGATTTTCATTTAAGTCAAGTGACTATATTAAGGTAATAAATAAGTGCCTTAAAACTTTTTGGATTCAGACCTACAAGGAAACTTTTTCAAGGGTGGACACTTCATTTTTAATAAAATTTACAGATGTTATAGATTAAACAAATGAAAAGACACTACTTGTCTCTTGTTTATGTATTTGAATTGGAGATGGTCGCTGGTCATGTGATTTGCGTGACTCAAAAAAGTGATTTTCATTTAAATCACGTGATTGTGAGTTGAAAAATTCTGAGTGAGTGTCTAAAGAGTGAGTCGAATTTTTGCGTGAGGGATGTTTTTTTTTTTGAAAACCCCCTTTAAAAAAAAAATATTTTTTAGCAGTATTTGCATTCAGAATTAAGTCAAACTTTAAACTAAATAGTACTGCTTAACCCATTTTGGACAAAGATTCATTTTTTTTTTTAAATATGTACCTATTTAGTAAAATTAGCTCCGGCTGATTTCAAAACTCTTGTAAAAAAAAATTTAATGTTCCGTTATTCCAGAAAAGCCTGTATTTCAACTTTTTATGCAATTTTAATATTTGGATTTATTTGCTATTTTATTAATTTATTTCGTTATTTTCAAAATAAATAGTTTCAATTAGTGGAATTTGATAATAAATTAAATCTAAAAGAAAAAAATGCTAATTTTTAGTTTTTGTTTGAAACAATTTCTGTGCTGATGCACATTGCATTTAATGCACATATATATTCCGGTGGTCAAGAGGAGATATTTTTTAATTGCAGAAAGATGAGACTTAACATTTGTAACAAAATATACCTGAACTTCATCCTTTTCATACACAAATATTTTTTTTTGAAAAAGGTGATCGAAATGGGTTATCATGCAGGGGGCCCCTTTTTCGATTTTAGATCTTTTGCCAATTGCGATTACACGGGTAAATTTTTTTCTTATATGGGGTTCACACTTACGACCTTAAACAAGTTGTTTAACAAAACACCAGTAACAGAATAAAAACGTTATGGATACAGAAAAAACAATTTTTAAGCACGTAGCCCTTAAACTCTCAAAAATAGCAAGTGTGAACTGCACATTATGCGTTCTTAAATTCTTATATAATATGACTGTGACTCTAAAAAAACAATAAATTTTTTTTCTGGATTCTGGTGTTGTGACATAAAATTTTGTAACGTCTCACAGAGGGCCAGCATGATCCAATTCCGGCCAAAAGTCTTTATCGTTGTTGGATCCGTCTGAAAATGTGCTTCTATAGGAATTCGAGGTCGCTGATTTCAAAATTTAGCTAAAAACCAAAAAATCAAAATGGCGGATCCAATATGGCGGACAATTTTTTTTTTAAATTGTCCGATTGAACTCAAATTTTGTTTTATGCGGTTCTTGGAGTTACTGAATAAGAATTGTTACTACGAATTTTGAAAAACAAAATGGCGGCCTAAACTTGCTTCTTAAAGTTTAAAGAATGATCCAACTCCGGCCAAAAGTCTTTATCGTTGTTGGATCCGGCTGAAAATATGCTTCTAAAGTATTTCGGGGTCGCTGATCTCAAAATTTAACTAAAAACTAAAAAAATCAAAATGGCGCATCCAATATGGCGGACAATTTTTTTTTAATAATTGTCCGATTTAACTCAAATTTTGTTTTAAGGGGATATTGGAATTACTGGATTAGAATTACTGGCGTGAATTTTGAAAAACAAAATGGCGGACTAAATATGCTTAGTAAAGTTTGTTACAAGACATTAAAAAACAGTTATATTCCCTTTCTTTGTTGAAGCTAGCTGAAAGTGTGACCTAGTAAATTTCCGGGTCTGTTATCTTAAAATCGAACTGATAAAATTCAATATGGCGGAAACAATATGGAGACTAGATTTGTTAACTTTGTCTGATCTAACTAAAAATTAGTTTTTAGAGTATTAAGAGTGTCTGAAGTTAAATCTACTCACATAATTTTTATATATATTTTTTTTATTTTTGATATAAATATGGAAATGGTGTAAATGACTTATTTAGTCTCAGAAAAGCTTTTGGAAATGGTGACGACAATTTATTCATTTTTTTTCTTTATTTGGAAATTCAATAAAAAATCTTTGCACTTAATTGGAAATGGTGTAACTGATATTTTCCATAATTCTACAAAAAAAAACTGGAAATGTAGATTCTTTTTTTCCAACACTTCAGGCACTCTCTGACGATAAAAAAACTATTCAAGCCGTAAAACATTATTTTGGGTTAAATTATTTTTTTAAAAACAAATCTCGGACCACTGCATATATAGCTGTAATTTCGCCATTTATCATTTCGAGCAAGTTTGGGAAACTTTTTTCGAAAGATATGGATCCATTCTATATCAAAAAAAATATAGACCGATTGTATCGAACTGAGGATCGCTGAGGATTTTTTCGGCGCGAGGTAAATATCTAAAAAATTATAACTTTTTTCACAAAAAACGCGAAATGCTGCCAGGCAAATGAGTTATATTTGTCCGTGTTATTTTCGTTACAAAGGCTTATATATAAGATTGAACCACGCAAACAAAAAGTTAAACATTAGCAATAGAAGTTTGGAAAAAAATTAAAAAAGTATCTCAACTTTTAAAAATTTTTTACTAACTTTTTTAACTTTGAAGACCTGTCAAAGGAAAGGGTGTAATTGGATCATAAAGATAAGTTCAGAAAACCTCCTTCTATATATGCCCAACAAACTGGTAAACATTTTTTCGAGAATTTACAAATAAGGACTTTTGGCCGGAAATCGATCTGTCTGGCCCTCTGTGCGTCTGCTTGATTAAAATTTTGGAATTTCCAAAAAAGGACATTAGTATTTTTTTACAACGCAAAGAAGAGTGCAGTGACATTCAATGTACATATTTCAAATATTAACAATGTTTGCAAAAGAAAAAATTTCATCACAGAAAAGGTCTAAATTTTTTAAGATCTACTTTTATTAGGGGTCATAAAAACCGTGACAAAAAATATTTCTTTTATGTTTTTATGGCTTTTAAAATTCAAGTAGCTAACTCCTTTTTATCTTTTGCAATTCGTAAGACAGGTAAAACCTAATAATGTGATGGAAAGAAAATGTTTGACGTCACAATTAAAACAAACGAAAATAGGAATACAAAAAACCGAAACAAAACCGATACGAAAGTAGAAAAAATGAATTGGTATTGGTTTTTTATTGGTATTGGTTTTGAAGAATAAAAGTATTGGTTTTTAATTGGTATTGGTAGTGGGGAATCGGTATTGGTTTTTTATCGGTATTGGTATCGCACAAATAAAGGTATTGGTTTTTAATTGGTATTGGTTTTCAATTTGAATTGGTATTAACGGGTATTGGTATCGAAAAGGTATTGGTACCCATCATTGATATATATCATTAAAAGCAACATTACAACTAAAACCGTTGCTTGTCAAACTAAAAAAGAAAATTTTAAAAAATTTTTACTGTAGGACCCCAAAAGCTCTAAATTTTTTTTTTCGAAAAATTTTTTAAAACTGAAAGCCTCATCCCACCAAAATCAAATTTTTTGTCGTGAATAAGATAACCAAGTAATATTATAATTAATAACAAAAAAATTTAAAATCAAAAAAAAAAAATTTTTGCTTTGTATGGAAAAATGATTTTTAAGGCCCCGCTCTTTACGGCCCCGTCGCGTAGGGAAGGCTTGGTCGTAGGGGCGTAAAATTTTTGCTGAGTTATTTTTTAGTCAAAAGGAAAAAAATGAGGGGGTACCGTCTCAACATTTCCAACATTTCCAAAATAAGGGACACTCAAGGTAGATTTATACAAGGTAAGATCCAATAACCTCACTTTTCCTCCATAGTAAATTTTTTGACAAATTTTAAAACAATAATATTTACGAATTTTCAAAACGAAATAAAAATATTTTCTTCTGTATAAATGACTTGAGTTTACACTACACTTTTAATGCTTACAAATATTTTAATTTTTTTTTAATTTTTGTCGTGGAAAATAAAATAATTTTGTTTGAATTTCAATATTTTTTTATAATTTAGTTGTTTTCTAAAATTTTAAAGTCTAAAAAAGCGTTTAAATTGGTTAATGTGTGCACTGAACATTTAAGTCGTTTTTGCCGACTAAAATGATTTTGAAAGAGAATTGTTTTCATTAACGTCACTAAAATATTACCTTATATAAATCTACCTTGGGGACACTCTATTATATATGTATGTCTGTAAATAAATATACTACATTTGACCGGCATTTTTTTTTAAGGGAAAAATTTTTCTCTTTCTATTTTAAAAGTCAGGTCAAATTCATATTCTCCTAAAACTTATGAGTTATAAAATTGAGGCCATCAGATTAATAAAATTAAAAAAAAATGGTCCTGCGCTACCTACATCAGATTTATTAATTTTGATGCACTGAACAAAATATAAAAAAAAATTCAAAATCAATACAACGGTTTTCGAGATATCGAAATTTAAAATTTGTAAAAATTTCTGTGTTTCCACGTACAAAATTTTTCTATATTTTTTATCGAAATTCTTCTATGAAAACTGTTATTAAAATTTTTCTAAAGGAAAAATGTCTCGGAATGTAGGAGATTTTCTATATGAAAAAATCTCTAAATATTAAAATGTTTCTTTAAGAAAATTTATTTTGACGAAAAATTGATTAGAAATTTTAAAAGAAAAATTTGGGTATGTTTCTATATAGGAATAATATGCGAATTTTTCTGTAGGCAAAATCTGACAATTTTTTACAGGATAATGAATAATGACAATGTTTCTTTAGGAAAAATAAGTACATTTTCTTCAAAGAAAATTTGGCAAGTTTTCTATAGAAAAAATGTATTTGAATCTTAAAAAAAATAATCCACAGATCCAGTGTAATTTTTCCAATAGAAAAAAATGTATCGGAAACATAGGCCCGTACCAAAGAAAAACAAAAAGTCCATTTAACAAAAGTTTTATTTTAAATTTCAAACATCCTGTACATTTTTTGAAGTCGATTTTAAAAAACAAAAACAATTTGTATGGAAATAAAATTAAAAGTCGTTTTTAAATTTATTTTATTTTTCTTTGTCAGAGAATCTAATATTTTTTCTATTTGAAAGATGTCTCTAGATTCTGCTACTTTTTTATAGCAAATACCGAGACCTTTTCTGTAGGAATTTTTTTTAGAATTCTAGAAAAAAATCTCAGTCTTTTTCGATAGGATTTGTGAATCTCAGAATTTGTGAATTTATTATATAGAAAAAATGTTTTAGAAAAAATGGCTCAGATTTTGAGATTTTTTCCTTAGAAAAAATGCCTCAGAATTATAGTTTTTCACGGGAATTCCCGGGACGGGATTTCCCGGGAATTCCCGTAAATTTTCAATCCCGAAATCCCGGGAAATAGAGCGGGAATTCCCGGGAATTTTCATTTCTTTGAAATTGTTAGTTTTTCGACTTCTATTGAATATTTTGCATGTGATTTTTTAGAGATTTTATTATATTTATTCTTGATAATTGATGGCAGAAACGTACCCAGGGACCAGGAGGGCATAAAAAGTATTCCAAGGGATACCTTCTAACTAAAAAGTTTCATAAAATCTGAGACTTACTAAATGAAAAAGTCTCACAATATCTAAATCTTCGATAGGATATAATAACCTAATACTTTTTTTCAGAAGCTTAAAAATTTTCTTTCTGAGACCTGCATTAAAAAAATTTGCAGTATGATTATTTGTTTCTATAGAAAATATTTACGTCTCTGGACATGATTCTTTTTAAATCAATAAGTTGATATAAAATCGGTGTAAGGAATGACTCTGAAATTAACGGGTTTTTCTTTTAGAAACCAGAATTTTTAAATTTGTTTAATAATTATTTGGCGTAAATTTTCCTATAATTGCATTTCTCTGAAACAGTTACACTCAGTTTCAGAGACAAAATTAAGAAATTCCTCTGAATTTGTTTCATTGCTTTTTAGGCGTTGAGAACCAATTGTAAAAATAAGGCGAATTAGAATAAATGATGAATTTTTATTATTAAAACAGATAAAGCGATGTAAAATAAAATATTTCCTTAAAAATACTTTTAAAAGACTTCGATATATTTGGGACGTTTATTATAAAAACTGTGTAACAAAAATTGTTAATTTTCTCGAAACTTATTTTTTTTTTGTTTGTTTTAAAGGTACTTAATAAGATTTTTATGGTGTAAATAAACATTAAAAATAGTGTAATCTCATTCATAAGGTTTTTATAATTTTTTTTTAACAAAAAATTTGGGTTTTTAGTTTTTGCGGGAATTCCCGGGATCCCGGGAAATTTAAAAATGAATCCCGCTTTCCCGGGAAATGAAAAAGTCCGGGAAAAGAAAAACTCTACTCAGAATCAAACAATAAGTATTTTAGGAAAAATTTCCCAAAATCTGAGAAATGTCTCAGATTCTTAGATTTTTAATATTTAATAAAATGCATTAGACTCTAAACTTTTTTAGTAGGAAAATGTCTGAAACTCTCAGAGACTGAGTTTTTTATAGGAAAGATGTCTTAAAAGCTGAGAAGACCCTTTCTATAGTGAAAATGTCTTAGGTCAAATGTATTAGATTTAATGATTTTTCAGTAGGAAATATGTCTAACAATAAGAAAATGTTTGACATTTTTTTTGACGAACAGTGTCTTTCTATAAAGAAAAGACGCAGAATCTAGGAAATTGCCCCAAAAAATGTGAAAAAAGATTTAAATCTTTATTCTTTTTAATCGTAGGTTCTTTTTATAGAATAGTTTTTCGAAACATAAAAATTTTGGTGTAGAAAGAACGTTTCAATATCTTACACTCAAAAAAATGCGTTAGTAGATTTACTAATTTTTTTTTGCTAATGCTAGTTAGCTAACTTTTAGCAAATTTTTAGTTGAGATTAGCATGTTAGCAAAAAATTCTTGTAAACTTCATTTAGCACATTAGCAATTTTAAACAAACTTTGAACTAATTTCTTTTGCTAAATTTGAAATTGAGTTGACAACATTTTTACAAGCTTGTTTGCTAATATTAGCAAAAATAAAAGGTAAATTTTTTTTTATTTTCAGAAAACTTAAAATGGCGCTATCTCGGAAACTAAGCCAGATAGAGCAAAACGGAGGCCATTTTTGGTTCTCGAGCTCCCCATAGTATCGCCGGTCCTCTTCACATGTGTGGACCCTAATGGGTCCTAACTTTGGATCCAAAAAAGTTAGCATTCCCGAAAATTTTAAAATGCTCATATATCGGTAAATATTGCCGACGCAACAAAAAGTCCAAAAGAATTTTTGTAGCTCTCAACACACAGAAAAAAATAAAAATGAATTTCAATTACGAAATTCGTTCATTCAATTAAAAAATTAATTGATTTCGGACGTATCACGAAAATGCGCATATTAATTACTCATTCTGTTTGAAAACAGTTTTAAAACGTAATTAAATTGTTAATTGAATCAATTAAAGTTTTAATTGAAAATAAAATGGAAAACCAATTAAAATTGTAATTAAATAAATATATAAAAAAAATTAATGTAAAATTGAAAATCAATAATATAGATTTATTGATTCACATAAAATTTTTAATTGAAAAAAGACCAAAACTCAATTTAATTTTAAAAGTTGAGCTTCAAAAAATGCCTAAAAATAAATAAACATAGAATGTTTTTGTTTTACATTATTAAGAAATTTATTTTCTTTATTAAATATAAACACTTGGTATAGTTTTGCATAGAAACATTATAGTAGTATTTTAAAATATCAATAACTATTTAAAATTACATTTTTATTTTTAAATCTTGTTATTGCATGCATTTTTGTCGCCGTAGTAAAGTTGAATCAAAAAAAAATTGTATTATATTTCAATGTGCAAAACACAACTGTACACATTTTATTATCAAAACAATTTATCCGCAACGACCGCTCGCCTTAAAGAAAACAATAAAACTAAATTTTTTTGTTGCTTTCATGTATTCATTGGTTGCTACCACCAAAATATACAAAACAATAGTTCAAAAGTTTTTTTTGTTGTTTTTTGCATTTTATTTTTTCATTTGCTACTAACACTAAAGCACATAAAACCGGTTTCGTTTGTTTATTTTATTTTTATTTTCAGTAAAGTTAAGAATTCAATTAAAACATTAATTGAATCAATTAAAATGTTTAATTGAAGTTAAATTTAATATCAAATCCATTTTTAATTAAAAAAAAATCACGATATTATTTTCTGTGCACGTAGAACAAGACCGCAAAACAACCAAAATCTCTCCGAGTAATATTTTTGAAGTTATCGAGTTTTTTAATTGTCAAGACCCCAGTGTTCCCCTAAAATCACGTATCTCAAAAACTAAGCAAAGTAGAGCAAAACGGACACAAATTTTGGATCAAAAACTATGACGATTTTGAAGGAACCCAACTAGGTCTAGGCCCATCGGGGTCTGGACGTATTGGGTCCGAACCCAATGGGGTCCTCAAATGTGTATAAACTATGTTAAAAAAAAAATCAGTTAACTAATTATTGGCAAAACATTTTTGCTAACTTTATCAAAAAAATTGTGGGTTCAAAATCAGCAAATTTTCTTGTAGGTTAACAAGCTTTTTTTGCTAACATTACAGTTTTTTTTTTTTTTTGAGTGTACAAAGAATTTTTCTTAAAGGTGTATCGGAATCTGAAATTTTTTCTTGAGCAAGAATTTTATAAATTCTAATAGCTTTTCTGGAGCAAAATGCCTCAGAACCTTAGAATTTTTCTATTGGGATAATCATAAAATTTATTTTTAAGCAACTGACTCAGAAAAATTTTTAAATCGGGAATCTTTTTTAAAATGAACATGTCTCAAATCTGATATATTTTCCATTGGAAAATGCTTTTAGAACCTAAGAATTTCCTGAGGAGACATTTTCAAATATTTTCTTAAGTTCTTAAACCTTTTTTATGAGAATTAATTTTTAAAATTTGGAAATGTTTCTATAGAAAAAATCATAATAAACTCTAAAAAAAAACTCTAAAAAACCTCAACTAATGATTCAAATCCGACCTGAGATCCCTGCAAAAAAAAATGTGTGTTAAAAAAAATTTTCCGACACTCTCACTTGTTTATCTTCTCTTCCCTTTTCTTGTCTTCCTTTCTTCTTTCTCCGTTCTTTTTTTTATTCGAAATCGGTACGAGGGGAAGTTTACCCAACCACTTCCCCACCTGGATCCGCGTCAGCAAAGTGGTTGATATTAAAATCAAAACATCAACTTTAACACCTGCCATCAGTTGTTGTCGTTACTTCTTTTTTCCATGGTGAAAATATCTTATAGTTACAATGTTTATTCCTTGGTTACAGTACAAGTTAGTACATACTTTCAAGTACGTATCTTTAAGCAACAAATAAACGTAATCATAAAAATTAATTTGTTGCACTTCAGCCAGTTGCCTTTAGCTCAATACCAATTCTATGGTGTTCGTCGTTGTTGTTTTACTTTATTGTGGTGTTCTTTTAGGTGTTTTAAATGACTGACTGCCTTCTAGAGTGTTTCTACCAGACATGAGCTCAAATGTATTCCCTTCTTTGCTTACACCAAATCATTTGCTTCAGAGTACACTATTTTTAGAGTACAGTGTTTGCGAATGAGAATGTTTACTATGATGCTAAACAACAAATTAAAAAATTTGCTGTGCTTGTTTAAACGAACACGAAAAATGTCGTGTTTGAACGATTAGAATGAAACAAACGTTCGTTTTTAGAATAACAAACATAGTAGAGATTATAAAAATAACACCGTGTTATAGAATATTTTTAACATACACTGATCGCTTAGAATGTTTTTGTAAAAAAATGTTTAAAAAAAATTGTTGGAAAACTTATTATAAATATGGGGGTAGTAAAAAAAAAACGTTTTGATGAAAAAGTAAATTATGCATTGTGAAAAAATGTATTAGGATGTATGTATCGCGACCTTGGGACAACAAGGTTATATCTGTGCCTATTTCTTTAAGCAAATAGAACCTTGTTGTTCCAAGGTCTCGGTATGTATGATGAATTTCATTTAAAAATCGAGATAAAACTGAAATTTTGAACCCGACCAACTCAGATATCGATGAAATTTTGTTCATAGCTAAATTTGATCAAAACAAACAAACTCTCATTTTTAGAAATGACTGTTTTGCGATTTTTTGAGCGTGACACAGTGGGAACGTTTTCGAAAAAACGCGAAAATGGTCGAAAAGAGCTCCATTTAAACTACAATAACTCTGAATCGGCTCAACCGATTTCCATGATCTTGGTATCATTAAAAAGATATTTTAACAGGCTTTATGACACGTTAAAAAAAAAAAAAAAAAATACACTGTAAAAAATTTATAACAAAAAAAATTTTAACTGACGAAAAAACCAAAAAGATCAAGGGTTTTTTTACAGTGTATTAATTTTTTAGAAAGGTTTATCCTTCATCTATACCATATCAAAAAATAAAAATGGGTTCTTTGTTAGTTTTTTTTATATAATTTTTTAAGTAGTGTCACTTTTAGTAATTTCCCTTATATTTTATAACAAAAAAAAATTTTAGGTAACGAAAAACCAAAAAAGATCAAGAATTTTTTACAGTGTATTACTTTTTTAGAAAGGTATTTCTCTCACCTATAACATATCCAAAAAGTAAAATGGGTTCTTTTTTATTTTTTTTATATAATTTTTTAAGTAGTGTCACTTCTAGTAATACTTACCGAAAGTTTTCGAAATAATTCGAATAACAGCGAAAATATCTGGTCACATTCACAAAATAGTTCAACAATTCTTACATTTTTTAAATGTTTACAAATAAAAAACCATCAACAATTGTTTATATTATTTGCCACGTTTTTATTAATTTGTGTTTTATTTTATTTAAATTTTTTTTAAGTTAATTATTTGTAAGAAATTTTGCGCTGCTCAAATTTGGCACAGTCAGAATATCTGCGCACATGTACAAAAGTTTCATTTATCGGAATGAATGAATGAAAGCCTTGAGTTCCTGTTATAGTTTTAGCTTCTTCATATCTTGAAAATAGCTTTTCTTTAACGTTGTTGTATTCGTCAGCATCTGCGTAAGCAACTTGTATGGTGGTCTTATATGTTTCTGATGCCCAGTGATAGAGTTGCCTCGTTGTCTGGATTTCATTTTTATTTGCAATACTATAATTTCGAGCACCTCTCTTCAATGTTCCTCCGATTCCATCACATGCAGAT
The DNA here is from genome assembly GCA_963921195.1 of Pegoplata infirma. Classification (NCBI taxonomy): domain Eukaryota; kingdom Metazoa; phylum Arthropoda; class Insecta; order Diptera; family Anthomyiidae; genus Pegoplata; species Pegoplata infirma. The sequence continues at coordinate 170,884,576 of OY992539.1, forward strand.
TTTCCGTGACTGGTAGCATAAAAGTGCCATTCAGCGTCAATCCCAAAATCAGATTTGTGATGGCATAAATTAATGAAGTTATATTTATTTTTATATTGTGCTCCTGCACCATCTGATACGTAAATGATTTTATTAATATTGTTGGTTATATTGGCCTTCACGAACTGTACCATTTTTGAAATATATAGATGAACTGCTATACTATCATGGGTATTGCAATCAGATATAATGCGAAGCTTTTATGAGTTAATTTATCGTTATCTGAAAATAAACAAACAAAGGAAAAAAACAAATAAATAAAAATTATTAAATATTTTGATGAGTGTGGATGGATGTGTTTACTAATACCAAAATATTAAAATAATTACCTTTGTAATAAATAACGAACGGATGTATTGTAGCCTGATCATTATTCCAATGGTATCCTTGCACGGCATCTTGTACAAGAAATGCATAATTTTCAGCAAAGTCCATTTGAATTAACATTTCTCCTGATAACAGCGCCGCTCTTTTATTGCTGATAAATTCAGATTGTCGCTTTGCTATGAAATGATGCGGAATCAGAACTTTGATGTGTTCAGTAAAATCGCTGACAAATGATTCTGGGTTGGTGGTTAACGTTTCCAGAACACATCTAATCGTTGTATTCCACTTTTTGTATATTATTTCTTCAGTTTGGTTATTTTCAAAATGTTTTAGCATATGCGTTTTTAGATTATTTAAATTTTTAAAGCAGTGACCACACATTGAAACGCAACACTCGCTTTTTTCTATGTCACCATTACAAACAACGAATTTGAGAACATCTTTGTAATCGGTAAATGTGCGTTCTCCTTCAATACAAATTGATTTTAAGCCACTTTTTTCAAACATCAATTTCATATTCTGATGCAATGTGCATACACAGATATTTTGCTGGTTTCCAACTCCAAGTTTTATACAATTTTTTGGCCTTAACATTGTAAATTTTGTAAAACCCACTTTGGCCAAGGGATGTTTTTTTTTAAATTCGTAGTAAGATTCGCGTAGTGAAGATAACATCAGTCTTTTTTGAACTTTTTCACGTAAGTTTCCTTGTTTAACAGTAATTGAATCTTGCGATCCAGGCATCATTCGGCTAATTTCATCATCTTCATAAAATAACTTGACTGTGCTTAGAGTTTCGGTTGGTAAGCTACGTCTGCTCATTTTAAAAAGATTGATATCTGCAAACTTCGTTTTATTCCTTTGGATATCTTTACTTTTTTTGATACAATCGTGAGATATATCATCCCCAAAACGATCTTTAATTTCTGCGTGACTCATATTGATTGGTAAGAGAGATAAAAGTTTTTGCTTTTCCAAAAGATTTGAGCTGTTCTCTATTTGATATTTGATGTTTTCCAAAATTTCTTCGTAAATGGCTTTGACGTTTTCAAGTTGCGCTGACAAATCAGATAATGGATCAGCTCCAAGTGAATCAGCTATATTTTCGAAAATTTGCAGTGATTTTCTATTTCTGTATGCATCTCGTTTCATATATTTCCTTTTAAGAGGCGACATTTGGTTTGGTAGATGAGGAATAATATGATCATTTATATTTTCAATGACTTCCGTCCTTTCGATGTTTGCAATACGGCTGGTACAAGTTGGAAGTTCATTCAATTCTTCGCTAATTTCATTGCTGGGCGTTGTTGGTAAATAATTTGAGACTTCATTCTGCTCCACGTTGGATTCATTACGACTGCGAGCTTTTCTCAGTGTATTCCGGCAAGTTTCGCAAATACGGCTACAATGAATGTTGGCGACAGCTGGAAAATATTCAATTATATTTGCAGCCTCGTTTTCACTTATTTTACGAAGCGAAGCGCAACACTTATTAGATATTTTTATGCATCTGTACTTATTGTTTGAATTCATATTCACTCAATTTTTTAAAATATACGCGTAAAAATTGTAATGGGATATCTTGGCTTCTCGAAACTGTTTATAATTATGAATTTCGGTACGTTCATCAGGTGCAATTATATAGCATTTTTTAAGGCAAGCAAGAACTTTTTGCGGTTAAAACATATTCATAATTTTCCTGGGACAATGTTTATTTATTTTACCTGTTAACCCTTCGTCAGGTACATATTTTGAGTCCTTAGTTCTGGCCAGACCCCTATACATTTACATGCATTTGTATGGAAATAAGGGCTGTTTGCCGTTAAATTTTTTACTAAGAAAGGAAAATATTTGTTATATTTTGTGTTTCTATTTCTTTTTACTATGTTATTAGCTACCTGAGGAAGAAAAAATAGACCTGAAAAAATCTTTGGAATGAAAAGGGCAACAATTTTTTTGTTCTATATATATTTCTCTTTATTATGGGTAAAGTAATAAATGTTTATGACAAAATAGAAAATTATTATGAAGAATACATTGATTTTTTTATTCAGAATTTTGCGGAATTACTAGAAGTGACACTACTTAAAAAATTATTAAAAAAAAAAATAAAAAAAGAACCCATTTTACTTTTTGGATATGTTATAGGTGAAGGAAATACCTTTCTAAAAAAGTAATACACTGTAAAAAATCCTTGATCTTTTTTGGTTTTTCGTTACCTAAAATTTTTTTTGTTATAAAATATAAGGGCAATTACTAGAAGTGACACTACTTAAAAAATTATATAAAAAAAACTAACAAAGAACCCATTTTTATTTTTTGATATGGTATAGATGAAGGATAAACCTTTCTAAAAAATTAATACACTGTAAAAAAACCCTTGATCTTTTTGGTTTTTTCGTCAGTTAAAATTTTTTTTGTTATAAATTTTTTACAGTGTATTTGTTTTTTTTTTTTTTTTAACGTGTCATAAAGCCTGTTAAAATATCTTTTTAATGATACCAAGATCATGGAAATCGGTTTAGCCGATTCAGAGTTATTGTAGTTTAAATGGAGCTCTTTTCGACCATTTTCGCGTTTTTTCGAAAACGTTCCCACTGTGTCACGCCCAAAAAATCGCAAAACAGTCATTTCTAAAAATGAGAGTTTGTTTGTATTGATCAAATTTAGCTATGAACAAAATTTCATCGATATCTGAGGGGGTCGGGTTCAATGCATCTCGATTTTTACATGAAATTCATCGTATAAGAAATATATGCAAAATAATGCTGTTAGTTTTTTGTTTGTCTTTTTACACTTGCTCGTACACGCACACGCACAATCTTATTGTGTCGTTTAAAAAAATAAAAATCATAAACATTGTGTTTTTTAACTAAAAGTATTCCCAACAACAATAAGTACCGCTTTAAAGTTTTTTACATTAGGGTGGAGCTAATTAGATCTATTTCGAAAACGTCGGGTCGGTAAAGTTGCCTTTTAGGGTTGACATTAACACATTACAATATTGATCCTATGAGACAATGGCCTTGGCTTCAAAATCGGAGAGTTCCGAACAAAGTAAAAAAATATATTTTTTTTCTTAAATTATTTAATATTCGGACATTACTTAAAAAGTGTTTTTATGGTAATTTTTTTTTTTTTGTCTGTAAAAATTTGTTTTTGTCTGTAAATTTTTTTTCTTGTTTTGCAAAAAATTATTTTATTATTTCTTGTTTTGCAAAAAATATTTTTAATTCGTTTTTTGCTGAAAATATAACGTCATGTTGACTCAGTTTTGAGAAGATGTTTATTTTTATTTGTCGTTTTGTTTAATTTGGCCTTTAATGCAATTTGAAATTAATTTTAAGAAAATAAGTTGTTTTTAAAGAACATTTTTTAAATTTCTTTACAGAAAAAAAAAATGTTTACCATAAAAACACATTTCAGTAATGTCCGAATATAAACTAAAGGCTGGGTTAGCTACCCGTAACTGTCCCCCTACATAGCGTAGTGATCAAAATCAAATAGAAAATCACAGTCTGCAAAGAAGAATAATTGCACTCATTTGTTCTTGTATAACGAAAATCTCTCTACGCTAGTTTACGGTTGAGGGTGCATAATATTTTATTAGCCTAAATATTTAAAAAAAAAAATTAAACAATTTTTTTCACCGACGTTTTCGAAATTCGAAAAAAGCATAATTTGCTTCATCCTAATGCACATACAAAAAAATAGACAAACTTTCGGTATTAGCAGAACAGTTGAAAATTTTGTAAAAAAAATGTATTTGGTCACACACTACATATTTCATCATTATAGGTACTAACATTTTCTGCCATAAAGCAAAACATTTTTTTTCCCACAATGAACATTATTTTTCGAAATAGAAAAAGAATTTTTCAATCCACCCTAATATTTATTTTTATGTATTAACATTTTTTTTATCCACTCTTATTTGTAAATTAATTTTCCCCATACTTATTTTTTATTTACCTCTTCATTTATGCTACATAACAAAATGTTTATTTTAATTCGCACTTGCATACATACATATATTTTTTTTATAAAAGAATTCCCCCAAATAGCCAAACAATATTTTTTTTTTTTTTATAAAAATCATTCTATTTACACGCTTCAGAGTACAGTATTTTCAAATCATTGGCTGTCTATGTACTCCCTAATTGGTTCATTCGTGTTACGAATGTCGTTACACTAGTGTGTGTAGCTTTCTCTTGCACTGTGAGCATAGAATGAAAAACTCATTCGTGTTGAACGATAAGAATAGAATATTGTCCACATTCTAAATTTTTTAGAATGTCTCTAAACGCATTTTAACACCATCCGTGCACATGTCTGGTTTCTACTGATAAGAAATCTTTCTTCATACTTCATCTATTTTTTGTAACGACTCAAAGAAGTTTAAAAAAATAAAACTACATTATACCACACTTTGTTGGAAAAAACAATACACATAAGGGTGGAGCAAATTTTGTTTTTTTTAGGTCAATATGAACACTCAAAAATTCTTTCCTTTTTTGACTTGAAAATCGGAAAGTTTCGAACAAAGTGACATTTTTTTTTAAATTTTTTTTCATTATTGTTGGCCTTTAATGAATCTTGAAATTAATTTAAAAATATAGGTTATTTTAGAAGAAAAACACTTTTTTAGTAATATAAAATAATATTTTAATAAAAAAAATTAAAACTTTTGACTTTTTTCGGAGCTTTCCGATTTTCAAGTCGAAAAAGGACCCGTCTTTGGGCCCCACAGATTCCATATTTTTCTGTATTAATAAAAGGCAACTTTTCCGACCCCGACGATTTCGAAAATAAAAAAAGGAAAATTTGCTTCACCCTTATACACATCCATAAACACAGACAAATATAAATAAATTTATTAAAAAAAAGATTTCATCTATTATTTTACGAAAACATCAAGCCCTACCCACATACACTAAACCTTATTTAGTCATACTAGTTACATTAAAACCCGCATAAGGTATACAGTAGGGCGTCCCGTCAAATCTGAACTTTCGAATTTCGTGTAATAATACCTGCCGAACGATGGCTGCGGAGTGGCTGATTGTGGGAAAATTTATTTCAAAGTTTGAAAAAATTACGTTATTTAACCAAAATTCATGTCCGATTTTTTTTACCAAATGCGGCACAAAAATTGGGAATTTTTTGCGTACTTTATGGAAAAAACAATCTAAAATAGCGATTCTAAAATATTGATTTTTAAACATAAAAATTATTTTTTAACCAAATTGTTCTTAAAAGTTAGAAAATGTTAAGTATATTATGTAAAAAATATTAAAAATAAAAATACGATTTTGTTTCCGAAATACTGATCAGCATCCGTGGACGAAAATAACTGATCAGCATTTTTCGACCAAAATCGTGTTATTTTTTTAAATATTTTTTACATAACACACTTAACATTTTCAACTTTTAAGACCAATTTGGTTAAAAAATAAAAAATAAATATTCGATCTCGAGGCCTAAAAAAAAAAAATATTTTTATGTTTAAAATCCAGTATCTGTAGACCAAAATGGCTATTTGGAATTTTTTAAATATTTTTCTCATAAAGTACGCAAAAATTAATTTTTGAGCAAGATTTGGTCTAAAAATTTGTGTAAGAAACACTAAGTTCGAAACACTTAAGCACAACTTTTCTAGATTTAATCATTTGCATTTTTGTAAACAAATTCTTCTCGACAAGTTCAAATTACACTATTGCTTAGATCTTTGAGATTTTAATTAGTTTCTAAAAGGTGCGGCCTTTGAAGTGGCAAAGCACTTGAAATCGGAAATGAACTGTCTAAAGTATATTTCTATTAAATTTTCTTGCTGAAATAAAATTCTAAAAAATGTAATTTAAAAATTTTAAATTAACACCCAATTTTCTTAAAACGAATTTTGTGAATTTTTAACGAATTTTTATGTATTTTGTTACACTAACAAAATGCATCCAAATTGGTCAAAAACAAACGACGTTCGTATTACAGAAACTGGGTTTCAAACTATGTGCACACAAAAAAAACCTTGTCAAATTACTAGAAAAAGTCTTTTAATCCCATTTTACCAATATTTGACAGTTTTTTTTGTTTTTTAACAAAAAATTTTTGATCGATATTTTTTTTTTTTTTTTAATTTTACAATTATTTTTGTATTTTTACTAATTTCCAGGATTTTCTACAAAAAAATCTAGTAAATTCACAAGAATTCCTTGTAAGTTTTATTGCGTCAAAAAAGTTGTAAATTACAACAATTTTATTGGTAAAAATCTTGTAAAATTCCAAAAAAGAGCATAATTTTTACTGTGAATTCTCGTAAAATAGGAAGTAGCAAAAAATCTAGTAAAGTCACTCCATGTAAGTTTTATCGCGTCAAAACAATAGTAAATTTTCAATTTTATTGGTAAAAAGCTTGTAAAATAACAAAGTTATTGGTAAAAAGTTTGTTAAATAACAAGAAATTCTATTCAAATAGAAGGTAGCAAAAAATAAAAGTTGCAAGTTTTTCTTGTCATTTTGCAAGGTTACTTTTGAATGTAGAGATGTTTGTCTGTCACTTCGTCTAACCTAGAATCCCGAAATTTGATAGAATATGTCTTGCGCTAATAGACTGGTAAAGTTCTTAAATGGACGAAATCAGACTAGGAAAAAGAAGCTTTCTCTTGAAGAAAACGCCTACTTGAACCAAAAGGACTTAAAAATTTAACTTTTTCGGTCTCCCTCTTTTGTGGGCGTAGATATTAAAAACTCTAAAATTGTGTTACTTAAGTGCAAAAAAGTATTTTTTTTACATTTTTGCACTTAAGTAGGCTACGTTCACACTACAGGTAAGTTAAGATGATTTTATGATTTATTTATGCCAACTAAATTTGAGAGGATTTTGTAAAACACGATGTATTTTTGTATTATAGGGTGGAGCAAATTTAGCTTTTTTCAAATTTCGATAACGTCGGGGTCGGGAAAGTTGTGTTTTAGGGTCGATATTAACAGGGTTCCGTTTTTGACTTGAAAATCGAAAAGTTCCGAACAAGTGAAAAAAAAAATTTCGAACTTTTCTGAAAATGTTCTCAAAACTAAAAATAATTCTGAGATAATTCTTATGGCGTTTTCTTTTCTGGCAAAAAATGTGACATTTTGAAACATTTTTTTATTCTCTGAGTTTTTGTGTTCTTTTCTAAAAAATGCACACTTTTGAAAAATATAATGTTCTTTTCTCAAAATATTGCCTGGCCGTGATGTAAAAAATGCATATTTTTCACCCCAAAATTAAATGACGGGGTGAAAAACTGCCCTGTTATTCTCTCATGGATAACCTGACCAACTGTTTTTGGCTGAAAAGCGGGATGGAATGGTTAAAAAAGCGGGATTTTGACCTAAAAAGCGGGACTTTTTTATATACTTCAATTAGTTATAGGGGATATATATTAGTTTGTCATTCCGTTTGTAACTGATCGGAAATAGGTCCTAGGACCCCATAAAGTATATAAATTAATGATGATTCAATCGAATCGACATAGCGATGTCCTTCCGTCTATCTGACTGTATGTCTGTTGAAAATATACTTGCTTTCGAAAGAAAACTCTGAAGCATATAAAGCTTTTTATTTCAAACGTACCAAGAAACAAGTAGAAAAGTTAAATTCGACTTGGCCGAATCTATGAATACACTCCACAATGCCCTTTTTAAGTGATAGTAAATTTTCTAACGTGAAAAAATTAACATTTTTGGTTAGAAATATTTTATTTTCTGTAAAAAAACTTTTTTTTATTCATTTTTGAAAAAAAAAAATAAATTACAAATTTTTTTTTTTGAGTGTAAATTTTTTTTTTAGTGTATTTTTTTTTTTGTTTTAGTGTAAAAAAACTTTTTTTTTGTTAATTTTTGAAAAAAAAAAAATAATTTACCAATTTTTTTTTGAGTGTAAAATTTTTTTTGAGTGTAAACTTTTTTTTGGTTAGAAATATTTTATTTTCTGTAAAAAAAAACTTTTTTTTATTAATTTTTGAAAAAAAAATTACAAATTTTTTTTTTTTGAGTGTAAAATTTTTTTTGAGTGTAAAATTTTTTTTGAGTGTATTTTTTTTTTTTTTGTTTTAGTGTAAAAAAACTTTTTTTTTGTTAATTTTTGAAAAAAAAAAAAATAATTTACCAATTTTTTTTTTTGAGTGTAAAATTTTTTTTGAGTGTAAACTTTTTTTTATGTGTATTTTTTTTTTGGTTTAGTGTAAAAATATTTTTGTGTGACAAAAATACCTTTTAAAATATTTTTCTGACTTACAAATGTTTTTAAAACATGTTTAACGGGTTTTCAACACGTGAATTTAAGGTGAACTAATCTGAAATTTACGGTTTTGCTAATAACTTTTGAACCGCCGGACCGATTTGGCTGAAATTTAAAACGAATTGGACCAGGGGAACGGTAAATATATATGCCACACTTCAGTACCCTCAGAAATGCCGTTCGAAAGTTACCGTGTGTTTTATCTCGTAAATTCCAGAAAACCCCTTGCCGAAATTCACTCATTTGCTTATAACTTTTGAACCACTGGACCGATTTCGCTGGATTGCAATACCAACCTGACCAGGTAAATGTCCAACATATATGCCAAACTTCAGGAGCCTCCGTAAAGTCTTTCAAAAGTTAGCGTGTTTTCAACAGACAGACGGACAGACGGACGTACGGACGGAGGGACATCGCTAGATCGTCTTAAAATCGATCGAGGATCATGAATATATATACTTTATGGGGTCCTAGACCAATATTTCGAGGTGTTACAAACGGAATGACAAACTTATATATACCCTCTATCACTAGAGTGGAGGGTATAAAAAAATTAATGAATCAAAGTCATACTTACGGATCTTATTGTCCTATATGGAAACCGTGGAACAAAAGTTTAAGCTTTTCGGAAAAATGGGCGAGATGGGCGTGGTCAAACATGTTAAAATTGAGCAATTCGCTTTATATAGTTTTTTCAACTTTTTTCGAAATACATTTATTTTATATTTTGTTTATGCTAACGATTGGCACTATCTGTTTTTGGACAAAACTCCGAACTAAGTCTGAATTTAATAATTTTAACCTAAAAATCAATGTAGCAATAAACATGCCATTGTTTTTTTATACCCTCCAACCACAGTATGGGGGTATACTCACTTTGTCATTTCGTTTGTAACGCATAGAAATATCGGTCGGGGACCCCATAAAGTATATATATTATTGATCTATGATCGATTATAAGTCATTCTATGAATGTCCGTCCGTCCGTCCGTCCGTCTGTATAAAACACGTTTCAGTCCAAAATAAAAGAGCTAGACTCCTGGAAATTGGCACGAATGTGTCTAATGGTCATAGGCCGGCCAAGTTCGAAAATGGGTAAAATCGGATCAGGGGGAAAAAAGTTCCCCCTTTAAGAACTAAAAAAAGTCTCAAAATTCGCAATTTTTTACAGATTTTTTGCATTTTTGTTAAACAAATGAAACCTTTTTATGTCAGAAGGTGCTCAAAGTCCTGCACTTAGACCTCGGGGGCTACAAAATTTATTTTTTTTAGGTCCGCCCCCTTTTGTGGGCGTGGATTTAAAAAAATCATACAAATTATGAGTAAATGGTATTACTAAACTTCAAAAAGCATAATAAATAAATAAGTAAACATTTATCTCAATGGGGAAGGAATTCCCAACCACCCCCACAGAGCCCCCCCCCCCCCAAAAACGACTCTGAATTTTTTTTTATATATTTTAACATTTTGGAGGGTATCAAAGATTCGGCACAGCCGAATTTAACACTCTCACTTGTTTTTTTTTTAAATTAAATGAAGGTTGTAAGTGGCTGCTGACGTTTTACGTCAACACACGTAGACTCTGAGGTCCATTGTAAATGAAACTCCATTAAATTCTCTCGAAAATGTCACATTTTTAGAAGGCAGTTATTTTTAGTTTTCGAGAAAATTTTCGAAACACATTTATTTATAGAGTTTTATATGGGCTATCGATTGGCATTATTTGTTTCTGGAAAAAACCCGGTTCTGTCTCGAAATTGTCCAAATTTAACGTTAAAATTGATGTAGCAAAAAAAACACCATTTTATTTTTTAATTTTAAATAAAAGTTCTTTAAATTCTCTAGAAAATGTAAAATTTTCAGAGAGCAATTAATTTTTGTTTTAAAGAAAATGACTTTGATTTTCAAGTTTCGTAAAATTTGGTAAAATTGAGCAATTTTCGCATGACATCGCTTTTCAACAATTTTGAAGTTTCCGAAACAAAACTATTTAATAGAGTTTTGTACGGGCTATAGATGGGCACTATTTGTTTTTGGAAAAAATTCAGAACTGGTTCTGAACTTTTCAAATATTGGATTAATTTTTTTTGATTATTTTTAATATATTTAAATGATGTTCTTTACAAAATGTCAAAATTTAAGACAGCAGTTACTTTTTGTTTTTGAGAAAAATTAAAGAAAGTAAGTTAAAAAAAGTAAAACTGTAGTGTTTTGAAAAAAAAAAATATTTTTATCAAAAATTTGAACAATTCAGAACCAGTTCTGATATCCCGATACAAAAAAATTTAATTAATGTGTTTGGAAACTACAAAAATGTTTAGTTACAGTAGAAAAAATTAAATATAAAGCGATGTCATGCAAAAATTGATAAATTTTACCATATTCTACGATACCTGGAAATTCAAAGTCATTTTCTTTAAAACAAAAATTAATTGCTCTATGAAAATTTTACATTTTCTAGAGAATTTAAAGAACTTTCATTTAAAATTAAAAAATGAAATGGCGTTTTTTTTTGCTACATAAATTTTAACGGTTAATTTTGCAATTTCGACATAGTTCCGATTTTTTTCTAGAAACAAATTTAGCCAATCGATAGCCCATATAAAACTCTATAAACGTGTTTCGAAAATTTCAGAATTGTTGAGTTACTGTAGAAACAATATATGGGGCATTCCATGCCAAATCACTCACTTTTAGGCCCGACCCCCTTCGATTAATTTTATTTTTGGATATGTTTTAGTACGTATTAAATGCAACTTGCAGCCAAATTTTCAGCCTTTTATACCAAGGTGGTGTTGAGTAATCAATGGCGATTTTTTCCAAAAAATGAAAAAATTTAAATTTTCAATCAATTTTGACCAGTAAAAAATATAGATATTTTAAAAAAAGTTGGACAACGTTTTGTTGGTATTTAAATGTAGTTTTAGAAAAAAAATGTGAAAAAATTATTCGAATTAATTATCACTTATTTTTTGACGTTTAAAAATTAAAATCGACTTTTTGAAAAAGTCCGAAACCTTCGATTTTTTTGTAAAAAACTATAAGAATTCTACTCTAAATTATGCAACTTTTAAGCCATAACTCGAGATGTGATCACAATTCTTTCTATTTTTTTTTTTAATTTTTAAAATTGCACCTTTTATGTTTTGGCTCTAATTTATTTTATATGGAGCCCAAAAAAAAAAAAATGGTAGATACTGACCCTAACTTACCCTAAATATATTCATTTGGAGGTAAATATACGTCTCACAAAAATTTAGGACGATCGGACATGTGTAAGGCGCTTAGCATGGTCCTTGAAGTTTAAAAAACGGATTACAAGGAAAAATATGAATTTTTTTCTGTTTTCGCAATTTCTTTGGTATTTTAAGTTAAGTTTTAATTCAAGTGATTACAGAATTATGATGTGGAGTAAAATGCCTTTCTAATAAGGTACTAAAAACTAAAATCGGTTGAAAATCAGCCAAGTTATTACAACTTCCCCAGGCATCTAGCGTGTGCCATACAACTTGATTAAAAAATGCGAGGCCCTTTTTTTAAATTTATTGAAATTTTCTACTGTAATAATATTTTTTCATTATTCATGTTTCAGTGTAATATTTTTTTTGACTTTTCCAAATTTTAAAACAAAAAAAATATTTTTTTTTTTTAAATAGAGATTTCAAAAGGGTGTTGAAAATGCAGGCATTTTTAGCACTAATTTAAAAAATGTTAGCAAAACACAATATGAAAAATACTTGTCATCTAATAACATTTGAACTTGAAGAATAAAAAAATTATTACAGTAGAAAATTTCAATGAATTTCAAAAATCGGATTGTATTGATTAATCAAGTTGTCTGCCACACGTTAGATGCCTGGGGAAGTTGTAATAACTTGGCTGATTTTAAACCGATTTCGGTTTTTATGACCTTAATAGAGAGACATTTTACTCTACATTTCAATTCTGTAACCATTTGAATTCAAAATTAACTTAAAATACCAAAAAAATTAAGAAAACAGAAAAAAATGCATATTTTCCCTTGTAATCCGATTTTCAAACTTCAAAGCCGATGCGGCACGCCTTACCCATGTCCGATCATCCTAAAATTTTCTGAGACGTATTTTTACACCCAAGTTAATATATCTAGGGGAAGTTACGGTCAATATTTGCCAAATTATTTTTTTTGGAGCACCATATAAAATAAACCAGAGTCAAAAAAAAAAAGTGCAATTTTCAAAATTTGAATAAAAATAGAACGAATTACGATCACATCTCGAATTATGACTTAAAAGTTGCGTAATTTAGAGTAGAATTTTTTGACATTTTTAAAAAAAAATCGAAGGTTTCGGACTTTTTCAAAAAGTCGATTTTAATTTTTATACGATAAAAAACAAGTGATAATTACTTCGAATAATTTTTCATATTTTTTTCTAAAACTACATTTAACTACCAACAAAATGTTGTCCATCTTTTTTTAATATATCTATATTTTTTACTGGTCAAAATTGATTGAAAATTTAAATTTTTTCATTTTTTGGAAAAAATCGCCATTTTGAAAAATTGATTACTCAACACCACCTTGGTATAAAATTTGGCTGGAAGTTGCATTTAATACGTACTAAAACATATCCAAAAATAAAATTAATCGAAGGGGGTCGGGCCTAAAAGTGAGTGATTTGGCATGGAATGCCCCATATATAAAGCGATGTCATGCAAAATTTTTTTAATTTGGCCACACCTAAAACCATTTATGGCCACGCTTAAAAACTTAATTTTTTTTTCGAATTCTAAAAAATAATACAAAAAAAATATGTTATTTTTTTTCAAAAATTAACATTTAAAAAGCTCTTGGAAATTTTTCCGAATTCCAACACGATTTAAGAGTTTCCTTTAATTTTTTTTTTTAACACGGTAAAAAATTATAAATTTTACCAAATTTTTATGATCAAAAATAAATTTAAAAAAAACTCAAAATACTGTTTGAAAAATTATAAATTCTAATTTGCTATTCTAAAAGTCAAAAAGCGGGATGGAGCGGGACTTTTGCTTAAAAAGCGGGATGTAAAATCAAGGCGGGATGGGACATCAAAAAGCTGGATAATCCCGCCAAAAGCGGGATGGTTGGTCAGGTTACTCATGGAGCATCTCTCTCATGTGACGTTTCAAATCCCGTTTCATATTTTTTTTTTATTCTGGTATTTTTTTTATTCAATTACGTATTATTTTTTATTTAATAAGTTTTTTGTTAAATAATTTAATAATTAAAAAAAAATAATAAAAAAATTTCATATAAAATCGACTAAATTTGTTTATTTTTTGGTATTTTTTTTTTAAGTTTAAATATAATTAAGAAAAAATAGTTTAAAAGCAAAAAAAAAAATATGTGATGGCCATCGCGGGGATTCGAACCTGAGCTGCCGGCAATATAAGCGAAAAACACATCCATCGAACCAGCAAATCAGGGCAATTTGCGTACAAAACAGCATTTTTTGTGTTCTTTTCTTTTTTTTTTGTGTTCGTTTCAGGGCCATGTCAACATTTTAAAAAGTACACATTATAACAATGCACATTTTTTTGTTCAGAAAAGAAAACACCATTAGATTCTGATATCTTTTAAGCATACAAAAATCCCCGGATAAGGCCTGTAAGTTGTTCACCGGTGAAAAAAAAAATGTTTGAAAACATCAAATAATGTAGCGAAAATTTGACAGCCATATGTTTGGTTATGTGTTGCGCTTCGGCACAAGCAGAGAAGAGATATGATTGTGGCAACCATAATTAAAGTGCGTCATATTATGACTGAAAATTGTATCATGACATGTTTGTAGCAATCATAACATTGCAGCAATCATGTTATGATCCTAAATTGCTAGAAACATATTATGATACAATTTTCAATTTTTACTGAACTTTTTAGACTAACAAGAGGGGTCTTTCAATGGGCACCCAGCGATTTTAAAGAAATTTTAATATGTTGTTCAAATCAAAAATTTTAAGATATGTTTTTTTTTTTCTCAACGTCCCAAAGTAAAGTCATCTTTAGATTTATTCAAACTTTCCCAACGTTTGTATTAGGCGTCTTTTTTAAAAATTTCGATGTAGGTTTCTCCTTTTCAAAGTTACTATTTTTCAACACAGCTGTTTCTACAACAAAGGAAAAAAAATCAACAAAAAAATAGCTGCTAATTTATTTAATAGTCAATTCGTGGTCAAACAGCATGATAAAGCAAAAAAAAAAATAATATCGTTTATAAAGAGAAAAACAGAAATACAAAATAAAAATCTAGACAATAGTTTAACTGACAACATAACATTATCATAACCGCAAGAGTCAGGTAATTTTCTTATTCTTTTGTCTTACTGTTGTTGCACCTTACCCAACTTAGGAGCTGCTAGCAACGTATCTTCTATTTGACTACAATATACTAACAAAGTATACTACACAAAATTTATAAAATCCTAGTTGACAAAAGTGTCTTTAAGGAAACTAACAATATGTCTGTTCGTTTACTGCAATCTATTGTTTTTTACTACTTTTACGACAGCTGGAAATTTTTGCTTGATGAAGGTTTTAAACAATTTTAGAAAATATTCTTTATCGACAATTTGATTATAAGGGTGATAACAAAGCTTTTAAGACTTCGTCAAGAAATGCCTTCAGAGAATTATGGTATTGAGCAGTGGTTCTGATATGTCAGATCGTCATCACAGGTCTCCTAAATAAAAATAGTACCCATTTGCTGTAACTATGCGAAAAGTTTTCGAATCGAGATGAATAATCATTTATTTTATTAAGAATTACAATATAATTACAAATAATATACTAATTGTACCTAACCGAGAACTGGTAACAATGACCTGCGTCTCGTTGTAGCGAAACAGACTAAGGCCTCTGGTGGGAATTGAACCCACGACCCCCAGACTAATAGGCTAGCACGCTACCAACTAGCCTACTGGGGCGCCTTCGAGATTAATAATATAATATATATTATAGAATTAAAAAAATATTGTTAAATTACTATAAAAAGTCTCATGATCCTATTTTATCAATATTTGACAGTTTTCCTTGCTTTTTTAACAAAAAATTTTGTGTTTTGGTCGATCGAAATTCACATTTTATTTGTAATTTTACAGATTTTTTCGTGAATGATCAAATTTCCAAGGTAATTTTAGAAAATGTTTTATCTTGGCTCTTGGTAAACATATTTTAACGAAATCTGAAATAAGTTTATATATTACTATTCTGATGTTATTCCTGGTTATTTTATTACTAATTATGGCAAAATCGGTTTAGGAGTAGAAAAGTAATGGGCAATCGAGATGAGTTTCAATATAAACAACCACCATTTTCTGTACATGAGTGTATTTTGTAGTTGTGTGTTTTCTTTAACATGATAATGTTTTTAGGCTGGTGTCTAATTTTAAAAAAAGTTGTAGGACGCCACCTCAGTTTGACTATATAAGCTAACAATTAACGAAAAAGAAAACAAGAATTACTATTTTCATTTTCTTAAAACCAAAAATTTTAATAACTTGGGTTTGTAACTTAGATAACAATTCACCTCGTGTTTTCACCAGCTGGTAAATAAAAACTAACATAATTATTTTTCACCAAAAACATTTTTTTTTTCATCAATTTTTTTTTTTTTTTTTTTCATCAATTTTTTTTCATCAATTTTTTTTCATCAATTTTTCTTTTTTTATCAACTTTTTTTTTATAAATTTTTTTTTATCAAACGTTTTTTTTCTTCAAATTTTTTTTTTTCAAAAATTTTTTTTTTTTTCATCAAACTTTTTTTTTTATCATTTTTTTTTGTCAAATTTTTTTTTATCAAATTTTTTTTCATCAATTTTTTTTCATCAAATTTTTTTTTCATCAAATTTTTTTTCATCAATTTTTGTTTTTTTTTTCATCAAAATTTTTTTTCATCAATTTTTTTGTTTTTTCATCAATTTTTTTTTTCATTATTTTTTTTTTCATCAAATTTTTTTTCATAAATTTTGTTTATCATATTTTTTTTCATCAATTTTTTTTAACAAATTTTTTTAATTAAATTTAATTTTTTATTATCAATTTTTTTCTCACCAAAAATTTTTTTTTTTCATATTTTTTTCATCAATTTTTTTTTACATCAAAAAATTTTTCTTTTCATCAAAAACTTTTTTTCATCAACATTTTTGTTCACCAAAAATGTTGGGTTCATTAAATTTTTTTTAACATAATTTTGTTTTTCGTGAAAAAAAAATCATTTTTTTTACCAAAACTACTTTTTCACCAAGTCTAAGCTTTTCGCATAAAAATTTTCCACTTGTTTGAACTGGCAGCAGCTTTTTGAAAGGAATCTCGAGTCAAGGAGCGCATCCAAACCTGTTGAATTCATGCATGATTCTCTAATACCCTGTTCTCACGAGCAGCTAAAAACTGTTTTAAGCGACATTTGTTTTAATTAAAAAAAAAGTGTTCACACGTAATTTCACTCGTTTTATTTTGGTTTTTATGTTTTTATTTTGACATTTGCATTATCAGCTGATAAACATGTACACATTTCAACAACAAACGAAATTAAAATATTAAAATTATATTCAATAATTATACATATAACTGTTTATAATGTTCAAGAATTGTTTAAAGATAAAAATAGCACGATTTTTTTTTTGTATTATTTACATTTTAGTAATAAACAATGTTGCCAATACTACTAAAATGCTTTAAAAACGCTGAAGATACAAAAATACTCAATTCAACCCCTGGAATACCGCTCGTTTTAAATCGTTTTAATTTTAAAACTAGCTAAAAACATTTTTATTTTGACATATTACAACAAAAAAATGTATGGTAAAACGAGTCATAAAAATGGTTTTTAAGCATAAAACGAAAAATGTTGCTAAAAATGGTTTTTAGCTGTAAGTGAGAACTGGGTATATGGCGATGTCACACTTTAGAGTGCTAGTTGGATACACCGAAAAAGCGCTCTTAAGATGCACTGAAATCACGTGTCTTTAGAGCACTGATTAAAGCATACTTTAGCAGCGCCGATTAATACGCAATAATGATGCAGTCAAATCATTTGTCTTTATCCAAAGCTCATGCTTTTTCATTCAAAAAGTGTTAAAAACAGAGACCATAACTGTTATGAGATTTATTGAAAAAAGTCAAATTTTACTGTTCAAAAATATTTTTTTAAATAAAAATTAAAAATAACAGTTTGAAATGATTTATATAAATATCTGTTCAAAATAACAGAAATAAAAAACTTTCATTTTTTATAACTGTTATTAAAAACTCTTTGAGCCTTAAAAAACTCGAGTTATTAAAATAAAACAACAATAAACGCATGCAAAAGAATCCTATTGATATCTAATACTTCAATAATTGATTTAAAGATATAGCCCCTTATTCATATTCAAATTTGAACACTTTATAAAAATTTTTGATTTTAAGTTGCACAATCTAAAGTTTTTATTGCATTTATTTCAAGTATATATAAGTTCGTTTGACAAAAATTTTTTTTGAAAAAATACGAGATTCTTAAACAGCGCATGTAACGGTCTGTTTCCAGGACATTTTGGGAAAATTGCACTTATTTTTTTTAAACTCAACATTTTTATTTAAAAACTTTTCATTTTACACTAGATTTATTATAAATTATAAAACTTAATATAGAAATGTTGGATTTTAAGAAATTTTTTAACCCTAAACAGCTTTGGGCCCTAAATGACCCATGATGAGCAAATGCATCTAGCAATAAACCGCTTTTGGCGGGGGACTAACCCTTGGGAACATATTTTTTTAATTAAAAATGGGAGCGTGAGTATAGATGGAAGCGTGAGTAGAGATGAGAGCGTGAGTAAATTTGACCAACTCACGCTCACGAAGAAAAAAATTTTCTCGCATAAAATTTTTTTAAGTTTGCATACATTTTACGCAGGATCACGTGAGTGAAATATATTAAACTCGTTCACGCTGTAATCACGCTCACGAAAACTCAACATAACTATATTTTGACGTGTTTTATTTTTTTGTCACCATAAAAAATCATGCAAACTCACGGAATTTCACTCACGTTTACGAGTGAATCACGTGAAATTTTTGCCACGTGTGCATTTGTACAAATTATATTTTTAATGCAAAATTAAAAAGTGGTCCATATATTTTATTTAAACAAGTTTATATATTATTTCCCGCTTAAATGCACCCACCCCGAAAGCATTATCCCCTTAAATGCCAGATTGCAGCAAGTAAATATTCTATGGAAATTATTCAGCAATACTCTTGTTTAAATGTGAATTACTTTTTGTGTCAAATATAAATAAATGGTTAATGGTGGGTACGGAAACAGCTTTAAGGGTGGGTGCATTTAAGCGGGAATACTATTTGAATGCAATTCGAATTTTTTTTGTTTCATTTGCATTAAAAATATAATTTTTAAAATTGCACTGTTAAACGTGAGTAAAATTTCTT
This sequence comes from Pegoplata infirma, assembly GCA_963921195.1. NCBI lineage: Eukaryota > Metazoa > Arthropoda > Insecta > Diptera > Anthomyiidae > Pegoplata > Pegoplata infirma. The sequence goes on from OY992539.1 coordinate 170,903,664, forward strand.
GAGTTTGCATGATTTTTTATGGTGAAAGAAAAATGAAACACGTCAAAATTCAGCTTGAGTGAGATTAAAATGTGAAACTCATGTAACCCTGCGTAAAATGTATGCAAAATTCAAAAATTTCTTGCGTGAGAAATTTTTTTTCTTCGTGAGCGTGAGTTGGTCGACTTCACTCACGCTCCCATCTCTACTCACGCTCCCATCCTTACTCACACTCCCATTTTTAATTGAAAAAATATGTTCCAAGTGGCTAGTCGCCCGCCAAAAGCGGTTTATTGCTAGATGCATTTGTTCATCATGGGTCATTTAGGGCCCAAAGCTGTGTAGGGTTAAAGAATTTCTTAAAATCCAACCTTTCTATATTAAGTTTCATAATTTATAATAAATCTAGTGCAAAATGAAAAGTTTTTAACTAAAAATGTTGAGTTTTTAAAAAAAAAGTGCAATTTTCCCAAAATGTCCTGGAAACAGACCGTTACACGCGCTGTTTAAGAATCTCGTATTTTTTCAAAAAAATTTTTTGTCAAACGAACTTATATATACTTGAAATAAATGCAATAAAAACTTTAGATTGTGCAACTTAAAATCAAGAAAAAAAAAAAATGTTTTTTAATTTGGTGGTTTTGAGTTTAGGGCAAAATGTATGGGTCATTTTCGGCAACCGTTTTAGAGGGGTTAACAATATCCTATTAAGCTGAAATTTTTTTCTAAGAAAATATGATCGAATTGAAAAGATTGACTGAAATAAAAACGAAGATTAAGTGATTTTTGTAATTTTGGCAATTTTTTAAAATAAGTACTATTTTTTAAGAAATCGCGGATTTTCAACATCATTTCGGCAGCGGAAGATGACCACCGATCTGCATGAAAATTTAATCACATTGTTTTTGGGTCTATTCCAACACATCTGTCGGTGAGCCGGAACGAAATTCGACAAAAAGCCAAATTCGATCCACCCTACTGAACATGCCCAACACAAGGACGAAAATTATCCAGCTTAGAGTCCCCGCACAACAATGTCGGTGACGTTTTTTTCATATAAATTTGGCATGAAAAAACGCTCGACCGAAAACCGCCAGAATAAAATCAATTTTATTTTTGTGTCGGTTTCTCTCTCTCTTTTAATTTTTGATATTAAAATGCTGCCACATTTTCATAAATATTTCGATTATTTTCGATAAAGTAAACAAAAATATGTGATCTCTAAAAAAAAATATGTAAAATTCAAAAAAAAACACAAAAAAACTAATCAATATAAAAAAAAATCATATTGATATTAAAAATTACAATAAAATTAAATAAAAGTGTGATGAAAAAGTGAAAAAATAGTGTAAATATTAACGTATCACGGAATTTCCCGCTACCGCCTTTGTTTTGCGCCTATACTCTCCCATGACCGAAACCGTCAACCGCTCCGACATTGTTGTGCGGGGACTCTTAAGGTGTGTTTACATTATAGGATTTTCGGTATGATTTTCTCTTGGGTCACATGCAAAACTTTGACGCTAGTTCGTGTAGTCATACCGAGAATCCTATGAAGTAAACAAGCCTTTAATAGTATCATGATTCAAATTTTAATGTTAAACATAAGTTTTCCATGCAAAATTCGGTATACTTTTAGAACATGATGTATCCTACGTTATAATTTTCATAGTGTTTAACTTTTGTTAAAGAGCCTCCTCAACACTTGTTGTTCTGATGTTTTTGTTTCATGTTGCTGTTGTTTGTGGCAAATAAAAGGTAAACGTGCGTTTAGTACATGTAGCACACAACCTACGCACCTTATTTTATATGTGTTTTTTGTTCTTTCTTGTTTTATTATTTTAGTTTTCTTTTATCAACTCCTTTCCTTTGGCCATTAGTTTAATGGCTATAAAATGAAAAAAAAAAAAAAAATATTTATAAATAAACGTAGAATAATAAAATACATAATAATACATATAGGAAAATTACAGATTTGTTAACACGATTTGAAAGGAAGAGTTATTAACATTTGTTTTGTTACCTTTAAAGAATGGTTGGGGAAATTAAATTGGTGGGTTGAACTTTGATTTTATTAAACATAAGAAAATTTATAAATTTAATGCATTTCTAACATACATAAATATCATTTGAATTTGTTAAGAGTTTTTTATTTAAATTATTTTTAAATCATAATCACGACTTGGTCTACATAGTTAGGTTTGATCTGGTTAATTAGGCCAATTTCTAGAAAGTCGTAAAAATATCGTTGCCTTATCAAGGGCTGATTAATACTATTATTCAACACCAAAATACATACTCTCGTAAAACAGATTTGTTTAACAAAGAAGGCTGGTTTTGAAAAAAATAAAACACCCAATCAGACGATGGTTTTTCAATATTAACCAAAATTGGTACATTCATTGCATTTACTTTAACTACACTGAAAAAAATAACTATACTGAAGTTAAATAAACACTGTTATTAATTTAAGCAAACAAATTTTTTTGGAATTTACTTCAACTTATCTTAATATAAGGTGGTTTTACTTAAAACAAAGAAAATAAACTTGAATATAGTACATGCAAATACTTATAAAAGCACAAGAGTTTTCCTTAATTTGTTTTTTTAAATTTAGTTAAATATTATTTACGTTTATGGCGAATTGATTGCATTTAAGAAAAAGAGGGTTTAATAAAAAATTTAGTTTTACTTAAAAGAAAAAAATTTAAATTGTGTGCAAAAAAAATAAATAAGTACGTAACTTACTTAAAAATAGTATAGACATTTTCAAGACCTTGAATCAATTAAGTCCTAATCTTTAATTCCAAAAGGCATTTTCTTTAATTTAATTAATTTTTGTTTTAATTTAAGAAAAAATTAATCTTTATTTTATTGATTTCATTGACTTTATTTGAATCCATATCTTCATCAGTTTAAGAAAGAATTTACCTAACTTAAGGAAAAAATACTTTAGGTATTTTGGGGACCCCATCTGGGGGCCCATCTGGAGACCCCATGAGACCCTAACTTTAAATCCAAATTTCGGTTTTCGCGGAATTTTCAAATGCCTATCTATAACTCTGCAAATACTGCAGATACGAAAAAAGTTCTAAAGGCATTTTTGTAGTCCTTAACTTGTAGAATATGACCGCCGAAGACCCCAAAGCCCTCCGATTTATAGTTTTCGAGTTATTTCATGATCAAATTTCTCAAGACCCCATTCCCATATCTCGAAAACTAAGTAAGATAGAGCGATTCTGACCAAAATTTTGGATCAAGATCAATAGTGACCCTATAATAGTGTACGCACATATTCATGGGCGGACCCCACATATTGGGGGCCCGTAGGGTCCTCACATTGGAACTCCATAGGGTCCACAGAATCCGTAAGATTAAGGGAATTTTTACTTATTTAAAAAAAATATTTTTACTCTGGATAAAAACTATTATACTTATATTAAGTACTAGCGTGGGCAGGGTATTTCGTTTCCCGTAAATACAGAAAAATTTTATAATGATAATAGATGACCCATTTTTTGAACTTTTCGCTATGGAATCTTTATATATATATGTCTTATGGAATCTTTATATATATATGTGCTTATGATGATCAAAACACTTACAATAAAATACCAAATACATCAGTTGATATAATAAGTACTACGTCAACTTTAAGACGGTCTTACGTTATCAAAAAAAAAATCATTGATTTATTCATTTGAGCAAAAAAAAAATTAGTAAATAAAATTTGAGTCAAAAATTGAATGAAAAAATTTTGTAAAAATATGAACAAATATGTATGAATGAAACAAAAAAATTACTGAAAAATTAATTAATAAACAAATTTTAGTACAAAAAAAATTTAGTAAAAAAAAAAAAAAATTGTGCTCCTTTTAAATTCGTTCAATGTGGTGTTCATTCCTTTTCGAAAATGAACGTTAAAGAACAAAAGAGTTTCTAGGGATAAAAAGAATCATTTTGCCCCTTATCTTTTGGAAAAGTTTTTTTTTCGCTAGACGATCCTACATTCCAAATTTCAAGTTTCCAGTACCATTATTTCAAATAATATGAAAAGTACTAAAGTGCTCGTTTTTTACTTCCTTAGAATCGAAATTTCGAAAAAAGTACTTTTTACAGATTTCTTTTCTGTTGTTGGATCCCACATTCCTAATTTTAAGTTTTTATGACCTCTATTTAAGAAAATATAAATATTACCAAAAAGTAATTTTTGGGGGGATTTTTTCCCGTTAGATGATGCTACATTCTAAATTTCAAGTTAGTATGCTCATTATTTAAGAATATATAATTCCCTTTTTTAATTAATTTCCATAGGAATCAGAATTTCCAAAAGATATTCTTTTGGGAATATTTTATTTCGCTAGACAATCTTACATTCCAAATTTCCATCATAATTATTTCAGAAAATATAAAAGGTACTATAGTACTCGTTTTAGTCCCCTTAGATCGGAATCGGAATTTCCAAAAAGTACATTTTTCATATTTTTTTCTGTTGTTGGATCCTACATTCCTAATTTTAAGTTTTTATGACTTTTATTTAAGCATGGGATGCTACATTCCAAATTTCAAGCTAATAAAACCATTATTTAAGTATTTATATAAAAAGTACCAAAATACCTTTTTTACCTGTTTTACCCCCATAGAATCATTATTTCAAAAAAAACCCAGCCTTAGTGGATCTATATTCCGGGTGATGCAGCTACATTCCAAATTTCAAATATCTAGCTTCATTGGTTTGTGGAACTATATAAGGAATCAATATTTCCAAAACCCAAGCCTTAGTGGACCTATTTTCCGAGAGGTGCATCTATATTCCAAATCTCAAGCCTCTAGTTTCAGTGGCTTGTGGAAATATAAAAAGTACCAAAATACCTTTTTTACCCCTATTCCCTAGAATCAACCTTTCCAAAAACTCAGCCTTAAAGGATCTATACTTCGGGAGGCGCACCTTCATTCCAAATTTCAAGTTCCCATTTCATTTCCTGTTTAATCCATTTGATTCCTGTTCCATTCCGATTAGTCCCATGTGGCTTTCATTCCGTTCCGAATATGCGCTTACATGCGCTAAAAAACAAAAAATTCTTTGCCTTCTTTAGAAATCTTTTTTCGCTAAATGACCCTGCATTCCAAATTTAAAGTTTCTAGGACCATTATTTCAGGAATTATAATAAGTGCCAAAATACACTTCTTACCCCCTTAAGAATCGGAATTTCGGAAAAGTACTTCTTCAAAATTTTTGCCGTTGTTGGAACTTACCCAGCCAAATTGTTTGTTCCCAATAATCGGTTCCAGAACGCATCATTTTACCCTGCAACCGATTCTACTTAACATTCCAGAATCAATGATTTTTGTTTGAAATTGTCCCAAAAGCAATCGTTTTTTAGAGCAAGTAGTTTTTTTGAAAAATAATTTTACATAGAAAATTTTGTTCTGATTACCATAGAATACATTCAAGAATCTGTTGAACCAGGAATCTGTTCCAAAAAATTTTCCTGGGTTACATTTTGAAATTCTTTTGTTGGACCTTAATTTCAAAAAATTTAGAAAGCACCAAAGTTTATTTTACCACTTTTTACCCTTAGGAGTCCGAATTTCCAGAAAGTACTTTTTTGGGAATGATTTTCCGTTAGAGGATCCTACATTCCAATTTTAAAATTAATAGGATTTTTTTTTCGGAAAAAGTAAAAGGTACCAAAGTGCTCGCTTTTTACTCCCCATAGAATCGGTATTTCGAAAAAGTACTTTTTCATTTTTGGAAACAACAATGCAAATTTTATTTTTTTTGTAGGACTTTAATTTAAAAAAATATAAAAAGTACCAAAGCACAATTTTTTACCCCTTTTACCCTTAAGAATCCGAGTTTCCAGAAAGTACTTTTTTTTGGGAATGTTTTTCCGTTAGAGGATCCTACATTCCAATTTTCGAATTAATAGGATTTTTTTCAAAAAAAATAAAAAGTACCAAAGTACTCGCTTTTTAACCCTCCTTAAGGTACCTACAGACGACGCAATATTATGCACAATATTTTTGACGTTTACCCACAATTGGCATACATAAAAATACTGTGTAAAATATTGAACTGAAAAAAATACATGCAGATTGTACATAATATTGAATCGTCTGTAGAGGCCTTTAGAATCGGAACTTCGAAAAAGTACGTTTTCAGAATTTTTTCCGTTGTTGGAACCAGCATTGCAAATTTTAGTATTTTGTAGGACCTTAATTTCAAAAAATATAAAAAGTACCAAAGTACCATTTTTTACCCCTTTAAACCCTTCGGAATCCGAATTTCCAGATAGTTCTTTTTTTGGGAATGTTTTTCCGTTACAGGATCCTAAATTTCAAATTTCAAATTATTTGAATTTTTTTCAGAAAAAAAAAAAGTACCAAAGTACTCGCTTACCCCCATTAGAATCGGAATTTCGAAAAAGTACGTTTTCAGAATTTTTTTTCGTTGTTGGAACCACTATTGCAAATTTTAGTATTTTTGTAGGAACTTAATTTCAAAAAGTATAAAAAGTACCAAAGTACCATGTTTTACCCCTTTAAACCCTTCGGAATCCGAATTTCCAGAAAGTTCTTTTTTTGGGAATGTTTTTCCGTTAGAGGATCCTAAATTTCAAATTAATTGATTTTTTTTCAGAAAAAATAAAAAGTACCAAAGTACTCGCTTTTTCCCCTTCTTCAACCCTTCGTTTTTACCCCTTAAAATCAACATTTCCAAAAACCCAGCCTTAGCGGATATGTATTCCAGGAGGTGAAACTACAATCCAAATTTCAAGACTCTAGCTTCAGTGGTTTGGGCTGTGGGATGATGCGTGATTAGTATGTCAGTCAGTCATCAGTCATCAGTCAGTCACGCAACTACTTTATATATATAGATAATTTTACTTACTTTTAAGATATATTTAAGTAAATGCATTACTATGTTTTAGGAAAAAATATACTTGGAAGAAGAATTAATATCTTTGGAGCCCTCGCATACCCTTCTTTTTTTAAATTAAGTTCAACATGCTTTAAAAATGTTAAAAAAATTTTTCAGTGTAACAAGGGAAGTCCATTTTTTAGTTTTTTTCGTTTATCTCCTATATCATGCAAAGAAACCTAGTCATGTAACATACCAAAGGAAAGGTCTTTGGAAAAACTATCTACGTGTGTGAAGAATGTGTCCAAACATGCACAACTTTTTGTCATATTGAGTAAAATACCAAAATTTTAGGACATTTTTGTTAATAAGTCGAAAAATATTAACTTCTTTGGCCCGTACACTGAAAAAAAAATTTACCATTTTTAAAGCGTGTTGAACTTAGTTTAAAAAAAGGAGGGTATGCGAGGGCTCCAAAGATTTTAATTCTTCTTCCAAGTATATTTTTTCCTAAAACATAGTAATGCATTTACTTAAATATATCTTAAAAGTAAGTAAAATTGTACTTAATATAAGTTTAATTGTTTTTATCCAGATGAAAAATATTTTTTTTAAAATAAGTAAAAATTTCCTTAAACTTACGGATTCTGTTGACCCTATGGAGTCCCAATGTGAGGACCCTATGGGCCCCCATATACGGGGTCCACCCATGAGTATGTGCGTACACTATTATAGGGTCACTATTGATCTTGATCCAAAATTTTGGTCAGAATCGCTCTATCTTACTTAGTTTTCGAGATATGGGAATGGGGTCCTGAGAAATTTGATCCTGAAATAACTCGAAAACTATAACTCGGAGGGCTTTAGGGTCTTCAGGGGTCATATTCTACAAGTTAAGTACTACAATTGTGCCTTTAGAATTTTTTTCGTATTTGCAGTATTTGCAGAGTTATAGGCATTTGAAAATTCAGCGAAAATCGAAATTTGGATTTAAAGTTAGGGTCTCATGGGGTCTCCAGATGGGGCCCTCAGATGGGGTCCCCAAAATACCTTAAGTATCTTTTCCTTAAGTTAAGTAAATTCTTTCTTAAACTGATGAAGATATGGATTCAAATATAGTCAATGAAATCAATAAAATAAAGATTACTTTTTTCTTAAATTAAAACAAAAATTGATTAAATTAAAGAAAATGCGTTTTGGAATTAAAGATTAGTACTAATTTGATTCAATGTCTGGAAAATGTCTATACTATTTTTAAGTAAGTCACGTACTTATTTATTTTTTTTGCACACAATTTAAATTTTTTTCTTTTAAGTAAAACTAAATTTTTTAATAAACCCGTTTTTTCTTAAATGCAATCAATTCGCCATAAATGTAAAGAATATTTAACTTAATTTAAAAAATCAAATTAAGGAAAACTTTTGTGCTTTTTTAAGTATTTGCATGTACTATCTTCAAGTTTATTTTCTTTGTTTTAAGTAAAACCACTTTACATTAAGATAAGTTGAAGTAAATTCAAAAAAATTTGCTTACTTAAATTAATAACAGTGTTTATTTAATTTCAGTATAGTTATTTTTTTCAGTGTAGTTAGCACCTTTAATCTGATATCACATATGCCTATATTATTTTTGTTTAAATAGGCGTAATCGTAAAAAACTGAAAAAGGTCAATTTACCCCAGTACAAATCGAACCCCCCCCCCCCCCATCCTAAAAATGTGTTTTGGCCGATAACAAAAATACGTGTCGAATTAATTTTGTTTCTGAACAACGTTTTTAAATTTCATAAAGATCGGAGGGTGACACCAGAGCAGTGGTCGGCACCCATTGCACGCTGGAGCCGAACACAATCGATTATTCACATGTATACAACACGAATGTCAACAAAAAATCAACAAAGAGCATAAAAAGAACAAATATTTTATTCAGTAGCAAGCTTACTTTCTTCAAAGCAGGTTGATGTCGCTTTGTTGAAGAAATACACCAACACATGCATATTTTTATTAAAACACAAATACTTTCATATGCCTCTTTCTGCCGACCACTGCACCAGAGAGACTCTCCTTGTGAGTTTGTTAAAAACAAAATCGAGGTTTTTTATTATGGACTACCAGGCGGCCGTTTTTACTAAATGTTTGGTTGATATCATGTTTGGCTGATTTCCAATTGATGTTTGTTGATTTAAAGTTGACGATTCTATTTTCTGTGTACAAAGTAATTATAAAAACATTTTCTTCTTACAGATAATTCGGAAAATTCTAAATAAGTTTAATATTTGATGCATATCTCTTGCTGAAAAGTTTTTAGAATACAATGCATTCTCCAAACCTTAAAATTTTTTGTAATATAATTTTCAAATTCAATTAATTTTTCTTACGAAAATTTCTTTATTCTGCAAAAACATTTTTTTTTAGGAAAATTTTTAGATTTTCAATAAAAATTATTAAAAAAAATAAAGATTCTGTTATATTATTTCAAAAAAAAAATCACAGATTCAAATGAAAAGTTCTTAGATATAATAAATTTTATTTTGTATAATTTCTTAAGGTGGGAACATTTTTTCCAAGCAAATTTTTCAGGTTCTCAGCCAAATATCTGAAAATTGTTTGGATTCTAAAATGTTTTTACACTGTAAAATCCGTTTTTATTCTCTTTTTTCTTCCTTCCTTCTATTCTATTCTTCTCTTCCTTTTCTTTTTCCTTTCCCCCATCCCCACCCCCCCCCCCCCCCCCCCCTGGATCCGCGTCAGACTTAGTGAAGTGTGACATTAAAATACATCAGAAACTTTTACTATTGAACCGTTTTCTAAATACAAAAAAGTCTCAGAACCTGAAACCTTAACAGACGTTTGGGGATTACGATTTATAGAAATATTTGTATTTTATGCGTTACAAATGTAATGATAAACTACCACTTACCCTCTGCCACTTAGTAGGAGCTAAAATAAACACATGATTTTAATGAAAAGGAAATCCTGTGGTTGAGATTTAATTAACTAACAAACATTAGCCAAATAATAAAATCTAGAGAAATTAATAATTGATAATGTGTTGACACATTAGTGTATCTAGTACAGGGATGTTAAATGGGGTTTTCAATTTTGTACCAACTTTCAAAAATAATTGTACTTTTTGGACCCTCACGGTACCATTTTTTCAAATTCATAAAAATTTAACTAAAACAACACACGAGAGTGTAAATTCGGTTGTATTAAATTTTTTATACCCCCCCCCCCCCCCCCGAAAAGGCAAGCAAAGTAAAAAAAAAACATTTTTCAGGGGTGATTTTGAACAATTTCCTGAAATCTATTCTGCAGAAAAATGTCTGATTGTCCGATACTTTATCGATAAGAATAATTCTCAGCATTCTGGAACTTTTCGACAGGAAAAATGTATCTGACTGTGTAAACACGAAAAATGTATGTAAAATTTCACAATTCTTCTAAAGATAAAAGGTTTCAAAATTTGCAATTAATAATATATTCTGAGACTTTTTGTTTAATAAAAGTGAGCAAGAATTTTTTCCCAAGTGTCAAATTGTGATAACTTCCCCAGTAAAAATATTATGCTAATTTTACTAAATAGATCTAATTTGATCCGTAAAATGGTTGTATCAAATAATATCTAATTGTATTACTTTAGATCAAAAAATATAAAAATTGATACAATTTGATCCTGAATTTGGTCAAATCTAATTAGATCAAATTGATCTTATATTATCAATTTTTATATAATTTGATGAGCAAAACCAAAATACGAATCTAATCATATATGGAGCAATATCTAACCATATAAAGTGGATCAATCATATCAAAGTCATAGATAAAATTTTATATAAATTTATACGGAAGCATATTAACTCATATAAGATTGTATCAAATTATATATGATTAGACCAGAAAATTTTTACTCGGGTTCTCTTTATTTTTTGTAAAAAATTTTATTTGAAAACTACTTCAAACTGTTTTAAAACAAGTGGTAAAAACTACAACAAGTCTTATATATGGTGTAAATCGGTCTAGAATTAGTACCCTTGTGAGCATTTTTTTAAAGTAAAGAAAAATGTTGGGATCTTTTACCGATATATCGATAAGTTATAAAGAAATTGGAAATTTTAAAATTGTACCAAATGAGTCGCGGTAGTACCACGGTACTTTTGAAGGTCAAAATGTACCAAAAAAAGTACAATTGTACCAACTTTAACATCCCTGATCTAGTATATTCCAGTTTAACCTGAACTAGCACCTGAACAAAATTATTAAATAAAAATCAAAAGATACAACATGTATGTCAATGACTGACAAGGTATACAAAATGCAACACAGACACAAAACAAAAAACTAACACAACTCAACAAAGAACATTGTTAGAACTCTTGCACTCAGTCACTACAAAAAAAATCATTCAATTCAAAATGTATTGAAAAGAAAAAAAAAATAATAATAAATATATTGTGTTGTATCTGTATCTATGGTCTTAACTAATCAATCATTGGCCTAATTTAAGAAATAAATGAAAAAATAATAATAAAATAAAAAAATAAAAAACTGGAAAAACATTACAAAACAATCAAGTAAGATACAATATCGAAAACAAGTAAAAAAGCTAAGTTCGACCATGCGGAATTTATGGATACCCTACATATTGAAAAAAAGATTATATCAAAAACCCAAATATTTATGAACAAATTTTGTTAAACACATTGGTTAAAAAAAATTAATTTAAAAAAAAAAATATTAAAAAAAATCTTGTAAAAAAAATATTTGAGCGAAAAAAAATCTGCGAAAAAAGTTTTGGTTGAAAAATTATGTTTGTACTTGTTTAAAACCACATTTGTCTACCAGGATCCGAAAAAAAACATTTCTACGTTTATGTGGAATGTACCAAAATCTTCAATGTGAAAAAATTCTTTGTAAAATATTCTTTTGGCATACGAATGTTTTAAGAGCATTTGGCGTTTTTTTTTCAACCAGTGAATTCATGGTGAAACCAATCCAAAATTCTGGGTTTTGCTTACAACTTCTGAAACACTGGACCGATTTCTCCAAATTCAATAGCAAATTACAAATATATACGCAAAATTTCAGGAGCGTCCAATTTTTTGGATAATAATAATTAGTGGTTTTTGAACCCTCTTTTCACTAAATGAAAATATATGTATGGAAAAACATCCAAATGTGAGAAATTTCTTCATAACTTTTAAGCGCATGGGTCGATTTTCCTCATGCTACACACATTTTATATGATAATACATATTTGCAAGTATTCCATTAAACTTTAAGCCATCACCACAGACTAAATACAGACTCGACAGTAGAGTTTTATAAGAAAAAATGGGGAAAAACTAAGCGATTTTAGGAGAAAACTCAGCGGTTTTTAGTCCGTTTTACGCTAACATGGCAACACTTTCTACGACTTAGGAGTGAGTGAAACAACAAAAACCGATCTGGCATCCATTTTTCTTATGGCGCGTTATATCAGCTTTCTCTTTCTAACCTAATTCGTAGAATAATTTGAAAATATTAACCATATGGTTCAAGAATACTTTTTTGACACCTGTCACTTATGTCGAGTCTGTATTAGTCTGTGCCATCACGATTAACTGTTGTGCAATCCAAAAAAAAAAAACCTTGTAAAATTACAGGAAAAGTTGGTAACTTTTTTTTTTGCTACCTCCTATTTGACAATTATTTTACAAGGTTTTTACCAATAATTTTGTAATTTAACAAGCTTTTTACCAAAAAAAATTTTATAATTTTTTTTACGCGATATAACTTACAAAGAGGTTTCGTGATTTTACTAGATTTTTCGCTACCTCCTATTAAATATACTACCATCCTAGTAAAAATTTTGTTATTTTACAAGATTTTTACTAATAAAATTGTAAATTTACAACTTTTTGGGCGAAATAAAACTTACAAGAAATTCTCGTAATTTTACTAGATTTTTTTTTTAATCTGTAAAATTAAAAAAAAAATTAAATTTTGATCGAAAATTATTTGTTAAAAAACAAGGAAAACTGTCAAATATTGGTAAAATGTGATTACGAGACTTTTTCTAGTAATTTGACAAGGTTTTCTTTTTTGTGTGGGCGTAATCCTTACTTCGCCAGGTGATTAAGACCCAGATGCAAAATTGATCTAGAAAAACTGCGAGACACGGGAACCCTTTTTAGCTTTACTTTCAGAATTTATTGGTCAAGAGCATGGATGCAAAATCGTATCGTACAGTGTAATACATGTACTTTATGGGGTCACAGACCGATATTTCGATGAGTTACAAAAGGAATGACAAACTTATAAATACCGTATTTTACTTATTATAAGTGAAGGGTATAAAATTAAACAACAGCACAACAAACAAGTGAGAGTGTTAAATTCGGCTGTGCCGAATCTATCATGCCCTACAAAATGTAAATGGTAATAATCTTCTATTTGTTGCCAATAAACCGCTTAAACTGAATATCGGGTGAAATTTTCATATGGGGCCTTGGTCCGACTAAAATCCGATCTGATTAGGTTATTAAAGTACGCGTTAAACACACACAAAAAAAATTTTAATAAAATATTTTTTATATTCATGAAATTTGAGGGATTTGTGTGAATATCGGAAAGGTGGTTTGTATGGGGGCTACAAGATGAAATGGTCCGATTTCTTTGAAATTCGGAATGGTTGTTACTGAATACGAAGCAGGTTTACCTGCCAAATTTCGAAATTATATCTATTATCGATTTTAGACAAATCGATTGATAATTGCGACCTGTATCGTGTTTACAACGTTTACATGGACGGACGGACGGACAGACGGACGGACGGACGGAGGGACGGACATCGCTAGAATGACTTAAAAACTTATTCTGAGTCGATAGGTATACTTAAAAGTGGGTCTAGGACCAATATTTCGGGTAGTTACAAACATCAGCACAAACTCATTATACCCTGTACCACAGAGTGGTGTAGGGTATAAAAAGGCTTGGCACCTTATGAAAAAATATGGTCTTTCGGGAAAATCCAAACTTGCGGGAATGCGAAACACAAAAATACGGGTCAGATTAGTTTTAGTTGAGATTGTCATACATGATTTTGGCGGTCTTACGTATACAGAAAAAAATATGGAGGAAACAAATTTGAGTAATCACTTGTTTAAATTTAAAAACAAAAATTGAGTAATTTTTTAATTGACGCAATTAAAAATTTACTTAAAAATTTTAAAATCAATTTAAGTAAATAATTTATTAGTTTTTTTAAACTCTCATAGTTTTTTTAATTCTCGTTTAGTTTATAGTTTTTTGTGTATGTACACAGAGAAAACTAAATTTCCAACTGAATTCATCAGTTGTATTAACTCAAAATTCGGTTGGTGCTACTACATTTTAATGTGGCTAACGAATTTTGTAGTTGTTTCAATTAAAAGACAGTTGTATTAACAAAATTTAGTTGTAACTACCGATATTTAGTTGTATCACCCTTAATACAAATGCATCCACCGATTTTTTGTTGTAACAGCTGAATTTCAGTTGGAAATTAGCAAATTTGTTTTCTGTGTGTATATGAAAGTTTGCAATCATCTTTATTTTTGGTAAAGTTTGAAAAAACAAGTTTTTTGTTTTTTTTTGTAAAAAGATTTAAAACTTTGATAAACTTTTAAAAAAAAATAAGTAGATAAATTTTGAGTAAATTTTTAATTGTGTCAATTAAAAATTTACTCAAATTTTTTTTCAAACATTTAATAAATTTTTATTAAAAATTTACTCAATACTAGTAAATCGTTTACTGATGCAAAATTGAGTAATTTTTTACACAATAGTATTAAAAATTTACACAAATATTTTTTTTGTGTATATACCTCTTAGGGTATTCAATTAATCGAGGTTCTTGTTTAATCGGTTAATCGAGCAAATCATTAATCGCGGTTGAGATTTAATCGGTTAATAATCGGGTAAATTTGAATTATTCGATTAACCGAATAATATTAATTTAAAAATTAAATTGAATATAAAACCACGGATTGTATGTACTTTTAAAAATTTTATTATAAACAAGTAAGAAATCTATAACCGCTATGCCAAAGCTTCAAATACCCCCAACAATCTCAGTCCAAGTAAATAATTTTTGTATGGCATCCTGAAAAATTACCCAATCCAAAATGACATCAACGTGAAAAATATCACCTCATAATTAAATGTCAAATTTGGCCCCAATTTAATGCGAAAAAAATGTCAAAAAAATAAAGCTATTTTTTTAAAAAGAAAATCTGCCCTAAAAATAATTAAAAAAAATAGTTTGGTTTCCAAATTTGTTTTCTTTTATTTTTTAGTGCTAAAATTACTATAATTTCATTGGTCAATATCTCCGTGATTAAAAAAGATATCCGAAGGATCCCAAAAGCATTTTTTCAGATGTGCTAAACTATTTTCACATTTAAAAATATTTAGAGGTTTTATAGGGTCCTGAATATGACGAAAATCTGAGTTTATTCACACTCAAATTAAAATGATTTCAGTTTCCTACTTTAATTGGGTAAATTTAAAAAAATTGCGTAATTCTACTTAAAATTACTGAAAATTTACACAACCCATGTAAAAATCGATTTGATCTTATCCGATCTGCTTTGATCTGATAATATATGATTGTACCTGATTATATACATTTATAGCTGATCAGATGTAATAGCATATCAAATTTGTGACAATGTTGACCAAATCCGAGATATAATCAGATCCCGGTTTTGGTCATTTTAGATAGATTTATATACAATCAGATACGATCATATATGAATAGATATAAACAGATATGGCAAGATCTAATCCATTTTTACACGGGAATTTATAGTAGTAAATTATTCGAATTTGTATAAATTTACCAATTAATAGTTGGAAACTGGACTCACTTTTTTAGAGTGCAGTATTGTAAATCGAAATCCTAAATATCTCAATATGAGATAGATGAGTTCTAAGGCCAGATTCAGATTACGCGCATGAAAAACTATTTGAAAAATGTATTGTGCTGGAAATGTATAACAAATTCTAGTTTCACCAAGTTAATTTTTTTTTACCAAGTTAAATATTTTTTTGACAACAATTTTACACATTTATAAAAGAGAGTTTGATTAATTTTTTATACCCTAACTTCTTTAAGCAGAACCGTAATTTGCAGAACCTTAAACAGCAAAAAATAACCAAAAGTAATAAAAAAATAAATTTCAGTTAATCGGTTAATCGACACAAATTAATCGGTTTATTTGTTATTTGAAAATTGGCAATTTTAAATTATTCGAACAGTTAATCTACCAAAATTAATTGGTTAACCGATTAACGGTTAATCGATTGAATTCCCTAATACCTATCCATATAAACTACTCCAAAGTTTGTACAATTTTGAAAATAAGGGCTTAACGAAGCCAAATTTGGAGACCGTCGATCAGCCATTGGATAGACCTTAAAAAACCTTTAGATCTGTATAAAATGGTCATATAGTTTGTTGTGATATGTGAAAGATCCTGAAAAAAAACGAAAATATCCCGTTTTCCCCCTCCCCTTTGACCCACTAAATGTGAGATTGGGCAGCTTAGAAAAAATAGGTAACTCTTATTTTCCTCCCCTCTTTCCCATATGCAAGTTTTATGAAAATCGGTGGATGCGCTGTGAAAGACTTTCTTTGTTAGTTCTTTAAGGGGGAACTTTTCCCCCTGGATCGATTTTGCTTACCCAGCCTATGACAATAATACATAACCATGCCAAACTTCAGGAGTCTACCTCGTTTATTTTAGACTGTATCGTGTCCGCCACAGACGAACCGAAGGACGAACAGGCATCGCTTAGAGTCGGATATTGCTATATTTTATTTCTTATTGTTAGAGTCGTTCACTGATCAATAATATATAAACTGTATCTGGTTCTACATCGATATTTCGATGCGTTACATACTGAATGACAAAGTGAGTATACCCACATACTGTAGTTGAAGAGTAAAAAAAAAAATATTAAACAAAAAAATATCTATATTTTTCCAATATATGTACGTATGTACGAGTATGTATTGTTGTTTAAAAACAACATTATCATTATCTGTCAGTGACAGGCATGCCCTCCTTTACTCACGCCTCCAAATCTATTCATATATAAATTTTCGTTATGGTTCGATTCTAGACGTACGCAAAATAATAAATGACAAAGAATTATTTTGAAATACATAATATTGTATCTAGTAGATACATACGTATGTTTGTATCGATCGCCGTAAAAATATAATAAATAAATTGAGACACAAACAAAAATTAAATAAAATTGACTACAATATGTCTGCCAGAATTTCACCAAACAATATAAAAATCTATAATGAAATTAATTAATGAAGTCATCAATACTTATGCTAAACATACACAATAGTGAACATTAATTTAAGAAAAATCATATGAACCAACTTTTTTATGAAAGTGATGTAAGTCTATTTTTAATAAAAAAAAAAACCAACATGGAAGGTCTTTCACAGGGCACCCACCGATACTCTTGAAACTTGCGCGAAACAAGGGATGAAAATAAGAGTTACCTGTCTTTTCTTAGCTGCCGAATCTCATATTTAGCGGGTCAAAGGGGAGGAGGAACAACGTTTTTTTTTTTTTTTGAGGATTTTTTTTCATTTCTTCAAAAGAAACTAAAAATGTTATACAATTCGAAAGGTTTTTTGAAGGCCCATCCAATGGTGTATCGGTGGTTTCCAAATTCGGCTTTGTTAAGTCCTTATTTTAAAAAATGTAAAAACTTTGGGATAGTTTGTATAGAGAGTTATATACGTACGACCGCAAAATTCATATATAATAATCTAGATTAAAATTAAGCTGACCCATATTTTTGAATTTGGCGAATTTTCCCTAGTTCGGACATAATTCGGATTTTCCCGAAAGACCATATTTTTTCATAAGGTGGCAACCCTCTTTTATATATGAGATTGGGCAGCTTAAAAAACGGGTAACTGTTATTTTTCTCCCCTCATTCCCATATGCAAGTTTCAGGACAATTGGTGACTGCCCTCTGGAAGACCTCCCTTGTTAGTGTTCGGCTATTTCGAATTTTAAATACCTTACAAAATGTAGGGGTGTACTCTTGGGTGGCTCGTTTTTGGGCTTTTCTCTCTGATCAAATTATAATACCTGCCAAAAGTGTCGGTCCTCTAAGGGTAACTCACATGCTTAATATCACTCCGATCGGAGTTTATCTTTTGTCTCCACCTTGAGCCTCAAAATTTGTATTTTTTCAAAAAAAAAGACTTTTAACAAAAAAAAAAATTAAGTTTTTTTATTAAAATAATTAAAAAATTATTTTTGTATAATATTTGATCGTAAATACTTAAATAGAAATTTAAAGATTTTACGGTATCATTAACCCGTCCAAACTTGATACCAAAAAAATGGCATGATTTTGGGGGCGTTCTTAAAACACTTTTTTCCAAATTTTAAAATTTTATTAAAAAAAAATTTAAAATATATAATTTTTTCTTTCTGAATTCATTAAGAACACCTTGGAGAAGAAAAACGTAAAATATGGCGGATATACGTAGGGCCACTTTTCTGGAATTGCACGGGGAATTTATCAGGTTTCAAGGAAATGTTGGTTTTATCAATGGTTTGGCTTAATAAAATCTTATTAATTACATTATTGGGCAAATTAACGGATTTTTGGTTTCGTGGCATTCTGTAACGTCTTTAACCCACATTGGCGGGGGGTCAAAAATGACCCCCGCAGAAAATTTTAAGTTTAGAGCTTAAATTTTGTACTATAAACAAGTATAAAATGGCGTCTGTGTTTTTTATCCCAACTATAATTTCGTAGTAATATATTATCTTTAAAAAAATTGGTTGACCTGTCTTGACGTGGGTCAAAAATAACCCATTCAGTAAAAAATATATATTTTGTTGATATCAAAAAATTCAAGCAAAATTTTTAATGCAAAGTCTTCAATATCCACCCTGTGAGTAAGAAGGACCAGCCGAGGACTGGTCCTTGATTGGAACTTTCGTATGAAAGGTACCTGACACTTTTTTTTGTAATATTTTTTTATTTAATTACAACTAATTTTTTATAATTTCAAACTAACCGACAACTTGTGACCAGAGCTTCGAAGAATGAAATCCTTTTCGAATGAATTCTCAAAAAAATCGATTCAATTTTCATAGTCAGTGAATGCATCGATTTAATAAATCAACAATGAATGCAGTCCTTGGAATTCATTCGATTGAATGGAAAAAAATAAATGCATTCGATTTCTTGTTCATTCCATTTAGAAAAATCGAATGCATTTGATTTTTTATCATTCCACTGCGAATGCAATCGATTTTTTACATAGATAGACCAAAACGGAGCCAAATTTTGGTCCATAGTATCACCGACTCTCTTTTCATACGATGACACTAATGGGCCCAAATTTTGAATCTAAAAAAATTGGTGTTCCCGAAAATTTTAAAAATGCACATATCAATTGCCTACACGACAAAAAGTGTGACGAGTGTTGGCTATACTATGGACAAAAAATTGGCTCCGTTTTGCTTTATCTTGGTTAGTTTTTTATGTTTTTTATGCAATGAATGAATAAGCCATTCGATTTTTCAAATTAAATGAAAATAAAATCGATTGCATTCGCAAGTGAATGCGTTCTATTTTTAAAAGTCGAATGAAAAAAAATCGAATTCATTCGATTTTTGAAAGTCGAATTTAAAATAAATCGAATGCATTTTATAAATCGAATTCAATTCGCTAAAATGCAATTGGGGAATGCAATCACTAAATTTTCATTCAGAATGCTAAATCAATTTATGGAATGAAATTCGAAGCTCTGCTTGTGACAATGACCGTCGTCTTGTTGTAGCGAAATCGGCCGAGGGTTTTGGTGGGAATCGAACCTAAGACAGCCTGTTTCATAGGCTAACATTCTACCAATTAACCTACAGAGGACCTGTCACTTTTATATGGCGATGTCCTAGGACGGAGCTCATTAACAACTGATGATATGTCACATGGCTAGACGCGAACTGTGTTTTCAGGTCAACTCACACCTTTGTTCTGGTCATAGAACTGGTATTCTGCTACCAGCCATGGGATAAGTTTTTAAGATCAATCAATTTCTTACAGGACAGGTTCACGATATTACAAGTTAACCTCATTCTACGCCTACCATATATAAACAAAAGCGTGACATTAGTATTGTTTTTTGAAGACCGGATTAAGATTAGGATTAACTTTTTTTAGTTAAAAAATGGGTCAAATGAAGTTCAGATTTTTTTTTTATAATTTTTTTCTGAAATTACATACAATTAGTAAATATAAACAGAAAAACTAATTAAGCTTTGTCCAAAATGTAAAGAATGAAAAATAAATTTAGTTAAATCCTAGGATTAACTCAGATTTATTTATACCATTTTACATTTTGGACAATGCTTAATTTTTGTTCCTGTTTATATTAACTAATTGGATGTAAATTCATAAAAAAATAAAAAAAAATTTCTGGACTTGATCTGACCCATTTTTTAACTAAATATAGTTAATCCTAATCTTAATCCGGTCTGCAAAAAACAGGGCAAAAAACAGTATATTAGTGTGATAATGGTTTCTTATGAACTCAAAAACATATTACCTATTAATGAAAAATAAATCGTATTAGTTTTCATTAACAAGACAAACCGACATTTAAAATCCTACTGAAGATGACACTAACTGGGGTGTTTGAAACCGGTATAGGAAATACCAGAAATGCTATAACTTTTAGAAATTCAATTTTTCTTCTGCATTTTTTCAACTTGAACCCTTTGTAAATAATAAACATTTGGTTGATTATTTACGAATAAAAGTTTTATTTTTATTTAATTTATAAATTCTGCTAAATGGTTTATTACGTTAAGTAAGATGGAGATCACGAATAATAATAATAAAAAGACAACTAGAAAACATTTAACTAACAAATAACTACATAGTTGTAATAAACAGTAGTACGAACACAGTAGTATTAAGGTGACTGATCACCATCTCATCCTTCTTCTTCGAGAATAGACTGGCAATACTGGAGTCGTTGAGGTTGAGCTTTCACTCTGGACGATCTTCTAAGAACTGGGGATGTTTTAGTTCCGCCACACTTTGACTGATCAAGAGTAGAGCTTACCGATGGACCAGGATCAGAGCTTGATGATTCATTTGAACCGACCTGTTCATTTTCCACGACTTCTTCAGGTAACGTTATGATTTTAGCTTGCGTTGGACGAATATTCATTGAATTTCTGCGATAACGATTACCATTATCATCTTCGACCACATACGATCGGGGATGTATTTGAGTTTTGATAACTGCTGGCTTCCAACAGCTTTGGTTGTTAACACGAGTTACTACCGTTTCACCTTCGTTAAACTGTTGAGCAAAATTTTTAGCACCACGGTCAGCATATTCTTTTTGTTTTTTCCTCTCAGCTTTTAGAGATTCGCTAACAGTGGTTTGTTCTGAAGTAACTAATTTTTCTTTTGTTGTAGGCAGCATTCCTCTGATTTCGTGGCCAAAGAGACGTTGTGATGGAGAACCTAGATTTCCCCTTGGAGTATTCATGTAGTTAAGAAGTCCCAAATAATAATCACTGTTGTCATAAGCAGATTTTTTCAAAATATTTTTTGCTATTTGCACCGCTTTTTCTGCTAAACCATTTCCACTGGGATGATATGGTGAACTTGTGCGGTGGTTAAATTTCCAATGTGATGAAAATTGTTTGAACTCATTGCTGGAAAATTGCGGACCATTATCTGTTTCAAGAGTTAGTGGAGGGCCAAATGTTGAGAAAATTTCTTAAAGGAATAAAATTACATTTTTCGTTGTTGTTTCAGGGAGTTTTTGAAATTTAAGATATCCTGAGTAACTATCAATGAAAACTATATATTCTTTGTTGTTGAAATGAAATAAATCCGTTGCACCAATATCAAAGCCATGAGTTGGAACTAATTTTTCGCCAATTTTAAGTTTAGTATTCTTACGTTGATGAACTTGACAAGCAGCACATTTTTTTACGTAATCAAAAATATCTTGACTCATTCGTGGCCAAAAGACGGATTCTCTAGCCATTCTGACACATTTTGCATAACTAAAATGTCCATTGTGTATATATTTTAAAAAATTAGCTCTCATACTGAGGGGTACTAATACTTTTGAAGATTTAAAAATTATGCCATCATCGTTTATCGAAAGTTCCTCACGAAAATGCCAATATTGTTGAACCTCAAGAGGCAATTTTTCCTTCGAATTTGGCCAACCTTCTTGAATATACTTTATAAGTGTTTGACATGAATCATCTGATTTTGTAAGATTTTTTAAATTTTCAAATTCTTTATCAGACATAGACAGTATCAGCTGTACTTCAAAATCTTCTTCTTTCTCACTACTGACTTTGTTTTTACAATCACGACTTAAAGGATCAGCTAAATACATTTTAACGCCAGGTTTATATATAACGTTTGGATTATAGGTAAGTAAACTTAGACGGATTTTTTGTAATCTTGTAGGTGATGAGTGTAACGGCTTTTTAAAAATTGATTCTAACGGTTTATGATCAGATTCTATTGTTAATTGCTTACCCCAAACATATTGATGAAATTTTTCGCAGCCAAATTTAACAGCCAACGCCTCTTTTTCCAATTGGGAGTATCGCGATTGACAATCTGTCAAAGATTTTGAAGCGTACGCCACCGGATGACCATCTTGTAGCAGAACTGCTCCCATTGCATATGAACTGGCATCAACTTGTAACTTAACGTCTTTGTTAACATCATAAAGTTTAAGAACCGGTGGTTTGCTGATGATTTCCTTCAATTTATCAAAGGATTGTTGTTGAATTGAATCCCATTTGAAAGAATTTGATTTTTCGAGAAGAGATCGCAACGGCGCTGTGATATGAGAAAAATGTCTGATAAATTTGCTGAGATATGTGAATTTACCTAGAACTCTTTGCAGCTCTTTACGGGTTTTCGGTGGTTTGAGCCTGTTAATTGCATCTACTTTCTCTGGATCTGGATACATACCACTATCGCTAATAACATGCCCAAGAAATTTAACTTTTTTACGTTCAAATTCACATTTTTCTTTATTTAGTTTCATACCGCTTTTTTCAATTATTTGTATTACCTCAGCTGTTGTATTACGTAGATCTTCTAAAGTGTCGGAATGTATTAATATATCATCAACAGCTACTTTGACATTAGGCAAATTCGAAAATAGTTGTTGCATTACACTTTGAAAAACTTCTGGTGCTGATGATATGCCAAAAGGCAATCTTTTACAGGAATATCTACCCCATGGTGTTGAAAAGGTTAATATTTGTTTAGTACGATCGGAGACTGGAATTTGCCAGAACCCTCTTTTGCAATCTAAAATTGTAAAAAATTTTGCACCTTTAAGTTGGGCTGAAATTTCTTCCAGTGTATTCATTGGAAAATGACGGCGCTTTATATTTTTATTGACACTAGTAGGATCCATACAAATTCTAATTTTGTTATTCTTACGTACCACGACCATTGGGGAAACTGCAGGAGTTGGTATATTAGTTGGTTCGATAACGTCCAGTTTAACCATTTTATCAATTTCTTTTTTTACATCATCTCTTATTTTAAAAGCAACACGCCTTGCTGGAATTATTTCGAATTTAGGATTTTCAATCAGATCTATATCGTAAATAAAATTTTTTAAACATCCTAGGCCGTCAAAAAGAGTATCATTTATTTGTACTTGTTGTATTCTTTTAATAAAGTTTAGTTTTTCACAGGTATCAGCACCTAGTATTGGTTTTACATTTTCGTTTACAATTTTAAAATTAATTTTGCAAAGCTTTTCAGCTATTTTACACTTCAGCATTACTTCACCCAATACTTGTAATTTATGATTACCAAATGATACCAGCCGTTTTACTTTACATGGATGTATAGTTATCTGACTTTTATAAGAGTTCAGTTTATCAATAATATTTTTTGGTAAAACATTGCACTGAGCACCAGTATCAAGTTTAATTTCATATTTTTGGTCACTAATCTTTAACATTTCTGTAAATTTATCTTTTTTGTCTTCAAAATTTTGTGAAACACAACCAATAAACAATTCAGGATCACTGTCATCGCTGTTACTTAACTGCTCACAACAAGCAACTTCTCTATTTTTATAATTGTTTTTGTTTATATTTTTTTTGCACATACTTTCGTAGTGATTCTTTTGTTTGCATTTTTTACAAATATGACGAAATGCTGGGCAACTGCGTATAGCATGATTTTTCCCACAATTACGGCAATCAAATGTTTTTTCAAACGTTTTTTCAAATTTTTTGTTCTTTTCAAATTGTTGTACTGCATTAATATTTTTCTCATTTTCGTTGTGTATTTCAGCTGTTTGCTTTTGAGCCAATTCTGTTGCTTGGCATATTTGGAGGGCTTTTTGTAAGGTTATGTCTTCTGACAATAATTTGGTTCGAAGATTATCACTTTTAATTCCCAAAATTAATTGGTCACGTAAAAGACTGGTATTTAAATCTTTGAACTCACAGTTTTGTGATTGCAGTCGTAAACGTGTGATGTATTCATCAATTGTTTCACCCTCATTTTGAACAATCTTATGAAATTTGTACCTTTCAAAAGTTATGTTTAATTTTGGTGTAAAATATTTTTCAAATTTGGTTTTAACTTGGTCAAGTGTTTCGTTGGATGTTCCCGGCAATGAGTTGTATATCTGTATTGCGGAGTACCCAATTGCTGACATGAAAGTTGCAAATTGAATATTTTCAGGTTTTTTACTCAACTCTGCACAGTGGTTCCAAGTCCAAATCTAGCTGGACAAAATTATTTTATCACCGTTTTATATGTTTTTGGGGTCGCTGAGTTCAAAAAACATGTTTAAATTTTTCTAAGTCGATTACACTAATCGACAACTTTTTATTTTTTTTCTAATTTCAGTAATTCATTAATGACAAAAATGGTTTATATGCAGAACAGAAATATGAAATGCAAAAACTTATTTTTTTAAAGTTTTGTAATCTCTAAAAAAAAAAAAAATTTTTGTCGAGAAGTGTAATTGAAAAAAACAAGTGAGAGTGTTAAATTCGGCTATGCCTAATCTTTTATACCCTCCAAAATGTAAAAAAAAATAAAAAACCAGTGAGAGTGTTACATTCGGCTGTGCCGAATCGTTTATACCCTCCAAAATGTAAAAAAAAAAACAATATAAAAAAATCCAGGGGCGTTTTTTTTTTTTGGGGGGGGGGGGTTGGTGGGAGACGTTAGGGAGCACGTTTTCTTGCGATTTCGAACTTCATCTGAGAGAAGAATGCTGCATTTGTTTAGCAAAAGTACAAAAAACCCTGCAAAAAATGCGATTTTTATTAGGTTGGTTTAGTTCTCCAAGGGGGAACTTTTTTCCCCTTGGTCCGATTTTATCCATTTCCGAACTTAATCTGCTTAGGAATATAAGACATATTCGTGCCAAACTTCGGAAGTCTAGCTCTTTTATTTTGGACTGTATCGTGTCCTCTACAGAAGGACAGACGGATAGACGGACGGACATTTTTGAATTTAGTCGAAGCGTGTAATTGGCCGCGGTTTAATAGGAAATATCACATTTAATGCTTTATTTAAGCTAAGCAAGCATAATTATGTTACCTAAAAGTTATCAAAAACTTACAAAAATTCTATACTTTATTTAAGAAAAAAAATTTTAGGCGAAAATCTATTTTCATATAAACTGTGATTAATTTTAAACCTGCGAAAACCTGCAAGAAATGTCTGCATGACAACGTTCAGTAATAAGTTACCTATAAGTTGTATGTAGTAATTCGACATGATATGCCTGGATTCGGTTTTGGCAAGCTGCGGAAATTTCATAAGTCCTCAAAAATATTGTTATTATTGACCATACTTCAAAGTACAAAAAATGTAAGAAGAAGATCGATAATAAATTTCTTATTAATGTCCAGAATAAGTATAAATCTGTAGCTTTCTTGTACATAAACCGTTTTGAAACCATTGATGTAACATGGATAATATGATGTTATTAGTTGAACACTTATATATATATTTTTTTTTTTTTAAATATTGGATACCAAAAATGTTATTTCATTCGCATATTTAACAAAGTTAAAGACCTAATTCCAAAAAATGGTTATTAGTTTGATCAGAACACACCCTTAGCTTGTCCCTAGCACTATTAATTCCCAATTTTAAGGACACTAATTTTTGGACTTTTGTCCAGCTAGATTTTGATTTGGAACCAATGTGCTCTGCTGCCACTTCAAAGTATTCATATTGCTGCTTCCACAGTTTCCATTCCTTGGCCA
The DNA here is from genome assembly GCA_963921195.1 of Pegoplata infirma. NCBI lineage: Eukaryota > Metazoa > Arthropoda > Insecta > Diptera > Anthomyiidae > Pegoplata > Pegoplata infirma. The sequence continues at coordinate 170,929,840 of OY992539.1, forward strand.
TATCTTTATCATGTTCAATTACCAATGGCTTCGGAGGTCTTAGAAAATTACAGGCATCCGCCATTTTAAATAAAATAATAAAAATCTATAAATTATGCAAAATTGGTTTGCTAATTTTTTGTTTTTCTTAAAAGATTTTATTTATATTTTATTTTTAACAATTTAATACGACGGGTTTCGGCACCATGTAAATAATAAACATTTGGTTGATTATTTACGAATAAAAGTTTTATTTTTATTTAATTTATAAATTCTGCTAAATGGTTTATTACGTTAAGTAAGATGGAGATCACGAATAATAATAATAAAAAGACAACTAGAAAACATTTAACTAACAAATAACTACATAGTTGTAATAAACAGTAGTACGAACACAGTAGTATTAAGGTGACTGATCACCATCTCACCCTTATAACAAATATAATTAGAGCCCGTGCTCGATCTGTACTTACAGAAAAAATCAAATAAAATCGTATTAGCTTTAATAATTTCAAAACGAAGTTACAGATGTTGAATCACAAACGTAATAATATTTTTGGGAGTGACAACCTTAAAATTATGAATAACTTTAGATTTGAAATTTCCACGTCAAAAATCTTTTGCGATTTGTTTTGTTTTTATTTTTGCATATTATCTAGCTCAATTTTATAAATTCATGTGCAAATAAATTAAATATTAGTCTGACAAAATAATTGATAAGACTTATTTTACCCCCTGGAGTTTAATTAATTAACCGATAACCGAGACATGTTTTGGTCAACAAATATAAAAAAATAAACAAATCAGCCGTTAAGGTCAAGTACTGATTATAACCAGTAATTGTTTTTGCTATTTTTACCAAGGTTTGGGTAATAATACAGTTGATTGCAAAGACCTGTTAATTCCGCAGATATCAGTAGAATTTGGATGGACCCAGCCCCCATAAAAACGTCGGAGGTGGAATAACAATAATTTGCATTAGTTAGAAAAGGACACACATATACTCTGAGATCTGTTCTGATACCACAGGAAGATGCTATATTATACCCTTATTGTTCCTGATTTAACACCGATATTTATATGTAGTTGCATAGATTTCAATGGCAAATAAAGTGTTTCATAGTTTCCAAATTCTCCCCATCCATGCACAGAGAAAACAGTTTAATTGTGCCAGCCGAATTTAGAGCCAACTGCATGGTTTACTTACAACAATCGAAATTTGCTGTTGCAATTACCAAAACGTATTTGAACCAACAGGAGTTACATTTTGAAAACAAATTTTGGTTATCGCAACCGAAAATTTCGGTTGTCGTTATTAAACTATGCAGTTGGATCTAAATTCAGCTGGCACAACTAAACTGTTCTCTCTGTGTGCAGGCCTGCAAAAATCATTTGATGAAACACTAATCTGATCAGGGTGTTTTCCAATAAGACAGAACGCACTGCACATTCTAAGTCGAAATCTCTCCTCTTAGGAGCGATAACATCACAATTATGCGCTTTTGATTATCCATCCATTTCCCTATTTTCTATGAAACAAATTTTTCTCGCCTTCTTTGGAACCAAAAAAAAGTCCGGAAACCAAGAAACCTTATTAAATACTTACAAAATTATTTAATAAAACAAAATCTTTATTGTGCAATATGGGGAGACATATGGACTTGAAAAAAGGGTACAGATGTGTCTATTAACGAACAAAAAAAAAGTCAACATAAAAACTGCGCAATTGATAACATTTACTTATTCAATTAAAAAAATAATAAAAATTATATGCCAAGTGTTAATAAAAAAATAATATAAATAGAGAACACTATTTATTCCACACTGACTACTATAAATGTTCATACAGATTCTGTATGAAAAAAAAGTAGGCCTTCTTGCACTCCAGTCAACGATACCCAGTTGGCAAAATAAAATCAACACTGACATACTGCTGACTCTCCCTTTATAAAATTGGGGACATTTTCACACAATTTTTTCCAAATGTCCCCAATGACACTTCCCAGGAAAAGAAAAAGTGGGAGGAAAAAACTTGAGTAGTAGACAATAGGGTGGCTCGTTTTTGGGCTTTTCTATCTGATCAAATTTTTATACCCGCCAAAAATGTCGGTTCCCTAAGGGTAACTCACATGAAAAATATCACTCCGATCGGAGTTTTTCTTCTGTCCCCACTTTGAGCCTCAAAATTGGAATTTTTGCAAACAGGACTTTAAAAAAAATAAATAATGCAAAGTTTTTTTATTAACAAAAATTAATAAAAATTAGTTTTGTATAACATTTGATTGTAAATACTAATATATGAAATTTAACGATTTTACGGTATCATTTACCCGTTCAAACTTGATACAAAAAAAATGGCATGTTTTTGGGGGGGTTCTCAAAACACCTTTTTTCAAAATTTTAAAATTTGATTAAAAAAAATATTAAATATCATGAACCTATATTCAAAATATGCCAACTCAAATTTGACGGAAATGAGTTTCCGATGGCAAATAGCTCCCCTATGTAATACCTATCTGCCATAAAAATTTCAGAGCAAAAAAATAATTTGTTGTCGTTTTACATCCATTTTTGTTATTCTGCTAACTCAAAGTACATATTTTTTTGGTGGAAATAAATGCCAACTCCCATTGTAAATTTCCAAAAATTTTTTCAAAAAATTTTTTAACAAAAATTAGACCACATATCTTATTGCATTTGCCATTCTAAACACGAATCTTGTAAAGATTTTGATATCTAATGACTGGTTCTCGAGATATTACCATTTTAAAAATATCGGTAAATAGTGTTTGCAAAAACAAAAATTGCTTATATTTATGTAACTTTCAAACTATTTATCAGATTGAAACATTATGAATGGGGCAAATAAAGTCAATGATATAAGCTTTCAAAATAGCTGGTTTGGAGTGACCCTATTGCAATACAGCGTGAGTTACAGAGTGCCAAAGTTGACCACCCTGAGATTAAAAGGCTTTCGGAGCTAGTAACTTTTAAAAATATGCAAAGATTTTTAATTTTTTGTTCAGTTTTTGCAATTACCGTACTAAGGATAACAAAAACCAAAAAGAAAAAAATTTTTTAAATTTTTCCAAAAAAAAAAATTATTTTTATTTTCCAACAAAATATGCCAACTCTAAAAAAATATTTGTTTTTTGATATAGTAATAAATGCCATCTCTGAAAAATACCCAAACAAGTGCAAAATATGAAAATTTTTGCATAGGTAAAAATTGTTTAGAATATTTAAACCATCTTGTGGAAGGTACATTGTTTATTTTTCCAATAATATGCGAAATAACTAGTTTTTTAGCTCTCCTGAACAGTAAGCTTTTTCGAGTTGGCATTTATTGAATATAGTTCGACGATATATAATTGTTTTTTTCTGAATTCATTAAGAACACCTTTGATAAAAAATGTAAAATATGGCGGATATCCGTCGGGGCGCTTTTCGGAAATTTCGGGGGAAGTTAGCGGATTTCAATCAATAATTTGGATTAATAAAATCTTATAAATTAAATTTTTGAAAAAACTTAACGGTTTTTTGGTGTCGTGGCATTCTATTAGATTAATTTAAATCTGTCACGAAATCTTACCGGTCTAGGACGTCTTTAACCCACATTGGCTGGGGATCAAAAATGCCCCGGCAGAAATTTTGAAGTTTAGAGCTTAAATTTTGTGCTAAAGTATAAAAAGACTTTTGTGTTTTGTACCACAACTATAATTTTGTAGTAATATATTATCTTTAAAAAAATTGTAAACCTTTATTGGTAGAGGTCAAAAATTACCCATTTAGTTAAAAATATATATTTTTTAAGGAAAATTAATTTGTGGCAATCTATTAGATTACTTTAAATCAGCCTTATACGCCATATTTTACATTTTTCTTCTCCAAGGTGTTCTTAATGGATTCAGAAAAAAAAATTATATATTTTAAATTTTTTTTAATAAAAATTTTAAAATTTTGAAAAAAGGTGTTTTGAGTACTACCGTTAAATCATTTAATATCATATTTATGTGGTGACAGGACATAATCCCCACGGACATTACCCCCATAAGGGAAATGGGGACTATGACCTAATTCATTTCGGTCATAATCCCCATAAAAGTTGTGGAGACTATGACCGTTTCCAACACGGTCACAATCCCAATTGGGATTATGGCCGTTCCTTGTTGGGATTACGACCGAACTTTTTTCGGTCATAACCCCCATTCACATTATGGGGAGCAAGTCCAAAGCAATTTTGGTCATAATCCCCGTTTTCTGCAGGGTGGGTTTAATGCATGGAGTTTGTAATCCCTAAGCCCGGCCGAAGGCCGACTACGCGGAAAAACTTTTAAGTAAAAATAAAATTCTTTTAATTTTGGGGATTATACCAACTAGTATAGAAGACATAATCCCCATAATGGGGAATATGGCAATTTGTTACGTGGTCATTATTCCCATAAATCTGGGAATTATGTCCAAATAATTTTCGGTCATAGGCCCCACTACCATTATGGGGATTATGACCGAAATGAATTAGGTCATAGTCCCCATAACGGAAAAGGGGATTATGTGCGTGGGGATTATGTCATGTCACCTATTTAAGATCAAATATTATACAAAAATAGTTTTTTAGTAATTTTAATAATTTTGATGCTCAAAGTGGGGACAGAAGATAAATTCCGATCGGAGTGATATTTTGCATGTGAGTTACACTTAGGGGACCGACACTTTTAGTAATTTGTTTGCAATTTGTTTATGCAAAAATTGTCAAGTTCACAAAAATTTGTGCCTTCTTAATGAGAACTTCCAAATTGACAAATGTTTTTTTATTGTAAATTTTCAGATTTAGTCACATTTTTCTTTTAAAAATTTTCAAATTTCCCTATGAAGATATTCAGAGTTATTTCCAAGAAAAATCTTCAGATTTCTTTTCTTTTGGAAATTTTTTTCAGTAAAATATGAGGGTATTTGAAAAAGGACAAAAATGACCACTGAAAATGGGAGATAAAGGGTTAATTTGTTCTAAGAAAAGAACCGTCATCAAATTTCACTGTAGATATCTATTATCGTAATTCAGGTCAGAAGCAGATTTATAAAATTTTTTTTTACTGTTAAATTGTTTTATTGAAAAACAATTTAACAGTATGTGATAATTTACAATTTTACTTTTTTAAGCATTTTGCACTTTTCGCACGAAGTTTTAATCTTCGACAACCCCTAGCGAAATTTTTTGTAGAACATTATAACCCTTTAAAAGCTCGTTTTATTGGTGTTCCATGAGGCTATTTGAAAAAAGGACAAAAATGCCCCATAAAAATCGAAGATAGTGAATCAATATATTCTAAGAAAAGAACCGCTATCAAATTTTACTGAAGACATGTCTTAAAATTATTTACCTCAGAATTATATTTAATACTTCTTTTTGACTTTTTCAAAAAGCTTTTGAAAAAAATTGAAAAACTTCAGTGGGCCATAACAAAGAACTCGATCTAAGTTTTTAAAACCCTTCAGGGGTTTTGGTCTTTTATTGATATACTTTCATTTTTTTTTTTTGGTCCCGTCCCAGATGCAAATTTGTGGCACAGTATAATTTATCTTCCAGACGATACGCTTTGTTATCTTCTTCATATCAAAATGCTTGCAGGGATATTGCTATATGTCTGTCCGTCTGTGTGTATATAAATATATTCGTAGGGGTATTGTTAATTGTAGCTGTTATCAGTGGTTTCTATTTTCGTTTAAAATATATTTGTATAATGATTTCAATTCATTTAACGTTTGTTTTTTATTTATTCAAACCGGTAAGTTTTGCTATGCCCGAGTAAAAATTATTTTTGAAAGTTGTTTTTGTTCTTCAAGGGGAAACTTTTTTCCCACTGCTCCAATATTGCCTACTTAAAAACATAACTAGTCTATGACCATAAGACATAAATGTGTACGAAACTTGAGAAGGGCAGCACCTTTTTTCTGCATTGTGTCTTCTTCATGTATTAATACATGTATGGGACATTCCATGCCAAATTCGGACCTTTTTCAAAAAGTCGATTTTAATTTTTAAACGTTAAAAACTTATTGATGGTTAGGTTAAAGTGGCGTTTCTAGATCGGCACTCCGCATAGACCAATTGGTACATTACCAAAAAACTTTTTCCGCTAATCGACAACAAAATTCTGCTTATACGAATTGTCCCAAGTTCCCTCCATTTTCAATTTGCATTGGCGACAGTAAGGAAATTTCGTTTTTGTTTGTAATGCTCAAAGTTTTGCAAGTTAATTTGCTTTCTCGCTTTCTTTCATTCCTTCGTAGTAAGGTAACTTCATTCCTTAAGCACAGTAGTTTTAAATTCTCGTAACACTTCAAAACCGTTTTCGATTTAGTTACTTTGAATAATTTTTTCAAAATTTTTTTCTAAAAGTGCATTGGAATGCCAACAAATCGTTGCCCAACTTTTTTAAATATATCAATATTTTTTCTGGTCAAAATTAATATAAAATTTTAGTTTTTTAATTTTTTTGCAAAAAAAAAAACCAATTTTGAAAAATTGAAAACTAATAAAATAATAAAATGACGAAAATTGGTGTGCAAGTTGCATTTAATGCGTTCTCAAGTATATAAAACATATTCAAAATTTAGAGAAATCAAATCGAAATCGACTCGAATGTGTGATTTAGCATGGAATGCCCAATGAGCATTGCCAATACTCAGGGCATTAGACTGATATTTCAATGCTTTGGAAACGGAATGACAAAGTGAGTATATTTTGTTTGGAGGGTTAAAGTTTAAAAATACCATAATAAATAAACTTAATAATATTTAATTATATTGCATTAAAATACTAAAAATCCATATGTTACCGTTTTTACTCCGGCGCGCCGGGCACATACATTTAACATTTTTTATACAATTTTTTTTTTTTAAATAAACAACAATAAATGGCAATAATAAACAAATAGAACCTTCTGCTTAAAAAAACACTGCCATAAAGACGGACAGATAGCAAAAAGTAAGCAGTCCCTCCTCGATATAGTCCCAGCAAAATATTTTTTTCTATAGAAAAATTCTCAGATCCTGAGACATTCTGCAGAAAAATTTCTTAGATTCTTAGACAATCTTTCTGAAGAAAATTCTCAGATTCTGAGACATTTTTTCTATAAAAAAATTCTCAGATTCTGATGCATTTTTTCTATAGAGAAATTCTCAGATTCTCAGACATTTTTTCAATAAAAAATTCTCAGATTCTGAGACATTTTTTCTTTTGAAAAATTCGCAGAAAATTCTATATAAAAATTCTCTACAGAAAATTTTTCTATAAAAAAAAATATCTCAGAATCTGAAAAATTCTCAGATTCTGAGACATTTTTTCTATAGAAAAATTCTCAGATTCTGAGAGAGAAAAAATTTTAGAATCTGATACATTTTTTCTATAGAAAAATTCTCAGATTCTGAGAATTCTCAGGTTCTGAAACATTTTTTCTATATCAAAATTCGCAGATTCTGAGACAGTTTTGCTATAGAAAAATTCTCAGATTCTGAGACATTTTTTTTATAGAAAAATTCTGAAAAATTTGTTTTCTATAGAAAAATTCTCAGATTCTGAGATATATTTTCTGTATACAAATTTTCACATTATGGGACATTTTTTTATAGAAAAATTCTCAGATTCTGAGACATTTTTTCTATAGAAAAATTCTCAGATTCTGAGAAATTTTTTCTAAAGAAAATTTTTCTAAAGTAAATTAAATCGAAAAAGTCTGAATTATTTTTCTATAGAAAAAAAAAGGCTGAGACATTTTTTCAAAAGAAAATTTTATGATTCCTAAACATTTTAGAGCCCTCCGCTTAAAAAAACACTGCCATAAAGATGGAAAGATAGCAAAAAGTAAGCAGTCCCTCCTCGATATAGTCCCAGCAAAATATTTTTTTCTATACAAAAATTATCAGATCCTGAGACATTCTGCAGAAAAATTTCTTAGATTCTTAGATATTCTTTCTGAAGAAAATTCTCAGATTCTGAGACATTTTTTCTATAAAAAAATTCTTAAATTCTGAGACATTTTGTCTGTAGAAAAATTCTCAGATTCTGAGATATTTTTTTTATAGAAAAATTTTCAGATTCTGAGACATTTTTTCTATAGAAAATTCTCAGATTCTGAGACATTTTTTATGTAGAAAAATTCTCAGATTCTGACACATTTTTTCTCTAGAAAAATTCTCATATTCTAAGACATTTTTCTACAGAAAAACTCTCAGATTCTGAGACATTTTTTCTACAGAAAAATTATCAGATTTTGAGACATTTCTTCTACAGAAAAATTCTTAGATTCTGAGACATTTTTTCTATAGAAAAATTTTCAGATTCTGAGATATTTTTTCTATAGAAAAATTCTCAGATTCTCAAACATTTGTTCTATTGAAAAATTCTTAGATTCTGAGACAGAAAAATTCTCAGATTCTGAGACATTTTTTCTGTATACAAATTTTCAGATTGTGGGGAATTTTTTAATAGAAAAATTTTCAGATTGTGGGAAATTTTTTAATAGAAAAATTTTCAGATTAACGGAAATTTTTTAATAGAAAAATTTTCAGATTGTGAAAAATTTTTTAATAGAAAAATTCTCAGATTCTGAGACATTTGCTCTAAAGTAAATTCAATCGAAAAAGTCTGAATTATTTTTCTATAGAAAAAAAAGTCTAAGACATTTTTTTAAAAGAAAATTTAATGATTCCTAAACATTTTACAGTAGATATTCACATTTTTTAAGTTTGCTGTTAATTGATCTAATCGGCTGGATCGATTTGATTTTGAATAAGTCATATCTTAATGAAACTGACCTGCTTTAAAATCATAGAGCAGTTTTGCTGGGTTTGTAGAATGTTCATTGTTGATTACTTGATTTGACAACTTCTGCTTTTTAGATCCCACCATGCTAAATAAAAGAAAATTAAAAATAATTCACTCACACATGTTTAACAATAATAAAATGTCTGTCTTTCTACTAACTACTGGGCTTATCAGTCTGTCACAGAGTTGTATTGTATCTTTTAATTATATAAATAAACTATTTAATTAATTTCTATAACCACAACAACAAAAATATATTTGCAATACAGGGAACTGAAAAATGCAGATTTTATTAGTATTCATGATTTTTCTACTGTATGTTATTTATATAATAGCTTTGGTTTTCAGCCGGTTTAGCCGATTTTTTTTATATCATCGTCAACTTTCAACACCATTTTCAATTGTATTTTAGAAAATACAAGTTATAAATAAAAAATTCAAATTGTATTACAGAAATTTCAAATTATATTTAAAAAACTGTGTATATTTAAAAAATTTTCAATTATGCTTTTAAACAAGGTAGATTTATACAAGGTAATATCCAATAACCTCACTTTTCCTCCATAGTAAGTTTTTTGACAAATTTGGAAACAATAATATTTACAAATTTTCAAAACGAAATAAAAATATTTTGTTCGGCATTAATGATTTGAGTTTACACTACATTTTTTATGCTTAAAAATATTTTAATTTTTTTTAATTTTTGTCGTGGAAAATAAAAGAATTTCGTTTGAATTTCAATATTTTTTTATAATTTAGTTGTTTTCTAAAATTTTAAAGTCTTTAAAAGGGTTTAAATTGGTTAATGTGTGCACTGAACATTTAAGTCATTTTTGCCGACTAAAATGGTTTTGAAAGAAAATTGTTTTCATTTACGTCATTAAAATATTACCTTATATAAACTTACCTTGCTTTTAAATATTAAATATTACACCGTCTGACAGCCAATATTAAACATGAACCGGATGATATACGTCTGAGTGTAGAGATCAAATGAAGTAAAACTGCATTTACAGTCTTTAATTTCGTGATCATGTTTCCTTTTAAAAGAACTTTAAAGTTTTAAAGGATAACATTTTGTAAAATATTTATACTTATCATATAATATCAGTACTGGCAAATGAAAGAGGAAAATTTTCGCTAATTCTTAAATAAAATAAAAACGTCCTTTCAAAATTTTATCAAAATATTTTGTTAAAAACTTTAAGGATACGGTTTTGAAAGGACATTATTAACTTCCTCTTTTTCTGATACGTAAAAATAATAAAATGGGAAAATTAGTGGAGAACCCCTCCTTTGATTTGCCATTAAAAGTAGCATTAAAAAATATTATCTTCTAAAACTTTGAAGTCATTTTAAAGGAAACAGGATCACGAAATGAAAAACTGTAAATGCACACAGAAAAAAATAAAAAAAATATTTGAGTAAATTTTTAATACTATTGAGTAAAAAATTACTCAATTTTGCACCAGTAAACGACTTAATAGTATTGAGTAAATTTTTAATAAAAATTTATTAAATGTTTAAAAGAAAAATTGAGTAAATTTGTAATTGACACAATTAAAAATTTTCTCAAAATTTACCTATTTTTTTTTTTAAGTTTAAAAAAGTTTAAAATTTTTTTACAAAAAAAAACAAAAAACTTGTTTTTAAAAACTTTACCAAACATATTTATGTCTCAAAGCCAAAGGAAATTTGTATAAAGACGATTACAAACTTTCATATACATACACAAAAAAACTATAAACTAAACGAGAATTCAATAAACTACGAGAGTTTGAAAAAAATTAAAAAAATTATTAAATTTTTGTTAAACTAATTACTTAAATTGTTTTTAACATTTTTAAGTAAATTTTTAATTGCGTCAATTAAAAAATTACTCAATTTTTGTTTTTAAATTTAAACAAAGTGATTACTCAAATTTGTTTCCTCCATATTTTTTTTCTGTGCAGTTTTAAGTACATTTAGACTCAAGTTTTAAACGTATATTATCCTGTTCCTGTTTAAGGACTTTCATTTCTTTTTATCGGGCTTTCCATTTGTTGTTTATTATCCGATTTTATGAAATTTGGATTTTTTAAGGCGCTAGTAAATACCTAAAAAAATATTCTTGAAGTAGTCGTTATCTCTTTTACTTTCCGATTTATAGCCATTTCAATGGGAGAAATTTTAATTTTTTTCCGATCCTTTTCCAGTTTTTCGTCCGATTTTCTTAAGGGGGCTCCCATACAAAATTAAATTTTTATGAAACTTGCTCCCCCCGCTTTAACTGCCACAGGGTTGCCATATTCGAGCCAAGTGTATGACCAACCTCCAATATTTTTTCAATACCAAAATTTTTTTTGAACATACACAGAAAAAAACGAATTGTTATATTGACCCCCATATTTGTGAATGCAATTAACTTTTTCACTGAAACTGCTGAACTTACGTTTGTAAATATTGATTGTTGAAAAAAAATTAAAAAAAATTGATAAACGAGTTTGTAATAGTTCTCTAAAATTATTATTTGTATCGACAAACGTACAAAATCTTAAATTTTTTTTCAACAAAGAAATTCAACAAACACAATTTGTTGATCTGACAAACGTAAAAAATCTTGTTTTTTTTTCAACAAAGAAATTCAACAAACACAAAAACTATTTGTTGACATGATAAAATAATTTTGAAATAAAATTACTTGACTAAGTTTGTTGAAAACAAAATCGAAATTTTGTATTATGGACTAACAGGCGGCCGTTTTTACTAAATGTTTGGTTGATTAACAATTGATGATTGTACCAATACATTTTTTGTTTTTAATTTTTTTTTAGGGCATCAGCTCATAGCGCTCACATGGCCGACCCCCATTATTTCCCCTTCCCCCCCCAACCAAAAAAATTTTCAGAACATACCTAAGGGGGCTCCCATACAAAATATTTTTTTTTTTCAAAATATTGGGCGAAATTTTAACAAGTAAATTTTCAAAATGCAATAAAATTTTTGTTTTTGAGCATATTGTAATGAAATTTTCAATTTATATAGGTCTTACTATAGCAAATGTGAACACAAAACAAAACATAAATATTCGATGAAAGGAATCCCCCAATTCCCAATTTGTTTGTTAACAATTTCCAAAAAACCTGATTTTTGCTGCCACGCCTACATTAAAGGCAGGGATTATTAGCTATTCATGTTGTAAGCTACTTATCAAAGAATCTATGTTTGCTTTGGTAGGCCCAACGGTGGCGTGCACTTTTTTCCAGGGGGGTAAAGTTGAAGTTTGTGTTAAAAATGGGTAAACTTTCGATGAGGCTGGGGAGCTCAAAATAAGAAATTTTGACACGCTATTTTTTTCAAATAATCTACGTGATATTGGCTTTCAGATCAATCGAAAAACTGACAAGTGCTGTATGAAACTTTTAAGATGCAAGCAAAAGAGTGTTGGTACATTTTGGAAAAAATTCCATTTTTTTAAGTTAAAAATCGTGTAACTTTTTAACAAAAAAACATATTTTATTCGTTATGTTTTTAAAATATCACAAATTTATCTAGCTACCTAAAAATTTGAAAAAAAAATTGGACGTTAGGGGACCAACCTATTCCCGAAAAACTGGAGCAGGATCTTAAAAAAAATTAAATTTTCCCCAATCAAATGGCTATAAATCGGAAAGAAAAAGGGATAACTGCTACTTTAAGCATGATATTTTAGGTATTTAGTAGCGCATTAAAAAATCCAAATTACATTAACATCAGATAATAAACAACAAATTGGCAGGCACTTAAAGCCATTGTATGCAATAGGTGTCCCACCTTAGGGGCCCCTAGAGGCGCCCTTTTTGGACATGTGGGGTCCTCCGTCTAAACTTTAGCTCGAAATTGAGTTACTTATAACCGGTATAAATTTCACTGCAATCGGTCCAGTACTTACTGAATGGTCGAATTATTGCCAAAAAAAATCTATAATAAACCACTGTGCCCTGCACACTCAAAAAAAAAACCTTGTAAAGTTACCAAAAAATCTCGTAATTTTACGAGGCTATTCTCGTAAAATTGGAGGTAGGTAAAATTCTCGTAAAATTACGAGGATTTCCTAGTAATTTTTAATGCCCCAAAAATTGGTAAAATAACCAATTTTATTGGTAAAAATATTGTTTTAAACCCGAAAAATAAAAAAAAAATGGTAAACTTACAAGAAACAAGTGAGAGTGTTAAATTCGGCTGTGCCGAATCTTTAATACCCTCCAACATATAAAGAAACAAGTAAAAAAAAATTGCAGGGGCGTTTTTTTTTTGAGGGGGGGTCAGTAGGGGTCATTAGGGGGCACATAAACCCATGCAGTAAATGTTTAAAAATTCATTTATTATGCTTTTAAAGCTTTAGTAACACAATTTTATCATTATTTAAAAACATTTTTTATGTCCACGCCCACAAAAGGGGGCTGGCAAAAAAAACGTTTTTATACCCTCCACTTAGTGAAAGAGGGTATATATAAGTTTGTCATTCTGTTTGTAACTCATCGAAATATCGATCTGGGACCCCATAAAGTATATATATATTCATGATGCCCGATCGATTTTAAGACATTCTAGCGATGTCCGTCTGTCCGTCTGTCCGTCTGTCCGTCTGTCCGTCTGTCTGTCTGTTGAAAATGCTGTCGCGAACAAAATATTGCACAGAGATGACTGAAACTTAACACATTTATTGGAAGTTCTCCCGAGAAGTTTGGTATTGCATTTGAGCGATATCGGTTCAGCGGTTCAAAAGTTATGAACGAAAATGTAAGCACACCTCAAAAATTTCAGTACATTCAACATAACCTAAAAATACAAAATGCTTTAATTCGGCTTCTGGTTGACATATGTGAACATAATTGAACACCAATGGTATTTAAACAAGTACGAACATATTTTTTGACAAAAAAATAGAAAAATCGCGAATTTTTTTTTTACCAAAATTTTTTTCGCGGAAATTTTTTTTTTTCAAAAAAAAATTTTTTTTTCTAAAGTAATTTTTCTTTTAAATAAAGTTTTTTGCAATAATCTTTTTGTGGAGGGTATCACTGCATTCGGCAAGGCCGAACTTAACTTTTTTACTTGTTTTTTTATTTCCTGGGTCCAAGCGTATTACCTTGGACTTTTCTGGCATCAAATTGTTTCATTTGCTTAACAGAAATGCAAAAAAACCTGTGAAAATATGTCGTTTTTCATAGGTTAGTTAAGTTCTTCAAGGGGGAACTTTTTTCCCCCTGGTCCGATTTTGCCCATTTACGAACTTAAACTGCCTAGGACCAAAACACATATTCCTGCCAAACTTGACGAGTCTATCTCTTTTATTTTGGACTGCATCGTGTCTTATACAGACGGACGGACGGACGGACGGACGGACGGACGGACATACGGACATACGGACATTCTAGAAAAGTCTTAGAATCGATCATAGATCAATAATATATATACTTTATGGGGTCCCCGACCGATATTTCGATGCGTTACAAACGGAATGACAAAGTGAGTATACCCCCATACTGTAGTTGGAGGGTATAAAAATGGTAAATATGTTTAAAAAAATGGTAAATTTACAAACCAAAATGGTAAATTTACAAAAAAAAATAGTAAATTTAAAAAAAATTGTAAATTAAAAAAAAAAAAATGTTAATTTACAAAAAAAATTGTTTAAATTTTACCAATTTTTGGTAGTGATAACTTTTAAGGCACAAAAATTATAAAAAAAATTGGTAAATTTACAAGAAAAGTGAAATATATTAAACAAAACGGTAAATTTCCAAACAAAAATTGTAAATTTACAAAAAAAGAAAATTAAAATTTACTAATTTTCGGTAGTGATAGTTTTTTATCCATAAAAACTACTAAAAAATATGGTTAACTTACAAAAATAAGTGGTAAACCTCGAAAAAAAGTTGTCAATTAACAAAATGATATTGTTAATTTGCATTTATTTTGTAAAAAAAAAAAAAAAATTAATGAAAAAAATTAAAACTTTTTGAGTAAATATTACAAAAAAAATGTAAATTTATCAATCTTTAAAGTTAAATTGTTTTTTTGTTTTAGTTTTTTCAATAAAAAAAAATTTTGTCCGGGACTTGGAAAATTAAAAAAAAAAATAGAAATAGAAATAGAAAATTTACAAAAAAAAAAATGTTTTTTTTTTTTTTGTTAAACATAAATTCTCGTATAACGTATAAACTAGAATCCTCGTAATTAAAACTTTGTTGTAAAATTACAGTTTTTTTTTTGTTAAATAACCTTTCAAAATGGTAGTTACGAAAATAAATTTGTAAAATTACCAATAAATCTGTAGTTCTCGTTTGAGCAAAGTACAAGATTTTTTGTTAAAAAGCAAGGAAAATTTTTAAATATTGGTAAAACGGTACCACAGAGTGGTGCAGGATATAATGAAAGAACAATTCGAAAATTTTACTTAATTACATATAACAGTCAAATTGGTTCATAACGGTTGGAATACTTCCCTTGTAAGACCAGTTCCAAATAGGTCACTAGTCCGGCACCAATTCAATGAATTCAAAAATAATTTTTTTCAGTCTACTCTATGTATAGTTTTGTTGTTAATTCAGTTTTATGTACTGGATGTAGAAACAGATTCTCTGCTAAATATGACAGACGACGTTTCATCTAATTGTTAATATAAATATCAAGTTGTTTTGTGTATGCATTTAATATTTACTTTTGTCATTTGCAAAAAAAAAAACAAAACAGAAAAAAAATAAATAATAAGTAAACAAATAAAAAGAAGGTCCCTATTGTATCAGACTGTTTGTCAGTCACTTAGAGTCTCAACGATCTATACGTTAGGCTGTGCACGTTTTCTGCAAGTTTCATTTAATTTAACAGCCAAGTTGTTAATTTTTTTTTCATTTTTTTTTTTTTTTTCCTGGTACTTTATATAGACTCAATATTTATATGTCTGTATGTATAAATAGTACTGATAACGCAGTTATATACATATATGAGGTATTCCTTAAGAAATGTCCAGAGAAAAAAAACATGTGCCCTATGAATTTCTGAATAGGTTGTATTGATAGCCCTATATGGAACTACTAAAATTGCGCTTTTTGTTTTTCCAAACCTGGGCTTAGGAGTCCTGGCTTAATATTGAAAAAATGGTAAAATTTGTGTGGAGCTGCCTTGATTAAATATTTATCAAATTAAAACGGAATGCACCCTAACCTCAAATATTTCCATTCTTAAATATTTTTTATGGGCTATCGATTAAAAATTATTATTTGGAAAAATTTTTAAAACTCGTTCTGAAATTTCCCATTTTTTTAAAAAGTCAATTTATTAAAAATTATTTTTTAATTTTTTTTTTTAAGTTCAGATGTTTGTCTATCCTCACAAAAAAACTCAGATGCTCGTTTTTAGTTTTTTTTTTTAAGAAAGACGCATTTGAATATTAAATTTCATATAAATTTAGTAATTTGCTTGTATTTTCTTGTTTCGACAAGGCGGATGAGTAACAAATATTTGAATTAATGTTACACATACGCTATGTTGATACAAGCAAATAAAAAAATTCCCATGAAATTTAATATTTAAATGCAATTTTCTCGAAAAAAAAAGAAAAACGCGCGTCTGATTTTTTTGTGTGGAAAGACTAATCTTTAGAATTTAAAAAGTCGCCAGATTGACTTTTTAAAAAAATGGGAAATTTCTGAACTGGTTCGGAAAATATTTCCAAATAAAAATTTTTAATCGATAGCCCATAAAATATATACAAGAACTCAAATTTTTTAGGATTTAAAAAAATTATACGCGACCTCTCATTGTCAGTATGTTCGTTAATTTTTTTATTTTTTTTTGCCTGGGTTATCCGCACGGCAATTTCATACAAAATCTTAATTTTCTTTTTTAGAAAAATTATCACAACTCTGTCAATTGTTATCCGATTTTTTTTGGCATAAAGCTCATAGTATTCACAATTAAATTTTCTTTAGGAATAAGTTTATTAATATAAATGTTGTTGAACAAACTATAGCAGAAAAAAATCGATAAACTCAAAAAAATTTTCAAAAAATAACAAAAAATTAAATATTGTTGAAAAAATCAATACACTCAAAATAATACGTTAGTAGATTTAATAATTTTTTTTTGCTAACGCTGGTTAGCTAACTTTTAGCAAATTTTTAGTTGAGATTAGCATGTTAGCAAAAATATCTTGTAAACTTCATTTAGCGCATTAGCAATTTTAAACAAAATTTGAACTAATTTTTTTTGCTAAATTTAAAATTGAGTTGACCAAATTTTTACAAGCATTTTTGCTAATATTAGCAAAAATAAATGGTAAATTTTTTTTTATTTTCAGAAAACTTAAAATGGCGCTACCTCGGAAACTAAGCCAGATAGAGCAAAACGGAGGCCATTTTTGGTTCTCGCACTGAAAAAAAATTTGACCATTTTTAAAGCATGTTGAACTTAATTTAAAAAAAGAAGGGTATGCGAGGGCTCCAAAGATATTAATTCTTCTTCGAAGTATATTTTTTCCTAAAACATAGTAATGCATTTACTTAAATATATCTTAAAAGTATGTAAAATTGTACTTAATACAAGTTTAATTGTTTTTATCCAAAGGAAAAATATTTTTTTAACATAAGTAAAAATTTCCTTAAACTTACGGATTCTGTGGACCCTATGGAGTACCAATGTGAGGACCCTACGGGCCCCCAATATATGGGGTCCGCCCATGAGTATTTGCCTACACTATTATAGGGTCACTATTGATTTTGATCCAAAATTTTAGTCAGAATCGCTCTATCTTGCTTAGTTTTCGAGATATGGGAATGGGGTCTTGAGAAATTTGATCATGAAATAACTCGAGAACTATAACTCGGAGGGCTTTCGGGTCTTCGGCGGTCATGTTCTACAAGTTAAGGACTACAAAAATGCCTTTAGAATTTTTTTCGTATCTGCAGTATTTGCAGAGTTATAGGCATTTGAAAATTCCGCGACAATCGAAATTTGGATTTAAAGTTAGGGTCTCATGGGGTCTCCAGATGGGGCCTCCAGATGGGGTCCCCAAAATACCTAAAGTATTTTTTCCTTAAGTTAATTAAATTCTTTCTTAAACTGATGAAGTTATGGATTCAAATAAAGTCAATGCAATCAATAAAATAAAGATTAATTTTTCTTAAATTAAAACAAAAATTGATTAAATTAAAGAAAATGCGTTTTGGAATTAAAGATTAGTACTTATTTGATTCAAGGTCTAGAAAATGTCTATACTATTTGTAAGTAAGTTACGTACTTATTTATTTTTTTTGCACACAATTTAAATTTTTTTCTTTTAAGTAAAACAAAATTTTTTAATAAACCCTTTTTTTCTTAAATGCAATCAATTCGTCATAAATGTAAAGAATATTTAACTTAATTTAAAAAAACAAATTAAGGAAAACTCTTGTGCTTTTTTAAGTATTTGCATGTACTATATTCAAGTTTGTTTGCTTTGTTTTAAGTAACTCCACCTTATATTAAGATAAGTTGAAGTAAATTAAAAAAAAAATGTTTACTTAAATTAATGAGAGTGTTTATTTAATTTCAGTATAGTTATTTTTTTCAGTGCGAGCTCTCCGTAGTATCGCCGGTCCTCTTCACATGTGTGGACCCTAATGGGTCCTAACTTTGGATCCAAAAAAGTTAGCATTCCCGAAAATTTTAAAATGCTCATATCTCGGTAAATATTGCCGACACAACAAAAAGTCCAAAAGCATTTTTGTAGCTCTCAACACGTAGAACAAGACCTCAAAGTAATCAAAAGCTCTCCGAGTAATAGTTTTGGAGTTATCGAGTTTTGTAATTCTCAAAACCCCGGTGGTCCCCTAAAATCACGTATCTCAAAAACTAAGCAAGGTAGAGCGAAACAGACACAAATTTTGGATCAAAAACTATGACGTTTTTTAAGGAACCCAACTAGATCTAGGCCCATTGGGGTCTGGACCTATCGGGTCCGAACCAAATGGGGTCCTCAAATGTGTATGAAGTAAGTTGAAATAAAAATAATTTCAGTTAACTAATTTTTAGCAAAACGTTTTTGCTAACTTTACCAAAAAAATTGTGGGCTCAAAATCAGCAAATTTTTTTGTAGGTTTACAAGCTTTTTTTGCTAACTTTACAGTTTTTTTTTTGAGTGTACATATCTTTCTTATATGTATGGACCAATTCACACACATGAAAAGCCCTATCCTTCTTCTATCCAAAACAGTTGAAAAATTTAAAATCGGTTAAAAAATGTTTAAGTTACACGTGGTTTAGTGAGAAAAGTCCCAAAAAAACGTTTTTTGACAATAACTTTAAAATATGAGGGTGTCTGGCAAGTTTGATGGGCATTTTTGTGATCTTTTCGACGAGACCTTAACTACCTAATTTTAAAAGTATATTCGATTTTGTGTTTTTTGTAGCACAGTGTATTTAATCAAGGCAACTCAACACAAATTTTACCATTTTTTCTGTTTTTAGAAACGCAATTTTCTAAGTTCCATATAGGGCTACCAGTACAACATTCATGGGACACATGTTTTTCTGTAGCTGAACATTTGGTTTGGAATGCCTCATATATAGTGTACAGCAATTTAGCAATTATGTACAGATATTTACTGACGTTTAAGCAGAATTTTATGGAATTAACTCTTTTAACATTGAAATCCTTTTAAAACATATGTATATCTATAAGATTCTTTCAAAAGATGCTACCGAAGGGTTCGGAAAGCGAAGAGTTCGGAAAACCAATCGCTAAAAAATGGCATTTTTAATTTTTTGCATTTTTGTTAAACAAATTAAAACTGTTTTGCTAGAAAGCTTTCGAAGTTCTGCACTTAGGCCCAAGGGACTAGAAAAGGCTTTGTTTTAACATGATAATGTTTTTATGCTGGTGTCTAATTTTAAAAAAGTTGCAGGACGCCACCTCAGTTTGACTATATAAGCTAAAAATTAACGAAAAAGAAAACAAGAATTACTATTTTCATTTTCTTAAAACCAAAAATTTTAATAACGTGTATAATAATTCACCTCGTGGTGAATAAAATTGTTTTTCACCAGCTGGTGAATAAAAAGTAACATAATTATTTTTCAACAAAAAAAAATTTTTTTTTTCATAATTTTTTTTTTTTTTCATTAAATTTTTTTTTTCATAAATTTTTTTTTTCATAAAATTTTTTTTCCATCAAATTTTTTTTTCATCAATTTATTTTTTCATAATTTTTTTTTTTTTCATCAAACTTTTTTTTTCATAACTTTTTTTTATCAAAATTTTTTATTTTTTTTATCAATTTTTTTTTTCATCAAATTTTTTTTTTTCATCAATTTTTTTTCATTAATTTTTTTTTCATCAAATTTTTTTTTATCAATTTTTTTTTGTATAAGTTTTTTTTATCATATTTTTTTCATCAATTTTTTTCATCAAATTTTTTTATTAAATTTTTATATTCTTTGGTGCCGAATCTTTTATACTCTCCAAAATGTAAAAACACTTTTTTGCACTTATTTTTGCACTCACTTACGAAATGTACAGCTCTTTTGGTTTTTTAATGTGGTCCTCGACTGATATTTCAATTCGTTTTGCATGGAATAGCAAAGTAATACAACATTATTTTTTCTAAAAACTTTGCTTTGGCAAGTACACACAAATCTTCCGCAAAACATTATCATGATTTAATGTTTTGGGCAAGAGTAAAAAATTCGCAGGCATTTTTTATATCTATTTCACAAAATAGTTGAATTTGTAAACATTTTTCACCAGAGAAAACTTTAAAAAAACAGGGGTTGGTTTAGTTCCACAAGGAGAAACATTTTTTCGTCAAGTTTGTGATAGGTCATTGTGTCCGAGTGACATGTCACGTGACCTATTGAGGACCGGCCACTTATCCTGCAGGGATATGAAAATATTCAAATTGTTATGAAAATGAATAAATTTTAATTAGAAATTTATGTTTTGAACGGATTTAAATAAAAACAAGTAAGAAAGTTATAGTCGGTCAAGACCGACCATATGATACCCTACACCAGTGTTTTCCGGAAAATGGATCTCAAGTCCAAAGTCCAGATCTTTAATTGTTAAAAGAAAAAAATTTTATAATCTTAAAATTCGAAAAAATATCAAGTTTTTAAAAATTGGGTGAATGGTAAATTCGTATTTGAGAATCGAGCACTATATTTAGTATAGAAAACACACACAGATAAAATTTTAGTGAAATTGGTTTATTTTTTTGCAAATAGACCGATTTAACTGAATATCGACATTTTTATATGGGGGACTAAGTCCAAAAATGGTCTAGTTATATTTCGATTTGATAAGGTTACTTAAGTACACGTTTAACACCTAAAAATAAAAATTTTGTCAAATATTTCCATTTTTAGGAATTTTGAGGGTATTATGTGAATATCGGGAGGGCGGTTTGTATGGGGACTACCAGAAGGACTGACCCGATTCCTTTGAAATTTGGAAAAATGATTTGTGCGTCCAAAATTTGATTACCTGTTAAATTTCAAAGCGATATCTGTTAAAATACAGTTATTAGAGTCATTGAAGCCTAATCCAAAGGGGGCGTCTGTATGGGGGCTAGGTCTTTACATGGACCGATTTTTTTTCAATTTCAATAGGCTTCGTCCTAAGGCCAAAAGATGCTTAAGTTTCAAGTTTCGAGTCAATTGGTTGAAAATTGTGACCTGTATCGTGCTTAAACCGATAGATGGACAGACGGACGGACGGAAATCGCTAAATCGACTCAAAAAGTAATTCTGAGTCGATCGGTATACTTGAAGGTAGGTCTAGGACTAATATTTCGGGTAGTTACAAACATCACCCTGTAACACAGGTATAAACATTGGCAAAGCGCTTACAAAGCACTTTTTAGAATTCATACTAAATAAAGTGCTGTACTGAGGCTTTTTCTTTGGAATGGTTGGCAGTTTCTGCCTGGGTTGCTACACAAGTCAACCAGATAATACCTCTTTTGTAATTTTTTTAATGAAGAATGCATTCTTTTATGGCTCTTTGTATTCTTTATGCTTAGGGTGATTCGCAATGAGAAAATGTGGGTATATCTATAAATGGGCCAAATAGGTCTAGGGGGAAAAAGTTCTCATCGTAAAAATTTCATCTCATCGTAAAAATTTAAAAAAATTCTCTTTGAAGAACTTAAAAAACTCAAAAACACATTTTTTTTGTATATTTGCTTAAAAAATTAAACATTTTTACGCCATATGAAGTTTATAGATCTGCACCTCGGTCAAGATGATGAGGAATTGTGATTTTTATAACTGCGCTTGTTTTGGAGCGTGGTTATAAACATGTTAAAATTGGTTTAGCGTAAAAATACAAATAAATTTATTATTATCACTTAACGCGAATTAGAAGGTGGTCCTCAAAGACCCTGGACCCTCCCCCCCCCCCCCCCCTTTCCCAAAAACGCCACAGATATTTTTTTTTTTTTAATTTTTCTGTTGAAACTACAAAAACTTTCAACTATTAATAACTACATTTTCTTTGGTTTCGAACCAGCCTAATACGTTTATACACATACATATGTAAGTACACTAAGATCTGTACCCGGAGTAAGTATCAACAGATCATCAAACTGGTTTGGACTCGATTTTTTTCGAAGGAGGTTTTTTTATACACCAATTAAATTTTATTTTATTATGCATATCTTATCATCAACAAAATTTCTTTAAATACAATTTGTCTATTTACGTAGATTTTGCTGTTGAGGAACACAACATAGAAAAATATAATAAAAAAAATATTAAAATTTAATAAATCAAAATATTCGCAGCTAAATTTAGATTCTTTATTTTTTGTAAATTTCTGTACACAAATTTAAAAACAAATGATCAATTTAAAAACAAGTAAGACAATTATAGACGGTCAAGAACGACCATATAATACCCTACAACAGTGATAATCGGAAATGGGTTCCAAGTCCAGATGTGGACTGATTGAATATGTCGTTTGTTAAAACTTTTATTAATGCAGAAAACATAAACAACTTTTAGCAGATTTGAAATGGAGATTTTAACTAAATTTTCTGTCATTTATTTTTAGAAAATAATACAAATCTACAGATTATTTTGCTAATTTTACAGAAAGTTTAAATAATCTTGTTTAAAAAAAAAAACTTTAGTTTTGTTTTCAAAGATTAAAGTAAAACAAAAATAAAAATTTTATTGAAAAACTGCTTAACTAAAAAATGTAAACTTCGCAAAAAAAAAATTTCTTGAGATAATTACATTTTTTAAAAGTTTTAGAAAAAAATATGCTCAAAATCATTTTGTAATCTTTTTTTACATAAATAAAATATATTTTATGTAGGGATGTGCGATTAATCGATTAATTAATCAGTCCGATTAATCGAAATCCTGATTAATCAATTAATCGATTAATCGTACTTTCTGATTAATCAGAACTATGATTAATCAATTAATTTGAATTTTGATTAATCAAAATTGAATAATTTTATTCAAATCTGTTGGCAAAACAAAATAAAAGAATATTTACAAAAAAAATATTTAAAAATGAAAACAAATTTTATAAATTTATAAATTAATAAAAAAAAGCGAAATTTAATGTGTATGTATGTCAAAATCAAACAAAATTTTCCAAAATTTATGATGAATGTGCATGAACGGCAAATTTCAAACTTCTATCTATCATGGAAGACGGAAAATGATATGAATAATGTGCCTCCAACCATGCTCAAATCTAGAAAATAATAAACATATCTAAGACTCCCAATAACATTCATCCATATTCTGTGCCAGCACTTCGACGCCAATTGGTATTGTATGTACACGAGTTGGAGATCATTTACAATACAACAAAATTAATGTTCCACACGGACCCAATACATTAAAAAATGCTTCTCTCTGAAAGCACTTCGACGACAATTGGCGTTGAATTGTGCATGAGCCGGAAATCATGTGCAATACAACTAAATTAATTAACTTTCGACACGGGCTTATGGTCCCATTTTATTAATTTTAAATTATTGGAGGCATTTCCATTTTTTAGATTATGCATTATCTGCATTGTGTGCTAAAAAGAACCATAAAAAGTCTATTCGACTGAAATTTAATAAATTTTCCAACAATTTGTCAATAGCCATACAATTTGAATAAGTATGTATATCGTCACCTTAAATGCAAAACAACGTAACCACAAAAAAATCAAAATCGAGTTTTTGATTGATTATGATGCATTTGACTAAACTACATGTCTCTGGAAAATTTTGGAGGTATAAGTTCAAAAATTGCGAATTTATTAACAATAAACAAAAAAACGTATCAGCAAGTGCATGCATTTCATAAACCAAAACAACGTAACAGCAGTGTTACACACACAATTTATATGTAATCGAGCAAATATTAATATATTTTTATATATTTAAATCGCATAAATATTTAAACATAAGACACCATACAAATTGAATAAATATTTCTGATAAAAATTTACATAAAATTTTCAAAAAATGTATCTTTTAAAATTTTCCAAAATTGTTGTTTTTTTTTATTATTTGTCTTTTTTTTAACCAAATATTTTTTGTTTTAATTTAATAGGTCCGTTCGATTACGTTACGACAATCTACTCTGTTTTACTATTTTTACTACAGCTGGAAATTTTTAATAAAAAAGATAACAAAACTTGAAATACTGTTTGGCCTTGTTAAAAAAATGTAGCTTCTATTTAAAATTAATTTTGAGAAATTGAATTTTAAAATGTGGTTTTCAACAGTAATTCCGTGGGGTATTTTTTTTTGTAAATGAAAATAGCTAGATCCGCAGGTTTTGCGAATCCTGTTTTAAATTCTGTGTAATTTACCAGTACAATTGGAAAGTTTTTCCTAGGAATACACAGAGTTTTTTTAAATGTATCGTTTCTTCCTAAAACTTTTCCTATACCCAAACCAATTTCAAAATCCAAAAACAACCCTTTGACTCTGAGGTAAAACTTTAAGTTAACAAAAAAATCATACAGGGAGCCCGTTTTCTTATAAAGAAACCTTCGGGTTCTAAATATTTTTTTTAACCAAGTGAGATCAAAAACTCTATTTTTTTTTTATCTTTACTACAGCAAAATTCTTTAAATATGTTGATAAACCCTTACCTTTTATAAGAACTCTTAAGTATTTTATAGAATCTGAAAGATTTTATATAAAAAATGTTACGTATAAAGGTTTTTTTAAAAAATTTTTGAAGATCTCGAAGTTTTTTTTTTTGAAAGATGTAAAGAAAATGCTTAAGTTTTGTTTTTGAAGATATTGACGATATTATACCATATTCGAATTCATTTAAACTAGTTTATTTATTCGTTTTCTCCATACGTTAAACGTCAAATTTAAACGGCGTTTTATTTTGACAGATAAATTGTATAGGAAAAACGAAAAATGTATCTAGTTTTAATGAATGCGAATATGGCATTAAATCAATTTAAAATGTTTTAGAACCAAAAACGAATGAAAAAAATCAAAAATTTTAAAATCATGTATGTTAAAGTCTTTGTTGGCTTGTAAAAATGAATGGGGGTTTGGTTACATTGCACTCCTCTAGAAGCGACTCCTAGGCAATTGTTTTGGCAAAAAAGTGGCGGTAAAGGGGTAAAAAAGCACCAACGATTGCCTCGGGGTCGCTTCAAGAGAAGTTCAATGGAAGATTGACCCCCATTTATTTTTAGAACCCAACATTTTTCCTAACAGCTCTACTCCTTTTCGTTACTCCCGAAGGAGCATCCATACAAAATGAAATTTTTATAAAATAACTCTCACCTCTCTAACTGTCCCAAGGATGCTCCTACACTGAAAAAAAATTTCACGAATTTTCATAAAATTTAGTTAAATTTAACTAAAAAATGGGTAATTTTCCTAACTGTGAGGAAAATAAAGGCGGCAGCCAAAATTAGCCCAATTTTGGATGGTGCTGGCGGACGCAATATTTACACCTCGGATTTCATTTTTGATTTAAACTCATCTACACGAGCTTTCAAACTAGTAAAAATAATCAACATGTTCTAAACGAAACTTTTTATCTAAAATCAAAAGAGTGTTGGTACTTTCTAAAAAAAAATCGTATTTCTTCAATTTTTAACTTTAAAATAATGTATTTTCGGACTACAACAAGATATCGGCTTGTTATTTTTTTTTTTTTTTTAAATCAGAAATCTATATACATAGTTTTCAAATGAAATTATTTTAAAATAATTGGAATAAATGCGGCTTTGCTATTAGCAAAAAACTGGAGCCGGATCGGTAAAATTTTTAAATTATACATTTTTAAATGGTTCTATCTCGGAAAGTATAAGAGGTAACCACACCAACTAAAGAAGTTTTTTAGGCCGCTACTAAGTAGCATATTGTCCGCATATATTTTTTTAAGAAATATGATAACAAAAAAATGGCAATTGTTTTAAGTGTTCGTATACAAAAGGTGCCCTACTTTGGGGGGTTCTGCTGCCTCCCCCGTTCAACCGCTGGACTCCAACTTCCAAACTTAAGCTCGAAAATACGTTAGCTATAACCACTACAAATTTTATGGCTCTCGGTTCAGTACCTACTGAATGAATGGCTGAATTATTTTCAAAAAATTAGCAATTTATTCAACTTTGTGATGTTACGTCGTTTTGTTTTACAAAACACGATTCCACGAAAAACGTAACCCACATATCTCAAAAAATATTAACAAAAACGACTTTTTTATTTCAGAAATGGATTTATCGCTGTATTTTAAGCTAACACTTCACAAAAGTCTTTTATATTGCAAATATATTTCATTTAATAACGTTTTTTGCTTCTCCTGTAAAATTGTGAAAAGTGTTGTTACGTTGTTTTGCATTTGTGGTGACGATATATCGCGACCTTGGGACAACAAGGTTCTAACTGACATTTTTTTCAAAAATGAGTTATATATCGCATCGCACTAAAGCGACTACGCTCTTTCGATTGGCGTTCTCAGTTTTTCTCTATCTCTTACAGCTTCTGAGATATTCAATTCAACAAGGTTCTATCTACGTGTATTTGGTTTGAGATTCAGTTAACAAGGTTCTAACTGCCTGATAGAACCTTGTTTACCAAAAAAGCCCGTATTGTTTTGCAGATAGAACCATGTGGACACTTTAATTGGAAACAGAACCATGTTGCACAGATTAAAAATTGCATATTGCACAAATACACTTAACAAAAAAACTTGTTAAATGATAAGAAAAGCTTGTAATCTTTTTCTACCTCCTTCCTTTTAAAAATTACCAAAATATTTTTGAATTTTCAAGCTTTTTACCAATAAAATTGTAAATTTACAGCTTTTTTGACGCGATAAAACTTTCTCGCGACTTAACTAGATTTTTTTGCTACATCCTTTTTACGAGAATTCCTTGTAAAAATTACGATATTTTTGTTTTTATTAAAAAATACTAGAAATCCTGGTGAACAATAATTTTTTCTTGTAAATTTAAAATTTTTTCGTAAATTTTGGCTGCGGATAACTAACGTTTTACCAATAAAAATGTAGATTTATAAAAAAATTTAAATTTCGATCTCACAAAACACAAATTAACACGAGACTTTTTCTAGTAATTTAACATGTTTTTTTTTTAAATCTTGTAAAGTTACCAAAAAATTCTCGTAAAATGATTGTTTGCTACGAGAACCTCCTATTTTAAGAGAGTTTCTAGTAAAAATTACAATTTTATTGGTAATAAGCTTGTAAAATTACAAACAATTTGCAAGGTTTTCACCAATAAAATTGTAAATTTACAACTTTTTGACGCGATAAAAATTACAAGGACTTCTCGTAACTTAACTAAGTTTTCCACCCCCTATTTTACGAGAACTGGTAGTAAAAATTACGAGCTTTTTTGTAATTTTTCAAGTTTTTTACCAATAAAATTGGAAATTTACAAATTTTTTGATGCGATAATGCTTACAAGGAATTCTCGTGCCTTTACTATTTGTTTTTTTTTGTAAAATTACCTTGGAAATTTGTACATTTTCGAAAAAAATTGTAAAATTACAAAAAAAAAAAATTATATATCGATAAAATTTTTTTTGTTTAAAAACAAGGAAAACCGTTCTCTTCCCCTTATGCACCCCCCCCCCCCCCTAATAACGTGAGACATTATTTTTCCTGCTCTACAGAATAAAAAAATATTATGAAGATCCCAGGTATTTTTGATTAACAACTGTTGTATTATTATATTGAAATCCAAATAACACAAGGTTCTATCTGCATAAAACTATTTCTTACAGAAACACAAGGTTCTATTTGGCAGTTAGAACCATGTTGTCCAAATTCATGTGCCTTATCATTGAGCAACAGAGTTCTATCTGCTTTTTGAGACACAAATTGTGCAAAAACTAATATAGTAGCGCGAATATTTTCAAATACATAATAAAATTTAAGGACTAATTTAAAATTTTTCAAAAACCGTTTTTAAATTTAGTCAAAACTGACTTAGTAAAGCAATTAACAATATTCAACCTTAGTTTTCTCAATAGTAGTGTTGGTGCAAATAGAACCTTGTTGTTCCAAGGTCGCGATATGTACACTCAAAAAAAAAAGTTTGTAAATTTACAAGTAAAAGGTCTTGTAATTCTATTTTACTAATATTTTTGTCTTTTTACAAAAATTGTTGTATATTTAATAAAACGAAAACTACAGTTTGCGTTGTAATTTTACTATTATATGTTGGTAAATTTATTTTACAAATTTTTTAGGTAAATTTACAAAAAAGTGAATTATTTTACAAATTAAAAAAATATTACAAGGTGTTTAGTTTTTTTACACAAGAAAACTGTAATTGTACAACAAAATTTTGCTTGATGTTATTTAGTCTTTTTACCAAAAAAATGTTTTATTATCAACATTTTTATTAAGTTCGTTTACAAGGTTTTCAGTTTGAAATGTATGTATTGAAAAGTACAAAATTCCATTGTAATTTTACAAAACTTATTTTATTACTAGAATTAATGTTGTTTTACAAAAAAAAATTTAATTATTCAACAATAGGACACGCAAAAATTTTCTAAGTTCAGATTTTTTTTTGCGTTTTGGAGTTAAAAATTTAGTTAAAAATAATTTTTTATAAATAAGAAATTTCATAAAAAAAAAATTGGAAATTTTTTAATTTCCGGAACATTTTTCGACTAATTGTAAGCTTTAGCAAAAAAATTGAATTTTTACACCATTTTTTGGTAGTTTACGTTAAGTAAAATACCACAATTTTTATTTGTTTCTACTATATACATAATTGTTCTAGTTTTTTTTTTGTATTTTTACCATTTTTTTTTTGTGATTTTACCATATTTTTTTGGTATTTTTTTTTTTTTGAAATTTGGTACCTAAAATGTCAATAGAAAACTGGTACTCCAATCTACAATATCCAAAAAAAATTTTTCCGATTTTTTAAAAATACTTGTGAAAATAATTCAAAATTCAAAAAAAAATTTTTATTTTTTTACTAATTTTTCCTGAAAATATTAGAAATTTTCGCAATTCTCATATGTTCTACTTAAGAAAAACGAAATGTCGAAAAAAAATAAAAAAGTGCAGTGTTATACATTAAAAAGTTTGTTTAAAGTGTTCAAGTGAAAAAAAATCTTTTCAGGTTGCTACTCCAGCTGCCGAAGAAGGAAAAATAAAATGCACCAATGGAAAAAACCTTTAAATTAACAAAACAAATATGTAAATAAACCAAATTTTTTGTAAATTTACAAAACAAATTTGAAAATTTAAAAAACAAAATTGTATACTTACAAAAAAAGTTGTAATTTTACAAAAATGAAATAGAAAATACAAAAATAATATTGTAAATTTACAAATTTTATGGTTAAACTACTGTTTTTACGGCAAAAAAATAAGAAAAATGGTATATATACTATAAAATTTGTAAATTTACCACTTTTTATTGTAAATATACAAGTTTTTTGCCATAAAAAACAGTAGTTTAACCAAATAATTTGTTAATCTACAATTTATTTTTTCATCTTCTATTTTTCCTTGTAAAATAACAACCTTTTTCTGTTAGTTTACAATTTGTTTTGTAAATTTACCAAATTTTTTGTAAATTTACAAAAAAAATGTTCACCTCGAAGTTAATATTTTACAAAAAAAATTGTAAATTTACATATTCTTTTGTTAAACCAATTTACAAAATATCCCCGTAACATTACGGGGATTCTTGCTAGTACATATTTTACAAAACCTGCCCCGTAAAATCACGGTGATTTTATGTCATTTTACAAACTTTTTTTTTTGAGTGTATGTATATAAAAAGAAAATAAAAACAAAAAACAAATATTAAATTATTCAAATTTTGAATATTCAACTTCCTGATTAATCAATTAATCATGAATTTTGACTATTCAAAATATAAATTATTCGATTAATCATGATTTTGATTAATCAAAACATTTGATTAATCGATTAATTGATTAATCAGGATTTCGATTAATCGAGCTGATTAATTAATCGATTAATCGCACATCCCTAATTTTATGTTTAGATCGTCAATGTTAAATCAGCAGGTTTTTCTGCTTAAACCAGCAGATTTTTCAGCTGGCTTGACAGATTTTTCAGCTGGCTTGACAGATTTTCTCATATGGCTAGTGTTTGGGGTCCGGGAATTCCCGGGTCGGATTTCCCGGGAATTCCCGGAAAAACACTGACGGGAATTCCCGGGAATTTTTTTAATTTTTCCCGGGAAATCCGGGAATTTTGTAAAATAAACCTTTTTACATAAAAAACGTTTATTTTACTTTAATTTTTACAATTTTTTTTTACATACAGGTATAATTAAATTGATATTTTTTGTATTTTTTCTATTTGGAAGAACAGTGCAAATATATATTCATAGGAAAACTGACCAAGTGTAAAAAGTATGTTAATATCATGAAAAAACTTAAAAAGTCAAAAAATATACGTCGGTTAATGATAATTTTGCTAAGACTGTCAAAAAATATAAAAATTTTGAACCTAGAATTAACATTTCCAGAATAACCCAGCAAAACTTTGGTAATGGGTAGTGATTATATAACACATTACCAGGTAATGTATATAACTTATTTGTAGCATTATTTTATGATGTCTTACCAAACATTTGTTCCACAACGTATTATTTTCAAGTGAAAAATAATGCATTACTAATAATTTGCTACGTAATACATGATTATTGGAAAAAATTTATTTCATATTTATTATTTCTAAACATTAAATCATGGATGACTTATATTTGGTTACATTATGTATTATTTGAAAGTTTAAAATAATGCATTATTTATAATTGGATGCATAATACATTACAATAACATAAAAAATAATTATTTTATAAAAAAATGTATAAGTTTAAACTTATGGGCTCACGACAGGAAATTTCTAACGACACACACTCACGAGCATATTTTATCTACTTACACTCACAATCACGTGAGTAAATTTAATACAAAATTACTTTTTCACTACTCGGAACACCTTATATATTATTTTCTGGTATGCTATATTATTTCATTTCTCGTAACCTATAAAATATCATATATTTTACACCTTACTGGTATTCTTCGTTATAAATTTATGACTTATTTTATACCTTACTGGTATTCTTTGTGATAATGTGGATGCATTACTTTGAGTCTCATCGCCTGTTAAAATCATCAATGCTGCAATGTATAAAATAAGAGATCCTATACCTTATTTTATACCTTATTTGGTAATCTAAGTTTTGCTGGGAAATATTAAAAGTGTAAAAAGTATGTTAATATCATGAAAAAACTTAAAAAGTCAAAAAATATACGTCGGTTAATGATAATTTTGCTAAGACTGTCAAAAAATATAAAAATTTTGAACCTAGAATTAACATTTCCAGAATAAATATTAAAAGTGCTGCCAACTATATTAGTTTTTTCTCGAATAACGCAGTTTTAATTTTTTTTGCGATTTTTAGCTATTTTTTGCGATTTTTTGTGAAGGAAAAAGTTGCAATATTTTTTTTGGTTTGTTTTATTGTATTTCAGGATTTTTAACTTTTATGTTTTGATTTTTTATGTTTCAATTAATTGTTTATCTCTAATAAAACTGTTTTCAATAAAAAGATAATCAAATTTTAATGTTTTTTATGATTTACATTAATAATGAAAATTTCCCGGGATTCCCGGGAATCCCGGGAAATAAATTATTTTTTTCCCGTTTCCCGGGAAATTGAAAAGTCCGGGAATTCCCAAACACTACATATGGCTCAAAATGGGTGTATTTCCAGCAGATTTTTCGGCTGATTCGACAATGGTTTTAGAGGGACAAATACAAGTAGAACTGGAAAGGTTATTTATATAAAATGGTTAATAGCGTCAATTGAGCAACATAAGGTGCTAAAATTTCAATTTTCAGACAAATCGATTAAAAATTACGACCTATATCGTGCGCTGAAGTTTTCATCAACCGACATACGGGCATCACTTAATCAACTCAAAAAGTGATTCTGGGTCGATCGGTATGCTTGATGGTGGATATAGGATCAATATTCCTGGTAGTTACAAACATCAGCACAAAGTCATTATTCCCTGCACTATAGAATAGTGTAGTGTAAAAATACTTATGAAAATACGAAATATTTACGTAAATCTTGTTTATTATTAAAATAATTTTTTTTTGATTTTACTATATACTACACATTCCGTTTACGTGTAAAAATTAAATTTTCTATATTACAATAATAAATAAAACACTTTATTAATAATGTTGGAATCATTACAGTTTTTACTCATATAAACTGATAATGTCGGACGCGTAATCTTTTCGAAATTTTATCACCAAATATAAATGACCCATAGACACACTCGTCTACTTTTTTTTTTAGCATAAAGTACTAGTGGTGCGGTGAGTGACTTACTGTCTGCAATGCGTACCAACAGTTCCAAAAGTACGACATGTGTACGTACAACATGATTGAGTCAAAATTGACCCTGAAAGATTTTAATATATTTCTGGTTATAATTCATTTATTATGATTCCCAATTTAAATGTTTATGTGTTTTTGACGGAGAAGAGCAAATTATAAAATATTTAACGAACAGAAAAAAATTCACGCACGTTTTCATAAATTGGATGACAGAGAATTTTATTCAAATATTAATGGACAAATTGATTAATGCAACTATTCAATTGATTAATTTAGTTCAATTTTGACTCACTTGACACTACTTTGGCCAAAAATAAAGAAAACAAGTAAGAGTGTTAAATTCGGCTGTGCCGAATCTTTCATACCCTCCAACATGCAAAAAAATAAAAAAAATAAAAATGCAGGGGCGTTTTATTTTTTTTTTTGGGGGGGGGGGGTCAGGGGGTCGCTAGTAGTAATTGAGGGGGGGGGGAATTCTCCCTCGAATAAGTGTTTAAAAATGTATTCTTATGCTTTTTGCACTAAAGAAATACAAGATTATCATTATTTAAAAAAAAAATGTTTTATTCCACGCCCATAAAAGGGGGCGGTCCGAAAAAACGACATTTTCTAATGCTCTGGTTTCAAATGCAGGACTTTGAACTTTTTGTGGCATAAAAATGTTGCATTTGTTAAACAAAAACACAAAAAATCATGTAAAAATATGGTATTTTTCAGAGGTTGGTTTAGTTCTTCAAGGGGGAACTTTTTTCCCCCTGGTCCGATTTTGCTCATTTACGAACTTAACCTGCCTATGAACATAAGACATATTCGTGCCAAATGTCGGGAGTCTACCTCTTTTATTTTGGACTGCATCGTGTTAACTACAGACGGACAGACTGACAGACGGACAGACGGACAGACGGACAGGCGGACAGACGGACAGACGGACAGACGGACAGACGGACAGACGGACAGACGGACAGACGGACAGACGGACGGACGGACGGACATCGCTAGAATGTCTTAGAATCGATCACTGATCATAAATATATATACTTTATGGGGTCCTAGACCGATATTTTGATGCGTTACACATGGAATGACAAAGTGAGTATACCCCCATACTATAGTTGGAGGGTATAAAAATATACCCTCCAACCACCACAGTATGGGGGGTGAATACTCACTTTGTCATTCCGTGTGTAACGCATCAAAAAATCAGTCTAGGACCCCATAAAGTATATATATGGGGGTTTTCGTGTCAACTGACACAACTTTTGAAACCGATGTCTTCCGATCGGGATGAAATTTGCACCAAGGTTAGTCCTATTGGATAGTAGTTCAGACACAATTTTTCAGCGAGATCGGTCAAGGACTCTCTGAGTTAGAGGGGGTCGAAATTTGACATTTTGGCCAAAGAGGTGTTTATTCTCATCCATGTAACTTCTTACCTAATGTTTTTAGCAAAATGTGTCCCAAAGAGTTTAGATAGCTATTTCGTCAGTCTTTCGAAAAAAAATTATAAAAAAAATAAAAAAAAAATTTTAGATTTTTTTTACTAAAAATCTAAAACTTTTTTGACTTTTTCCTCAAATTGGGCCCTTTTTTTTTTTCTTTTTTTGATTCAAAAGAAAGCTTAGGTCTTTTCCTTTAAGAGCTATGGGGTCGCTTAGTGGGATGCGAGTGGGATATCTATGAAAAAATTATTTTTTTAACTTTGGAACACAAAAAACGGTTCTTCAATTTGCACTATTAGGCGTGGGATAGCTAACCAGTTTTCGATTTCGATCCGCGATACCCTCTAATTTTTATATGTTCGAAAAAGAAAGCACGAGCCAAAAAATAAGGGCGGTGAGGTGGGGCCATATGGCCCCTCATGGTGGTCAAAGTTGAGCGTAAAGAGGTAAAATCCTCAAAAAGCCCCAAAACTGCCCTAGAAACGCCCCTGGAGGGGTGCAATGTGAGACGAACCTCCAATAATTTTCTGCCCCCAACATTTTTCTTGAACATACCTTACCACTAGTTCCACTTCCTATGGGGGCTCCCATACAAAACATTTTTCAAAAATTTTATCCTACCATTCTAACTTACCCTAAAGTGCCCCAAGTGGAGCCAAATGTATGACCGACCCCCATTATTTTATTAATTCCAACATTTTTTGCGAACACACCTACAATGTATCTTTAACCCTTAAGGTGGTCCTAATACAGTTCTTTTATTTTTTATAAATTTGTTTTATTAAACCAGCTCCTACCGCCCCTACCGTACCTCCTAGAGAGGCATAAATAATGACCAACCCCATTATTTTTTAGTTACCAACATTTTGTCCGAACATAATAACACCCTATCTCCACTCCTTAAGGGGCTCCCATACGTTATAAAAACATGTATTTTTAAAAACTAATAAAAAAATAAAAAAAAAATGTATGGGGACCCCCTTAAGAGTTGAAAATAAAGGGTAGGTATATTCTAAAAAAATGTTGGACATGAAAAAATATTGGGGGTCGGTCATATATTTTACTTCTCTAGGGGCACCCTATGGACAGTTAGAGCGGTAGGAGCAAATTTTATAAAAATGTCATTTTGTATGGGAGCCCCCTTAGGAAGTGAAAATAGAGGTTAGGTATATTCAAGACAAATGTTGGGGGCAGAAAATTAATAGAGGTCGGTCTCACATTGCACCCCTCCGTGGGCAGTTCTACGGCAGTTGTGGGGCTTTTTGAGGATTGTAACCTCTTTACGCCCAATTTTGACCCCGATGAGGAGCCATATGGCCCAACCCCACCGCCCTTATTTTTTGGCTCGTGCTTTCTTTTTCGAACCTATAAAAATTAGAGGGTATCGCGGATCGAAATCGAAAACTGGTTAGCTATCTCACGCCTAATAGTGCAAATTGAAGAACCGTTTTTTGTGTTCCAAAGTTAAAAAAATAATTTTTTCATAGATATCCCACTCGCATCCCACTAAGCGACCCCATAGTTCTTAAAGGAAAAGACCTAAGCTTTCTTTTGAATCAAAAAAAAAAAAAAAAAAAAGGGCCCCATTTGAGGAAAAAGTCAAAAAAGTTTTAGATTTTTAAGAAAAAAAATCAAAAATTTTTTTTTTATTTTTTTTATAATTTTTTTTCGAAAGACTGAAGAAATAGCTATCTAAACTCTTTGGGACACATTTTGCTAAAAACAATAGGTAAGAAGTTACATGGATCAGAATAAACACCTCTTTGGCCAAAATGTCAAATTTCGACCCCCTCTAACTCAGAGAGTCCTTGACCGATCTCGCTGAAAAATTGTGTCTGAACTACTATCCAATAGGACAAACCTTGGTGCAAATTTCATCCCGATCAGAAGACATCGGTTTCAAAAGTTGTGTCAGTTGACACGAAAACCCCCATATTTATTATCAGTGATCGATTCTAAGACATTCTAGCTATGCCCATCCGTCTGTCCGTCCATCTGTAGTTAACACGATGCAGTCCAAAATAAAAGAGCTACCCTCCCGATATTTGGCAGGAATATATCTTATATTCCCAGGCAGGTTATTTTTGTAAATGGCAAAAATGGACCAGGGGGAAAAAAGTTGCCCTCTTGAAGAACTAAACCAACCTCTGAAAATAAAATTTTTTGCATTATTTTTTGAGTTTTTGTTTAACAAATGCATCATTTTTATGATACATAAAGTTCAAAATCCTGCAGGGGATTAAAAAATGTCGCTTTTTTCGGTCCGGACCCTTTTGTGAGCGTGGATTAATAAAAATAGTTTAAATAATGATAATGGTTTCTTTAGTGCAAAAAGCATACGAATGAATTGGAAAACATATCGCTCATTTACTTGTATAACATCATAACTCAAAAAACGCGATTTTTGAGTTGTATCATCCTTTATATCAATGGTTCCCAGCCTTTTTTACGTCATGCCCCACTTTTAAGTTAAATAATTACAATGTCCCCCCTACACCCAAGAAAAATTTGTAAATTTTTCAAATTTGTTTTAAAATTCAAAATTTACTTGTGATAAAGCAAACGTTTTGTTAAAATCATCGTTTAATCAAAGTTTTTAGAAAATTTTTCAACAATCTACTAAGTAATTTAACTAACATTATATTAAATATGAACCCGATAATATATGTCTGAATGTAGAGATCAAATGGAGTAAAACTTCATTTACAGATTTTCATTTTGTGAAATATCCTGCTTAAAGGACTTCAAAGTTTTACTTTTTTTAAAATGTCACTATTTATGGTAATTAGAAGAACAAAATTTCGCTAATTGTTCCATTTTTTGATTTTGCCATATTAGGGAAAGGATGTGAAAAATGTCCTTTTGAAAATTATAAAATGGCAAAATTAGCGGAGATACTCCTCTTTCATTTGCCATCACAAGTGGCATCCTAGGATAACTACAAATATTTTTAAAAAAATAATCCTCTAAAACTTTGAAATCCTTTTTAAAGGAAACAGGTTCATATACTGAAAAACTGTAAATGCAGATTTACTACATTTAGGCTGGATTACTCAATGCTCCGTTATAAAATAACTCTCCGTTAAATCTGCAGTTAGCAGCTAACTTTTCATTGAGTAATCCGCCCTTAGTCTTTAGTTTCAAACTTTTGTTTCTTTTTGTCGGACTGTGTTTTATTTAAACATTTTATGATATATATTTTATTTTTTTTTTTTGTTTGAGAGTCGGTATCAAAATCAGAACAGGGAATATCGGTATTCCCGTGAATGTATCTTGAACCGGGATACCGGTACCAGAACCGGGAATACCGCTATTCCCGGGATTACCGAGAACCGGGAAATGTTGTTCTTGGTATTCCCGAAATTCGAAAAAAGAAAAATTGGCTCCACCCTAATAATTAGATGTAATTTTATCCGAAAGTTTGTCACATACTGAGATAAACTTTCTTCGATTAGAGTATATTACCGCTTCTTAATTTTTTTTTCGTTTGATTAAATTTTAAAATCTCAAACTCAAAACTTTGAGTCTTTTAATAATTTGCTTCCTAATTTGGATTTTTATACACAATAAATAATTACAACAGATGTAACATTTATTATTTTTTTTGTGATTAAAAAAGCGTTTTCTATCGTCTCTAGTATTTTAAAATTAATTATAAGAAATGTAAAACAACCAATACAATCACTATTAACCTTAAGACCTCCTCTATAGTATTATGAATCTACAGAGTGATGATGATCTAATTGCAAGTCTCGTAATTATATGTATATTGTATGCAATGCATGATAATGTATCAGCAAAATAAACAATACACGCGTTCATACACTTGAAAAAATGTTTACTATATTATTAAAACCACTTCAGAGAAAGTGCCTTAGGTTCAAAACTGTAATGATCGGTTTCGTTAAATACTCCTCATGATCTGGATTTTTTATGTAGATTTAAATCACAATCTATAAGATTTGTGTAAATGCAGAATCATTTAAATTACAAGACATTTTTTTTAATATTTTTATAAAGATTTTAATTTAAGTGTAACTTGAGTTTGTACCCATAACAAAAAAAATCCACAACAAAATAATAATTACCAGATAGGCACGAGATTTGTAATTTGCATATAAAACAAAAACAAAACTAGACCTGATAATAAACTATAATTACATATTACAACAAAAACAACCACAACAACAACAATATATGTATATAATAAAACAACAACAGCAAAATTAAAATGCAGATTAAAAAGTTTTATAGGAGGCAGCAGCCGCAGCGTCATTTCGAAGTACATAATATAAACTTTATCAAGTAATTTATAAACATTCTACACTGTATCCTTTATTTTATTAAGAAAATTAATATTTTCATATTTTAAGTGGAAACCAGCAAAACCTTGGACTGTGGGCTAAAAAAAATAATAGATTTTAATTCATCTGGTATGTCGAGCACCACGATCATTATAGCCGTTTTATATTAACTATAACTGGGTAGGTGGTTGTAAATTTTACCGTGTTATTACATATTTATGCCCTCAACTCAAATGAGTGATATGTCACATTCCGAGTGTTCCGCAATTTATATATGAGGCATTCCACACCAAATGTCCCGCTACAGAAAAATTTCTGAATAGGTTGTTTGGATAGCCCTATATGGAACTAAGAAAATTGCGGTTTTGGTTTTTCTAATTTTCAAAAACTGGGCTTAGAAAGCGCGGTCAAATATTGCAAAAATTGTCAAATTTGTGGCGAGTTGCCTTGATAAAATATTTATCACATTAAAACGGAATGCGCCACAATCTCAAAAATTTACATTCTTATATAGTTTTGTATGGGCTACAAATTAAAATTTTTTTTTGGAAAATTTTCAGAACCCGTTCTGAAATTTTAAATTTTTTAAAAAAGTCAATTTATCAAAAATCCGGCCACTTTTTTTTTATTTTTTTTTTTAAGTTTAGATGTTTGTCCATCCACACAAAAAAAATCAGACACGCGTTTTTCTTTTTTTTTCGAGAAAAACGCATTTGAATGTTAAATTTCATGACAATTTTGTAATTTGCTTGTATTTTCTTGTTTTAACAGAGCGTATGAGTAATATGTATGCAATTAATAATACTCATTCGCAACTTTAAAACAAGAAAATACAATCAAATTACAAAATTGTTATGAAATTTATAATTCAAATTTGGCCAAAAAACATTAAAATATCGATTTTTTGTATGAAATTTTTTTTCAGATTTTTTTTTTTATTTTTTTTTCTAAATCTTAAAGCAAACCAAAATACGTTGAAAATATAAAATTAACTTAAAAACAAAATAATTTTTTCTCTGAAGAATTTTTCAATTTTTACCGAGGCCAAAGTGTCCAAAAAAACATTATAAAATCGATTTTTTTGTATGAAAAATTTTTTTAGAATTTTTTTTTTTTCTAAATCTTGAAGCAAACCAAGATAAGTTTTTTTTTTTATTTTATTAAGAATTACCATATAATTACAAATCAAAAACTAATTTTACTTAACCGAGAACTGGTAACAATGACCAAGGCCTCTGGTAGGAATCGAACCCACGACCCCCAGACTCATAGGCTAGCACGCTACCAACTAGCCTACTGGGGCGCCTAATACAAAATAAGATAAAAAGATAAAATTGATTTAAAAAAAATATATTTTTTTCTCTGAAAAATTTATAAATTTTTTCCGCGGCCACTGCACTGTGGCGGAAATCACTGATCTAGCGGCGCTTAAGTCAAAATTAAAAAATTAAGATCGATAAATGTTTTTGCACCGCATCGTTTACCTATACTTTACAGAAAAAAATTTACGTTTTTACTTTTGTTTTGCTTTTAATATTCGCACAGCTGTAAGCTGTCAAATATACATTTTCTGCAGCAAGTGTATTAAAGTAATTTGGGGCCTAATTACTCAGTGAGTTTTTCTTGACACTTTTAAGTAAATTGTTTAAACATTTTGAGCCAAAAAGTTTTAAATGAAAGTAAAAGGTATGTTTTAACTAAAAAATAAATGTTTGTGGCCTCTGTGTATCTAGTTTATTATTAGTGCATTATAGAAGTTGACGTATGTGATATAAACTATAGTTTCATGGACTGCAACTTTTGAAATTCGATCGTATTCGGTCCAATTCCTGTTTTGTTTATTATTTTAGGTTATTTTTGTTGTGAGGTTTCAGTATGGCGTGCTAGTTCGCGCAAGTTGTTCGGTTTTTAAGGGTCAATCTGCCTGTCCAAATAAACAGTATAAACGCGATACAGACCACAATTTTCAATCGATTTGGCTAAAATTTGAAATTTAAGATTTTTTATCGAAAGAACAAGACCTATTACATTTTTGACAAAATCGGTCGATGTTATCCCATAGCCCCCATGCCAATTTCCCCTTCCAGTTTTACTAAAAGCCTTAACAATGGTATTTTAACAAATATCCTCTTGAAATTCGACTTGTAAATGTTTATTGAAGCCATAAGTAATCACTCTAAATTTTGACGGAATCGGGACATTTTAACTTCTAGTCCTCATACAGACCACCTTCCCGGTATACACATAAATTTCCCAAAATACATAAAAACACTGAAATAAATAAATATGGTTAAAAATTAAATTCTTTATAAGTTTTATAATCACAAATATGCATTGGGCTTTATTATTTTACATTTTCGAATTAAGCGCCGCTAGATTGGATGTTTCGGCCACTGTGCACTGTGACAAAAAAAAAACATTAAAAAATCGATTTATCGTATGAAAATTTTTTTTAGAATTTTTTTTTTATTTTTTCTCGCTCTTAAAGCAAACCAAAATACGTTAAAAATATAAAATTAAGTTAAAAAAAAAAATTTCTCTAAAAAATTTTTAAATTTTTTCCGAAGCCAAAGTGTCCAAAAAACATTAAAAATCGATTTTTTCGTATTAACTTTTTTTAGATTTTTTTTATTTTATTCTAAATCTTAAAGCAAACCAAAATACATTAAAAATATAAAAATTAATTAAAAAAAAAAAAATATTTTTCTCTGAAGAATTTTTCAATTTTTTCGGAGGAAATTTTTTTTAGAATTTTTTTTTATTTTTTTTCTAAATCTTAAAGCAAACCAAAATACGTTAAAAATATAAAATTAACTCAAAAACAAAAAAATTTTTTCTCTAAAGAATTATTCAATTTTTTTCGAGGCCAAGTTGGCCAAAAAAACATACAAAATAAGATAGAAAGATAAAAATGACCCGAGTAAAAAAATTGATATGACACAATATATAATTTAATATGGGTTCGTGTCTGGTTTCATAAGATTTGATCGAATAATATCTAATAATATCAGTTTGTATAACTTTGTATCGACTTTGATACGAGTTTTGGTCTAATCCAATGATATAAAATTATATCCAATTATATTAAAATTTATACAATTTTATAAATCGGATGTTTTTTTTAGTTTTTAATAAAAAGTTGAAAAATGAAAATAATAAAAATAAGTTGTTCTTTGAAAAAACTTGGAAAAATTTCAAAAAATGGAGTCATGTTAAATTTTATATAAAACACTTAGAAAATATTTTCAAAAAAATTTGTCCTTGGAAACAACTTAGAAAAATTTGAAAAAATGGAGTTATATAAAATTTTATATAAAACACTTAGAAAATATTTGCGATAAAAAAATGTTCCTTGAAAAAAACTTAGAAAAAATTTTAAA
This sequence comes from Pegoplata infirma, assembly GCA_963921195.1. Lineage (NCBI taxonomy): Eukaryota > Metazoa > Arthropoda > Insecta > Diptera > Anthomyiidae > Pegoplata > Pegoplata infirma. Next base: position 170,971,650 of record OY992539.1, read on the forward strand.
GATGGAGTCATATTAAATTTTATATAAAACACTTAGAAAATATTCGTGATAAAAAAGTGGTGCTTGGAAAAATCTTAGAAAAATAAAAAAATATGAAGTCATATGAAATTTTATATAAAACACTTTTAAAATATTTGCGATAAAAATATGTTCTTGGAAAACACTTAAAAAAATTAAAAAATAATGGAGGCATATAAAATTTTATATAAAACACTTAGAAATTTGAAATGATGCATGGGACCAGATGTTAAAACATATAGTTATGTATGGCGATATCATAAAAAAATCCCACATTAAAATTTATTATATAAATTTATCTTGCAATACATAGTGTCACACATGATCATATATCAAATCATATGACTATATAAAAGTATATAAGATCATATTAAATTATTTTTACTCGGGGATTTAAAAAAAAATATTTTTTTTTCTCTGAAAATTTTTTAAATTAACTGAATTTTTATTTAGTTCGGTTTGAGTCCATATTAATTATTTCTGAGAAATAATAATTGTTGTACAATGAGAAAATCTGAAAAAAAATCAAGTGACAACACAGGCTAAGTGGAGATGTCGACAGCTTTCGGAAGATGCCACCCTTCCATCATCAGCACTCCTTCGATTGCCACACACTTAATGTGTGTCAGATTAAAATTAGCCATTTAATGAAACTTTTGAAGAAATTAAGAATTGGAATTACTCCTCTTTGTGTTGATTTTTTTCAGATTTTCTCATTGTACAACAATTATTATTTCTCAGAAATAATTAATATGGACTCAAACCGAACTAAATAAAAATTCAGTTATAAAATATACAGTCCAACAATATATAAACACAATTAATACACAACTCATAAGGTACATTGCAATTTAGTAATATTTCTAAGAATTAGAAATATGAAACAAAAATTCAAACCTAACGGAAATTTTTCAAGACTTGAAAAGTCCTACTAAGGGTTAACAATGGGAAAAATACAACTCTGTTAAAAGTTAAGATGGATTAAGTTTCTGCCAAATGAATACAACACGAATTAATGGTGAATACGGGTTATTCAACACAAAGAGGAGTAATTCCAATTCTTAATTTCTTCAAAAGTTTCATTTAAATGGCAAATTTTAATCTGACATACATTAAGTGTGGCAATCGAAGGAGTGCTGATGATGGAAGGGTGGCATCCAGGGTTGCAAAACAAGAACATCAAAATAGTACCAACGAGCTGAAAAAATTGTACTTTTTCGACCCCAATTTTTTTTTTTTTTTTTTTTAATAAATAAACGTAAAACAAATTTTTTAATTTTTTTTTTTAAAATCTCAAACTTTTTTCCTTTAATAGAGATTGAGACAGTCTTTAATTAAAACTTAATTTGAGCCAAATCTGATAATTTTAACCTGAAGCGCCCTTTGATCAAAGTTTTGGACTTTTGGAAAATTTCCAGCAAAATGTTATTTTTTTTGAAATTTTAAACTAAAATAAAATATCTTACATTAATTTTAATTTTACAACTTTAATTCGGTCAATCGGTTTTCGAGATATCGGCATTTGAAATTTAAAAAAATTACGGGTTTTTTCTGGGTTCAGGACTATTGACTATTATATCTATTGACATAAAGCTGAAGACAAACTTTCATTTAAACCTAATTTGAGCCAAATCAGACCATTTTAACTCATGACGCGTCATGACGCCTTCGATCAAAGTTTAGAGTGTTTTTGGTTAAAATTTTCCAAAAAATCAAAACTTTGATCGTAGGGCACCACGCTCTATGAAAGGGTAAAAAAATATTGAAATTTTTTTACTTTCTTGATCGCAGAAAAATCCGCCATTTGATCAAATTTCAAAATTTATTTATTTATCTATTTAATAGCGATAAATTTTGCAATATTCGTGTTCAGCTCATTAAAATAGTTGATAGTGCATCGCAAGACATATTTTTTTAATTTAAAAAAATCCAATCCATTTGGTCGCTGGCGCCACGGGTTAATTGAATCCGATTGACCTCAAATTTGTACCACATGATTTTTAAACTTAGCAGAATTAAAATTTGCCCGGACACTTAGGAAAATCAAAAGTTGTAAAAAAATGTCACTCTAATTCATCATATCACTAATTGTAAGTGAGGGTTCAAAAAAACGTGAACAGAGAAAGTTTTAAAATTGTACCAAATGAGTCATTGGTGTACCATTGCACTTATGAGTTTCGAATTGTACCAAAAAAAGTACAATTGTACCAACTTTTGCAACCCTGGTGGCATCTTCCGAAAGCTGTCGACATCTCCACTTAGCCTGTGTTGTCACTTGATTTTTTTCAGATTTTCTCATTGTACAACAATTATTATTTCTCAGAAATAATTAATATGGACTCAAACCGAACTAAATAAAAATTCAGTTATAAAACCCAGCAAAATGTTCGATTCCAAAGAATCGGTTGTGGAATCAACTATACTACCCTGCAATCGATTCTACAATGCATTGCATCATCGATGATTTTTGTTTGCGATTGTCACGAAAGCAATACATCCTTTTCCTCCAAACTAGAACACTTATCTGTTCTACGGAATCTGTTCTAGAATATGGTGCATATAGTGGTACAAGAAGGGATTTCGCGATTTTTTAACGGTTACATATCTGTTCCATGTAATGAATTATGGAACTAGTTCTGAATAATTAAATAAAATTATTTTTTTTACATTTTTTTTTTCTTTTTTTTTTCTTCTATACAAAAATTCTAAAATTACATACAATAAGTGCATATTTATTTAAAATTATTTTATCACAATAATCTTCTATAGAAAAATGTCTTAAAATCTAAGATTTTTCCTATAGGAAAAATGTCCCAGAATCAAAGACTTTTTCTATAGGAAGAATGTCCGATACTTTTTCTATAGAAAAAATGTCCCACAATCTGAGACTTTTTCTATAGGAAAAATGTATCAAAGCCTGAGACTTTTTCTATAGGAAAAATGTCTCAGAATCTGAAACTTTTTCTATAGGAAAAATGTCTCAAAATCTGAGACTTTTTCTATAGGAAAAATGTCTCAGAATCTGAGACTTTTTCTGTAGGAAAAATGTCTCAGAATCTAAGACTTTTTCTATAGAAAAAATGACTCAGAATCTGAGACTTTTTCTATAGGAAAAATGTCTCAGAATCTGAGACTTTTTCTATAGGAAAAATGTCTCAGAATCTGAGACCTTTTCTATAGGAAAAATGTCTCAGAGTCTAAGACTTTTTCTATAGGAAAAATGTCTCAGAATCTGAGACTTTTTCTATAGGAAAAATGTTTCAGAATCTGAGACTTTTTCTATAGGAAAAATGTCCCAGCAAAACTTAGATTACCAAATAAGGTATAAAATAAGGTATAGGATCTCTTATTTTATACATTGCAGCATTGATGATTTTAACAGGCGATGAGACTCAAAGTAATGCATCCACATTATCACACAGAATACCAGTAAGGTATAAAATAAGTCATAAATTTATAACGAAGAATACGAGTAAGGTGTAAAATATATGATATTTTATAGGTTACAAGTAAGGCATATAATATTGCATACCAGAACGTAATATATAAGGTGTTACGAGTAGTGAAAAAGTAATTTTATATTAAATTTACTCACGTGATTGTAAGTGAGTGTAAGTAGATAAAATATGGTCGTGAGTGTGTGTCGTTAGAAATTTTCTGTCTCTAGTTTAAACTTATGCATTTTTTTATAAAATAATTATTTTTAAGGTTATTGTAATGCATTATGCATCCAATTATAAATAATACATTATTTCAAACTTTCAAATAATACATAATGTAACCAAATATAAGTCATCCATGATTTAATGTTTAGAAATAATAAACATGAAATACATTTTTTCCAATAATCATGCATTACGTAGCAAATTATTAGCAATGCATTATTTTTCACTTTAAAATAATACGTTGTGGAACAAATGTTTGGTAAGACATCCTAAAATAATGCTACAAATAAGGTATATACATTACCAGGTAATGTGTTATATAATCACTACCTATTACCAAAGTTTTGCTGGGCGTCTCAGAATCTGAGACTTTTTCTATAGGAAAAATGTCTCTGAATCTGATACTTTTTCTATAGGAAAAATGTCTCTGAATCTGAGACTTTTTCTATAGGAAAAATGTCTCTGAATCTAAGACTTTTTCCATAGGAAAAATGTCTCAGAATCTGAGACTTTCTATAGGAAAAATATCTCAGAATCTGAGACTTTTTTATAAGAAAAATGTCTCAGAATCTGACTTTTTCTATAGGAATAATGTCTTAGAATCTGAGACTTTTTCTATAGGAAAAATGTCTCAGAATCTGAGATTTTTTCTACAGGAAAAATGTCTTGGAATCTCAGACTTTTTCTAAAGGAAAAATGTCTCAGAATTTGATACTTTTTCTACAGGAAAAATGTCTTAGAATCTGTGACTTTTTCTATAGGAAAAATATCTCAGAATCTGAAACTTTTTCTATTGGAAAAATGTCTCAGAATCTGAGACTTCTTCTATAGGAAAAATGTCTCAGAATCTGAGACTTTTTGTATAGGAAAAATGTTTCAGAATCTGAGAATTTTTTTATAAAAAAATGTCTCAGAATCTGAGACTTTTTCTATAGGAAATATGTCTCAGAATTTGAGACTTTTTATATAGGAAAAATGTTTTGAATCTGAGACCTTTTCTAAAGGAAAAATATCTACAACATTTTTTTTTAGAAAAATTCTATAATTCGCGACATTTTTCCTTAAGAAAAAATCGAGGATTTAAAAAATTTGGACATTTCAAAAATTGTGTGAAACTGTGGATACATACTACAATCTTGATCATACTTGAAAGATGAATAGTTTATCCCACGCTCCTGGTTTCATTAGAACAACCGACAGCATCAGTAAAAACAAGTAGAAAAGTTAAATTCGACTTTGCCGAATCTATGAATACCCTCCACAATGCATTTTTTTAAAGCGTAGTACATTTTTTAACGTGAAAAAATTAACAATTTTGATTAGAAATATTTTATTTTGAGTAAAAAACTCTTTTTTGTAATTTTTTTTTTTTTAAAAAAAGAAAAATTACAAATTTTTTTTTTGAGTGTAAAATTTTTTTCGAGCGTAATGTTTTTTTTACTGTAAAAATATTTCTTAGTGAATGCACGTATGTACACAAAATATTGTCATTTTTGTAAAAAAAAAAACTAAATTTTTTTGTGTAATTTTTTTTTTGAGTGTAAAATTTTTTTTGAGTGTAAAATTTTTTTTGAGTGAAAATTTTTTTTCGAGTCTAATTTTTAAGTTACCAATGCTTTTAAAACTAAACCAGATTAAAAAGCATTGCTTTAAAATTAAACAAGTTTGAAAAGCATTGTTTAGTTACCACCAATGCTTTTAAAACTTGTTAAAACACGTGGCATTTTAGATGAAACTAATCTGAAATTCAGGGTTTTGCTTATAACTTTTGAACCACTGGACCGATTGAGCTGAAATTTAATACCAAACAGACCCGTGGAATAGCAAAGATACATGCCAAGCTTCACTAGTCTCATTATTGTCTTTCGAAAGTTATCGTGTTTTTTATCTCGTAAATTCGCGAAACACCCTTGCCGAAATTTACTCTTTTGCTCATAACTTTTGAACCACTGGACCGATTTGGCTGGATTGCAATACCAACCTGACCAGGTAAATGACAAACATATATGCCAAACTTCAGTAGCCTCTGTAAAGTCTTTCAAAAGTTAGCGTGTTTTCTACGGACAGACAGACAGACGGACGGACGGACGGACGGACATCGCTAGATCGACTTAAAATCGATCGAGGATCATAAATATATATATTTTATGGGGTCCTAGACCAATATTTCGAGGTGTTACAAACGGAATGACAAACTTATATACACCCTCTATCACTAGAGTGGAGGGTATAAAAAGCACATTTTTGGAATCTAAAAGCAACAATAAAACAACATTATAAGTACTACGTTAACCCAAATATGATAATAATAATTAAGACGTGTACTTACGTTATTTCCACCAAATATCTGCCAAATATATCCGCAATGTATTAAAAACCACAATAAGTGCTGCGAAAATCCAAAAATTTGTCAACATAAAGTTAACAAATAAATTGTTTTTTTTTTTTATAAATTTTATTTTTCTGTTTGACATTTTTTTCAAAAATTTTAAGTTTTTTTTATCGATTCCGTGGAAATAGTAGAGGAATGGAGTAACATTACTGGGGAATCTATTCTAGAATACATTGACAAAGACACGATTCCAAAAAATTTTGCTGGGAATATACAGTCCAACAATATATAAACACAATTAATACACAACTCATAAGGTACATTGCAATTTAGTAATATTTCTAAGAATTAGAAATATGGAACAAAAATTCAAACCTAACGGAAATTTTTCAAGACTTGAAAAGTCCTACTAAGGGTTAACAATGGGAAAAATACAGCTCTGTTAAAAGTAAAGATGGATTAAGTTTCTGCCAAATGAATACAACACGAATTAATGGTGAATACGGGTTATTCAACACAAAGAGGAGTAATTCCAATTCTTAATTTCTTCAAAAGTTTCATTTAAATGGCTAATTTTAATCTGACACACATTAAGTGTGTGCCAATCGAAGGAGTGCTGATGATGGAAGGGTGGCATCTTCCGAAAGCTGTCGACATCTCCACTTAGCCTGTGTTGTCACTTGAGTTTTTTCGGATTTTCTCATTGTACAACAATTATTATTTCTCAGAAATAATTAATATGGACTCAAACCGAACTAAATAAAAATTCAGTTATAAAATATTCAGTCCAACAATATATAAACACAATTAATTTTTTAAATTTTTTCCAAAATACGTTAAAAATATAAAATTAACTTAAAAATTTTTTTTTTCTCTGAAGGATTTTTAAATTTTTTCCGAAGCCAAAGTGGCCAAAAAACATTCAAAAATCGATTTTTCGTATGAAATTTTTTTTTTAGATTTTTTCTTTTATTTTTTTTTAATCTTAACGCAATTCAAAATACGTTAAAAATATAAAATTTACTTAAAAAAAATATTTTTTCTCTAAAGAATTTTTCAATTTTCTCCGAGGCCAAGTTGGCCTAAAAAACATTAAAAAATCGATTTTTCGTATGAATTTTTTTTTTTTATGTTTTTTTGGCCAACTTGGCCTCGGAGAAAATTGAAAAATTCTTTAGAGAAAAAATATTTTTTTTAAGTAAATTTTATATTTTTAACGTATTTTGAATTGCGTTAAGATTAAAAAAAAATAAAAGAAAAAATCTAAAAAAAAAAATTCATACGAAAAATCGATTTTTGAATGTTTTTTGGCCATTTTGGCTTCGGAAAAAATTTAAAAATTCTTCAGAGAAAAAAAATTTTTTAAGTTAATTTTATATTTTTAACGTATTTTGGAAAAAATTTATAAAATTAATTGTGTTTATATATTGTTGGACTGAATATTTTATAACTGAATTTTTATTTAGTTCGGTTTGAGTCCATATTAATTATTTCTGAGAAATAATAATTGTTGTACAATGAGAAAATTCGAAAAAACTCAAGTGACAACACAGGCTAAGTGGAGATGTCGACAGCTTTCGGAAGATGCCACCCTTCCATCATCAGCACTCCTTCGATTGGCACACACTTAATGTGTGTCAGATTAAAATTAGCCATTTAAATGAAACTTTTGAAGAAATTAAGAATTGGAATTACTCCTCTTTGCGTTGAATAACCCGTATTCACCATTAATTCGTGTTGTATTCATTTGGCAGAAACTTAATCCATCTTTACTTTTAACAGAGCTGTATTTTTCCCATTGTTAACCCTTAGTAGGACTTTTCAAGTCTTGAAAAATTTCCGTTAGGTTTGAATTTTTGTTCCATATTTCTAATTCTTAGAAATATTACTAAATTGCAATGTACCTTATGAGTTGTGTATTAATTGTGTTTATATATTGTTGGACTGTATATTCCCAGCAAAATTTTTTGGAATCGTTTCTTTGTCAATGTATTCTAGAATAGATTCCCCAGTAATGTTACTCCATTCCTCTACTGTTTCCACGGAATCGATAAAAAAACTTAAAATTTTTGAAAAAAATGTCAAACAGAAAAATAAAATTTATAAAAAAAAAAAACAATTTATTTGTTAACTTTATGTTGACAAATTTTTGGATTTTCGCAGCACTTATTGTGGTTTTTAATACATTGCGGATATATTTGGCAGATATTTGGTGGAAATAACGTAAGTACACGTCTTAATTATTATTATCATATTTGGGTTAACGTAGTACTTATAATGTTGTTTTATTGTTGCTTTTAGATTCCAAAAATGTGCTTTTTTTTACTGATGCTGTCGGTTGTTCTAATGAAACCAGGAGCGTGGGATAAACTATTCATCTTTCAAGTATGATCAAGATTGTAGTATGTATCCACAGTTTCACACAATTTTTGAAATGTCCAAATTTTTTAAATCCTCGATTTTTTCTTAAGGAAAAATGTCGCGAATTATACAATTTTTCTTTAAAAAAATGTTGTAGATATTTTTCCTTTAGAAAAGGTCTCAGATTCAAAACATTTTTCCTATATAAAAAGTCTCAAATTCTGAGACATATTTCCTATAGAAAAAGTCTCAGATTCTGAGACATTTTTTTATAAAAAAATTCTCAGATTCTGAAACATTTTTCCTATACAAAAAGTCTCAGATTCTGAGACATTTTTCCTATAGAAGAAGTCTCAGATTCTGAGACATTTTTCCAATAGAAAAAGTTTCAGATTCTGAGATATTTTTCCTATAGAAAAAGTCACAGATTCTAAGACATTTTTCCTGTAGAAAAAGTATCAAATTCTGAGACATTTTTCCTTTAGAAAAAGTCTGAGATTCCAAGACATTTTTCCTGTAGAAAAAATCTCAGATTCTGAGACATTTTTCCTATAGAAAAAGTCTCAGATTCTAAGACATTATTCCTATAGAAAAAGTCAGATTCTGAGACATTTTTCTTATAAAAAAGTCTCAGATTCTGAGATATTTTTCCTATAGAAAGTCTCAGATTCTGAGACATTTTTCCTATGGAAAAAGTCTTAGATTCAGAGACATTTTTCCTATAGAAAAAGTCTCAGATTCAGAGACATTTTTCCTATAGATGTCATGCAAAAATTGCTCACTTTTACCATATTTTACGATACTTTGATGTTCAAAGTCATATTTCTCGAAAACAAAAAAAAATGCTCTGTAAAAATTCGTCATTTTGTAGAGAATTTAGTGAACTTTGAATTAAAAGTTGAAAAAAGAAAATAAAAATGGCGTATTTTTTGATACATAGACTTTTATATTAAATTTTAAAAATTCTGTCATAGCTATGAATTTTTGCCAGTCAATACAAAACTCTAAAAAATGAATGTATTTCGAAATCTTCAGAATTGTTGAGTTTCTGTAAAAAAATTAAATATAAAGCGATGTTATGCAAATTTTACCATGTTTGACATACATATCGCTCATTTACTTGTATAGTGAAATAACTCAAAAATTGTGATTTTTGAGTTAATAATGCAGCATTTTTCGTCATCATTTAAGAAGAAAATACGTAATTATTACATTTTCTATGTACCGGCCGTTTTCAATGAACAACCAGTTTCAATTGTTAACTTTAAACGCGTTTTCTGCAAAATGAAAAATTTTGAGTTATGACACTATACATGTAAATGAGCGATATGTTGTCAACTAGTGGGCTGAGACCTGTTTATCCATAAAAATTACGGCATCCCAAACTGCAATCTTGGAAATCCTAATTTTTTTTTACTATCACAAACTTCATGATGTTGATATAAAAATAAAAAAATGTTGTTAAACAATGAAAATTTGGATATCAAAATTTCGCTCGATATTTTATAAGCTACCATTTTTGTGTGGGAGCTATATTAAGTAGTGGAATTAGAAGAACATTAAAGAAACTGTTCGACTATAGCAATTAATGGGGGTCAGTCTTGCTTTTTGCCCTTCTAGGAGGAACTACGGGAGCCGTAGAATTTGATTTAGTAAAACAGATTAATAAAAAATAAAAACAAAATTTATGGGGACCGCCTCAAGGGCTTAAGATAGAGAGTAGATATAATCTGAGAAAATGCTGAGGTTGAACAGATATTGGGGGCGGTCATACATTTGACTCCTTGAGGGAAGCCCATGGGACAGTTAAACGGTGGCGGCAGATTTTATAAAAATTTTATTTTATATGGGAGCCTCCTTATGGAGTTGAGATAGGGTGTAGGTTTGTTGGAAATAAATGTTGGCCGGTAAAAATTAATTGGAGTGGGTCTTACATGTCAGCTTTTTAGTGGCGACTCCGGCTTTGTTAGGCTTTTTACCACTTTCGATCTGGCAAGTCTACTATATCACTGCCATTTAGTTTCGTTGACAACCTAATTTCCACTGACTTCAGTCTCACACATTAGTTTTATCAAACCAAGATTTCCACCGATAATTTTTTTTTAATTACAACTTATTTCTATAAAATTCAATAGAAAATGGTGTAATAGTTGTTGTATAGTGAAAATAATAAAAAAAATTAAATAATTTAAATTATTACTTACATATGATAAGGACAAAGAGGCATAAAACACCGGGAATCGGGTGTCAATAGACTAGCTGGTTGCGGTGGTGGTGATGAAAAAAGTTGAGTGTTGTATTCATTTGTCTTTCTACCCTACACTTATTGTTAGTTTGTAGAGAGTATGTATAAGTTTTTCGTTCCGTTAGCAACACTTTCAAATATCGATCTTGCACACAAAAAAACCTTGTCAAATTACTAGAAAAAGTCTCGTAATCCCATTTTACCAATATTTGACAGTTTTCCTTGTTTTTTAACAAAAAATTTTAATTCGAAATTTACATTTTTTTGTTGTAATTTTACATTTTTTTGTAATTTTACAAATTTCCAAGATAATTTTACACAAAAAAATCTAGTAAATTCACGAAAATTCCTTGTAAGTGTAATTGGTAAAAAGCTTGTAAAATTACAAAAAAAAATCGTAATTTTTACCAAGAATTCTCGTAATTCTCTGGTCTCGTTGCAACGTGTTGTAGCGAAACAGGACAAGGCTTTTAATGGGTATCAAACCTACGACCCCCACACTCATAGACTAGAAAAAGCCAACTAGGGCGCCCTCTTTTCGGTTTATTTTAAGAGATTCTACGTCATTTTGGCTGTTGTTAAAAACACTCTAACTTTTTTTTTTGCACTCGAAACTTTTTTTCTTAAATATTTTTCCCAGCATGTAGGGTATTCATGAATTCAACAAACCCAAATTAAACTTTTTTTAGATGTTTTTATATTTTATTTCATTACGAAACAGCATTGAATGAATATATGTACATTAGAGTGTCCCTTATTTTGGAAATGTTGGAAATATTGAGACGGTACCCCCTCATTTTTTTCCTTTTGACTAAAAAATAACTCAGGAAAAATTTTACGCCCCTACGACCACGCCTTCCCTACGCGACGGGGCCGTAAAGAGCGGGGCCTTAAAAATAATTTTTCCATACAAAGCAAAAAATTTTTTTTTTGATTTTAAATTTTTTTGTTATTAATTATAATATTACTTGGTTAGCTTATTCACGACAAAAAATTTTATTTTGATGGGATAAGGCTTTCAGTTCTAAAAAATTTTTCGAAAGAAAAAATTTAGAGCTTTTGGGGTCCTACAGTAAAAATTTTTTAAAAAATATTTTTTTTTAGTTTTGACAAGCAACCGTTTTAGTTGAATTGTTGCTTTTAATGATATATTTTCATAAAAAAATATTATTCCTATCTGTGACATCTTTATCGTGATCTAAAAAAGGGTAAAAAATGCATTTTTGATGTTTTTCGATACACGATATAAATAATATTTTTTTATGAATATATACCATTAAAAGCAACATTACAACTAAAACCGTTGCTTGTCAAAACTAAAAAAAAAAAAATTTTAAAAAATTTCGAAAAATTTTTTAGAACTGAAAGCCTCATCCCACCAAAATCCAATTTTTTGTCATGAATAAGCTAACCAAGTAATATTATAATTAATAACAAAAAAATTAAAAATCAAAAAAAAAATTTTTTGGTTTGTATGGAAAAATTATTTTTAAGGCCCCGTCGCGTAGGGAAGGCGTGATCGTAGGGGCGTAAAATTTTTCCTGAGTTATTTTTTAGTCAAAAGGAAAAAAATGAGGGGGTACCGTCTCAACATTTCCAAAATAAGGGACACTCTAATGTACATATAAAAATATGATTATAAATTCTCAACAATATATCAATTATATTGATAAGATAATGAGTAGTAGAAACAAAACAAACAAAAAATTGAAATTAATTGCCAATGTTTTATGGCAACAATAATAACAAAAGAAACACTATTATTGATATGCAATATCAACAATTGTAATGATAATAATAATTACAAAATCTATATTTAGCAAACTGCAGAACCGAACAAAACAGCAAAGACAAAGGCAAAATTGTTAAGGGTAGGTCTAAAAGAAATTTCATCAGAGTTTTGCAAGCCTTCTACAAGAACCTTCTTATGGCGTTATTATACTCTGCACTAGTTGTTGGTGCAGGGTCAAATGACTTTTTGCTGATGTTTGTAACTACTCGTAAGACTGATCAATAGGGATGAGATTTCCATGCAAATGCATGTTTTTGTCGATAGTCTGAAAACAATACCGACCAATTATCTTTCCGAATCAAGAAATTTGAGTTAAAATCGATTTGTTTTTGCATATTTTGACGAAAATGCATACTTTTGCATATTTTGGTATTAAATGCATATTTTGTGCATATTTCCAACTTTTAAGTGCATATTTTGGCATAAATTAGCAAAAAAACAAATTCAAATTTATTTGTTTCAAAAACTACACTCAAAAAATTATGTCATTAACTGTTTGTAGTTTATTTAAAAAGTTTTCCGTTTAGTCGTTTTTTTAATAAAAAACATTTGTTTTATGTTCAATTTTTTATTAATGACTACGTCTGTCCTTTGTGTCAAAAAAAAACACACTAAAAAATAAAGACTTTCATTAACATTTAATCTTTAAAGCCATTTATTTTTGTTCTGTAAGTAAAAACTACCGATTATTCTTTAAATTTTTAATGATTTGTGTAAGTCATTTTTTTTTTTTTAATTGTTGGTATTTTTTAATGAGATGTCGTTAGTTTTTACCTACACAAGTTGGTTATTTTTTTGTAGAAAAAAAATCAAAAAATGATTTATAGAAATATAAAAACATGTTTGTATCAAGTGACTTTGGCACGATGGGTAGAGTGTCTGGCCAGAATGTAGTTGATTGCGGGATCGATGCCCCAAAATTTTATTAAAAATTTTTAAAAAAATATTTTAGAAAATTGTAAAAAATAACCTACGAAATCATTAATTTTTAATGTTTCGGTAGGTTATTTTTTGGAATTTGTTGGTAAAAATAACAGAACTATCATTAATTTTTAATGTTTTTGTATGTTATTTTTTTCGAATATGTAAGTAAAAAAGAGTGAAAAAACCGTAATTTTTTAATGTTTAATTTTATTTATTTTTGAAAATTTTGTCAACAGTAAAAAATAAATGTTGATGTTTGTTAAAAATAAATGAATAATTACTGGGATGGTTTTCAATTGTTTATTCACTTGTTTTAAGTGTGTTTTTCATTTGTTTTTGCCTACAAAATATTTTGAGTGTACTTAAATTTTAAAAATTAATTTGGAAAATAAGAAAAATCATTTTTTTTTTTCTTTTTAAAATTTTTTTTAAAAATTGTCTTAATTTTTAAAAAATCTTGCTTATATAAAGTTTTAAATGTTAGTATTTAAACCCGACGTTTTTGCCTTTTAAAAAGTTTTTTCCAATGAAAGCAAAATTTTTATTGCACACATTTTATTTTTTTAGTGCATATTTTTAGGTTTTTAGTGCATATTTTCAATTTTTTAAGTGCATATTTTAAGCGCATATTTTCGATTTTTTATTTTTGAAAATCTCATCCCTACTGAACAAATACGCCTGCCCTTCTTTAAGTACAACGATCTACACAAAATTACTTTTTAAATTAATTTTGCCATGTTTGCAAGTATGAATTAATTTGGCTGAATTATGGCACGTAGGTTTCTCTGGATTCAACAACGACGGCAAAGTGAAATTGAAAAAAACGGTACAGGTTTAGATCCTCCCTTGTAAGTCAACTTATACAAATTCTGGTCGATATTCACTTAAATCGTTTTAATGGCAACCAATAAAAGCCTACTTTTACTTAATTTGCTATTCCATTCCATTTTTTACTTGGATTCCATTTTTTACTTGGAATCCATTTTCCAAAAAGGATATAACATTACATTACATGGTGTAGGGTATAACGTGGCCGGTCTGAAGACTCAATAATATTTCTTCTTGTTTTCTTTTAAACTATGTTTTAATGAAAACATTTAAAACATTATTTATTCAAAACTCTTTACGGCCGTCAAAAACACATGAGAAGCTCTGACCCAGACACTGCCACTAAATACTTACGTGACAGTTTTGCCGTTCACACTTTTAAAACACCTCACTCATAAACAAATAAACATTGGTTTTAGCGACGAAAATTTTAATATCGCAGCTAAATAAATATTATGGATGGAAATTTATAACGTGTCTCAATTTGTTTGATTACAACAATGTATAGAAATTGGCCGATGCACAGTGGGTAATTTTTCGAAAAGGCGGTCAAAATTCTATTACTTTTGACTGAATTGATATTTTCTTTGTTTTTTTGCAATTTAGACTTTTATTTGTGCTGCAAATCGTAAAAATCTACTGAATAGAATATTTTGTTTTTGTACACCGAAAAAAATCCATGCAACATTTTACGAAAAAAAGTTTCGCACTTTTTTTTCGTAAAATACACGAAAGTTGACTACATAGTACGAAAAACTTTAGTACTGAATTTCGTATTTTTACGAAAGTAACGAAAATGATAAGTAAATATTTTTTTCGTAATATTTACGAATGTTGACTACATATTACGAAAAAAATGTTGTAAAAACTTTTGCAATTTTACGAAAGTAACGAAAAAAAGAATGTAAATGCTTCTTTCGTAAAATATACGAATGTTGACGACATATTACAAAAAAAGTGTACAGACTGTCGTTTTTTTACGAAAATAATTCGTAAAAACTTCTTTCGTAAAATATACGAAAGTGGACTTTATATTACGAAAAAAATAATCAAGAGTTTTGTAATTTTACGAAACTAATGAAAAAGAATAAATCTTTAAATGCATGCTTAAAGGGTGTTTTATGCACTCAAAAAAATAGCTTAGTCAAAATATTAGTAAAAGGTGTTGTAATTTACTTCAACCAAACTTTAGCAAAACAAATTGTAAAAATTTAACTTTTACAGTTTTTTTTGGCAATTTACACTGAGGGAAAAAATCATATTCAAATCAAA
This sequence comes from Pegoplata infirma, assembly GCA_963921195.1. Classification (NCBI taxonomy): domain Eukaryota; kingdom Metazoa; phylum Arthropoda; class Insecta; order Diptera; family Anthomyiidae; genus Pegoplata; species Pegoplata infirma. The sequence goes on from OY992539.1 coordinate 170,987,087, forward strand.
AAAATTTCGTACTCATTTTTAAAATTCTTATATTTTTCAAAAACATTTTAAAAATGACGTTGAGTTTTAAAAAATTTAACATGTTTCGGATTTGATTTAAAAATTTTATTTTTTGAATTAAGTATCCAATTACAAATTTTTATTTCATGATGACGCCATGTTGAAAGTCATCATTTTGATCATAAAGATTATTAAAATGAGTGTTTTACAATTTAAAAACGTAGCATCAAATGACGCCATTACTTTAAAAAACTTACGGGTATATTATAAGTGAAAATTGTTCAGTCTCCATAAATAATCATAAATAATAATAAAAGTGAAAAGAAATAACAAAAATATAAAAAGAACATAGAAAGAAAAGATTTAAATTAGTGGAGATAAAGGCGAAGTACCTCTTGGAACATTATTTTTTTAACATAATTTCCATTTTCTGTACATTATTTCATTTATCGTTGGCTTAGTCGGCAAATCTGTCAAGTCCATTTTAATAAACATTGAGTATGTATTGTGTAACTCAAAATACATCATTTGAAAAGAAATTAATAAATATAAATTTAAATATGGTAATCTAAAAAAAAAACTACGTTTAAAGTTATAAAGTTTTTTGTCCCTCCTAAAATCAAAAATTATAAATGGACTTGACAGGTTTGCCGACTAAGCCAACGTTATATGCTTAGTACAAATGCAACATTATATTAATTATGTGATAAAATAAAAATAAATAAATCAAAAATTTATAATTGTTTTATTTAAAATAAACATTTTTATATAAGTGATTGCCAATTTTAAATTAAACATGACTATTATTTTGATTTGATTACGTGCACCTTTGATTTGAACAAAAAACATTTTTAAATCAATATGTCTTCATTTCATTTTTAAAATGTTTCCTATAATCAAGTCATATGAAAAGTGACTATGAATATTTTCAAATTGAGAAAAAACAAAGTTTGTTGACTTTTGTCACTGTTTTATTTTTAATATGAGATTGTTTTTGCTTGATTTGAAATTTTTTTTTTCTTAGTGTACTATTGGTAAAATACAATAATTTTTTGGTACTTTTACTATATTTTCTTGCTAATTTTTTTTTTATTTCACTATAATTTTAGCAAAAATATTAGTATTTTCCTTAAAGAAATGGTAATACTTTTTATTTTTTCTTAGTTTTAAGAAAAAAAAATTGATTAAAGTGTTCTAGTGTGAAAAAAAGTCATTGCAGATTCTGCTGCTGTTAAAAGTCCAGCTGCCAAGAAGAAGGCAAAAGATGATGCTGCCAACACCATAGCAAAGTAGCCATCCGTCAACTGAATGGGCGCTCAAAAATAGGCTACACAATTTTTAGTATTTTTTACCATATTTTTTTGCTAATTTTACCATATTTTTTGGTAATTTTATATGAAATTTTTTTAAAATTTACCACCTAAATTGTTAATAAAAAGTTAAAAATTTTGAAAACCCGAGTAAAAATAAACATATATAACAATATATGACTTGATACAAACCTAACGAATCATATATGATCATATATCCCGTGAGCTATTTTCTAATTTTTTTAAGTGCAGTCATACGTAGTTATATATAATTTTATCATGATTCGGATTAAAAGGCGTGCGGTTGATATAATTATATTTAATTATATGAGGCTCAATACAAAATTAGTTTTTCTGTATAATTTAATATAAAATTATATATATCCTGTTCTGTTCCATTATAAAACTATATATGTTTCAAATTAACCAAAAATTTTCTAAGTTTTTTAGACAAAGTATAAGAAACTTTTTAAAATGTTCCTAAACATTTCCTTGTTGGGGTTATGTATATCACCTATCTGGTTCGAAGCGTACCCAAACATATTTTTTGTTTTTGAAAATTATATGTTTGGTGAATGTATCGTTGACCTGTGGTGTATCTCAAGCCAAAAAACACCAGGATTTTATATGTTTTTATGCAATTAGATCTAATTAGATCCACCAATATATGGCAATGTCTGGTCAAAACTAGGATGAAATCAAATCATATTTTATACAAGTTGATATTTTTTAATGCAAAAACATCCACTATTATTCGGAACAAATTGCGTATAAATATATATTGTGTTACATATCATTATATATTGCATCATACAAAAATTTTTACTCGGGAAATTATTTTTTTTAAATTTTAACACATACTTAGATATCTAATCTTCAATATCCATAAGTTTTTTTTTATTTTTTTTTTTAAATACATGTGAAAAAAATTAAAAATTCGAAAAAAATTGTTAATTTTTTTACAAATTTTACGTGAAAATGTAAGAAATTTCTTGTGTAGACTACTACGCAATTCTCATTTGTTCTACTTAAGCTAAAAAAAATGACGCAAAAAAAAATAAAAAAAGTGAAGTGTTGTTCTTTAAATTTTTTGTTTAAAGCGTTTAAGTGAAAAAAAAATCACTTTGGATTTTGGTGTTGTTGGAAGTCCAGTTACTGCAACCACAGCTGCTGAGAAGAAGGCAAAAGAAGATGCCATCAAGCCGAAGAAACCATCTAACAACTGAAATAATAGTTGATGCTGCTATTACTGCATTTAAAGAACGTGGTGCTCAAAAACAGACAAATTTTTTTTTGTATATTCACCAAATTTTAAATCAAGTACTAATCAGAGAAAAAAAAATACTAAATAAAACAGTTTTTTTACCAAATTACAATTTTTTTTTCTATTTCAATTTTAACATTTTTTTTTTGGTAATTTTACCATATTTTTTGATAATTTTACAAGGTTGATTTTTTACAAAAATAAAATGGTATTATTGTAATTTTACCATTTTTTTTTTCTTACAGGCCTATTCTCAGTTATGACTGGTTATGACTAATTTTATTATTTTCAAACTTCATATTCCCTGTGTTTGTTGTAAACAAAATCATAAAAAGTCTCAAAATTTAAAATTATTTGTTAATTTTGAGACGATGTGGGTAGCAGGTCTTTATTTTTTTGAAATTTTCAAACAAAATTTGAATTTTTTTATGATTGTTTACAACAACCACATGGAAAAAATTGAGTTATGATTGAGTTATGACTTTTTTTGTGAATAGGCCCCTTAATTTTTTGATTAGCAAAATGGTTTTGCTAATATTACCAAAATTTTTGCAACGTCCAAAACTACAGTTTTTTTTTCTAATTTTAACCATTTTTTTTGCTAGTTTTACAATATTTTTTTTTGAGTGTGCCCTCCAACTACAGTATTGGGGTATACTCACTTTGTAATTCCGTGTGTAACGCTTCGAAATATCGGTCGGAAACCCCATAAAATATATGTATTATTGATCCATGATAGATTCTAAGGCATTCTATTAATGTCCTTCTATATAAAACAAGGATACCATCCAAAATAAAAAAGCTAGACTCCTGAAGTTTAGCACGAACATGTATTTTGGTCATCAGCAGATTTAGTTCGTATGTGGGCAAAAAAGTTTCCCCTTAAAGAAATAAACCAACCTCTGAAAAACGAAATCACTGTAAATAATAAATGAAATCTTTAAAGTCTCTGTTAAGAAGAAACAATTAATTGCTTGGAAATGTTGCTGTCAAAACGTTTAAACCTTGTTCTTATTCTCAAGAAAGAATTTTTACATGTAATTTCGTTTATTTAACGATTTTTTTTTTATTTATAAAAGATTTTCGTAAAAAAAAATATTTCGTTTATTTTACGAAATAATTTCGTAAAACAAAAAAAAATATTTCGTTTATTTTACGAAAATTTTCGTAAAACACAAAAATTTATTGCGCTTATTTTACGAAATTTTTTGTAAAATACAAAAACAATTTCGTTTATTTTACGAAAAAAATTCGTGCATTTCGTACATTGTACGCAAGAATTTCGTGGTGCGAAACAACGAAATTTTTCGTACAATGTACGAACGTTTTCGTACATATAAGGCAGGAATTTTTTTCGGTGTAGAGTTCAACACTCAGAAATTTATATAAGTTACTACATGTTAGTTGTTCGTAGTTAGTTGTTTTCAACTACAAAGTCAGTTGTTTTTGTATGAAAAATATCAAACAACATTTTTTTTTGTTAGTTATTTTAAGTCACTTTTTTGAACAACTAACAAAAAAGTACTGTAATGTAGTAACCGTTATTAAAGTAGTTAGTTTTATTTTTTTTTGTCTCTGAAAATTTTTCTAAGTTTTTAAAAACAAAAATTAAATTTTCAGGGTTTATTCATAACATAGATGGGAATTTTTCATTACCATTGAAATTTAATTACCATTAATTGATATCAATGGTAATGAAAAAATTTTCATTACCATTTAATGGTAATTAAATTTTTTTAATTGAAAAAATAATTACTAATGGTAATGTAATGCACCAATTGTTGAAAAACACCAATTATAATTGGTTTCAAAACCATTGGTTTGCACATTTTTTTTTTTTTTTGAAAAGTTAAAAATTTAAACATCAAAGTATGTTTAAAAAAAATATGAAAATGTTATAGACAAAATAAAACAAAACGCAAATAAAAATTTCAAATATTGTGTTATACAAAGGCAATCAACGTGTGTTTGGTTTATAAAATGTGAAAAACTAAAATACCATGTAACAAAAAACAACAGATATTTCCAAATATTAAAGATTTTGACAATATTGTGACGACTTTTACTAATGGTAATTATTTTTTTTAAGTGATGCCATACCAATGGTAATTATTTTTTTTTTTTTAATTTTCATTAGTAATTAAATTGATTAGTAATTTAATTGGTACAATTGATACAACCAATGGTAATGAAAAAAATTTCATTACCATTGACATCAATTAAATGGTAATTAAACCATCAATTAATTGGTCCCTTTAATTAATTAGTCCCATCTATGATTCATAATACCTAAAGTGTACTTAAAGTAGGTTTATTTGACAAATATTCATGCAATATCAGTCAAATAAACCTACATTAGATTAAATTTACCTCATTATGAATAGCCCAGTCATTATTCTTGTTTTTCACAGTTTTTTAAAAAAAATTTTGATTTCAATTTTTTTTCTCTGAAAATTTTTCTTAATTTAAAAATTAAATATAAATTAATTATTTGATTTTTACTACATATGGGGCATTCCATGTCAAATCGGACACTTTGAATAATGTTTTTTTTTTAATTTTCCAATTTTTTTACAGTTGTAAGTACCCTTCGAAAACTCCTTCGTGGTAAATTTTCAGATTTTTTTGATGACCCGTTCAAAAGATATCGAATTTTAAAAAATTGGTAGTTTGTTCCTTTACTCATAACTAGGGATGAGATTTTCATGCACTAAAAAATAGAAAATATGCGCTTAAAATATGCGCTAAAAAGCTCAAAATATGCACTAAAAAATCAAAAAATATGCACTAAAAAATTAAATTTGTGCAATAAAAATCTTGTTTACATGCGAAAAACTTCTCAAAAAGTTAAAAATAACGCCGGGTTTGAATAGTAACATTTAAAATAATAATAAAACAAAATTCTTACTTTCAAAATATATTTTTCAAATTTTAAACAGTTTTTGAAACAAATAAATTTCAATTTGTGTTTTTGCTAATTTATGCAAAAATATCCACTTAAAAGTTGGAAATATGCACATAATATGCATTTAAAACCAAAATATGCAAAAATATGCATTTTTACCAAAATATGCAAAAACAAATCGATGCCAATTTAATGCAAATTTCTTGATTCGAAAAGATAATTGGTGTATATCGTTTTTAGACTATCGACAAAAAACATGCATTTGCATGGAAATCACATCCCTACTCATAACTTTTTCAATAATGGTCCAAATTGCAATTTTTTTTTTTAAATTTTTGTTTTTTTACGTATCTTAAAAAAAATCAAAAAAAAATCTTAAATGTGCTCTAATATGCGATTTTTAAGTTTTAAAATTTAAATCCCATTTTTGAAAATGTACGTACTCTTTGATTTTTTTTGAAATTTTTTTGTGTAAAACTTCTAAAGATTCTACAATTTTTTTTTGCCCAGTAGGATCTTGAGTAATCACTTGTTTAAATTTAAAAACAAAAATTGAGTAATTTTTTAATTGACGCAATTAAAAATTTACTTAAAAATTTTAAAAACAATTTAAGTAAATAATTTAATAAAAATTTAATAGTTTTTTTAATTTTTTTTAAACTCTCATAGTTTTTTGAATTCTCGTTCAGTTTATAGTTTTTTGTGTATGTATATGAAAGTTTGTAATCGTCTTTATAAAATTTTCCTATGTTTTTGAGACATAAATATGTTTGGTAAAGTTTGAAAAAACAAGTTTTTGTTTATTTTTTTGTAAAAAAAAACTTGAAACTTTTTTAAGCTTTTAAAAAAAAAAAAAATATTTAAGTTTTAAGTAAATTTTTAATTGTGTCAATTAAAAATTTACTCAAACTTTTTTCAAACATTTAATAAATTTTTATTAAAAATTTACTCAATACTATTAAATCGTTTACTGATGCAAAATTGGGTAATTTTGTACTCAATAGTATTAAAAATTTACTCAAATATTTTTTTTTATTTTTTTCTGTGTGGGATAACGATTATTACTATCTTTTAAATTTTTTGAAAAAAATTATTGCAATTTGTCACTCTTATGGTGCGTCATAGAGGAGTCATTTCTAAGACCGAACCCAATTAATTTTTACGTCTAAACATTTCTTCGGAACAAACTAATACCCTATCAATAATTTCAAAGGGTGCTCCCAAACAAAATGATTTTTTTTCAAATTTTCTCCAACCGCTTTAACTGCCCTAAGAGTGCCCTTAGAGCAATCAAATATGTGACCGATCCACAATATTTTTATTCTTTTTTTTTAGTCCAAACATTTTCTCTGAACACACCTACCCTCTATCTTTAACTATTAAGGCGGTCCCCATACAATTTTTTTATTTATTGTAAATTTGTTCAATTTAATCAGCTTCTACAGGTCCAAAGGTGCGTCCGAGAGGGGTCATTAGTGAGACCGACCCCGATTTATTTTTACCCTCCAATATTTTTGTAAAACATACTTACGCCCTAACTCCACTCCCTAAGTAGGCTACCATACAAATTACAGTTGGAGCATTTTTTTTAAATGTAATTTTGAATTGAAGCCCCAAAAAAACTGTAAACAAATTGGAAAAATCTAAAAAAAAAAATTATTGAAAGTGTCCGATTTGACATGGAATGCACCATATGTTAGTTGTTTTGACTACAAAGTTGTTTTTACTACTTAAGTCAGTTGTAATTTGTCAGTTAAAATAACTAATATTGTTATTTGCTTTAACTGAAAAAGTAGTTGAACCCAAAACAATTTACAAAGTAGTTGTTTTAACTGACATTTTCAGTTGATTTTACTTACATAATTTCTTGAATGAACGGATAAAAAATGAATGATAAAGCATTTCAAAAAGAGGTAGTTTTTTCTTAATAATTTCATAGTGATACGAACTTACACAGAAAAAAAAAAATTGAGTAAATAATATTGAGTAAAAAATTACTCAATTTTGCACCAGTAAACGTTTTAATAGTATTGAAATTTTTAATAAAAAAATATTAAATGCTTACTACAAAATTTTAGTAAATTTTAAATGGACACAATTAAAAATTTAATTAAAAATTTTTCGATTTTTTTAAGTAACTTTTTAATTGTGTCAAGTAAAAATTTACTCAAAATTTATCAAATCTATTTTTTAAAAAAGTTTCACATTTTTTAAAAAAAAAAAATTTTTTCAAACTTTACCAAATATATTTATGTCTTAAGCTGCCCATTCACTTGCAATATTATTGTTCAACTTTTCAAATTGTACAATAATATCGCTTGTGTGTATGTAATATTTACGGTTGTGCAATATATTGGAGAATATCAAAACACTTTTGATATTTATTGTACAAACAAGAATACTGCAATATATTTTATCAGTATGTTTTCTATATTGTACAACTTTTATTATGTTATGTTTATGTTTATATCTTGTACAATATATTGGGTTTAAGTATTGAGCAATTTTATTTGCTGTGTAGGGTAAAACGACAATAATATTGTAAAATATTTTTTTTTTAAGTTGAGCAATTTTATTGCAAGTGAATGGGCAGCTTTAAACACATAGGAAAATTTCATAAAGATGATTTCAAACTTTCATATACATATCGTCGCTGCGCCTAAAAATGGAGTCATGTGTTTTGGGGCAAGTGTTCAGGAGAGCACAAAAACTGTTTATTTTCGTCCCTTCGCGATATATTTTAAAAGTTTGTTCTACAAAAAATTCTTGTACCGATATGCTATCCACATACTGCAAAAAAATTATGAAACATTTAGCGGTTTTCCAATGGTGCAGAAATTTTCAAAAAACATACACACAGAAAAAAATAAAAAAAATATTTGAGTAAATTTTTAATACTATTAAGGAAAAAATTACTCAATTTTGCACCAGTAAACGATTTAATAGTATTGAGTAAATTTTTAATAAAAATTTATTAAAAATTTACTCAAAATTTATCTATTTTTTTTTAAGTTTAAAAAAGTTTTAAATTTTTTTACAAAAGAAAAACAAAAAACTTGTTTTTTCAAACTTTACCAAACATATTTATGTCTCAATAACATAGGAAAATTTTATAAAGACGATTACAAACTTTCATATACATACACAAAAAACTATAAACTAAACGAGAATTCAAAAAACTATGAGAGTCTAAAAAAAATAAAAAAAAATGTTTTTTTTAATTTTTATTAAATTATTTACTTAAATTGTTTTTAAAATTTTTAAGTAAATTTTTAATTGACGCAAGTTAAAAAATTACTCATTTTTTTTTTAATTTAAACAAGTGATTACTCAAATTTGTTTTCTCCATATTTTTTTCTGTGCACATAACTCCTTTTTTAAGTACTTTTTGGAACAAAATTTAAATAAATGGAAATATTTTTTACACATAACTCATTTTGCTTATGAAACCATTCTTATAGGTACTTAATTTCTTTTCGAGAGGGACAAAGACTAAAAATAGTTTGTTGGCGGTTCAAAGCGACATTAGTTAGAATTAAAATTTTGATATTTAAAAGCTCTTCACTAAACAGCGAACAACAGATTTTTCGCAAAACTGGTGCTGATTTTTTGTTTTTTCTTGTAAATATTTAAGAGCTTTGGCATAAATTGACATCTGCGAAAGATGCTGTACTTTAGATACTAAAATTTACCGCCATCAATGATTTAATTGCAAAATACTTTAAACTAAATGAGAATTCAAAACACGAAGAGAATAAAAAAAAATAAAAAAAAAAGTTATTAAATTTTGTATTAAATTATTTACTCAATTTTTTTTTAATTTTTGAGTAAATTTTTAATTGCGTCAATTAAAAAAAATAATTCAAATCTTATTTAAACAAGTGATTACTCAAATCGTTTTCTCAATATTTTTCTCTGTGCACCGAATAGGAATGGGATGAAATCAAATGAAAGTTGACATTTTCCATAAAAAAACCCTCAAGGCTGTTTATAGTTGAGTGCGAATTTTTTTTTAAACGGATTTAAAGTTACTGATTTTAAAGCATTTAAAGTTTTTGTATACTAAAAATGTCCTCCTTTAGCGCTCCCTGTGGTACCCATATTGGATATGTGGGGTTCAGCGTTTAAACTTTTGCTCGATGTTACGTTGGCTATCTAAAATCGGTATTAATTTCGCTATAATCGGTGCAGTACTTACTGAATGTCCGAAATATTAAAAATAAACCACTGTGCACCATTGCGTATGATAGTTATTTGGAGGCAATTTCATAATAGTTCACCTATTTCAGAACCCGTTCTGAAATTTTCCATTTTTTAAAAAAGTCAATTTTCCAAAAATCCGGCCACTTTTTTTTTAATTTTTTTTTTTTCAAAGTTTAGATGTTTGTCCATCCACACAAAAAAAAAATCAGAAACACGTTCTTCGTTTTTTTTTTTCGAGAAAATCGCATTTGAATTTTAAATTTCATAACAATTTTGTAATTTGCTTGTATTTTCTTGTGTTAACGTTGCGAATGAGTAATATTAATTGCATAAATATTTCTCTTACGCTCTGTTGAACCAAGAAAATACAAGCAAATTAAAAAATTGTTGTGAAATTTAAAATTCAAATGCGATTTTCTCGAAAAAAACGAAGAATGTGTTTCTGAGTTTTTTTGTGTGGATGGACAAACATCTAAACTTGAAAAAAAAAGTGGCCGGATTTTTGATAAATTGACTTTTTTAAAAAATGGAAAATTTCAGAACGGTTTATGAAAATTTTCCAAAAAAAAAATTTAATCGATAGCCCATACAAAACTATATAAGAATGTAAATTTTTTGAGATTGTGGTGCATTCCGTTTTAATGTAATAAATAGGGATGAGATTTCCATGCAAATGCATGTTTTTTGTCGATAGTCTAAAAACGATATCGACCAATTATCTTTCCGAATCAAGAAATTTGCGCTAAAATGGCATCGATTTGTTTTTGCATATTTTGCATATTTTGGTGAAAATGCATATTTTTTGCATATTTTGATTTTAAATGCATATTTTGTGCATATTTCCAACTTTTAAGTGCATATTTTTGCATATTTTGGCATAAATTAGAAAAAACACAAATTCAAATTTATTTGTTTCAAACACCGTTTAAAATTTGAAACATTTATTTTAAAATTTAGAAAAAAAAAATTTTATTATTTAATATTTTTTTTTTAGATTGTTTTAGTTTCTAAAAAAAGTGGCCGGATTTTTGATAAATTGACTTTTTTAAAAAATGGAAAATTTCAGAACGGTTTATGAAAATTTTCCAAAAAAAAAATTTAATCGATAGCCCATACAAAACTATATAAGAATGTAAATTTTTTGAGATTGTGGTGCATTCCGTTTTAATGTAATAAATAGGGATGAGATTTCCATGCAAATGCATGTTTTTTGTCGATAGTCTAAAAACGATATCGACCAATTATCTTTCCGAATCAAGAAATTTGCGCTAAAATGGCATCGATTTGTTTTTGCATATTTTGCATATTTTGGTGAAAATGCATATTTTTTGCATATTTTGATTTTAAATGCATATTTTGTGCATATTTCCAACTTTTAAGTGCATATTTTTGCATATTTTGGCATAAATTAGAAAAAACACAAATTCAAATTTATTTGTTTCAAACACCGTTTAAAATTTGAAACATTTATTTTAAAATTTAGAAAAAAAAAATTTTATTATTTAATATTTTTTTTTTAGATTGTTTTAGTTTCTAAAAAATCTGGCTTACATAAAGTTTTAAATGTTACTATTAAAACCCGGCGTTATTTTTTACTTTTTCCAAAGTTTTTCGCATGAAAACAAGATTTTTATTGCAAAAATTTAATTTTTTAGTGCATATTTTTTGGTTTTTTAGTGCATATTTTGAATTTTTTAGCGCATATTTTAAGCGCATATTTTCATTTTATTAGTGCATGAAAATCTCATCCCTAGTAATAAATATATAATCAAGGCAACTCGCCACAAATTTGACCATTTTTCCAATATTTGACCACGCCTCCTAAGCCCAGTTTTTGAAAATTTGAAAAACCAACAACGCAATTTTCTTAGTTCCCTATAGGGCTATCCAAACAACCTATTCAGAAATTTACGGGACACATGTTTTTCTGTGGCGGAACATTTGGTGTGGAATGCCTCATATATTATTGTTCAGTGATCAATTCTAAGACATTCTACCGATAACCGTCCGTCAGTCCGTCTGTCGAAGACACGATACAGTCCAAAGTAAAAGAACTAGAATCCTGACATTTTGCATGAATATGGTCTTGGGCTGGTTAAGTTCGGAAATGGGCAAAATCGGATAATTGGGGAAAAAGTTCCTCCTTAAATGCAATTTCTTACAACCTGTAATCTTGTAATTTTGCTAAACAAGAGAAATATTTTTATGTCAGAAGTAGCTCAACGTCCTGTAGTTCGATTCAGGGACAAGAAAAAGTCACTTGCTTTAGTCCGCCTTCTTTTGTGGGCGTGAATAAACTAAATAGTTTAAACAAAAAACCCCCACCCAGGGGTGCCAGATGATTTTGATAAAAAATCGGCATATTTTCCAAAAAAAATCGGCATTATCGGCACTTCAATTTAAAAAATCGGCAAAAAATCGGCAAATGAAAAATAACCATTTTAAATACAATAAATTACATCTCTATTGACAAATAATAACAAAATAGAACAATTTAGCATTAATATATGTATATAATATATTTATTAACATAAAAATCAATCAGAAATGACCATTTTTGGTCTCTACAAAATTTTTTTTCGCAAAAAAAAAAAAATTCAAAATTCAAATTTTTACAGACCAAACAAAATTTCGATTATAATAAAAATGATTTTTCAGTAATGTCCTTATATTAACTAATATTTTCAGCAAAAAAATCAAAATATTATTTTTCACTTTGTTGAGATTTTTCCGTTTTTTAAGATAAAAAAGAGACCCACAGGAAAATTTGTTTACCGCAAAGATAAGCGAAAAAATGTGTTTTCTACAGACAGTTGGACGGATATCGATAGGTTGACTTAAAATCGATTAAGGACCATGAATATATATACTATATTGGGTTCTAGACCTACACAAAAAAAGTCAATGAACGATTTTCATAGTATTTATGAACAAATTCATACAATTTATTAACTTTTTTATAATACTTATAAACTTTTTTATAGTATTTATGAATAAATCATAATATGTAAAATTTAAGAATTATTTAACATTTTTCATAAATTCTATGAAAAATTTTATAAGTATTATGAAAAAGATTCTGTTTTAATTTTTAAATTAATAAAAATTATTTATTATTCATTATGACAATATCATCGTAATGATTAGTAAAAGAAATATGACCTTGAGCTAGAATAATCTTTCTCAAAAATATTATGAAAAAGTTAATAAATTGTATGAATTTGATCATAAATACTATGAAAGCCGTTAATTGGAAAATTTTTTTTTTGATGTATATTTCGAGGTATTACAAACAGAATGACAAACTTATATACATACACTTTTAAAAAAAATTGTCAAGTTTCCTACTATAAATTGGGTAAATTTCTACAAATTCAAATAATATACTACTACAAATTGTGTAGATTTCCAATAATATAACTACACTCAAAATAATTCTACAGTAAAAAAATTAGTAAGTGCGTTGGTAATCCAAATCTACTAATAAGTTACCAATTACCAGTATTACAGTAGTTTTTTTAGTATCTTAAAAGTGCTAAAATTAGTACTTCTTACTGTTTATGAGTAATTTTTGTTGGTAGTCGGTTGTACTAATTTTTTTACTATTTTTAGTTCATAAAAGTACTAATATACAGTAATTTATTAGGTTTTTAATTTTTTTTTTTTGTTAGTAATAATTCCGTAAGGGGGCGCTTGTTTACAAGCAGAGCTACCAACTGTTTTTGCTGCAAAATCGTTAAATTTGAATTCAGTGTTGCCATTATGTTACATTTTGGGTAAGTGCTGGTGCTTTTTTGGTTTTGCCGTTTTTTAAATACGCGTTTTTAAAGATAAGGTATTTATGGTGTTTTTTTCTATTTTTTTTAATTTGTGATTTTTATATTATCAATAGATTTTGCTGAAATTTGAAAGTTAAGCCCAGACCTAATGAAATTTGGAAAATTTTATCCATGTTTGGACCTTGGCCTCATACAAACAACCCCTTTAAATTTGAATTAAGTGACTCTAACAATTAATTTAAATTGTGCCGAAGAGGAACTTACGGTGGTGGCGACTCGCCCCATTTGCTTACAGACGGCGGCGTTTGCTCTCAATCGTCGGCTTATTTAAATTTTTGGTTATGGAGTTGTATTTTTGTAATGACGCAATCAAAATATGTATTTTTGATAAAGTTAAATAAAGAAAATTGGGGTTTATTTTCGTAAAAATTTCAATACAATTTATTGTTTTTACAAAACCAATTTACACAGAATTTTGAACAACGCTATGCGTTGTGATGGAGTGTGATTTCATCTTAGGTGTGAATTAGGTATAAGTTCATGTAGTGTGAACGTGGCCTTACTCTATACAGGATTAATGATTTTTTTGGGATAAGACTAAAAATAATGCATGAACCTTCGTAATGCATGAAAAAAAAAAAAATATGGCCTATGGGAAGCGGTAGGGAACAACTAATACATATTTTTCCATTTTTTGTGGCTATGCATTACATGGTAATGCATACTGTTACTCCCTGTAGATTTAGTCGCCGATATTCAGTTAAAAGAAGCATATTTCTCTCAAAATTGTTTTATATGTGTTTTTTCCAGTAATTAAAGATTTTAAAAAAATATCCAATCGGTCCATGTTTGGACTTTCCTACTTGTATTTGTGTAAAAACTTTTTGGTACATATTTTCTAATTTTTTTTTTACAACTACGTATTTTTTTAAATGTTTAATGACTGTTGTTTTTTTAAACAATTTTGTTTACTGTCAAAATCCAAATCCGGCGACCAAATTTGTCTATCACGTCAGGATTTTGAGTAATTCGCGGTTAAAGTGCCGAAAAGGGCATTTTTGACCCTTTTTATATTTTTTTATTTTTTATATTTTTTTTATATGCCCAACAAACTGGTAAACATTTTTTTGAGAATTTACAAATAAGGACTTTTGGCCGGAAATCGATCTGTCTGGCCCTCTGTGCATTCCATTAAAGCAGTTCTGTGGCTTGATAATTGAATGTAATAAAAAAAGTTTGTTTAAAATTTAATGTTAACCATTATCTTAATATTACTTGAGTAATATGAATGTAATATTATTTTTACTTTTGATTGTATCAGCTAATTTATTGAATTTATAATTAAAACAAATATTTTTATTTTTTTTTTTTGCTTTTTATCCTTTTTACCTTAAAAACACATTTTCAAATTTTTTTTTTAATATTCTCTCTTTTCTTGGCGCTGATTTTTGTTTGGTAAATTTTTACCCTTTTCCTACGATTTTTGCGTTTTTTTTTTTCATATTGATAATGGCAACACTGTTTTTATTAGCGATCATTTGCTCCTTCACAATTCAGCAGCAAGCAGCAGACAGCAAAAATTAAGAGTAGACTATTTAATTATAATTTCACTAAAATGCCATATTTTTTATTTCTTAACATTGCAAAAGCACACATCAAGTTCCAAATACAATAAGTACAGCTTTTATAAATTTATAATTTATAATTAAACAGGCACTTTATATTTTTTGCCGTCTGCTGCTTGCTGCTGCAGTGTGTGCGAACACTACGTTTGCTCGCATTAACTGCAGTGCTACCAACTGTTTTTTCTGTTTGTTTAGTGCGAAAAAGAATTAGAAAAAGTAACAACGCGATACCCACTCACGGAGTGTTTATAAAAAAAATATATGTTACATTTATTTAATTAAATTGTGTTAAAGTAATTATATATAAATGTTTTTTATTTAAATGTGTTTATAATAAAATTAATAATAAAACTACGTCAGTTTTTTTTTTAAATCGTTTTTTATTTCAATGATTGTGTAAGAAAAAAATTCAAGCTGAAGAAGAATATGGATACACACACGAATACAAAAAAAAATGTAGGTATAAAAAAGCGCCCTCTGTAGTAAAATGTTTGTATATACATTTGAACATGTATTGAGAATATATTATTTCTTTCTTATATTTTTAGCAATCGTTTACGTGGTACAATGAACGCTACATTTTTTTAAACAGCTTAAGAAGACATGTAATTAAGTATATCTTATAACCGAAGTGAAATAATAAAATAAAAAACCGAAGTGAAATAAAATCATTTATATATAATATTTTTCTGACTTTTATTTATTAAAATTGATTTAGGTAGTAATTTTAATCACTAAAATTAGTAATTTTATTTACTAAAATTAGTAGTTTTATTTACTAAATAGGACAAAAATTATAAATATTTATGATTTTTTTAGTAGTAAATTGCAGTAATATTTACTGTTTTGTTAGTATTTCTCATGTACTAGATATTAGTAACAAATTTTAGTAATGATTAGCAACGCCTGCACTAGATCATTTTGGACTAAAACATTAGTACTCGTAGCTAAATTTTTAGTATTAAATACCCACGTTTTTTTTTGAGTGTACGCAATTTTCGTAAATTTACCCAATTTATAGCAGAAAACAAAAAAAAAGTATTAAAGCGACCGTGTTTTTGAGTTGATCAAAAAATCGGCATTTTTGGGGCAAAAATCGGCAAATCGGCACTTTGATAATTTTGAGGCAAAAAATCGGCAAAATGCCGATAAATCGGCAAATATGGCAGCCCTGCCCCCACCCCACACCCGAAAAAAAATTACGCTCATGCCATTTTTTTGCATATTGAAGGTTATAAAAGATTCGGCATAGTCGAGTTGAATTTTCTCACTTGTTTTATTTTTTTGTTGCGTTTTTTAAATGTGAGTGAAGTTTGAGTGACTCATACGCACATATTTTTGTTTTAAAAATTTATGTCTCACACGCACGTCTCCCGTTTTGACTACTGAGGTTTTCTTTAAAAGTTGATTGTTTTTCACATTTTCATACATGTGATTGCAATTTGTTGTTATAACAATGGACAACAAGTTAATCCCTTTGTTATTGTAGATATTTTCTTTTAAATTACACTGTGCTACAAATGACCAAAAATAAAATATGCAGGGGTTCTCATATGAAAATTCGGGTTGGTTGGAGTCCATAGAGTACTGATATACTCATAGTTTTTCTGGATCACTTCGTTAAGTACGTTTTTTATTGGCAAATGTGTTGAAAAACGGCAATTCTTAAATTACAAATTTAAAAAATTATTACTTTGTTAGTTTGCAACCGATTTTCGATTTTATGGATTTTTTTGAAAGGTATAAGTCTTACCTTTTAAACAAAACAAAAATATTAAAAATCGATCAAGAATTGGCTGAGCTACGATCGTTTAAGTTAAAAAAAATCCAATTTTTTGAAAAATTTGTCATATTTTTTATACTCTAAGTTGAAAGTGCATCATTAAACAATTTTTTTTTTTATTTTTGTATAAAAGTATAGTAAAGTAGCTTTCCAAAACACCAAAAAACATAACAATCGGTTAAAAAATGAATGAGTTATGCTAAGTTTTGTGATAGGGCATTTTTAATTTTTTTCAGAAATGCTTGTAATTCAGGTATTATTCATAAATCTTATTGCTAGTAGTAATTGTATGTGCCTATGCATATAAACAAGAGATGGTAACATAATTAAATTTGTGCGTGATTGACACATGATCACAAGTGAGCGTGATTGAAAATCAATTTTACTCACGTGGTTGTGAGTGAGTGGAATAAAAAAAAAATGGGCGTGTCTGTTGCTTCTAAATCCCATTTATAATTTTTTGGTTTTGTTTGAAAAATATGAGTGTTACTTCTTAAAAACAAAAATATTGAGAATAGATTGAAAATAGGCTCGTTTAAGTAAAAAATCTTTTTTGAAAAGTAATACCTGCAACATTTTTATGACAGAAAAAGTTGTACGTTCGCAAACATTTTTGAAACGAAATTGGTAAAATTGTAGGATCATTTGATGGAAATTTTACCTATTTATAAATAAACGTATGAGGCATTCCACACCAAATATCCAACAAAAAAAACATGTGTACCGTAAATTTCTGAACAGGTTGTATGAACAGCCCTATATGGAGCTAAGAAAATTGCGTTTTTGTTTTAAAATTTTGCAAAAACTTGACTTAGGAGGTCAAATATTGGAAAAATGGTCAAATTTGTGTTGAGTTACCTTGTTTAAATATTTATTAAATTAAAACGGAATGCACCACAATCTCAAACATCGATTATTTTTTTTTTTTTTTTTTGGAAAATTTTCAGAATTAGTTCTGAAATTTTTGCATTTTTAAAAAAAGTCAATTAGTCAAAAACCAGGCCACTTTTTTTTAAGCTTAGATGTTTGTCTATCCACACAAATAAATTCAGACATATGTTTTTTTGAGAAAATCGCATTTGAATATTAATTTTCATAACAATTTTGTAATTTCCTTGTATTTTCTTCTTTCAACGTACACGCAAAAAAAAACTTGTGTCGGAGTGAGCAAAAATCTGGCATAATTTTACCAAGAATATGCTAAAACTACAACCGACGAAGTAGTTTTCGTAATTTAGCCAAAACACTTATGTAAAAAATTTTGAAGAAAATGCTAATGCTATTTAAGCAAAAACTTGGTAAAATATACCAAAAGAAATATGGTGAAATATACCAAAATTATTTGAAAAGCTGACTAAAAATAATGCTAAAAATTACCACATTTATGCTAAAATAAATTTTCAATAAATTTTTGTAAAAATTTGTATATTTGTTGAATTTAAAATTTTCACAGAATAAATCCATATTAATATAATAAATGTTGTGTAGGATTTAATTTACCACCGACCAACTGACCCTTTTTGTTCAATTTTCTCGAGTGACTGCTGCCTACGCTTCTTCTTGAAGTAAAGGATCCGCTATAGCTTCACGAATTTATTTAAAAGCATCCTGTAAAAATAGAAAATTATTACAAAACATAAATTTTTAATTTAAAAAATTGGTTAACCCCATTGATCTCTTGGTAAGGAGGAACACTTACTTTGTCATTCCATTTGTAACTCATCAAAACAGGTATGGACTCCCTTGGCTTTGGGTTTTTAGGTTTTAATTTTATAACTAAAGGCAGGATTGGTGTCCACGCTCTTTATTGTAGTGAAGGATTCTCCATAGCTTCAAAAATTTATTTAGCAGTACCCTGTAAAAATATAATATTATTACCAAACACTCATTTTTAACTAAAAATCTATTAAACCTTATTGGTGTCTTCGGAATGCGGGTATACTCACTTTATCATTCCATTTGTTATTCATCGAAACATACGTCTGGGACTCCATTGGTTTTTCTTATTGAATGGTGTTTTAAGTGATGAAAGCAAAATTAACTTTAACATTCTTTTATCTTACATTTATTTATCTTTTAGAAAACTAATTATTTATTTTTATTTATGTATTAATTTATTTTTATTTTATATATCAATTTCCTTTTTACGTTTTTATAACACAAAAAATAAACGAACAACGCACGCACACAAAATACAAAATGAAAATGGCGGTCTGTATTTGTTTTGTTTGTTTGTTGTTTTCTTTCGATAAATTTTTGTGCAGGTAATTTGCGTTATTGAGCAAGCTACTTGGTTATTTTACATAAAAAATGAATTACGTTACTTTAACATCGACAAGCATAATATTAGCAAAAATTTGGTAAAAATTTTTTTTTGGTATGAAAAAAGTTTTACCAAGTAGGATTGCTCAATCTTACACAGATTTTTTTTTTGCGTGTAGCGAATGACTATTAAATATTTGCATTAGTCATACGCTACGTTGAACCAAGCAAATTACCAAATTGTCATGAAATTCAAAATTCAAATGCGATTTCTCGAAAATAACGAAAAAAACACATTACAATTTTTTTGTGTGGATAGACAAATTAGAGATGGGAACATGAGCAGATAAGAGCGTGAGTGTGACTGAATTCAATTTTACTCACGTGATTGTGAGTGAGTGTGAGAAAGATTATTGCTTGAAAGAGTGAGCCTGAGTTGATTTTTTGCTTGAGTTTGCGTGATTTATTTTCTCTTCATATTTCCTTTCATTCCAAAAAAAAGCAACAAAAAAAATATAAAATTTTGCTTAACTTCAGATTTCGTCCCGAAAAAATCAAAACAAATGTAAAATTTTAGATTTTGCTGAAAATTTTGAAAGATTTTTGAAATTATTTTTAGTATAAATAAGAATATCGTGAGTGTGAGTCAACGTTAGCGTGAGTGACTCTTGCATCGGCGTACGTGAGTGTGAGTTGTATTAAATTTACACACGTGATTTTGAGTGAGTGTTAGAAGAAAAATTATGCTCGTGATTGAGTGAAAAATAAAATTCACTCACGTGACCCTCTCTTAGACAAACATCTACTCTTTAAAAAAAATTAAAAAAAAAAACAAATGTGGCCGGATTTTTTATAAATTGACTTTTTAAAAAAATGGAAAATTTCAGAACGGGTTCTGAATTTTTTTTTTATTTCACTCACACTTTTTTATTCCACTGACACTCACTCACAACGACGTGAGTAAAATGGATTTTCAATCACGCTCACTTGTGATCATGTGTCAATCACGCACAAATCTAATTATGTTACCATCTCTTGTTTATATGCATAGGCACATACAATTACTACTAGCAATAAGATTTATGAATAATACCTGAATTACAAGCATTTCTGAAAAAAATTAAAAATGTCCTATCACAAAACTTAGCATAACTCATTCATTTTTTAACCGATTGTTATGTTTTTTGGTGTTTTGGAAAGCTACTTTACTATACTTTTATACAAAAATAAAACAAAAATTGTTTAATAATGCACTTTCAACTTTGAGTATAAAGAACATGACAAATTTTTCAAAAAATTGGATTTTTTTTAACTTAAACGATCGTAGCTCAGCCAATTCTTGATCGATTTTTAATATTTTTGTTTTGTTTAAAAGGTAAGACTTATACCTTTCAAAAAAATCCATAAAATCGAAAATCGGTTGCAAACTAACAAAGTAATAATTTTTTAAAGTTGTAATTTAAGAATTGCCGTTTTTCAACACATTTGCCAATAAAAAACGTACTTAACGAAGTGATCCAGAAAAACTATGAGTATATCAGTACTCTATGGACTCCAACCAACCCGAATTTTCATATGAGAACCCCTGCATATTTTTGGTGTAGCACAGTGTTATCTTTAAAGTCATATGCATGTACTTATAACACCTATTTGAAATGGATTACTAAAGTTTGCACCCGATTTACAACCTTTTTCCAAATCGACTTAAAAACATGTATCGATACTTATGGATGTTTATTTTAAACTAGTGCCCCCCATTTCCCGGTTCACGGTATTTCCGGGAATACCGGTATTCCCGGTTCTAATCCTGGTACCGGTTCTCAAAAATCAAAAAAACTATTTAACATTAAATATTTAAATTGAGTAATTACACCATTTTAATTAGTATTTCAGAAATATTATGTTGTGTTTGTAATATTACCCAAGTAAAAATGTTAAGGATCAGTACTGATCCGAAAAATGGATCGCTAAGATTAGATAAGTTTTAATCGGACGGATAAAATTTAATCCGAAAAATGGGTTTATCTAATTATATAAACCCATTTTTCGGATGACATTGTATCCGTTCGATTAAAACTGATCTAATCTTAGCGATCCATTTTTCGGATCAGTACTGGTCTTTCAAATCTCGGATCAGTTCTGATCTTACTCGGATCAGTACTGATCTTTCAAATCTCGTATAAGATGTGATATATAAAAATATATCTAAACATTTTTACTCGGGTATTTTTTTGGTTTAAAAACAAGGATAATGTTAGTTGTACAAAATTTTAAACAAAGTACATAGTGATATTCTCGGGAATAGCGGTAATACCATCAGAACCGGGAATGGTTTACGAACTGGTAAACCGGTACCAGTTCACGGTAATACCGAGATCAGGAAATACCGGTACTACGGAACTGACCGTAGGCTCTATTTTAAACTGTTTAAATGATAACGGAAGAATTTTTTAAATAAAATTTTTAAAGATGTTTATTTGCTGAAAGCATTACATTTCTTCACAATTAGTGTATTTTATTGAAATATAATCGAAAAATTCTTACAAAACTGTCTGTGCATCTGTGGAATTTTGACTGAATTTCTTCACAATTGGTGTATTTTATTATCCGATTTATGGTCGGTCTTGACCAACTGTAAATCGGCACGATTATCACCATTTCTCTAAAATTGAATTCTAATACCTGGCCAAAGGGGTCCAACCATAATTAATATATGAACGAATATACATATGGGGCATTCCATGACATCGGACACTTTGAAATTTTTTTTTTTAGATTTTCCCAATTTGTGTACATTTTTTAGTACCCTTCGAAAACTCCTTCGTGGTAAATTTTCAGATTTTTTTGATGACCCGTTCAAAAGATATCGAATTTTTAAAAATTGGTAGTTTGTTCCTTTACTCAAGCATAGATGGGACTAATTAATTAAAGGGACCAATTAATTGATGGTTTAATTACCATTTAATTGATGTCAATGGTAATGAAATTTTTTTCATTACCATTGGTTGTATCAATTGTACCAATTAAATTACTTATCAATTTAATTACTAATGGAAATTAAAAAAAATAATTACCATTGGTATGGCATCACTTAAAAAAAATAATTACCATTAGTAAAAGTTGTCACAATATTGTCAAAATCGTTAATATTTGGAAATATCTGTTGTTTTTTGTTGTATGGTGTTTTAGTTTTTCACATTTGATAACCCAAACACTCGGTGATTGCCTTTGTATAACACAATATTTGAAATTTTCATTTGCGTTTTGTTTTTTGTCTTTAACATTTTCATATTTTTTTTTGTAAAAACATACTTTGATGTTTAAATTTTTAACTTTTCAAAAAAAAAAAAAAAATGTGAAAACCAATGGTTTTGAAACCAATTATAATTGGTGTTTTTCAACAATTGGTGCATTTCATTACCATTAGTAATTGTTTTTTCAATTTAAAAAATTTAATTACCATTAAATGGTAATGAAAATTTTTTCATTACCATTGATATCAACCAATGGTAATTAAATTTCAATGGTAATGAAAAATTCCCATCTATGTACTCAAACTACTTTTACTCATAACATCTTCAATAATGGTCCAAATTTCATTTTTTTTTTTCAAAATTTTTGTTTTTTTACTTATTTTTTAAAAAAAAAATCCCAAAAAATTCTTAAAAGAGCTCTACACCATTTCCAATTGTAATTGAGAAAATAACAACTGTAATTGAGATTTTCGATTTTAAATTGAGAAAAGTACAATTGATATTGAGATTTTCCATTTAATATTGAGTAAACATCAATTGAAATTGAGATTTTAAATTTTAAATTGAGAACTCATCAAATGTAATTGAGATTTACATTTTAAAATCAGAAAACACCAATTGAAATTTAGATTTTCCATTTAAAGTTGAGAATTGGTCAGTTGAAATTATGATTTTCTATTTAATATTGAGACAAAAGTAATTAAAATTGAGATTTTTTACATGAAATTGAGAAAGCAACAAATGAAAATGGGAAAACCACAAAATAAATTGGGATTTTCCATTTAAAATTGAGAAAAGTTCAATTGTTATTAAGATTTTTCATTTAACATTGAGAAATGTACAATTGAAATTTATATTTTATGTTTCAATTTGAGAACTCAACAAATGAAATTGAGATTTTCAATTAATATTGAGAAAACATTAATTAAAATTGAGACTTTCCAATTTATATTGAGAAAATAACAATTGAAAATGAGGTTTTTCATTTAATATTAAGAATTTATAAGTTGAAAATGAGAAAATAACAATTGAAATTGAGAAAAGAACACTTGTAAATGAGATATATTAATTTTAAGTAAATTTAATTGACACAAATGTTCCTATATGATATTTTGTTAAAAAGTCTACATACATAATTTGGTGGATTTGCCTACGTTCTGTTAATTTCGTACAATAAGACCTCATTTTGTTGATTTTCGCACAATTTTACTGTATTAATAAACTCTTAATAAGTAAAAAAATATTTATAATGAGGATGCAGGAGAACGGATGAAGTCTGTTCTTGGGCAAAATTCTTTACAACCTAACCTATCGTGTCACGCCAGGCTTGAAAGTGGGTTTGAAAGACCTTCCGCAACTCTGTTCAGGTTGAGCCCATATTCTCCCATGCTCAACCCAATCAAAAACATATGGTAAAAAATAAAAAGTCACGTTAAATCCAATATCAGGATTCCACACGATTCTCTTTCCAAAAATATGAAAGATATGCTTTTTTACAATAAATAAATTCGTTTTTCTCAATTTTAAATGTTTTTTTCCCAATTTCAAATAAAAAATCTCAATTTCAATTGTTTTTTTCTCCATTTCAAATAGAAAATCACAACTTCAGTTGATTTTTTCTCAATATTAAATGGAAATTCTTAATTTCAATTATTCTTTTCTCAATTTTAAATGTAAAACTCATTTTCATTTGTTGTGTTCTCAATTTGAAATGGAAAACCTCAATTTCAATTAATATTTTCTCAATATAAAATGAAAAATCTCAATATCAAAAGAGCTTTTCTCAATTTAATTTGTACATTCTCAATATCAACTAAATAATCTCAATTTTATTTGATCTTTTCTCAATTTCAAATCGAAAATCACAAATTTAAATGTTGTACTCTCAATATAAAATGGAAACTCTCAATTTCAATTGGCCTTTTCTCAATCTCAAATGGAAACCTCATTTCCATTTGTTGTGTTCTCAATTTCAAATGGATAATCTTAATTTAAATTAATGTTTTCTCAATATTAAATGCAAAATCACAATTTCAATTGTTATTTTCTCAATTTCAAATGAAAATTCTTAATTTCAATTGTCCTTTTCTCAATATTATTTGGAAAGCTCTCAATTTCAATTGCAAATGGTGTAGTATGCGATTTTTAAGTTTTAACATTTAAATCTCATTTTTGAAAATGTTTGTACTCTTCGATTTTTTTGAAATTTTTTTGTGTAAAACTTCTATCGATTCTACAAATTTTTTGCCCAGGAGGATCGTGGGATAACGATTATTACTATTTTTTCCTTTATAAGACCGACCCCCATTAATTTTTTCGTCTAAACATTTCTTTGGAACAAACTAATACCCTATCTCCAATTTCTAAGGGGGCTCCCAATCAAAACGACATTTTTTAAAATTTGCTCCACCGCTCTAACTTTCCTAATAGTGCCCTTAGAGCAACAAAATGTATGACCGACCCACAATATTTTTTTAGTCCAAACATTTTCTAGGAACACACCTACCCTCTATCTTTAACTGTTAAGGTCCCCATACAAAATGTATAACCGACCCACAATATTTTTTTAATCCAAACATTTTCTCTGAACACACCTACCCTCTATCTCTAATTGTTAAGGCGGTCCCTATACAATTTTTTTTATTTTTTGTAAATTTGTTTTATTTAATCAGCTTCTACCGGTCCAATGGTGCGTCCGAGAGGGGTCATTAGTGAGACCGACCCCCATTTATTTTTACCCTACAACATTTTTTTAAAACATACCTACGCCCTATCTCAACTCCCTAGGCTCCCATACAAATAACAGTTGGAGCAAATTTTATAAAAATGTAATTTTGTATGGGAGCCTACTTAGGGAGTGGAGATAGGGCGTAGGGCGTAGGTATATTTAAAATAAAAATGTTTTAGGGTAAAAAAAATGGGGGTCGGTCTCACTAATGACCCCTCTCGCACGCACCATTGGACCGGTAGAAGCTGATTACTAACTTTAGTTTGGACTAAAAAAATGTTGTGGGTCGGTTACACATTTTGTTGCTCTAAGAGCACTATTAGGGCAGTTAGAGTGGTTGGAGCCAATTTTAAAAAATGTCGTTTTGTGAGGGAACCCCCTTAGAAATTGGAGATAGGGTATTAGTTTGTTCCAAAGAAATGTTAAGACGTAAAAATGAATGGGGGTGGGTCTTATAAAGGACCCCTCTATGACGCACCATTGGAGCAGCAGAAAAGATTTTAAGATTGGAAAATTACAATAAATTTTTTTCAAAAAATTAAAAAAAAAAAGATATAATCGTTATCCGACGATCTTCCTGGGCAAAAAATTTATAGAATCGATAGATGTTTTACACAAAAAAATTTAAAAAAAATCTAAAAGTATATACAGTCAAACCTGGTTATAACGCACTCCGAGGGACCAGTAAAAATAGTTCGTTATAAGTGAAGTTCGCTATAAGCGTGGTATATTTTATATCAACCAAGTTTTATTTTAAAAAAAAGTCCAATTTTATTTGACGTTTTGTTTGACGTGGTTGTGAGAAGAGAATATTAATAATTATAATTTTAACCAAAAATTTTTAATATTTATCGGAGTTCGTTATAAAAAGGTAAATATACGTACATGAAAATGTGTTCGTGGGACCATAATAAGTAGTGCGTTTTAACCGAGGATTCGCTATAACCGAGTTCGTTATAAAAGAAGTATTTTGTGTGAAAATTGGTGCCAAAACGTCTGGACTTTGAAATTAGTGGGTTATAACCGATAATTCGTTTTAACCGATAATTCGTTTTAACCGATAATTCGTTTTAACCGAGTTTAACGCTATAAATATTGGTTATACATATGTGGTTAAATTTGTAAACTCATAATTTACATACTGCAACATAAAAACATGTTCCGCATATGACATAACATTTCATTAAAAATAAACAAAACAATAACATCAGTATCAAAATTATGGACATAAAACAACTGTCATTTAAATATCCACCCAAATTAATATACAATATGTATGTATTTACAACAAACTAAAATTGCGAATGCTAAAATACATGCGGGGCATTCCATGCCAAATCACAGGTTTTGGACATGACACTTTTTAATTTCTCTCTTTTTTATACCTTCCAACCACAGTATGCACTGAAAAAAAAAAAGACATAACTAAAATTAAGGAAAAAATGTCTTTGAAAATTTATCATGAATTTTACTAAAATTTAGTTAAATTTAACTTAAAAATGAGAAATTTTCTTAACTATGAGGAAAAAATTTTAATTCATTTACTTATAATTAGTTCATAGTTTTCTTTAATTGGATTTTTTTAATATTAGGAAAAAAATTCTTACTGCCAAAGAAATTTTCCACAAATCTAAGAATCGTATCTTTATATTTAAGACATATTTCTTAAAAAACAATTTAGTTCATGTTTAGTTAAAATTTACATCATCGTATTTCTCTTCTTTGAATTGAGGAAGAGTACTTCTTAGACTTTAGTTAATGACTTCTGAGAATTTAGTAAATAACTTCTTAGAATTTAGTTAAAAATTCAAAATGGCGATATCTCGAAAACTAAGCGAGATAGAGCGAAACGGATGAAATTTTCAAAAGAAAGACTACAAAGAAAAATATAGAATAGCCTAGCTCTGCATATCTGTCGCGGTCTCAAGACCCTAATTTTAGATCTAAAATTTGAAATTCCCGAGATTTTATATATGCACATATCTCGGTAAATACTTGACTCGTAAATCTTGACTCGTAGAACACTTTCGCAAAATACCCGAAAGCCCTCCGATTAATAGTTTTTGAGTTATCCGGTTTTTAAGATTCTTAAGACCCTATCAGGCCCCTTATTATCGTTTCTCAAAAACTAAGCAAGTTAGAGCGAAACGGATATAAGTTTTGGTTAAAAATCAATTGGGACCCATAAAGGACCCAACGGGGTCTCGAGTTAAATGGATTCCGAACCCATGGGTCCAGGGTCTAGACCCAATCTATTTCTAAAATGTGAAGTATAATTTTTCCCATTTTCTAGTTAAAATTGGCTTAAAATTAAATAACTTTGTTTTCCTTATTTTTGGGAAAATTATGAACTTAAACCAAGAAAAAAAATCTTTGGAGCCAAATCATTCCCTATTTTTCTTAAAATTAAGTTAATTTTCCCATATTTTAGTTCACTTTTTTTTTAGTGTGGGGGTGTACTCATTTTGTCATTCCGCCTGTAACACATCAAAACATAGGTCGGAACCCAATGAAGTTATAAATATTATTAAACCATGATTGACTCTAAGACGTTCAGTCCGTCTGTGGATAACACGATGCAGTCCAAAATAAAAAAAATCTATCCTTAAATTTGGCACAAATATGTCTCATGGTAATACACAGGTTAAGTTCGTAAGTGGGAAAAATCGGACCTGGGGAAAAAGTTTCCCCTTGAAGTACTGAAACAAGTTCTAAAAAACGCAATTTAAAAAAAAAAAAAAAATATATTTTTGTTTAGCAAATGAAACATTTTTATGCTAGAAGAAGTTCAAAGTCCTGCACTTAGACCCAGGGAACTAGAAAATGTAAGTTTTTCCGGTCCTCCCTCTCATGTGGGCATGTATTTAAAAAGATCATTAAAATAATAAACCAGTGAGAGTGTTAAATTCAGCTGTGCCGAATCTTTTTTACCCTCCAATATGTAAACAAATTAAAAAAATAAATATTTGACAGGGACGTTTTTAGCGGGGTAAGGGGGGACTGGGGGACACCCCTCGCGGTATATATATACAAGTTATTTTTTTCTGTTTTGTGCACTAAATTATTAATATTTTATTGTTAATATTATATTTTATCAAGCGCAGGACTTTAAACTTCTGCGAATATAAAAATGTTTCATTTCTTTCACAAAAATACAAAAAAAACGTCTAAAAAATTAGCATCTTTCAGAGGTTGGTTTAGTTCTTCAAAGGGGAACTTTTTCCACCTGGTACGTTTTTTGGGGTCTAGGTCTTTTATTTTGAACTGCATCGTAATAACTACAGACGGACAGATGGGCATCGCTAGAATGTCTTAGAATCGATCACTGATCAATAATATATATACTTTGTGGGGTCCCCGACCGATATTTAGATGCGTTACACACGGAATGACAAAGTGAGTATACCCCCATACTGTAGTTGGAGGGTATAAAAATTGTATTTATAAACGAAATTTGTAAGCCCTAATTCGAGATATGATTACAATTTTTGCTTTTTTAATTTTGAAAATTATGCCTTGTAACTTGGAATGCCCTATATAGTACATATGTATAATAAACATTGTATATTCACATATAATCAACAACAAAACAATTTTTTAATACATAAATGGATGTATTTGGTCGATTTTAAAATCGACTACATTTGAAAGGAGAAGTAATAAAAATTTAAATTAATGGGATTTTGTAAAATATTTTTATATTAATAACTGACAAAATTTTACATAAAAAAATTTATTACGTTTTTAATTAAAATCTATAAAGATTTTCCACATATTCTACAGATACTGGTTCACATCTACATGCATGCATATTAGAGCACCCATGAAATACACTGGAATGTCAAAGGTATTAATTTTTCCGCTCCCCGCGCAATTTCCGGTAGCTTGGGCGTTAAAAATAATATCCGTACCAAAACTGGTCCTATCGGATGAAAACAGGCCAGTCACTTTCGACTTATATCCCTAAAAATGGACTAAAATTAGTACAAACATTTTTAACGCTATAACTTTTATTCTAAGGGCTTTACGAAAAAAATGCATATAATCATTTTGATGTAGAACCAGATGGGAAACATTTTTGTCATACACCATTTCCAGATATCTATGGTCCATCATGGTGTTCTAAGCGATCAAAATCAAAAATTGTGACATAACAATTTTTCAAACGGCCCTCGTTTATTTATGCATGACTGCATTTCGGTTTGGTCAGCTCAGGATCGTAGGGTGTTATAAGTAGTTTAACCCTGGAAAACAGTTCCAAGCAATCTCATGTCTGCTAGTCAAAATATTAAAGTCGAAGTTCACGATTTGTTTTATATTTAGTTTTTTTTTTTAAATATTTGCCTTAAAATACGTCGCACTCAATAAATGTTTTCACACAACTTTCAGAGCAGAAAATTTCCGAAAAAATATTGGCATAACTATTTTTTTGTCTGATTGACTGTTTTTGAGAAATATAGCAAAATGTCGAAATTTTACAAAAACTTTATTAAAGTGGCACTTAAAAATAAACTTTAGATTTTTATTGTATTGGAGTCGGAATATTGTGTAGCTAGGTCTAAAAATCATGTGGGAAAAATTTTAGGAAAATCGAAAAACTATATCCAGTGTTATTTTGAGGTCAAATTTTCGTGTATTAGACCAAAGGACCATAATTCAAAACAAAAATATTTTTTTAACCGAAATTAATTAAGGCTGGATTACTCAATGCCCCGTTTCAAAATAACTCTCCGTTAAATTTAACTTTTCCATACAAATTTTGACATAAGGCTCCGTTAAATCGGCAGTTAGCAGCTAACTTTTAATTGAGTAATCCGCCCTAAATCATATTTTTTATTTAGGATTTACTCAAAATAAACTTTGATTAAAATTAACTTTATATGACATCATTAAGCCGTGCAAAATTTTATGCAACAAATTACCATTAATTTTGGGGGTTTCTCCAAATGTGAATTTTCGATATTTAAAAAATTTTAGTACACAAAATTTCGAAAATTAAGATTTCTATACACATAATTAATTAAATATGTCCTAAAGATTCAAATTCATTAAAATTAAAAGAGGCTTATTTTAGGTTTATTAAACAAATTTTATATAAAAATTCCATTAATAAATCTGGACACTTAAATTTTTGTTTTTGTAGCGATTTAAGTTTTGTGGACTTCAAGGACATAAGAATTTTAGAAATATTTGTGAGTATGGATTTTCAAATCATATGTGATCAGTTGAAATATTAATTTTCAAAATTTGTTTTAATAAAATTTTTAATAATTCGAAAATACTTATTTGAAGTACCCTTAAAATCCATGGTATTTTGTTGCATAAAATTTTAAACGGAGTTAATGATGTCATAGCATGTTAATTTTTTTATCCAAGTATTTTTGAGCTGAATAAATAAAAAATTCTATTTCAATTTTTCCATAAAAAATATATATTTTTATTAAATTATGGTACCTCTGCCCAAAATTCAAAAAGTGGAAAGGGTTAGAGTTTTTTGATTTTCCTTACATTTTTATCATATAATTTTTGGATCTAGTTTCACAATATTTCGACCCGAACACATTGAAAATCTTAAGTTTAATTTTAAATAGCACTCCAATACATAGTTTTGGTAAAATTTCGATATTTTGCTCTATATCTCAAAAGGAGTCAATCAGACAAAAAAAAAATGCAAATACCAATATTTGTAGGAAATTTTCCTTTCTACACGTTTCGTGAAAACATTTATTGTCTGCGACGTTTATTAAGCCAAATATGTGCACAAAAACTAAAAATAAAGAATGTCGTGAACTTTGGCCCTTATATTCTGACTAACAGACATGAGATTTCTTGGAACTGTTTTCCCAGTTTAAGCTACTTAGACTATCCCACGATCTTGCTATGACCAAACCGAAATACAGTAATCCATAAAATAACGAGGGCAGTTTGAAAAATTATTATGGCACAATTTTTGATTTTGATCGCCTAAAACACCATGATGGGCCCTAGATATCTCAAAATTACATATGAGAAAAATGTTTGCCGTCTGATTTTGCATCAAAATGATTATATGATTTTTTTTCCTAAAGCCCTTAGATTAAAAGTTATTGCGTTTTAAATGTTTGTACTAATTTTAGTCCATTTTTAGGGCTAAAAGTCGAAAGTGACTGGCCTGTTTTCAACCGGTAGGTCCAGTTTTGGCACGGATATTATTTTTAACACCCAATCTACCGGAAATTGCGCGGGGAGTGGAAAAAATAACACTTTTGCATTTATGGGTGCTCTAATGCATATGTATATGCTTCCATATAGTTTTGTAAATTTTAATTACATATTCCAAGTGTTACAAACTTTGTAATAAATAAATATGCTGTTTTTAGTTGTTGTTTTTTCTCTCTCTATTGATAATCTTGCATTATAACGATAAAAAATATATATATGTAAAAATTTTATACAATTTCATATGACCGCAACTGATGGAAACGATCTAAACTGCTCTATAAAGGTTGTTCATGAAAAAGTTTGTAGCGTTCTTTAAGGAAGACTAAGTTTTGATACGATTTTTCTGATGTCATATTCGTGTTAAGGAGGCAAAAAAATTTGGGAAATATGTTTAATTTTTTTTTTTAAATGAAATCATATTTAACATGCCTGTGCAAAAACCGTGAAAAGTAGTGTAATTTATAAAGGAAAATGTATAAAAGTAAAAACTAAAGGAAATACGTTTTTTTTTTTTTAATTTGCGTATGACCTAAATCAGACATTTCCCCAAGAAAGTCTTAGGTGACATGTTCCCAGAAAGTCAGCATGCCCTAATTACCTAATTACTACTGACATTGAGTGAGAACATTTTGAAAATTTATATGAAACTGTCCTCAACTCAGTACATAGAGATGTCTTTTGGATGTCAGCAGTTACTCTGACATACCACCACGTCGTCACAGATGATGGCTCGAGAACGTTGCCAGCTTGAAGGCTTTCAAAAAAAAAAATCTCAGACTTTTCCACAGAGTTCTCAGATTCTGAGACTTCTAAACTGTTCATACAGAAAAAGTAAGTTAGTATTATTAACAGATTCTGAGACATATTATATATTTATTCTATATCTATAGCAAAATCTTCATCCTGATAATTTTTTCATGTTCATACACTTAGAAGAATTTTTCCTCTTGAATTCTATAATTCTGGAAATGTTTCCTTTGGCTTTGTATGCTAACAAGGTCGCCTACTTACCTTTATCCAAGGTGCTGCCCGTTAGCGCATTCAAAATGGTGTTACTCTCTTTCACTCTTCTTTTCTCTGACCTGATCTCTTCAGCGTGCCTGGCAAACATAAGGATCTTGTGGTTTTTCACTGTAACCTTTTTAGTTTCTGGTAACCTCTTTAGTCCACGTAGTGAAGATTGTGGCCGTCGACTTGGGTGTTGAGAGTTCGAGGTTCCTGTCTGCCAAAAAGTTGCGTAGGGTTGCAGTAGTCCAGGGCTTCGATATTCCTGCCTGTGCATAAAATTGTGCAGTCACCTGCATGGGATATAAGTTTCGGTCCTGGAGGTAGGTTCGGGATTTTAGAAATGTAAGAATTGAACAGGATGGGGAGAAAGGACCCCGCCCTGTGATCCACCCTGTTTATTTCTCCTAAATCCAAACCTGGAACTTCTGAACTCTACATATGACTGCATCCAGGCCATGTAGTTTGCCAACCATATTTTGTGCATGCTTGGGAAGGACAGATCGAGATCGACCACTATAGTTTTTTCATGTGGGTGCATGCTGTTAAGGCCTCCGCTTAACGCTGACGCAGTTGTTGTGCTGTGCTCAGAACGAAAGTCATGTTGTTGGTCTTCCATGGGAAGAGAAGGACAAATTCCAAGACCTTAACCACTTGGGACAGTAGGGTTATATATCTGTAGGAGCTTCCAAGTTCATGGTTTTGGAACGGGAATAATCTTTTCTAGCATCTACATATCTGGAATCTCCAAGGAGTTGACACACAGTCCAAATGATTTTGCTATGTATTCTAACCCTTTTTCACATCCTATTTAAGAATAATCATTGCAAGACCCTCGGCACTTATTGCCTTGGAGCCTTAGCTTCCCTGATAGCTTTAGAGACATCTTTTAAATCGATCTCTACATCTTCTGTCAGAAGTAGAGATCTAATTTTCTTTCGGATGCCTCGGTGGTTCCTATTAGGTCTGTTTAAGGCAGTACAGAACCTTTGGGAGTCAACCGGCGCACCAGTTACAAAAATTAAAGTGTGTCTCTGCTTTTGCCGATATTGGATAGGGTCTTTATTGTCCACCAAAGACGTTTAGAACCTTTAGCCTACTCTTTCTTGGTGCCGTAACCACAGATCTTTCCAGTGAGTAGAGACTAAAACTACAATCTCAGCACTCGTGGGTCCGCTTTATTTTCCCTTCGGATGGCATCTCGTCTATCTAATAGACAACAGGCATCGGACAGAAAGATCGGTTGCATCTTAGCGATGCTTCCAGACAGAATGCAGCGGTTTTTCACTTAGCAAAGAATTTGATGATGTTATTTCTCCCACTGAAATTTTCGAGGAAGAAGTCAAATTGTAGTTCGGTCATCTTCTCAAATCTGACCCAATCCGATTTCCGAAAGTTCACAAAAGCCCATGCTTCAGCAGATATGAAGTCGGGACTTTTTGCGATCTTAGCGGTGATGAGGATTTCATAGAAAGATCAAGGTCGAACGGCGATCCCCCTGCACTTCCAAGTGATCGTCGTTGCGGTGGACAGCGGGCGGAGTTATGGACAAGAGAAGCAAGACCGCCTTCCTTGTCCCTCTCATGGTCCTGCCCTGTTACACTATGTCTTGACGAGCAGGAGAGGGGATTCCTGCTCGTAAGCTTAGACTCCTGGAGGGCTGCAATCGGTATGCCTCTCTTGTCCATGAAGTCCGTAACATCCCTAATTTTCCTGCTTAGCCCGTTGCAATTCCACTATAGTATCTTGAAATCACGACATGGTGGAAGTTCCAATGGGCTGAACTTTGTGGTAGGCTGGTCGTCAAAAGGATCCTGTCCTGCTTGGCCAACAGGTGTGGATGGCCGATCCGGTGTTTCACCTCCAGGTGTGCTATTTAAGGCCTGACGCCTTCTTCAACAAATTTTATCTCGTAAGTTCTTGAAGATCATACAAACAAGAGTTCTGTGGCCCACTTTATAAAAACTATTTCATGGACAATCTTAAAGAAAAAACGACTCTTCAACATCACAACCAGATAGAGTTGATTTGTTTACAACTTAAAAGGCATCATTAAATATGCACAATATGTACACAAACAAACAGACAATAATAATATTATAATACCAACAAAAACAACAACATTACGAATACGATAAAAAATATAAGACAAAAATTAAAAACAAAATTATACAAATACACACATTTACATCCATAAATACTATACAGGTAACTCTCGTTATACGCGTTTGAAGAGACTGAAAAAATCAAATGATCTTAGCTGAATCGAGTTAGCTTTACAAAAATCTAGTTTGAAACCTAAACAAGACGCTTTTTTTGATCGCATTAAGATATAATCATATAAAATCAGAAGCGCATAAATCGAGGGTTACCTGTGCTATTTATATATGTACGTATAGAGATATCTGACTATATATAAGCAAATCCATTGTTTGGTATCCATCCATATCCACAGTATTTTTTTTTTTATATAAACAAAGGTGCGCATACATGTAAAAAATATATTTATTTATCATGCCTATTTTTTGCTTGAAGCAAACAAATTGTTAAAAAAAAGTGTAAAATTGAGAGAATTTTATGAAAAAAATTGTTTACAACGATCGCAGTATATGATCTATAGGCTTTTGTTTAAATATGTGTATGTTTATAGTCATTGACCAGATCTTGACTTAAAACAGCTCTCATGAACTTTGGCTTGAAAAAATGTTGTTACTATACCTACAGCCCTATCCGAAATTTTCCTGCTAAAAAATCGATATTATATATTTACGTAACTCCGACTTTACACTCAAAAAATTATGTCATTAACTGTTTGTAGTTTATTTAAAAAGTTTTCCGTTTAGTCGTTTATAAAAGAAAAAACATTTGTTTGATGTTCAGTTTTTATTTATGACTACTTCAGTCCTTTGTTTCAAAAATAACACACTAAAAAATAAAGACTTTCATTGACATTCAATTTTTAAAGTCATTTATTTTTGTTCTGTAAGTAAAAACTACTGATTATTCTTTTGATTTTTAATGATTTGTGTAAGTAATTTCTTTTTAAATTGTTGGTATTTTTTAATGCAATATCATTAGTTTTTACATACACAAGTCAGTTTTTTTTTTGTAGAAAAAAAAAATCAAAAAATTATTTATAGAATTATAAAAACATGTTTGTATCAAGTGACTTTGGCACGATGGGTAGAGTGTCTGGCCAGAATGTAGTTGATTGCGGGATCGATTCCCCAAAAATTTTATTAAAAATTTTAAAAAAAAACATTTCAATAAAAAATTGTAAAAAATTACCTACGAAATCATTAATTTTTATTGTTTTCGTAGGTTATTTTTTTGGAATTTGTTGGTAAAAATAACAGAACTATCATTAATTTTTAATGTTTTCGTTGGTTATTTTTTTCGAATTTGTTGGTAAAAAAGAGTGAAAAAACCGTAATTTTTTAATGTTTAATGTTATTTATTTTAGAAAATTTTGTCAACAGTAAAAAATATATGTTGATGTTTGTTAAAACAAATGAATAATTACTGGGATGGTTTTAAGTGTGTTTTTATTTGTTTTTGCCTACAAAATATTTTGAGTGTATGTTTACTACACCAATTGTATTTTGAAAAAAAAAAAATACATATTTAGAAATAAAAAAAAACAGTTAAATTTCGAAAATAAAAACCATTGAAATATAAATTCGAGAAACGATCAATTGTAGTTTATGCAGGCGCGGATCCAGCTCTTGGATTTGGGGGGTGGAGAACTTTTTTTTTTACTAGAAAAAAAATTTTTTTCAGGGAACCTCAGGTCGGATTTGAAACAATAATTAAGTTTTTTTGAGTTTACCTCTTTGATTATTTTTTGGTGTGGTATTCCCCATATAAAACTTCTTAGGTTCTGAATTTTTTTCTATTCTATTTTTCTACAGAAAAATCCTAAGAAACTGAAAAGTTCTTTCTACACTAAAATTTTAAGTTTTTGAAACTGTACTTGAAAGACTTTAATGATTTTTAAAATTTTTTGAGGCGATTTCTAAGATTCTGAGAAATTTTTTTAATAGAAAACTACACTTCCGAGACACTTTTTCTTTTAAAACAAAGTCTAAGATTCTTAAACATTTTCTGAGAAATATTTCCTATTGGAAAGTCTGAAAATCTAAAAAAATGTCACCTACAAAAAAATTTAAGATTTTGAGACATTTTTCTTATAGAAAAGGTCTCACTCAGCTTCAGAGACATTTTCCCCATAGATAAAGTCTCAGAGATGTAGCTGCAGAAAAGGTCTTAGATTCTAAGACATTTTCACAGATTCTGGGATATTTTTCCTTAAAGTCTCAGAAGTCTAAGGCACACTCAAAAAAAAGTGCACTAAAATGTGGGAAAATTAACTTAATTTTAAGAAAAAGAGGGAATGATTTGGCCCCAAAGATTTTTTTTCTTGGTTTTAGTTCATAATCTTCCCAAAAATAAGGAAAACAAAGTTAATTAATTTTAAGCCAATTTTTACAAAAAAATGGGAAAAATTATATTACACTTTAGTTCATTCACATTTTAAAACTAGATTGGGTCTAGACCCTGGACCCATGGGGCCAGCCCCTTGTTAACTCAAGACCCCGGTCCTTTAAGGGTCCAAATAGATTTTGACCCAAAATTCGTGTCCGTTTCGCTCTAACTTGCTTAGTTTTTGAGATACGGTAATAAGGGGTCTGATAGGGTCTTGAGAATCTTAAAAACTGTATATCTCAAAAACTATTAATCAGAGGGCTTTCGGGTATTTTGCGGTGTTCTAGTATGTTCTACGAGTCAAGAGCTACAAAAATGCCGTTGGACCTTTTCTCGTGTTGGCAGTATTTACCGAGATATGTGCATATGGGGGTTTTCGTGTCAACTGACACAACTTTTGAAACCGATGTCTTCCGATCGGGATGAAATTTGTACAAAGGTACGAGATCGGTCAAGGACTCTCTGAGTTAGAGGGGGTCGAAATTTGACAATTTGTCCAAAGAGGTGTTTATTCTCATCCATGTAACTTCTTACCTATTGTTTTGAGCAAAATGTGTCCCAAATAGTTTAGATAGCTATTTCTTCAGTCTTTCGAAAAAAAATTATAAAAAAAAATAAAAAAAAAAATTTTGATTTTTTTTCTTCAAAATCCAAAACTTTTTTGACTTTTTCTTTAAATTGGGCCCTTTTTTTTTGATTCAAAAGAAAGCTTAGGTGATTTCCTTTATGAGCTATGGGGTCGCGTAGTGGGATGCGAGTGGGATATCTATGAAAATTTTTTTTTTAACTTTGGAACACAATAAACGGTTCTTCAATTTGCACTATTAGGCGTGGGATAGCTAACCAGTTTTCGATTTCGATCCGCGATACCCTCTAATTTTTATAGGTTCGAAAAAGAAAGCACGAGCCAAAAAATGAGGGCGGTGGGGTGGGGCCATATGACCCCTCATCGGGGTCAAAGTTGGGCGTAAAGAGGTAAAAATCATAAAAAAAGCCCCAAATCTGTCCTAGAAACGCCCCTGGAGGGATGCAATGTGAGACGAACCTCCAATAATTTTCTGCCCCCAACATTTTTCTTGAACATACCTAACCCCTATTTCCACTTGTCTGAACTACTATCCAATAGGACTAACCTTGGTGCAAATCGACATCGGTTTCAAAAGTTGTGTCAGTTGACACGAAAACCCCCATATGAAGGTTTCTATTTCAAACGTACCACGAAAAAAAACTGTTGTTGGATCAAAGTCAAACTTTGAGAGCTTATTGCCCTATATGAAAGTAAAAATCGTGGAACAAAAGTTTTCGTTTTTCGGAAAAATGGGCGAGATAGGCGTGGTCAAACATCGTAAAATTGAGCAATTTTTGCATGATGTCGCTTTATATTTAATTTTTTCTACAGTAACTCAACGATTCTGAAATTTTCGAAACAAATCTATTTTACAGTGTTTTGTTTGGGCTATCGATTGGCATTATTTGTTTTTGGGAAAAATTCAGAACTATGTCTGAATTTTTCAAATGAAAAATAAAAATCTATGTAGAAAAAAACACGCCATTTTTAATTTTTTTTAAAAAAAATTTTAAATTAAAGTTCATTTCATTTTCTACATCATATCAAATTTTCAGAGAGCAGTTATTTTTGGTTTTCGAGAAAAGTGGCTTTAAAGTTTAAATGTCTTAATTTATTTTCCATATCACTCATACGCCATTTTGGCAGTAAAAATTGTTTTCCTAATATTTTAAAATTCCATTTAAAGAAAACTATGAACTACTTATAAGTAAATGAACTAAACTTTTTTCCTCATAGTTAAGAAAATTTCTCATTTTTTAGTTAAATTTTACTAAATTTTAGGAAAATTCATGATAAATTTTCAAAGACATTTTTTCCTTAATTTTAGTTATGTCTTTTTTTTCAGTGCATTTCTTTTATAGAAAAAGTTTCAGTTTCTGAATTATTTTTCCTATAGAAAAAGTCTCAGACTCTAGAAAAAAAATTTTAATAAAAACTGACAAATTCTGAAACATCTTTCTTATCGAAAAAGCCTGAGGTTTTTTTTTTAGGATTTTAAGATTTTTTTTTCCAATAAAAAATGTGTTTCCTATTAAAAAGCCTTAAATTCTGCGATATATTTCAAACAGAAATAATCTTAGAAACTCAGACATTTTTCCTTAAAAAAGTCTTAGATTCTGAGACATTTTTTAATCAGAAAAAATCTCATATTCCGAGACATTTTTCCATTAAAAAAAATTTTGAATATTCTGTGTAATTTTTCCTATAGAAAAAGTCTCAGATTCTACTACATTTTTCTTATAAAAAAATTCTAAAATATAGGCGCCCCGGTAGGCTAGTTAGTAGCATGCTAGCCTATGAGTCTGGGGGTCGTGGGTTCGATTCCCACCACAGGCCTTGGTCTGTTTCGCTACAACGCACAGTGGGGAAAAATGGACTTTTTTGTCCAATTTTTCCTACAGGTGGCAATTCTTAACCGATTTTGATTTTTCTTTTTTTGTATTTTAGCTAATAAAATTCCGCATCGATCTGTCATGGTGAATTTTTGAAAAAAAATTCGGATTAATTTTTATATTTTCCTAAAGTTCAGAAAACTTTTATTTTTTCAGTTTTTTTGCAATCAAAAATGTATTAGGCATGGGACGAATATGCTTTATGGACTAAATTAAAGGTATTGGAACCCCTTATCAACGACATGATTAATATTTAAAAATATATTATTATTTTGGTTTGTATATTATACAATGTATAACCAGACAAAAATTCAAGAATTTTCACATTTAAAAGCCTATATCTTTAAAAATAAGTACCAATTTTAATGAAATCTTTTTTAGATTAAAGCTTATGTTTTCCTTAGTCATAATTGGTACATAAAATTTTTTGAAACAAATATTTTATTTTTTCGCTTAAATTTTACCTTATGATTTTTGGAATTTCAAAATTATTTTTTAGTCTGTTTAAAAAAAAAAAAGTTGTTACTTGTAATTTCGAAAAAAAGAGTTAAACAATTTTGCAAAAATACTTTATGTACCAATAATGGTTAAGAAAATGATAAGCTTTAATTTAAACAAAATTTCATTGGTACATTATTTAAAATGATATAGGTACTTAAAAGTGAACATTTTTAAGTTTTCAGATATTTATAAAAATCAAAATAATAATAAATTAACAAATGCTATTAATGGCATTTATAAGGGGTTCAAATACCTTTAATTTTGTCCATACAGCTTATTCGTCCCCTGCCTATTACATTTTTTAGAGCAAAAATTGTAAAAAAATTAATATTTTCTGAACTTTAAAAAAATATTTAAATAAAACAAAAACGATTTTTAGAAATCCACCATGACTAACCTGACCAACCATCCCGCTTTTGGCGGGATTATCCCGCTTTTTGAAGTCTCATCCCGCCTTGATTTTCCATCCCGCTTTTTAAGCAAAAGTCCCGCTTCATCCCGCTTTATCCCGCTTTTTGACTTTTAGAATAGTAAAGTACAATTTATTAATTGTTAAATAATAGTGGAATTCACGTCAGCAATTTTTACCCTGCAAAATTTCGAAATGCTAAGTTTTTACAACAAACACATGGGATGAAATAAATCAACAAATATTTTGTTTGTGTGTTTGTTGTAATAAATGTTGCATCTCGCACTTTGCAAGGGTAGAAATTTCTAAAGTGAATACCGTCTATATTTTGAGTATTATTGTTCTGTAGTTTTTTTATTTATTTTTGATCATATAAATATAGTAACATTTAGAATTATTTACCGTGTTAAAAAAATTTAAAGGAAATTACATCTAAAATTGTGTTGGAATTCAAAAAAATTTCCAAAAACTTTTTAAATGTTTATTTGAAAATTTAAAAAAAAAAAAAAATTAGAATTCAGAAAAAAAGTTTTTAGACGTGGCCAAATGTGGTAAAACTTACCAATTTTTCCATGACATCGCATTTTATTTAATTTTTTTAACGGTTATTCAACAATTGTGCAATTTTCCAAACACATTTATTTATAGAGTTCTTTATGGGCTATCGATTGCCATTATTTGTTTTTGGAAAAAATTCGGAACTAAGGAGTGAGATCATAAAAATGTTAACACACATTTTTGCCTACAACTTTGGTGTAAAGCTTCCAAATTTTTTTTTTTTCGGCAGTATACATTTTAAAAATATGTCAGTTAATAAATTAATTTACATCATGAGTTTTAATTTGCAATTTTTTACACAATGGACGATGAAAGAAAAGTGCGTTCAAAAATAATTAAATATTTTCAACAAAACCAAACATGGACATACAAAAAAATTGCCAAAGAAACTAATGTATGCCGCCAAACAGTTTCAAAAGTGGTAAAAAGGTATCTGGAACACCTAACAATTGAAAGGAAGCCGGGAACAGGAACAACGACTGGTTATCGTAACATTGGTAAGGCATATAAAGTTAAAAGCATCCTTAAGAGAGCTCCTAACACATCTGGCAGAAAAACAGCTCGGTTAGCCCAATGCTCAGACTTTTTTGTACGTAAAGTGAAACGTAAGGCGGGACTAAAGTCCTACAAAGTTCAAAAAGTTCCCGATAGAAACGCTTTTAAAAATTTGGAGGCCAAAACCAGAGCTAGAAAATTGAAATCAAATTTTATAAAAAAATACAACTGTTGTGTAATGGACGACGAAACTTATGTCCTGGCTGATTTTGCGCAGCTCCCTGGTCAAGAATTTTATGTTTCCGATGTTCGAGGAAATGTTGCGGAAAAATTTCGGTCAAAAAAGCAAACGAAATTCCCCAAAAAATTCCTAGTATGGCAAGCCATATGTAGCTGCGGCCAAAGAAGCCAGTCATTTGTGACATCTGGCTCTATAAACAGCGAAATTTATATCAAGGAGTGTTTGCAGAAGAGACTTCTTCCGTTCTTGAGTCAGCACAATGTATCCACTTACTTTTGGCCCGATTTAGCATCTTGTCACTACAGCAAGAAAGCGCTGGAGTGGTATAATGATAATAATGTGGTTTTTGTACCAAGAGAGGCAAATCCACCAAACTGCCCGGAGCTCAGGCCAGTGGAGAGATATTGGGCTCTTGTTAAAAAAGAATTAAAGGGCACAAAAAAGGTCTCCCAGGACATGCAAGATTTCAAACGTAGATGGACCACCTGCTCTAAAAAGGTGACAGAAACTACCATAAAAGCCTTAATGGGAGGGTTTCCGGAAAAAGTGGATAACTACTTATATATGTATGTCTAAATTTTCCAAATTTAACCTTAAAATTGATGTAGAAAAAATACGTCATTTTATTTTTTAATTTTAAATGAAAGTTCATTAAATTCTCTAGAAAATGTAAAATTTTTAGAGAGCAATTAATTTCTGTTTTCAAGAAAAATGACATTGAACTTCAAGGTATCGTAGAATATGGTAAAATTAAGCAATTTTTGCATGACATCGCTTTATATTTAATTTCTTCTACTGTAACTCAACATTTCTGCAGTTTCCAAAACATATTTATTAAATAGTTTTGTAACGGGATAAAAATATTTTTTTTTTTCAAAACACAGCAGTTTTGCTTTTTCTAAATATTTTTAAATGAAAGTTTATTGAATTTAATACAAAATTTAAAATTTTCAAATCAGTATTTTTTTGTTTTCCGGAAAATGAGTTTTAATTTCGAAGTGATTTTTCTCAAAAACAAAAAGTAACTGAAAGTAACTCTTAAATTTTTACATTTTGTAAAGAACATAATGAACTTAAATATAATAAAAAAAAATCAAAATTGACGTGTTTTCAAAAAAAATGTTTATCCAATATTTGAAAAATTCAGAACCAATTCTGAATTTTTTCAAAAAACAAATAATGCCAATCGATAGCCCGTACAAAACTATTAAATAGATTGGTTCGGCATCTTCAGAATTGTTGAGTTAGAGTAGAAAAAAAAATAAAGCGATGTCATGCGAAAATTGAACAATTTTATTAAAGTTTACGAAATTTGAAGTTCAAAATCATTTTTTACGAAAACAAAAAATAACTGCCCTCTAAAAATTTTAAATTTTCTAGAGAATTCAATGAACTTTCATTTAAATTAAAAAAAATTAGCAATGCCATGTTTTTTGCTACATCGATTTTTATGTTAAATTTGGAAAATTCAGACATAGTTCTGTGTTTTATACAAAAACAAATAATGCAAATCC
This sequence comes from Pegoplata infirma, assembly GCA_963921195.1. Classification (NCBI taxonomy): domain Eukaryota; kingdom Metazoa; phylum Arthropoda; class Insecta; order Diptera; family Anthomyiidae; genus Pegoplata; species Pegoplata infirma. Next base: position 171,030,069 of record OY992539.1, read on the forward strand.
TAAGCCCAAGCAAAACTATAAAATGCAGATAATGTACAAATGTAAATAAAATTATATAAAGCAAATTGCTTAATTTTACAATTTTTGATCACGCCCATCTCGCCCATTTTTCCGAAAAGGTTAAACTTTTGTTCCACGATTTTTTAGTTCCATATAAGGCAATAAGGTCCGTAGGTATGACTTTTATCCACCAACATTTTTGGTACGTTTGAAATAAAAAGCACCATATGCTTCAGAGTTATCTTTCGTATATTTTCAACAGACATACAGTCAGAAAGACGGAAGGACATCGCTATGTGGACTTAAATACGATTGAAAATCATTAATTTATACAGTTTATGGGACCCTAGGCCCTATTTCCGACCAGTTACAAATGGAATGACGAACTAATATACATTCCCTATCGCTAATTGAAGGGTATAAAAAAGTCCCGCTTTTTAGGTCAAAACCCCGCTTTTTCAACCTTTCCATCCCGCTTTTCAGCCAAAAACAGTTGGTCAGGTTAACCATGACAGACCGATGAGGAATTTTATTATCTAAATTTCAAAAAAAGAAAAACTAAAATCGGTTAAGAATTGCGACCTGTAGGCAAAATCGGACAAAAAAGTCCATTTTTCCCCACTGTGCAACGTCTCGGTTAGGTTAATTTAGTATATTTGTAATTGTATGTTAAAAATTCAATAAAATATATAAATTCTAAAATATTTTCTGAATAAAGTGTTCTTATTTTTCTGTGACTTTTTTCCCATAGAAAAATTTTCAGATTCTGAGATGTTTTTTGTATAAACAACTTTTCAGATTCTGAGAGATTTTTCGTATAGAAAAATTCTCACATCCTGAGACATTTTTCCTATAGAAAAATTTTGAGATTCTTAGACATTTTTCCTAGAGAAAAATTCTCCCATAATTTCTTCTTCTTTTTCCATTTCACCCATCTTCTTCTTCTCTAATAAAAAATTCTCAGATTTTTCCTATAATAAATTTTTAAAATTATAGAAAAATTTGGAATCTAGGCCTCTGTTCTGTCTTTCACAACTTTTCAATTCACACGAAAATTTCCGAATCACATGAAATCAAGTTTAGTGTTTTGTTGATCACGTTTTTATTCGAAGTTGAAATCGAATAATTAAAACTTAAAAAGTTATAAGGAAAAAAGTGCATTCGTTTTACTTTCACCAAATTTTATTTATGTGAAACAAAACCAAAAAGAAATTCGGATGTGAAATCTAGAACACCAAAAAAATTCGGAAATTTTCATTTTCACATTTTTTATGTGAATTACTTTTTTTGGAACAGCGGCCCTAGAGTTATATTTTTTATTTGGGTCACCAAAGCTGTAATATGTTTCTGTGGATCACAAAAAAGTTCTTGGCTAGCAGTTTGAATCAAGAGTCAAAATCTATCTAATTTATTATGTATTCTAATTAATGGTACATTTTGATATTTGACAAAGTTATCTGTCAAAATACAGATTAAAAAAAAATACTTTGTATTTTCTTGTGACCGAAAAACAAAATTTTGTAAAATTGGAGTTACTCGTTAAAAACTCGTAATTTTCACAAAAATAACAAGTAGCTAAATTCGACTTGGCCGAATCTATGAATACCCTCCACAATGCCCTTTTTAAGTTATAGTAAATTTTCTAGAGTGAAAAAATAACATTTTTGATTAGAAATATTTTATTTTGTTTAAAAAAACTTTTTTTTTAAACTAATTTTTGTGTAAAATTTTTTTCGATTGTATTTTTTTTTTTCTTTTAGAGTAAAAATTTTTTTGAGTGACAAAAATGCGTTGTAAAATATTTTTGTGACTTAAGGTACCTACAGACGACGCAATATTATGTACAATATTCAATTATATTGATGGTGTGTGGGTAAGATTGACCATTGTGCAATCGTCAATATTACCCACACACCATCAATATAATTGAATATTGTATATAATATTGCGTCGTCTGTAGGTACCTTTACCGATGTTTTTAAAACCTGCTTAACGGGGTTTCAACACGTGAATTTAAGGTGGGGCGAATCTGAATTTAAAACGAACCGGACCAGAGAAACGGCAAATATATATGCCACACTTCAGCACCCTCAGAATTGCCGTTCGAAAGTTACCGTGTGTTTTATCTCGTAAATTCCAGAAAAACCCTTGCCGAAATTCACTCATTTGCTTATAACTTTTGAACCACTGGACCGATTTCGCTGGATTGCAATACCAACCTGACCAGGTAAATGCCCAACATATATGCCAAACCTCAGGAGCCTCCGTAAAGTCTTTCAAAAGTTAGCGTGTTTTCAACAGACAGACAGACAGACGGACAGACAGACGGACGGACGGACATCGCTAGATCGTCTTAAAATCGATCGAGGATCATGAATATATATACTTTTTGGGGTCCTAGACCAATATTTCGAGGTGTTACAAACGGAATGACAAACTTATATATCGTGAACCTATATTCAAAATATGCCAACTCAAATTTGACGGAAATGAGTTTCCGATGGCAAATAGCTCCCCTATGTACACAGAAAAAAATATCATAAAATCAAAAGTAACCAAACAAATTGTTAACAACTAAATACTAGTTCAACAACGTTTTTAATTGTATCAACAATGTATATTGTTAATGTGACAATAATTCATTTTTATTTTATTAATAACACAGACACTTTATAAACTCATTTAATCAAGCAAACATATATGTGACGATAGCACGTTGGTAGTGTGCCAGACTCGAATAATGAAGGTTGCGGGTTCGCCGCTAGTTTGCGAAACACTTGTTTTTTTTTTTTTTTTTTTTTGTGATTATTTTTTGTTATTCTATTTAAAATTTTTTAAACATGTTTGAAGCCACATTATTATTTATTTTTAAATATAATGCCACATTTTTTATTACTGTAAAAACAGCAAAGAGTACACACTGATTCTACAGACACTTTACGTACACATTAAGTCAACTATAAATATATATGAGAAATAGCACGGTGGTAGTGTGCTAGACTTGTAGCACGAAAGTTTCGGGTTCGATGCCAGGTGCCGGCGGATGATTTTTTTTTTATATTTTTTTTTTTAGTTTAGATTTTTTTATCAATTTGTTTTTAGTGTTTTTTTAAATATGCTGTTTAGTCAAGTATAAATACATATGGGGATAGCACAGTGGTAGTGTACTAGACGCGTAGCATTAACGTTGCGGGTTCGATGCCAGTTGTCGGTGGATGATTTTTTTTTTTTTATATTTATTTTTATTTTTAGTTTATTTATTTCTATTTTTAGATTATTCTATTTTTAGATTTATTTTTTTAAAAAAGTTACAATAGCCATTGTTGTATTGACAATATCCAATGTAGGCTCAGTTTCAATTAAATGTTTAATTGTATTAACAATAAAATTAATTGAATTGACAACTTTTTTTTTTCTGTGTAATACCTATCTGCCATAAAAATTTCAGAGCAAAAAAATAATTTGTTGTCGTTTTACATCCATTTTTGTTATTCTGCTAACTCAAAGTACATATTTTTTTTGTGGAAATAAATGCCAACTCCCATTGTAAATTTCCAAAAATTTTTCAAAAATTTTTAAAAAAAAAATTAGACCACATATCTTATTGCATTTGCCATGCTAAATACGAATCTTGTAAAGATTTTGATTTCTAATGACTGGTTCTCGAGATATTGCCATTTTGAAAATATCGGTAAATAGTGTTTGCAAAAAAAAAAAATTGCTTATATTTATGTAACTTTCAAACTATTTATCAGATTGAAACATTATGAATGGGGCAAATAAAGTCAATGATATAAGCTTTCAAAATAGCTACTTTGGAGTGACCCAATTACAATACAGCGTGAGTTACAGAGTGCCAAAGTTGACCACCCTGAGATTAAAAGGCTTTCGGAGCTAGTAACTTTTAAAAATATGCAAAGATTTTTAATTTTTTGTTCAGTTTTTGCAATTACCGTACTAAGGATAACAAAAACCAAAAAAAAAAAAAATTTTTAAAATTTTTCCAAAAAAAATGTTTTTTTATTTTCCGACAAAATATGCCAACTCTAAAAAAATATTTGTTTTTTGATATAGTAATAAATGCCATCTCTAAAAAATACGCAAACAAGTGCAAAATATGAAAATTTTTGCATAGAGGGTATTTATACACAGCCTTTTTTTGCTTGCAATAAAGTCTCGCAACTTTTTTTTGTTGGCAAACGGGGGTGAGAAGCATAGAAGAAGTAAAACAGAATTCGTGATTTTTTTTCTACCCCGTTTTCTTTTCACCCCCGTTTGCCTACAAAAAAAAGTTGCAAGACTTTATTGCAAGCAAAAAAAGGCTGTGTATAAATACCGTCATAGGTAAAAATTGTTTACAATATTTGAACCATCTTGTGGAAGGTACATTGTTTATTTTTGCAATAATATGCGAAATAACTAGTTTTTTAGCTCTCCTGAACAGTAAGCTTTTTCGAGTTGGCATTTATTGAATATAGTTCGACGATATACCCTCTATCACTAGAGTGGAGGGTATAAAAAAGTAAATTTACAATTTGAAAGCATTAAAGCTAAAAAATTCAACAAAATTTTAATTTTAATTAATTTATTTTTTTTTTAATTTTAATTAATGTTTTGAAGCAGAGAAGTTTTACTTATAAAATGGATTTAACTAAAACTTTGTAAATTTACAGAGTTTTTTTTTGTAAAATTTTGAACTCATAAAAAGCATTTAACTAAAACTTTGTAAATTTACAGAGTTTTTTTGGTAAAATTCTTTTCGGGTTTATCAATATTTTACAAATAATTCTGTAAATTTACAGTTTTTTTATCGAAATCATTTTACAGAGTTTTCTTCGTAAAATAACAAAAAATCTTACTGATTGGAAATCTGTAGTATTTTCTGCTGGCTCAGCAGAGTATCTCTGTAATTTAACAGAGTGATTATTTTGAGTGTAGTGAAAAATTCCGAAAAGTGGGTCTTTGGTCTAAACACGAACCGATGTTTATCGACCAAGGGTTTTTGTGGGAATCGAACCCACGACCCCCTGTTTCATAGGCTAGCACGCTACCAACTAACCTACAGGGGCCCCGAAAAGTGGGTCTTTGGTCTAAACACGGACCGATGTTTAACATGTTTGGGCACGTTCTTTGCATAGTTAACAACTAAAGTGAGCTTAAATTGGTTTGGGGTTTTAATATGTAGTTTGTCTTATTGTTAGTGAAATTCTACCTCCTCTTTCTCTTGGTCATTCGTCATTTACAAATATTGTTTTCTTTTCTTACTTATGGATAATGATAAATAACATGGCTATTAAACAATTATGGAATTATCAAATCTTCAGGTAACAAACTATCTAGGTAGGGCATTTTATACGATAAATAAAAAAAAAAAAAAATTTTTTTTACAAAAAAGATTGAAAGTTATTATCATAAAACTTAGAAAACGAAAACAAATATTAAGTAAAAAGAGATAAAGAAAATTATTGACAAACAACTTAAAATGAGTGTGATATGGAAAACAAAAAAAGAGTAACTACTCAAATAAAATGATCCGAGAAAGAGAATAGAAGAACAGATAAAAATTGAAAAAATTAAAATGTCTCATAAACCGTTGAGTATACTAATGAGCAAATAAAAGAAACTGAACAATAAAAGAGAAATATTGTACTTAATTACATTTATTAAAGCGTTAATTTATTGAGAGCTTTTGTAATAAAGCTAGTTTTATTTATTTTTTTCTTGTCTTCTTTCTTGTTTTTATTACTTTTTACCATAAAAAACTTCTTTTTTTAAAAAGATTTGTTTACACTTATAGACAGACAGACATACTTACAAAGATAGATACTACTTTTTTAATGTTGTTGCTGTTTTTTTTTTTTTTTTATTTGTTATTTAAATGCAGAAAAACAACTACTGGTTTTTAGATTTTTTTTTTATGAATGTAACCGTAGGTAGTTTGATAATTCTTGTAACATAACTTTTAGAGGGACTTAACTTCCCAATATTCCCATTTTTGTGCTGCTATAGGTATATATACCCAGCAAAAAATAAACGAAGTGGTTCAAAAAGAATTAGTAGTTTCACTACATACAAAGTAGCGATAGGTGCCGAACTTCATATTCCGTAGGAAGTACTTTTAAAATCACTTCCAAAAATGCTACAAAATAACAATAAAAACATCTTTCACCAGTTCTTTGCTTAATGATTTTGAAGTACCTGTTTCATATGTTCTTAGGAATCAAATCAGAACAACATATGAACTCTTTTTCAACCGAAACAATTAGAATTAGGGTGATACACGAAGTATACAATTTTTTCTACGTCCAGCTTCAAATAGATTTAGGTTTTGCAAAAATGGTGGCAAAATTTGGTAATGGCATTTCATTTCTCTTTATTTAGAGCTTAAAAAATCGCAAAGACGAAAATCGATTATTGATAAATTTTTCAAATTTCATATCTTATATCAAAAAAAGTTGGTCTTAAATTAAATAAATACATTTACGAACTAAAGCGGATGTTGCTGCTTCACATTATTAAATATTGTTTAAGCTTTTTACGAAATTGAGGTATAGGCTTGCGGTCAAAACAAACTTGTGAATCAATTCGCCGTGAATTTTTATAGTTTTGTGATCTCTATAATTACTAATTTTTTTAATTAGAAGTATATACACTGAAAAAAATAACCTTCCTGATATTAATGAAACGCATTCATTATTTTGTTTTCATTACTTAAATGAAGGAATTCATAAGCTGATTGAAATTTCATGCATGTTATGAACAAATTTTATGAAACTTGTTTCATTAGATTTCATAATTTCATTAAAAAATATCATAGGATTTTTTAGAACTAAATACAACTCTGCGGTGCGAATAAGAGAAAGAAAACAGAACAAAAACATACGACGTTTTATTACACCACGCGTGTTTAGTCTAATTGTAATTTTTACATGTGTGTTAACTTTTTTCTAATAAAATAAAATAATTTTATATTTTTTTGCTTTGTTGTTGAAACTTGTGTGTGTGTTATGCTGGTTATATCTAATTGAAATTACAAGTGAAAAGTTCCGTATAAGTGTTTCTTTTGACTGTTTCTTATAAATTATAATATAATTTGCAACAGAAAAATAGTTTTTTAAGTCATTAAAATTTTGTGATGAAATGTAGGGTAATTTGTGTTGTTCCATTGCTACGTTGTTGCTACGTTTTGGCAGCACGTGTTTTTAAAGTTATCGCGTTTTTGTCTTTTATAGTTTACCTTATATGGCAATTCAGACCAATTTAAGTTTGGAGTAAAATTTTGTTGTGTGTAAAAACTAGGTGAAAACCATAAAAAGTGTGCAATTAAGGGTCATGTCACAGACTCAATTCCGTTGGGAAGTGGAATAAGTGGTTCACTCGTAAAACGCAAAGCAAATACTTTTTTTTGGAATGAAACCACTTTTAGCAATTCAATTCCACTTTGATTTTTGAAAGTGATTTCATTCCGAAAAAAAAAAATTGTTTTGCGTTTTACGAGTAACAACTTTTTTTCAAATCCGATCGGAATTGAGTCTGTGACATGCCCCTAAATAAAATTTCAGTGACAGTTACAGTGATGGTTACATGTGACTTACCAAAATTTTTATCAATGCAAATTTTCACTTATGGGTGTATGATACGTGCTGTTTTTAGGTAACTTGTTCCTAACTTGATTAGGGGCTTTCTATGGAAATTTTGATAACTTTAACCAACATGAATTTATCGTAATTCCCATATCAAAACCTTAATAAAGTTAGCAACTAGTTACTTGTAAAAAGCAATTATCATACGCTCATTACCAACTACTATTCCACATTTAATCAATGGATATTTTCATACATTTTATGAAAAACTTCATAAAACGTTTCAAACAAAAGGAACTTTAATGACACCAGTTTCATTAATCAAATGAAACCTGTCTTCGGTTGAAAACGTGAGTCATTTTTCATTAAGGTTAAGTCAATTTTCATTAATTTCACGAAGCTATTTTTTTCAGTGTATGTATGTTAGATTATCAATTAAAATAATTTTTCTATTACGTAAGGTTTTTAAGATATTCGCGTTTTAATATTGAAATATTTCGGTCTCCTCTGTAACGTATTCTTAAGTTGCTCAAACACAAAAGAACTCAATTTAGTAAAAATAAGGCATCTTTATTCCAAATCTGGCATCCAAATTTTTCTATCGCGTACTGTTTTTGAAATATTGGCGTTTGAAAAACTCAAATTCTACTGTTACGCACTTATATTCTTTATAAATCACACTAAAATTTTCAAACGCGAATATCTCAAAAACAGAACATGCTTGAAAATTGTGGATTGCAGTTTTGGAATCAGGAGGTCCATTTTATATGAAATCAAGTCCTATTTCGTGGAAGCAACGTAAGAATACGTGACACTGGGAGGTTTTTGCTGTCGAACAGTGTTTTTAGTGTAAATATTACAAAAAAATACTCTTTCAATCAATCTTACAAAAATAAGTAAAAAAAGAACTTCTAATTTAGAAGTTCTTAATCACTAAATAAAAATGACATAATCACACCCAAAATGCCAAGAAATATGTACTTCTAAAGAAGTGATGAAAAAAGTGTTTCCAAAAGGTCAAGTTATATTAACATCCGGATCACTACTTCAGAAGTTGCGATAAAAACACTAGTGATATATGTTATACTTAAGTGTCAATCTTTCGCCACTGAAAAGTGGCGATAAAAAGAACATACTTTGTGTGTCACGCCCATATTAAATTCATCAATGTTTCAGTTGAAGAAGAAGTACATCTAGTTCATAAGTTGTGGTGAATTTTGTAGTGAATGGTAAGCTGTTTTTTTGCTGGGTATATAGGTATATATATATGTCCTGTGGTTCCTAGTAGGAACAAAGGGCCGCAACGAACTCTTTCCATTCGATCCGGTTTGATGCTAGATGTTTAATTTCCCTCCAGCTTAGCCCACTTTGGTTTACTTCAGATTAGAGTTTTTCGGGATTCATTTTTAAATTTCCCGGGATCCCGGGAATTCCCGCAAAAACTAAAAAACCCAAATTTTTGGTCAAAAAAATAAATAAAAACCTTATGAATGCGATTGCACTATTTATAATGTTTATTAACACCATAAAAATCTTATTAAGTACCTTCAAAACAAAAAAAAAATAAGTTTCTAGAAAAAAAGAACAATTTTTGTTACACAGTTTTTATAAAAAAACGGCCCAAATATGGCAAGGTATTTTTAAGGGAATATGTTATTTCACATCACTTCTGTTTTAATGATAAAAATTCATCATTTATTCTAATTCATCTCAGTTCATTTTAACAATTGGTTCTTAACGCTTTGCCTCTAAAACACAATGAAACTGATTCAGAGGAATTTCTCAGTTATGTCTCTGAAACTAAATGTTACTGTTTCAGAGAAATTAAATTATAAGAAAATTTACCCCAAAAAATTTGTAAACAATTTAAAAATTCTGTTTTCTAAAAGAAAACCCCGTTAATTTCAGAGTCATTCCTTACACAGATTTTATATCAATTTATCGATTTAAAAAGAATCATGTCCAGAGATATAAATTTTTTCTATAGAAACAAATATTCATACTGCATTTTTTTCTAATGCAGGTCTCAGAAAGAAAATTTCTCAGCTTCTGAAAAAAGTATCAGGTTCTGATAATTATATCCTGTCGAAGATTTAAATATTGTGAGACTTTTTCCATTCCGAAAGTCTCAGATTTTATGACATTTTTTAGTTATCTCTTGGAATACTTTTTGGGCCCTCCTAGTTCCTGCGTACGTTTCTGCCATCAATTATTAAGAATTTTAATAAAATCTTTAAAAAATCACATACAAAATAATTAATAGAAGTCGAAAAATCGACAATTTCAAAGAAACGAAAATTCCCAGGAATTCCCTCTCTATTTCCCGGGATTTCGGGATCAAAACTCTACTTCAGATTCAAGTTGACGTCCTCAGGTGTGCAACGGGCGGCCAACTCTTCTTGTATTACCGTGGGGGTTTCAGTCAATCGCAGATTTAGTAGAGTCGCCATGTGGTTTACGGAGCGAGTGACCTATCCAGCGTCATTTTCGATTAAGGATCTCGATGTTAATTGGCCGTTGGTTTGTCCGTTGCCAAAGGTTAGTGTTGGATATGGTGCTTGGCCAGCATATCCTGAGAATCCTACGTAGGCAGCGATTTACAAACACCTGAATGGCGTTTATTTCACATGATGTCGTGTTCCATGATTCGCAGGCGTAAGGGAGCACCGATTTGATGCAAGAATTAAAGATGCTAATCTTTGTGTGTTCCGAAATAGAGGTAGACTTCCATACAGGGCGCAGCATGCCAAATGATTGCTTGGCTTTTGACATTTGATAGGCCACATCATTGCTGCAGCCGCCAGTATGTGTTAAAATGCTATTAAGATAGCAAAATGACTTTACTGCTTCTAGCTCAACATCCTGTATTTTAAATTTGCTGCTATTGAGAGTATTGCAACGCATTACCTTACTCTTTCTAATATTAATTTTTAATCCAGCTTTTGCAGCTTCGGTTTCAAGAGATTTTAGTTTAGCTGACATATGACGATAGCTGTGAGATAGGAGGCAGATATCGTCAGCTTACTCCAGATTAGAGGTAGGCACATGAGCAGATAAGAGCGTGATTCACGTTATTCACGCGTGATCACACGTGAGTGTGACTGAATTCAATTTTACTCACGTGATTGTGAGTGGAGAAAAAAAATTTGCGTGAGTGAGCGTGCGTGAGTAAGAGTTTTGAGTGAGTGAGAGTGCGTGAGTCGATTTGTTTGCGTGACTTATTTTCTCTTCATATTTCCTTTCATACCAAAAAAAGCAATAAAGAAGTTGTAAAATTTGGCTTTTCTTCCCAAAAAATGATGTAAAATTTCGCTGAACTTAAAATTTTGCTGAAAATTTTGAAAGATTTTTGAAATTTTAGTTTTTGAAATTTTTTTGTATAAATAAGAGTTTCGTGAGTGTGAGTCAACGTGGGTGTGAGTGAAGCTTGCGTGAGTGCACGTGAGTATGAGTTTTATTAAATTTATTCACGTGATTGTAAGTGAGTGTGAGTAGAAAAAATATGTTCGTGAGTGAGTGAGTGAGTGTGCCTGATTCAAAAATTCCTATCGTGAGCGTGAGTGAGTGTGTGTCACAAATCACTCTCTATTCCAGACTCTCAAGTTGTTGAGTAAGTCCCCATCTTATACCTCTATTTGTTTGAGTGGCATTGCGCACTGTGACGTCAAGGACAATGTTGAAGAGAAGGGGTGATAGTATACATCCCTGGCGCACTCCGGTTACCACATTAAAGCTACTTAAAGCGTTGTCATGAACAACTCTTCATTTAACGTCTGCATACAGTGCCTGAGTGAGTTGGATGATCTTAGGTGGAACACCTTTACACGCACGGGCGCTCCATATTGCATTATGGCTCAAGGGTCGAAAGCTCTTTCAAAATCGATAAAGACCATGTAGAGGGGGACCTGCCACTCTGCGGACTGCTCAATTATGATTCGCAAGCTATTGATGTGGTCAACACAACATTTTTGTGGACGAAAGCCAGCCTGCTGTGGTCTGAGATCATCCATTATAGCATCCGAGATTCTTTTATTGATGATATGCGCTATAATTTTATTAACTGCACTAAGGATTGTGATACCTCTCCAGTTCCTGCAGTAGGTCGCCTTTTTTAGGGATGTTCACAATGATACCTACCTTAAGATTGGCGTCGAGTTCAAATGATAACGAAAAGTTCTCGATATGGGGTAGCAGAATGTTAGCTGTTAATTGGGGATCAGCTTTAAGCATTTCGGGGGCTATATTATCAACACCTGGTGCCTTGTTTTCCTTTAAAGCGTTAATAGCGTTTAACACTTCGAGAATATCAGGACATTCAGTTGAGATATCCTGCCTGACTTTGTGGGATGGACATGAGCAAATATTCGAAAGATTATATAGTGGGTTTTGAAAGCATATAAGAGTAATGCTGTCTCCATATTTCCAATTGTTCATTCCTAGATGTTAATAGTGCTCCCTCGCTGTCCTTAAGTGGTTTCGTATTCAAGAAATTTTTACCAGTGAGTTTTTTAGTGATTGCATATAAATCCTTGGATCTGTGTTCTTCAGATGCTTTTTGGGCATCACAAGCTAGTGACTCGTGCCATCGTATTTTGTCATTTCTAGCACTTCGCTTGACTAGCAAATCGTGCGCCTGCACGCTTCCCCTAACGATGTCTTTTCACCTCGTGTTCTTGCTGTATTCTGTTTTGCCTTTATTTCTTTCCTTTCCAGTACTTACTTCCAGGTATCGTCAGACATCCACTGCGCTCATTTGGGTGTCCTGTAGCCAATATGTTCTCTGGCAGCATCGTTGAAGCTATTATTTATATTTTGCCATTCTATCACTGGGTGAGCTCGTTGTATAACCAATCTTTTTCTTAGTTCTTCCACGTAGTTGTTTTTGTACGTCATATTTACGTTCAGTGGATGGTGGCTTACGAATAGCTGCTACCCTTAGACGGAGACTACCAACTACGAGATGGTGGTCTGAAGAGCAGTCTGCCCCACGTTTGGAACGCACGTCCAGGAGATTTGATTTTCGGTCACTTTGTCTGGCGAAACCCACGTTACTTTGTGGCAAGTTTTGTGAGGAAATATGGTGCCTCCGATCACAAGATTGTTGTTGCTGCATATTTCTGTAAAAAGCTCTCCATTCTCCGTCATTCTACCGATTCCGTGCTGTCCCATTAAGGTTTCTCTACCAGTGTTGTCCGCACCTAGTTGTGCGTTGAAATCACCCATAAGTAACACGATATCTCCTCGTGGTATTGATGTCAACACTCGTTCAAGTTACTATAAAAGTTTTCTTTATCCAGAGTTTCAGAGGTTTCTGTTGGTGCATAACACTGCACACAGGTAAGGTTCCTGGCCTTAGTGCGGAATCTTGCTGTGATTATTCTGTCACCATGAGGTTTCCAGTTTATCAGTGCACTTCGGGCTTCCCTGGATAATAGTAATCCGACTCCACTCGACCTTTGTTGATCTGGCGGTTTGCCGGAATATAAAAAAGTAAAGTTTTCGGAGGTCTTGAATTCTCCTGTTTCTGGCCATCTGGTTTCGCACAATCCTAAAAGTAGCAGGATGTAGTTGGCGAATTCTCTGCGTACTTGGGCCAGTTTAGATGTTTTTAGGAGTGTGTGCACATTCCATGTTCCAACTCGTGTCATTTTTTTCATGCTGAAGGTCGTCACCTTGGTGATCCGTTGATTATTATTTGTTGCGGTTTCAGTAATCATTTCAGTTTAAGATTGAGGGACTGATTAGGCCTCCATCTGATCCTAGTGTTGGGGCTGCCAACAATCTCTAGGCAGGTCAAACAGTTGAGTTTCAGTGCCTGTTCATTTCGGTGGCCACCTAGTTACCTGAAACGCATCGGGTTTAGCATGCCATTCAGGGTACTCAACTGTGTGCCTTCTCACTCTAGCTGTCGACAGACGGGTGTCTGAAAGACATTACCAGGGGATACTTGGTATAAGACTGGAAGTACTGAGCTGCTTGGGAATTTCGAACAGAGGAATCGCTTCTTGTGATCCCCTAGTGAATGACTGATGATAGCTTTCCACACAAGTGCACCTCTGCGAAAGACCTCATCCAGCTGCTAAAATGTTTAATATTCTAAATTTAAAAACTAAATTGGCCAAAAATTGTGAACAGTTTGGATGCTTTTGGGATCTGACCATTCGTTTAGACTTTCGATTCTGGTTCCGAATCTGTTTTCCAAACTTTTCAATCACGTCAGGTTTTTGAGAAAATTTACGTAAAATTTCGCACAAATCGAATTTTTGGTAATTTTTGAATGTGTTTTTTGTGAAATTTATGGATGGTTTTTAAATAAGCGTGGAAGGTTAGGTTATAAGTGGCTGCTAACGCTTTAAGACAGCACACATAGACGTTCGTGATGGTAATGGGATTCTCCTACTACACTAAAAAAGAAGCTTCGTTAAAATAATGAAAATTGACATAAGCTTCATGAAAAATGACTCACGTTTTCAACAGAAGACAGGTTTCATTTGATCAATGAAACTGGGGGCAATACCATATTCGCAATTATTTAAACTAAGTAGTTTAATTATTCGTTTTCCCCATACAATTCATCTGTCAAAATCAAACGCCGTTTATATTTGACATTTAAATTGTATGGGGAAAACGAAAAATTAAACTAGTTTAAATGAATGCGAATATGGTATTAGTTAGAAAAATTACAACCCAAAATTGAAATTAATGAAAATCATTTATACAAAAGTGGTACCACTGGACTCAGGATGAGGCCCTTAGTCGATGCAGAAAGTTTCATCTAATTTAAAGGGGTGGAGAAAAACTTGACTTAAGCCACAAAATAAACAACACACTTTCACAATTTTTTTATATTTTTTCAGCATTCTCACACTATATCCTTGAATTTTAATACATTAGTAAAACCACGAAATAATATAAAACAATTCGAATTTTAGTAAATATGTAATTAATCAATTGCATTTTATTGGAAGTTTCGTAAAAAAAGTTTAGAAAAATTACAAAAAATCAGCTGTTTTTATTTTATTTTGAAATTTAAAGATTTTACGATATCATTAACCTGTTCAAACTTGATACCAAAAAAATGGTAGCATTCTCAAAACACCTTTTTAAAAAAATTAAATGTTAGGTTAGGGTGGCGGTGTACGATTTACACCTCGCATAGACCTTTTGGTCCATAGCGATACCACAAAAACTTTTTTCTTTTTCGCTAGCGGCGCAAGTTAAACACGTTCAAAGTCATTGCGAATCTCTTTAATATTCTAAGATCCATTCGCGTTATATCCTCCAAAGTATTAAAGCTTATCTGACCAGTAATCGATCGGAGACTTCTTGCCACCGCTGGACAGTGACAAAGTATGTGTTCTATCGTTTCATCCTCTCCTGGTGAGTCGCATCTTTTACAACTGGCGTCCGGGATGAGTCTAATATTCTTAGCATGAATGCCGATGAGACAGTGACCAGTTATTATTCCCGTCAGAGCTCGACATTCCCTTCTCGGAAGTGATAAAAGGTATTCAGTTTTCCCTTGGTCATAAGTTGGCCATAAAGTTCTGCTGATTTTGCATGTTGTTAGTTGTCCCCACTTCCTGTTCGCTACTGCAACATTTATGAAATCCCGTCTTTTTTTGAAGTGTTGGAGCGATGGTAAAACTAGCAAGTGGTACCTACAGCTCCAAGTTTCGCGAGTTAAAAAATTAAAAATTTTATAAAAAAAAATTTTAAATATATAAGTTTTTCTTTATGAATTCATTAAGAACACCTTGGAGAAGAAAAATGACGGATATCCGTCGAGCCCCAAAATCATGCCATTTTTTGGTATCAAGTTTGAACGGGTTAGGTTGTAAGTGGCTGCTGACGTTTTACGTCAACACACGTAGACTCTGAGGTCCATAATGATACCGTAAAATCTTTAAATTTCATATTTAAATATTTACAATCAAATATTACACCGTCCAACAAATTGCAACTTTTGGCTGTTCACATGAACCGGACCCGGAAATTCGGAAAGTTGGGCCAAAAATAAAGTACCCGTGTCTCCCAGTTTTTCTAGATCAATTCGCGTTTTCGTGAAAAATGCAACAAAAAAAAAAGTTTCCACAACAGAAAAAAATTATGCTATTCAGAAAGTGGGGTTAAAAAAAACACCCGTGTCTCTCAGGTTTTCGCGATCAATTCGCGAAAAACGCTAATTTTTTTTTTGCAATGTTAAAAAAAAATAAAATAAAAATAATTCAATAAATTTTTTCAAATTGCATTTTTCCTAAATTAATTTAAAAAAATTAAGTGAATATTTTATTTTTAGTCCCGAAAATTCTGAAAGTTGGGCCAAAAATAAAATTTTTCTAGATCAATTCGCGTTTTCGCGAAAAATGCAACAAAAAAAGTTTCCACAATAGAAAAAAATTATGCTATTCAGAAAGTGGGGTTAAAAAAAAAACACCCGTGTCTCTCAGGTTTTCGCAATCAATTCGCGTATTCGCGAAAAACGCTATTTTTTTTTTTTTTTTTGCACAGTTAAAAAATAAATACAAAAATAAAAATAATTCAATAAATTTTTTCAAATTTGCATTTTTCCTAAATTAATTTAAAAAAATTAAAGTGGGACTAAAAATATTTTATTTTTAGTCCCACTTTTCGAATGTAGTATTTTTTTTTTAAGTGTGCAAAAAAATGCATTTTCGCGAAAACGCGAATAGATACATAAAACATTGGGAGACACGAGAATTTTATTTTTAGCAATTTTTGTATAAGGACCGTAATTCTACTGTAAATCATGTATATTTATGTTTTATATTTATAATAAATAATGCAATAATTTTTTTCAAAATTGCATTTTTCGTGAATTAATATGGAAAACTTAGAACAATATTTTATTTTAAGCCCTATTTTCGGAATGTAGTAAATTTTTTCAAGTGTGCAAAAAAAAATGCATTTTCGCGAAAACGCGAATTGATATAAAAAAACCGGGAAACACAAGAATGTTATTTTGAGCCCCACTTTCTGAAAATCGAACATTTTTTTACATTGTAAATTTTTTTTTTGTTTGCGTTTTTCGCGAAAACGCGAATTGATCTAGAAAAACTGGGAGACACGGGTATTTTTTTTTGTCCCTACTTTCAGAATTTTCGGGTCCGGTCCATGTGTACAAAAGTTGTCGGACGGTGTTATACAAAAATAATTTTTTAATTACTTTAATAAAAAAACTTAAATTTTTTTTTTAAAGTCCTTTTTTGCAAAAATCCCAATTTTGAGTCAGAAGATAAACTCGGATTGGAGTGATATTTTGCATGTGAGTTACCCTCAGGGGACCGACACTTTTGGCCGGTATTAGAATTTGAACAGAGAGAAAAGCCTAAAAACGAGCCACCCAAGTGTACACTAGGGTTATAACTTTTTCAATTTTTAGCAAATATCAAAAAGTCCATCCCATAGTCGTATAGGCCATGAAAAAATATTAAGAAATGATGTCTTACTTTTTCGCGATCGTTAAAAAAGTTCACGCACCAAATGCGATGAAATTTTGAACATTAGTTTTTCTTTTAAGTATAAACAAATTAAATTTAAGTGCAAAATATTAAGGATTTTCTTGTAATTTCATTAATAAAAAAACAAGATATCATCAATTGAATGGAGGGTGCGAAAAAATCGCGATATTATGACGCTATTTCGCGAATTTTTTAAATTAGCTAAATTTTAGTGTCAAGTGATAGGTGCTGTGAGGCAGTAATTCTTTTTAGCAACTAAAGATTATAATCGCGGAATTTTGGTGCTTTTTCGCGGATGTTATAAATAAGTTAAATGTTGGTTCCTTCTGATATGTAGTCATGAGTAGAGATGGGCACCAATCAAGTGATTAACGTGAATCACGTGAATCACGCATGAATCACGTGATTCGTGAGTATTTTTTTTTCTACTCACGTGAGCGTGCGTGAGCGTGAGTAACACAAAAAAAATCGTGCGTGATCGTGCGTGAGTAAAATTCTTGCGTGAATTTTTCGTGATTTTAATAGTTTCCCAGATTTTTTTTTTGTTCGGTAACGTTTTTTTGATTTTTTCATGGTCTTTAAAAAAAATATAAATTTAATAAGTTTTTTAAATGTGTCATTAGGGAATTTGCACAGTGCTTCCATTAGGAAATGCCTTCAGATTCTGACATATAATAGGTAGTTCTTGAGGACATGTCCTAACATTGTCATCAATGAATGTTTGTTTTAAGAGTGTGAAAAAATTCTCTAAGACATCTTTAAGGAAATGTGTTCACAATAGCAGTATATCAAACTGAACTTTTACATCTGTGCAGTACCGTTTTAACCATTAGGGCACACTAGGCACGTGCACAGGGCCCTCGACCTAAGGGGCCTGAAATGCCAATAAATTCTGTTATACGGTTAATTTCTTTTAAAAGAAAATTTCTTATTTTCTTACAGAAAAAGTCTCAGAATCTAACAGATTTTTCGTATACACTGAGACTTTTTCTATAGGAGAAATTTGTAATATATCAAAAGTCTCAAATCCATTGAAATATTTGCTACATTAAAAGTTTCCGAATGTGAAATATTTTTCGTACACAAAATGTTTCATATTCTGAGATTTTAATAGTCTAAAGTTCAGAGAAGTTTTTCCAAAATAGAAAGTCTCAGATTCTGAGACACTTTTCGTATGCAAAGTCTCAGATTCTGAGACATTTTTCGTACAGGATATGTCTCAGATTCTGAGACATTATTACAACCAAATTCTTTTCACGAATATCATGGTTTTAATAAGTAAAAAAAAAATTAACTCAAGCTAAAATATCCCTACTTAAAATATATTTTTTTTAGTTTCTTTTTCTTAAAACAGGTAATAACATGAATTTAATTTGTACCACAAGAATGTGTTTTTTTTTGTCGTGCGACTTTTTACTTTCCAGCGGGGCCCCAAATTCTTTGTGCCCATTCTTGTGTACCCAGCGCCATACTTTAAGACGACCCTGAATCTTTGAACTTTTCAATTTCTGAGAAAAACATCGGAAAGTCGAAAAGTTATTTCTTAATATGATAAAGATAATTTATAAAGGAAATTGGATGGAAGAAAAAACTAATGGAAATACGAAGATTTTTGTCATTTTCATATGACCTATATCAGACATTTCCACAAAGACGACTTAGGGGAAATATCATGGGAATGTCAGCACCCCCTGACAACTGCTGAATATGATTGAGGAAATTTTGAAATTTTTTATGAAACTCTCCTCAACTCGGTATATAGAGATGTCATGGGGATGTCAGGTGTGTCCGCGAGCCGTCACCACGGATGGCTCAAGAACTTTCCCAACTGGGTAATGCATAAAAAAATATGACACACATTTTTTTACATATTTAAATTCGTGAGTATTTCGTGATCGTGATTACATCGTGAGCGTGATTAAATTTTTTTTTTACTCACGTGAGCGTGCGTGAGCGTGAGCAGAAAAAAATGTTCGTGCGTGATTACATTTTTTTTTTCGTGAGCGTGCGTGATCGTGATTGAAAAGTCAATACGATCCCATCTCTAGTCATGAGTGTATGATAATTTTCAAATAATTTAGATATCACGTCATAACATAAAATTTTTAAAACAAAAAAATAAAAAATATCATTTTTGGGGGAGTTTTAGAAATTGCATTCGGTGCGTGAACTTTTTTCACCAAAATGACCGAAAAAATTGATTTTTGTTATCTGTACAACATTGCCCATAGCGTGGTGGGATGGACTTTTTTTGTTCAAAAAAAGTTATAACCCTAGTGTACACCATTTCTAATTGTACAAATGTATTTTAAAATTATCCAAATATATTTTAAAACTCACCAAATGAATTTTAAAATGGTCCAAATGTATTTTTAAATTGTCCAAATACATTTTAAAATTGTCCAAATTAATTTTAAAATTGTCCAAATATATTTTAAAATTGTCCAAATGTTTTAAAAAATTTACCAAGTGTGTTTTAAAATTGTCCAAATGTAGTTTAAAATTTTCCAAATGTATTTTAAAAGCTCCTCCAATATATAAAAACATGTTTTGAAAACATTTTAGTTTAGGATATATTTTTTGAACTATCCACGTGCATGTGTACATATATTTTTTTGTATTCTACTCTTTTTTTATTTATTTTCATTAGTTTTTTTTTTTTTAAATGTTCAAAATAAACACATCTCTGTATACGATTAAATGGACGAATAGAAAAACAAACCGACAACAAGTCGACCAGACCGTCTTAACGGCAGACTGTCAGCCAGACGGGTTGGAGAGAGAAGTAGTCGTTGTTGTGATCGGTGCTGCCAGATAGCTTTTGTGAAATACCGTGATGCAAAAAATTATGACCCAAAATAAACACATTTCTGAAGAAGTAAGAAAATTACAGTCGGTCAAGACCGGTCATATAATACCCTACACCAGTGTTTCCCGGAAAATGGGTCCCAAGTTCAAACATGAACCGATTGGATCTATCTTTTGTCAAATCTTTAATAAATGTAAAAAAACAATCGAAAACCTAATTTGAGTGAAATAGGCTTCTATTTGTTGCCAATAAACCGCTTTAACTGAATATCTAGCGAATTTTTTTTATGGGGCCTAAGTCCAAACGATTATAATCATAAGGTTATTAAAGTACAAGTTAAAAACATACAAATAAAATTTTAATAAAATATTTCCTATTTTTATGAAATTTGAGAGATTTATGTGAATATCGGGAAGGTGGTTTGTATGGGGGCTAAAAGAAGATTCCTCTGAAATTTGGAATGGTAATTATTAAATGCAAAACACGTTTACCTGCCAAATTTCGAAAGGATACCTATTATAATAATTTTATTACAATCAAACCAGGTTAACGAACTCCAAGGGACCAGTAAAAATAGTTCGTCATAGGCGAAGTTCGCTATAAGCGGGGTATATTTTATATCAACCAAATTGTATTTTTAAAAAAAAGTTCCAATTTTTTTCATTTGATATTTTTTTTAAAAATTTAAATAAATTTTATCAAAATTATAATATAAACCAAAAATGCCGAACTTTTTGTGCCTTTGGTAAACATGATTGCTGCACATTAAAAAATTTATGGGAGTTCGTTATAAAGAAGTAAATACACATGAAATTGTATTCGTGGGACCATAAAAGTAGTTCGTTTTAACCGAGAATTCGCTATAACCGAGTTCGTTATAAAAGCAGTATTTTGTGTGAAAATTGTTGCCACAGAATTAGTTCGTTATAACCGAGTTCGTTATAACCTAGTTTGACTGTAATTAAAATAGTTTTTTATCCACGCCTTAAGAAGGGGCGAGGCTTAAAAAATTTACATTTTTAATCCCCTGGGTCCATGCGAAGGCAAACATAAAAATGTTTTATTTGTTTAACCCATTTCATACCAGCGTGAGTTTGAACACACGCTTATAAATTCTTAAAAAAACATGAAAAAATAATAGTAAATAATTAATTTTTTTGGAGTTTTTATTACGGTTCGGTCTATTAGTGAAGAAAGAAGATATTTTTGAAAAACTTTCACAAGCCCGCCCTTCACAAGGGGAGGGGAGCAGTTCCAAAAAAAAAAATTCATGAACTTTAAACGTCTGGTAAGAAATGAGTTATCGAAATACAAAAAATCATCTGAAAGTTGACGTTTTTTTAGAGGTAGGTTAAGTTCTTAAAGGGGGAATCCCTAGTCCGATGTGTCCCATTTCCGAGCTCAGCCTGCCTAGGAGAATAAGACATATTTGTGCCAAACTTGAGGAGTCTATATCTTTTTAACACGACTGCATCGTGTTAAATACAGACGGACAGACATCGCTAGAATGTCATAGAATCGATCACTAATCAGTAATATATATACTTTAAGGGGACTCCGGCCGATATTTTGATGCGTTACACACGGAATGAGAAAGTGAGTATACCCCCATGCTGTAGTTGGAGGGTATAAAAAGCAGATCTGAGGAAGTATGTAGGTTAAATTACACAGTGCAACAACCAAAATTGGAATGGGCTGAAACCCAAAACAAATTAAACGTGACATATCCCACAACAAAACCCTCAAGGTGTGTTTTTAGTTCAGCGCTAATTTTTTTTACACGCATTTGAAGTTGTTGAACTTTTTTTATAATTATGATAATAATTCCGTGAAAACTGAATAAGGCTTATACTTAATGTTGTAATTACCTTTTAATAACAATCATACGCAATGGTGCACAGTTGTTTATATTTTATAATTTAAATGTTCAGTTAGCATGTACTGCCCCGATTGCAGCGAAATTTATACCTGTTATAGCTGACGTAATTTCGAGCTTAACTTTAGACACTGGACTCCACATGTCCAATTAGGGCATCACCAGGGGTTTAAAATCACCAATTTTAAATGTGTGTAAAAAAATCTAGCGCTGAACTTAAAAAAAAATCTTAAGGGTTTTGTTATGTAAAATGTCAACTTTCATTTGCTTTTGGTTTCATCCCATTCCGATTCGGAAAATTCGATTTTGTATCACTGTGTTACAGGCCATAGTGGCTTGAAGTTTATTTAGGCTTGATTACTCAATGCTGTGTTATAAAATAACTCTCCGTTAAATTTAACTTTTTCATACAAATTTTGACATAAGGCTCCGTTAAATCGGCAGTTAGCAGCTAACTTTTAATTGAGTAATCCGCCCTTAAAAAGGTTACAGTTGATCAGAAATGACTTGTGCAGATGGTGTGGGGATGAAGAGATAGTAGAAGATTGATTTCATTATCTTTGTCATTTCATTGCCTTGCACTATCTCGCACTCAATTTAATTGTTTTGGCTCTTACTTCAT
This sequence comes from Pegoplata infirma, assembly GCA_963921195.1. Classification (NCBI taxonomy): domain Eukaryota; kingdom Metazoa; phylum Arthropoda; class Insecta; order Diptera; family Anthomyiidae; genus Pegoplata; species Pegoplata infirma. The sequence goes on from OY992539.1 coordinate 171,052,441, forward strand.
TCAGGAACTAGAGGAACCTACAAATGCATGGACGTGTGAAAAAGATGGATACATACTTTTTTACTCATCATATTTTCCTTTAATAGTTTCAATACCCTAAGGAAAATTTTGACTGTGGTACTCGTTATAGTTTTCGCGGAAAGCGGGTTCGTTCTATGGATCAGACACATTCATTTTTGTCACGATCACATTGTTAGATCCGTAGCTGTCATGGATACGGGTATTTTTTTATAAGCTAATTGATTTTCTAAAATGAACTGCGGTATGAGCTCTGATGTCTTCCTTAGAGAAGACTACATAATGACTTCATTCTGTGTAGCCAACGCTATACTAAATGCTAGCGTCTTTCAGATGCAGTTTCCATGAACTAGGGAATTTTTTAGGATACAAAGTTTCATGGCTTTAAGAAGAAGGTGATGACCAGTCATCTCCTTAGGTTAGGTTAGGTTGTAAGTGGCTGCTGACGTTTTACATCAACACACGTAGACTCTGAGGTCCATTGTGATACCACAGGACCGTAATAGGTTTCCCTACTAGTCCCTGTCGTTAAACCAATTTGAGCCTCTTATCAAACTCCTTAGATTTTGAATTTTGACATCTGACAAATCAGAAAGATCGTACAGCTCCCTAGATCCCAGTGAAGCAAGTCTCTGACCAGAAAGTGCCGGGCAATGGCAAATAAAGTGTTCGATAGTTTCCAACTCCTCTTCATCCATGCAACTTCGGCAAAAGTCATTCGGCGGCACATTTAACCGCTCTGCGTGCTTCCCTATAAGACAGTGTCCGGTAATTATAGAAACCACCATCGAAATCTCTCCTCTTAGAAGCGATATCAGCTCTCTTGTGCGCTCCTGATTAAGAGAAGGCCAAATCAGTTGTGTTGTCTCACACGTCCATCCATTTGCCCATCTTTGATTAGTCTCCGTCGCAGAACAAAGCCGTAGGTTTTGCTTGCAAGTTTCTAGAGGCATACCAACACATTACAATTCTGTTTGAACCTGTAAGGTAGTTCAAAGTCTTGCAAGCTCATCGGCCTTGCAATTCCCTGGATCTTGTTTTCAGTAACATTGAATCCAGGGACTTGACCGCGGCTTGACTGTCAGTATAGATGTTGACTGCGGTTGTAGACAAGACATTGCAGCTCAACCAGTCAGCCACTTCCTTTATTGCCAGCATCTCTGCCTGGTAAACACTGCAATAATCTGGCAATCTTCGAGCCAGGCTCAAAGCCTGGTAAACACTGCAATAATCTGGCAATCTTCGAGCCTGGCTCAATCCAAGCTCTTCCGAATAGACTCCAAGGCCCACTTGTTCGTGCAGCCTCGATCCATCTGTGTAAAAATTTATGGTGGCTCCACTACCCGGCATGTCCCCTATTCAAGACTCCGTGGATGGTAACATAGTGGTAAAGTGGCGCTCAAAGAGGGAGCACAATCCACATTTTGTGGTATTGTTACCTTCTTCAAGATCGCGCTATGGCCACAATCGCTTCTCCTCCATTGCAGCGTGCTATTAAGTCGAATTGCCGACGCAGTCGCATACTGCCTACCCAATATGTCCAATGGTATCAGGTGAAGGAGGATTTCTAATGCAGCCGTAGGTGTAGTACGAAGAGCACCAGTGATGCACATCGACGCCATTCTCTGTACCTTCGTGATAAAGACACAGTTCGCTTTTGTTTCTAAAGCAGGCCACCAGACAATGATTCCATACAGCAAAATTGGACGCACCACTGCTGTATAGATCCAATGAACGACTTGAGGGCTAAAACCCCATCGTTTTCCAATGGCCCTTTTACAGGAATACAAAGCAATCGTTGCTTTTCTCACCCGTTCCTCAATATTACGCCTGAAATTCAGCTTCCTATCTAGAAACACTCCAAGATACTTGGCTCCATCTGAGAAGGTGATTTCAGTACCGTCCAGAGAAATAGGATCAAAGGATCTTATTTTTCCTTGTAAACAAAACAAGCTCTGTTTTTTGGATTAACTCCTAGACCACAGTCTCTTGCCCATTTAGACAGATCTTTCAGAGAACCCTGAAGAATGTCCCTCAATGTTGGCAGATGCTTCCCCTTTACCGCTATCGCGACATCGTCAGCATATGCGACAACATGACAACCACGTGCTTCTAGATATAGCAGCATTAAATTCAGTGCCAGGTTCCAAAGAAGCGTCAAAAGAACACCTCCTGCGAAGACTTAGTACATTAAAAAACTAGACATATAATCTAAGATACACATGTACCCTATCTGGAACATAAGAGACATTAGAAGACCTTTTTTTTTTTTTTTTCCGAACGGTCATACCTTACACTTACCCACCCCAGGTTAGGTTAGGTTATGGTGGATGGCATTGGCATAAACCAATGCCCATAGAGGCCGACTAGTGGCCCATTATGATTCCAACCGACCGAGAGGGCTCGTTCCCATGACGAAGGAACACGTACACACCATGGTCCGAACCATAGCGGATAAGGCTGGATAAGTAAGGATAGTAATAAACCAACTACAGACTCTTAGTCATCAGTCGGTTTATTATAAAGACACTAAATACATTTATATACAATTACTACAACTACATAATTTCTACAAATAATTAAGAATTGATAGTCCCGAATTAACTACAAACGTTCAAAGAAATTAAAATAATCATCGTCACGCAATCTATTCAAATATGTCAAAATAGTCGATTTCACAAGAGCATAATTCTCCGAAAAGTCAACAAACCTGTACAACGTATTAAAATCAGTGCACATCCTACGAATAGGATCTGCAAAAGCATAATTCGTGCGACAAAAATCAATATATAGAAAGCTGTAATATCTAGTAGGCCGAAAAGGGACATTGAAAAACAACTTCCCGACAAGAAATTCAGAATCAACTTCGCCCTTAATAACCTTTAAAATAGTATTCAACATAATACGTCTACTCTTCAGAGTAGGAAGTTTTATCAACGCCAATCTTCCATTATATGATGGAAGATTGCTATAGTCCGGACCCCAGTTAAGGTTCCTAAGACAAAAAAGTAAAAATTGTCTCTGTACCGATTCAATCATATCACTATGAACGACATAATATGGATCCCAAACAATACAAGCAAATTCCAAAATTGGTCTTACCAATGAGGTAAATAATTGTTTCGTTATATAGGGGTCAGAAAATTCCTTCGCCCAGCGTTTCATAAATCCAAGAACGCCATAGGCCTTATTCACCATAGTCTCCACATGCGCATTAAAAGTCAACTTTCCATCCAAAAGAATTCCGAGATCCAAAATAGGTACTGAGAAGTCAAAAACTTCGACCTAGCAAAAGTCATGTGCTTACACTTTTTCAAGTTCAGCTCCATGAGATTGCAATTGCACCAATTATAAAATCTATTCAAGTCATGCTGCAGCAATAACTGTCCAACAGGAGAACTGTAAGACAAAAAAAGCTTAACATCATCAGCAAACATCAAAATATTAGAATGAATAATAGAAGATGGCAGATCATTCATAAACAACAAGAAGAGGACAGGACCAAGGTGACTGCCCTGAGGGACACCAGAAGCAACACTTATACATCTAGAATGGGTCTGCCTAAAAAGGACACATTGCTCACGATTCCTCAAATATTAAGATAACCATTGCAAAACGATACCATTAAATCCAATTACACTCAACTTGTAGAGCAAAAGATTATGGTTGACCTTATCCAATGCCTTACTGAAGTCAGTATAAATCGCATCAGTCTGTAGACCTGAAGTAAAACCACTAATGATATTAGAAGAAAATTGAAGCAAATTAATATTAGTCGATCGACCCTTACGAAAACCATGTTGACATGGTACTAAAATGGAAGATAAATGGTAAGAAACAATATCAGTGACAAGTTTCTCAAATAGTTTAGGAATTGCACTTAGTTTAGCAATTCCCCTGTAATTCGAAACGTTCACAACACTCCCAGATTTATGTAGCGGAATTAAAAAAGATTTCTTCCAAAATGAAGGAAAGTAACCAATTCTCAATGAAGAGTTAAACAAAAATGTCAATGGAGCTGATAGAGCCCCCGAGCAAAATCTTAAAACAGAGGACGGGACCCCATCGGGACCAGCGCTATACGTAATCTTCAACTTGTTCATGTTTGAAAGAACAGAAGCTACGTCCAACTGACGTATTCCAAAAAACACTCAAACAAAATTCTATAAAACATATCCAACATTATATCAAAATCACGCACCCCTTCAATATCAGTGCAAAATGATGACCAATCAACGTTTGAAAGAAGTGAATCTAACTTCATAAAATCCGCGCGCTGGAAAGAAAAAACTTTACTGTGAGACGAAACAGATAATGGCAAAGTCCCAAATGGAAACGAATAAGTAATACCTAGAGTTGGGTGATAACAATCCTCAGGAGTTGATACGGTATCAACTCTACTCACCTCACATAACGATGGGTCATTAAAGTCCAAAATTCTACGTTTGGAATTTAGCACATAATTCAATTGAAACAAATTTAAATCGGGTAGCGGAGATAAAAATTTTAGCGAAGTATCATCCGAAGACAATGGAATTAATGACTGAGAGTCCGGCAAAGCATCAGCTTTTGTCGAGTGGTGTGGTCTTACAAACTAAATGTTTTATGACTCGTATTCGTCTACGATATTCTCCTAACGATATGGTCTCATGCATCTACGATATGGTCAGCTCGTCGTATGGTTTCTCGCATTTGTTTCCTTGGAAGATAACGTATTGGGTTCCAAATTTCTTTTATTAATTTTAAGTGTAAAAATCGTAATTTTTTATTTTGTGACCAAAAATACCGTTAAATCTGGCAGCTATGCTTGCTGTGATCCATCGTTAAAAGGCAAACAAACAAAATCAAAACAAGTCTCACACAATCAACCAAACTCCAATGATTTTCTATAGTAAGTGTATGTCAGTTGGTATATTTTTTTGGTTGTTTTCGATTATACCCAAGCACTATGAGTTCCTCCATATGGAGAAGCAGGCAAACTTACTTGAATGCTAACACACATTCGGCGGAGGAGCATACGAACATACAAACAGATATACATAGTACGACGTACGACGAGAACAACACTCATTCGGACGCGTACATACTTATGTATGTACGATGGTGTTGTTTTTTGTTTTTTTTTTTTATTTTTTGTGTTGCCGGAGTATAAAAGTCTCGCAGCACAGCTGTTAACTAGTTAGTTGCTTTGAAACACTGCTGATATTCACAACAAATCATCTAGATAAAATATTCCCAATAGACATTCATATTTCGAAAAACAAAAATTTATCCATACAGAGAAAATTTTACGTAGTGTTTTATGTTTTAAACAGTTTGCTTGAACTAAAGAACTTAGAATTTTGATATCGAAAATTAAAAAAAAAAAAAATATTTTTATTAGAACTTATCAAATTAATTTAAAGATCTTTCTTTTAAACAAAAAAAAAAATAACCGAATATCAGAGAGCGTGTCTACAAATAAAACAACTCAAAGTTCAATAATATTTTTTTATAAAAAATAAAATTAAACATTTTCAACAATAAAAAAAAAGAAATAAATAATATACATTAATTTGTTGTTATAATAAAATTAATTAACATAAATTAATAAAGTGGCCATTTAATTTATTATTACAAATCAACAACAACCATTAAAAAATGATCAAATTATAATAATAAAAAATTTAATTAATACAATTTTATTCTAATAATAAAAAAGAAAGCCTGCTGTTGTGATATATATAGAATTATAACAAAAATTAAAAAAAAAAATAATTATAAACATTTATTTATAAAAAGTAAAAACATTTTCAATTTAACAATTAATCCCAATAATATGGAAGTTTTAACAGTACAAAATCAATATAATGATCAACATTATAATGATATTACAACAACAAGAATTAAAAGTAAGTAGTCGATCAATTCACTTTAATAGTTTTAATCAATTTAATTAAATTATTTCACGCCAAACAAAATTATTTTCATATTATTCAAAGGCACGTGTTATCACAAAAAAAATTAATAAAAATTTTGTTGTTTTATTTTATAAGGCCTTGACACACATTTATTATTTAAAAAAATTCTGGTAACAAAATTTTTTATCAAGAACTTAATTTTTTTTTTTTAACATAAAGGAAAATTTTAATCCATAAATTAAATTAAACCATAAAAAAGTATTTTTTTAGTTTTTTTGCAATTGTGATTAATTTTAAATTGTTATTGCAAAAAACAATAACTTTTTAGATAAAAAAGTATTTGAAAGCAAAAACCTTGCTGAATTACAAAAACAAACATAATTTTTTGATCCTCGAAAAATTGGGTAAGCAAAAAACGTGCTTTTAAAATTACCAAAACAAAATTTACAGTTTTTTTCTAAAATTATCTAATTAATAATAATAATATAATAATTTGATCCAATGATCGGGTTTTATTTATTTTTCCAATTTAATTACAAATCATTTTTATTAATTTAAACCTAAACGAGAACTGGTAACAATGACCGTCGTCTCGTTGTAGCGAAATCGACCAAGGGTTTTTGTGGGAATCGAGGCTAGAAAAATAAAATCATTTTCCTCATTTTTTCAACTTTCTTAAAAAACAATAAAAAATTGTTTGAAAATCACAAACTTAAAAATTAAATATCTCTTTATATTGACCTGATCTGTCAAAACGGAGAATGCCACTGTGTTCTACGACCCAAAATTAAGTTTGGATGTCTCGGCGTTTTGTTGTTTCAATTTCACGTACTTACAGTGTTATTCGAGTTTCATCAAAAACTTATTAGTTGAGAATTTGTTTTTAAGCTACCAGACTTACAAGAAAAACATGTTAATTTACAAAAAAAAATATAAATTTATACTTTTTTTAGTTACCTAAAATTACCAAGAAGAGGACTTTCATGCAAATGTATGTTCTTTTCCCGTTAGTCTTAGAACAGCAAAAACTAAAAATATCCACGCAAATCAAAGAATTTGCTTTAAAATGGCATCAATTTTTTAGTGCATACACAGAAAAAAATAAAAAAAAATTTTGAGTAAATTTTTAATACTATTGAGTAAAAAATTACTCAATTTTCCACCAGTAAACGATTTAATAGTATTGAGTAAACTTTTAATAAAAAATTATTAAATGCTTAATAAAAAATTTGAGTAAATTATTAATTCACACAATTAAATCTTTACTCAAAATTTTTTAATATTTTTAAGTAACTTTTTAATTGTGTCAAGTAAAAATTTACTCAAAATGTATCAAACTATTTTTTTAAAAAGTTTAAAAAGTTTCTAATTTTTTTTTCCAAAAAAATTGCTTTTACAAACTTTACCAAATATACTTATGTCTTCAAGACAAAGTAAAATTTTATAAAGATGATTTCAAACTTTCATATACATATACAAAAAACAATAAACTAAATGAGAATTCAAAACACCAAGAGAAAAAAAAAAATAAAAAAAAATATTAAATTTGTATTAAATTATTTACTCAAATTTTATTTTCAATTTTTGAGTAAATTTTTAATTGCGTCAATTAAAAAATTACTCATTTTTTTTTTTCAAAATTAAACAAGTGATTACTCAAATTTGTTTCCTCCATATTTTTTTCTGTGTACTTTTGCATATTTTGCGGATAATAACAAGGGAGCACCCAAAAAATTATTGGCTTAAAATTTTCAATTAAATTTATTTATCAACAAAATTTAAATGAATCAATCAATTTTTTGATAAAAATTTTTGTTATTTACAAATCCACTGCAATGGGAACACATACGAAAAATCTCCTCCCATCCTACTACTTTTTTTGTAAATTAATTTCAGGTTTTTAGGGAAATTAAGGGTTGGTCAGCAAGAATTTCAAAACACTATTTTCCGTTAAAAATTACTGTTAACATAGAAATTTTTCAAAAGACACATTCGACATTTTCGAACTACCTTAGGGTTCTATAGTCGAAAAGTCGATTAATCGACTTTTTGTATGAAAAAGTCGAAAAGTCGAAATCGACTTTTTTTGTTCTTAAAAAGTCGAAAATTCAACTTTTGCTTTCGATTTTTTTAGATCTTTTTTTTTAATAACAACTGAAGCTATTGGCATCTCCATGTATTTTGTATGTGAAGCAAAAATGTCAATGCCAAATTCATGAGTTAGAAAGTGTTAAGTGCAATATTTACCAATATTTTTGATTATTGTAAACACCTCAGTGATAGGGTTCTATAAATCGAAAGTCGACTCTTTTGCTTTCGATTTTTTCAACCTTTTCCACATTTTCGATTTCTTCGACTTTTTTTAATAATTCAAATACAAAAAAAAAATAGCACCAAAATGCTTCCAACAAGTCAAAACTAAACTTTTATTTACAAAAAAATCGACTTTTTAAAAGTTGGAAAAGGTCAAAAAAAGTTAAAAAGTCGAAGAAAGTCGAAAAAAGTCGACTTTTAAAAAAATCGAAAGGTCGACTTTTTAAAATTTGAAAAAAGTCGAAAAATCGACTTTTTAGAAATTGCAAAAAGTCGAAAAGTCGACTTTTTGTTGCGACTATATAACCCTAAACTACCTATTCGAACTCTAGCAACTATCACCATTGCTGTATCTTTATTTTTTATTATCTTTGGTTATTTAGTTTTCCTTTCGAATTACAATTTTTCAACTCACCAGATTTTTTCGCTTTAATTTATTTGAATGCATTAATTAACAAGTAAGAAAGTTATATTCGGCTGTGCCGAATCTTTAAATACCCTCCACCCATGTAATGATTTAAAAAACAAAAAAGTTTGTTTTATTTATACCTCAGGAAATAAAAAAGTACCAAAAAGTGTACTTTCGGTACTTTTAATAAAAGGTACTTTTTATAAAGGTACTTTTTATAAAAGGTACTTTTTATAAAAGGTACATTTTATAAAAGGTACTTTTTATAAAAGGTACTTTTTATAAAAGGTACTTTTTTTGAGAGGTACTTTTTATAAAAGGTACTTTTTATAAAAGGTACTTTTTATAAAAGGTACTTTTTATAAAAGGTACTTTTTATAAAAGGTACTTTTTATAAAAGGTACTTTTTATAAAAGGTACTTTTTATAAAAGGTTCTTTTTATAAAAGGTACTTTTTATATTAGGTACTTTTTATAAAAGGTACTTTTTATAAAAGGTACTTTTTATAAAAGGTACTTTTTATAAAAGGTACTTTTTATAAAAGGTACTTTTCATAAAAGGTACTTTTCATAAAAGGTACTTTTTATAAAAGGTACTTTTTATAAAAGGTACTTTTTATAAAAGGTACTTTTTGTAAAAGGTACTTTTTATAAAATTACTTTTTATAAAAGGTACTTTTTGTAAAATATACTTTTTATAAAATAACTTTTTATAAAAGGTACTTTTTGTAAAAGGTACTTTTTATAAAAGGTACTTTTTATAAAAGGTACTTTTTATAAAAGGTACTTTTTATAAAAAGTACTTTTTATAAAAGGTACTTTTTATAAAAGTTACTTTTTATAAAAGGTACTTTTTTCCGGAAGGTGAACCGACATTGCAAATTTCAATTTTCTAGTGTCTTTATTTAAGGAAATATAAAATGTAACAAAAGTACATATTTGTACCCTTTTTACCCTATTAGAAACATCATTGGCAAAAAAGCAGCCTTAGGGGATCTATATTTCGAGAGGTTAACATACAGTCCATTGGCAAAAAAGCAGCCTTAGGGGATCTATATTCCGGGAGGTGAACATACAGTCCAAATTTCAAGTCTATGTGACAATTTTTTAAGAAAATATAAAAGGTACCAAAAGTACAGATTTTTTCCCTTTTTACCCCCTTAGAATCAACATTGGCAATAATCCAACCGAACTGGATCTATATTCTAGGATGTGAACATACGTCCAAATTTCAAGTTTCTATGTCCATTATTTCATTAGATATAAAAAGCACCAAAAGTACAGTTTTTTACCCTTTTGACTCCCTTAGAATCAACACTGGCAAAAATCCAGCCTTAATGGAAATATATTCCGGGATTTGAACATACAGTCCAAATTTCTAGTCTCTATGATCATTATATCAGGAGATTTAAAAAGTACCAAAAGTACAGTTTTTTACCCTTTTTACCCCCTTAGAATCAACATTGGCAAAACTCCAGCCATAGTGGATCTAAATTGCGGGAGGGTAACATACAGTCCAAATTTCAAGTCTCTACGACCATTATATCGGGAGTTATAAAAAGTACCAAAAGTACAGTTTTTTACCCTTTTTACCCCCTTAGAATCAACATTGGCAAAAATCCAGCCTTAGTGGATCTTTATTCCAGGAGGTTAACCTACAGTCTAAATTTCAAGTCTCTAACTTTAGCGGTTTGAGCTGGGCGATGATGAATGAGTATGTCAGTAAGTCACATTACTCTTTTATATATTTAAATTTTCCGGATTTGGGCGATTTTTGCCATAAAGTTTATTTCTGCCTTTTATTATTTAACAAAATTTATTTTTTTAAATGAAATTATTTTTTTTTTTTAAGAAATCTGAACAAAGTTGAATTTTGGCGATATTTTACATCCGCCTTGGCGACAAAGCCAAAAAAAGTCTGGCAACCCCGTTAATATGACTAAGCAAAAAATAGACACACACACACACATGCTATATAAAAATAACTATTAATTTTTTTATTATTACTTAAGTGCGTATGATACTTGCTTGTTTCAAGTTACTTGTTGCTGCATTTATTAGGGTTTTTCTATAAAAATTTCGATAACTTAAACCAAAAATTTTGAATTTATCGAAATTCCCATAGAAAAACCCTAATAAATGCAGCAACAAGTAACTTGAAACAAGCAAGTATCATAAAGGCATTAACGAACTTTTTTTTAATTAAATTTAGATTTTGTTTTACATATTTTAAAGTTTTTTTGTAAAGATTTTTTTCTTTTTTTTCCATTTTGTTATTTTGTTTTTCATTTCCGTTTTCTTTGTTATGTATCTACACAAAATATGAGTTAATTTAGGGCCATGTTGGAAAAAAATAATGGATTTTTTCAGTAATTCACTCATAACTTTTAAAATAGTTAACCGATTTAGAAAAAAAATACATGAGTTTTTGCCTGGGAAAATTACGCAACTTTTGGTACCCCAAGCGTTTAAATCGGTTTCGGAGTATTGCCAAAAACGTGATTTCAACAGACAGACAGACAGACGGACGGACAGACAGACAGACAGACAGACAGACAGACGGACATCGCTAGATCGACTTAAAATCGATCAAGGATCATGAATATATATACTTTATGGGGTCCTAACCCAATATTTCAATGTGTTACATACGGAATGACAAACTTATATATACCCTCTATCACCAGAGTGGAGGGTATAAAAATATATACAAAAAAAAAGCATTTCTTTATAATTTTGTAATAAGCTTACAATTCATTTGTTAAATCAATCATTATTTTGATTGACTTCAGAGGAAAAATTGATAAAATTTGTAATCCAAAAAAATTTGATTGAAAAATATTCAATGAATCACCTATTAATTTGGTGATTAGTATAACAGTTTTCTTAATTGTAGAAGTTGCAATCAATAAATTGTTTGAAACCTCTTTTTTGGTGATTGAAATTCATTTTACATTTCCAAATTTTTTGGAACACATTTCTATTGCAATTGATTCTGGCATATATTCTTAGGTAACGACGAACACCAGATTTTTCCGCTTTAATTTATTTGAATACATTAATTAAAAAAATATACAAAATTATCGGGTTTTACGTGTTTTATTGTTGGCAAAATATTGAAAAATAAAAAATAAGCATTTCTTTATAATTTTGTAATAAGCTTACAATTCATTTGTTAAATCAATCATTATTTTGATTGACTTCAAAGGAAAAATTGATAAAATTTGTTATCGAAAAAAAATTTATTGAAAAATATTCAATAAATCGCCTATTAATCTGTTGATTGGAATAACAATTTTCTTAATTGTAGGAAATTCAATCAATAAATTGTTTGAAACCACGTTTTTCGTGATTGAAATTCGTTTTCAATTCTTTCTGTGAGGTCGTAAAATTTTTGTTATTTAAAATTTTAAATAACGATGAAAATTTTTCTTATTGTTAGCAAACTTTGGTTATTAAGTCGTAATAAAACTTTAAAAATTAACAAATTTCTCAGTGCGGCGAGATAGTCAGAATCACCACAAATTTACAATGCTTATTTTTAGCTTCTATAAAAGTAAAGATCCGAACTGTGATCATTTAAAGTTGGAATCTACTATAGGTGATTTTCAGAGTCGAACTGTGAAACTACAAACCATTTTGAAATAATAATAATTTTGATGTCATAATCAAGTATTTTTAAATATTTTTTCTTTTAAATTACACTGCGTGACAAAACTAACCACAATTTTAGAAAACAAGAGGTGTGACCAACATTTCAATATATTTCGGACATGCTGAATCGAATGGCTTACTCAGTTTTTCGATGTATGGTACAGTTTTCTTGCAAAATGTCATTAAAGATTGGCTGATTTTCATCTGCTTTTTTAACAAAAAAATTTCAAAATTTGGTTTGAAATTTTTCATTTATTTAAGTTTTCGCGAAATTAACCCCTAAATTGGTCTCGGATAAAAAACTTGCATTTTGTGGCTCATAAAGGCATCCATGACACTACCAATAGTGGACAACAAACTTCTATGTTATATGGACGATCATGAGGAAAATCGCGAAAACCGTTTTTTTGGATATGGCAGCATCACTTTACGAGATGATTTAAGGCTTCGTCTTTTAGTATATAATGTGGGAACCTCAAAAAATGAATTGACCCAAAATTTTTCCAAAAAAGTTTTCATTTGCATAATTTATCTTAACAAAAACTATTATTATTGTGTGGCAAACACTGAAATAATAGTTTTTGTTAAGATAATTTTTGCAAACGAAAACTTTTTTGGACAAATTTTTGGTCAGTTTGTTGGTTAAGGTTCCCACATTATATACTAAAAGATGGAGCCTTAAATCATCTCGTAAAGTGATGCTGTCATATACAAAAAAACGGTTTTTCGAGATTTTCATCATAATGGTCCATATAACATAGCAGTTTTTTGTCCACTATTCGTATCGTTAGGGATGCCTTTTTGATTCACTAAAAGCAAGTTTTTTGTCAAGGACCAATTTGGCTGTAAATTCCGCGAAAACCTTAAAAAATGAAGAAATTCGCGAATTTAAGGGATTAAGATGAAAAGCTTTAAACCAAAGTTGCATAAAAAATATTGCTACAAGTCATATCTTTGTTTTCCATGCCATAAAATTTATAAATCATTAACTTTGAAAATTTTTTTGTTAAAAAACTGACTTGAAATCCGCAAATCTTTAACGACATTTTGCAAGAAAACTTTACCATACATCGAAAAACGGAGTACGTCATTCGAATCAGCATCTCCGAAATATATAGAAATGATGGTCGTAACTCTTGTTTATTTTTTAGTGTTACGCAGTGTTACCATTCATTTTTGTTTTTAATAATTACAACCTAACCAAACAATGGCCGTAGTCTCGTTGTAGCGAAACACACCTAGAGTTCTGGTGGAAATCGAAACCAAGGATGCTACACTTCTATAAGGATGATTAAAAAACTGAACAAATGGCATCGTTATTCATTATTCACTTTTTTTATTCAGTTGTATTATTCACTTTTTTTGATGCGTTTTTATACACTTTTTTGCTGCTTTTTGTTAACACCGGAGATTCCCAAAAAAAAGTGAATAATTATTCACTATCTATTTTTTGTTAACACTGGAGATCCCCAAGAATACAATACGAAAAATTAATAAAAGAGTGAATTTTTATTAATAATTATAAAAAAATATTAACTTTTTATTCATAACACTGTACAACACAAAAAAAAATTACAAGGTCAGACCAAAAAATTTTGATAGAAGAGACAAAAAAAAAATACACGTGTATCGGCGTTTTGAAAGTTTACATCTGGGTTTCATTTTAGGGGGAGGTGAAGTTTCCCCCAAATGCAAATGTTGTATTGTAAATCGTCATTGAATATCGAGTGAAGCTTACGTTTAAAGTATATGGTGTGTTCAGCAAATTTATGTAAAATATTACGGAGAACATTTTTGTAGAATATGTTAACCCTCTAACTCCTCAAGATAAGGGTCTTTTTTGTCCTTCTTTTCAAAAAGAGCAAAAAACACCATTAAAAAAGGGATTTAAGGGGTATGAATGTTCCGCAAAAATATCCGCCGTGAAATTTTACTATAAGTCCCTGAATTCACCAAAACGGAAAACTTAACAAGAAAGTCAGAAATAAGACACAACAAAAGAGAGCTTAGGGTTAATTTCGCATTTATTAAGAAAATCGAGTTAAGCTTACGTTTAAAGTATATGGTGTGTGAAGCAATTTTATGTAAAATGTTACGGAAAACATTTTTGTAGAATATGTTAACCCTCTAGCTCCTCAAGGTAAGGGTCTTTTTTGTCCTTCTTTTGAAAAAGAGCAAAAACACCATTAAAACAGCTATTTAAGGGTTAAAATGGTCCGCAAAAATATTTGCCGTAAAAGGGACTTATAGTAAAATTTCACGACGAATATTTTTGCGGAACATTTTAACCCCTTAAATCCCTGTTTTAGTGGCGTTCTTTGCTCTTTTTTAAAAGAAGGACAAAAAAGACCCTTATCTTGAGGAGTTAGAGGGTTAACATATTCTACAAAAATGTTCTCCGTAATATTTTACATAAATTTGCTGAACACACCATATACTTTAAACGTAAGCTTTACCCGATTTTCTTAATAAATGCGAAATTAACCCTAAGCTCTCTTTTGTTGTGTCTTATATCTGACTTTCTTGTTGAGTTTTCTGTTTTGGTGTGTTCAGGGACTTATGGTAAAATTTCACGGCGGATATTTTTCCGGAACATTAAAACCCCTTAAATCCCTGTTTTAATGGTGTTTTTTGCTCTTTTTGAAAAGAAGGACAAAAAAGACCCTTATCTTGAGGAGTTAGAGGGTTAACATATTCTACAAAAATGTTCTCCGTAACATTTTACATAAATTTGCTGAACACACCATATACTTTAAACGTAAGCTTTAAACGATTTTCTTAATAAATGCGAAATTAACCCTAAGATCTCTTTTGTTGTGTCTTATTACTGACCTTCTGGATGAGTTTTCCGTTTTGGTGTATTCAAGGACTTATAGTAAAATTTTACGACGAATATTTTTTCAGAACATTTAAACCCCTTAAATCCCTTTTTTAATGGTGTTTTTTGCTCTTTTTGAAAAGAAGGACAAAAAAGACCCTTACCGTGAGGAGCTAGAGGGTTAATATATTCCACAAAAATGTTCTCCGTAACATTTTATATAAATTTGCAGAACACACCATATACTTTAAACGTAAGCTTCACTCGATATTCAATGACGATTGACAATACAACATCTGCATTTGGGGGAAACTTTACCTCCCCCTAAAATGAAACCCAGATGTAAACTTTCAAAACGCCGATACACGTGTATTTTTTTTTTGTCTCTTCTATCAAAATTTTTTGGTCTGACCTTGTAATTTTGGAAAAAATTTGATTTTGTTGTGCAGTGTAATTATTCACATTTAATACAAAAATAGGACAATTATTCACTTTTTTCTTGATAATCTCCTGTGTTAATAAAAATGCAGCAAAAAAGTGAATAAAAAATAGAATAAAAAAGTGAACAATGAATAACAATGTCCTTTATTCAGATTTTTAATCATCCTTATAGAAGTGTATCATTCTTGCTGGTGGGGATTGAACCAACGACCCCCACGTTCAAAATTACAAACTCCCAGAAGAAGTCGAAAAATAATCAAGGAAACGTCGGAACAAAACTGCAAACAAAAATCTAGTTTTTATTTACATGGAAATTTTGGGTTTATTAAAAAAATATTACAAATGTTGACAAATTATATGATTTTTTTAAAAGAAAAATATAAAGACTTTCCTAAAAAAAGTTCAAAAATTCTCATACTTTTTATTATAGAAAAATTATGATACAATTTTCCTATAGAAAACTTTTAAAATTCTTAGAAATTTTTCTTAGAAAAGCATTGTACTCTTAGAGAATTCTCAAAATCATATTTTCTATTTCTATTTCTTTTTCCTTTTTTTAATGGTTTCTGTGTTTTTTTTTTTTTTTTTTGTTATCGTTTTTTCTCTTTCGAACTTGGTAAGAGGAATTTTCCTTCCCCAACCGTGAATCCGTGGCTGCAAATGAAAAATATCTGAAATATTTTTGCTATTTCTGAAATTTAGTTAGGTAAATCTTAAGTAAAATTGACTCTTTAGAAAATTTAAAAAAATACGAAATACAATTTCTGAAAAACAATTGGAAAATCTGAAATACTATTGCCTAGTTCTGAAACACAAAAACACAAATGGAAAATATAAAAACCAATTTACTATTACTGATCTGAAATCCAAAATGATGTATTTATACCAAATCAAAAAATTCCTCTTCGAAATAATAAAAAAATACATCACTTATAAAACTTTAACATTTTTTATATCGTATTAAATTACCTTCTCTATTTATTTTTCAAACGCAATCATTAGAAAAACAATTTTAGTAAGAAAGAGAGAAATTTTAGACAAATTATAAACACGGTCGTAATTTTATATAATTAAATTAATATCCAAATTTTCCATATTAAATAACTTTTATTGTGAAACAAGTTTATAAATATAAAAACAATGTTTAAACAACAAATTTTAAATATTTCCAATTTATTTGATAAAAAACAAATCAAGTATAATTTATTATAAAAATAAGTAAAATTTTGATCAAGTTACATTTAAAATTTGTGTGGGCAAAATATTTTTTTTTTGTTTTCAAAACCGATAAAGTTTCAACAAAATATACAAGTTCTCATAATATTAATAACTAAAAAAATATGATATTTAATAAACAAACAAGTTTATTAAATTAATGTCCATTCAAACCAAAAACTTATAAATCAGGGTCATCTTTTTAAATGATTAGAACTTTTAAAATTTTCGAATAACATGTGTTTTTGAACTAGTTAGCAATTTTTTTTTTTATTTATTTATTTAAGTCTATGGAATAAATCCTTACAGACTAGAAACATAATACAACTTACAATAATATAATTAACATAATGATTAGAAAAACATAAAAGTTACATATTAACTAATTATTTAAAAACATGATAATATTGCGTTTTATTTGATCAATGTTAGTTGAAAAATCTATAAAATTATATAGTTCGTTAAAATTACTACACATCCTCCTAAATGAATCAGCATTTTCGTAATTTGTGCGGGAAAATTTTATATATAACGGACTAAAGTAGCGTAGAGTACGTTGAGGTACGTTGAATGATAAATTTTCTAAAAGAAACTCGGAACAAACATTACCATTTATCAAATTAATCAAAAATGTCACATTTAACATTGTTCTTCTACTTTTTAATGTTGGCAATCTTATTCTAGATAACCTTGTTTCATAAGAAGGTAAGTTAAACGAATCGTTTCGGTATAATGCTTTATTTACTTTTCCAAATTTTTTGGAACACATTTCTATGGCAATTGATTCTGGCATATATTCTTAGGTAATGACGAACAAAATTAACCACCCGTGTAATAATGGATTAGATCTTATTTAATCTGTTTATATCTATTCATATATGATCATGTCTGATTAGATATAAATATATCTAAAATGACCAAAATCGAGATCTAATTATATCTCGGATTTGGCAATGTTGACCAAATCCGAGATATAATTAGATCTCGATTTTGGACATTTCAGATATAATTATATGCAATCAGATACGATCATATATGAACATATATGAACAGATCAGATAAGATCTAATACATTTTTACACGGGCATAAAAAATATTTTTCTTAACCAAGTAAACAATATTAAATTTCTTCTTCAGAATCTTCAGTGTTAGCAAAAAATTCAGCAAAAAAAGCGAATAAAAAATGCATCAAAAAAGTGAATTATAAACTTAATAAAAAAGTGAATAATAAATAACGATGTCACTTATTCAGTTTTATAATCATCCTTATAAAAGTGTAGCAGGGGGCCCTCTATGTTAGTTGGTAGCGTGTTAGCCTATGAAGCAGAGGGTCGTGGGTTCCGCTCCCACCAAAACCCTTGATAGATTTCGATACAACGAGAAGACAAGAATTGGTAACAATATCAGTTAATAAATTATTATTTTTTTAAAAGCTTTATTTTGTTTATTACACCGTCGGACAAAAGCGAAAAAAGTCCTTGAACACGAAGTGGATAATATACGTTTAAAACTAGAGACTAAATGTAGTAAAACTGCATTTACAGTTTTTCAGTTAGTGATCCTGTTTCCTTTTAAAATGACTTCAAAGTTTTAGAGGATTAAATTTTATAAAATATTTTTTCAATATTTTGTCCTAGGATACCACTATTGATAGCAAATGAAAGAGGAGGATCTCCCTAATTTTCCTATTTTGGTTTTTTTACACATAAGGAAAAAGCGGCAAGTTACGTCCATTCAAGAATGTATTCTTCAATATCATTCAAAACGACTTTATTCGCATCCTTTTATCCTGTGTATGACCAAATATAAAAATGGAAAAATTAGGGGAGATCCTCCTCTTTCATCTGCCGTTACCAGTGTCATCCTACGACAATTACAAATATATTTTACAAAATGCATCCTTTTAAACTTTGAAGTCCTTTTAAAAGGAAACAGGATCACGAAATGAAAAACTGTAAATGCAGTTTTACTCCATTTGATCTCTACTTTCAGATGTAAATCATCCGGTACATGTTTAATATTGGCTGTCAGACGATGTTATTATTATTATTAATATTATTATTATAAAATGGTTTAGATCTTATCTTTTTATATCCATTCATATATGAGCGTATCTGATTGCATATAATTATATCTGCAATGACCAAAATTGTGATCTAATTATATCTCGGATTTCGTCAACATTAGTACAAATTGGACATCAAATCATATCTGATCAGATACAATTGTAAAAAATTCGATGCGATTATATATTATCAGATCAAAGCCGATCAGATCAATTTTTACACGGCTCAAGTTCAAGATCTATTGCACAAAAAATCTGTTCCAAAAAATTTTCTAAAATTTTCCAACAAAAAAATCTCTTAATTTTATAAAATTTTTGTATGTATCGTTTATAAAATTTTTCAGTTTCTTAAATTTAAAAAATACCACAAAACTTAAGGTGTTTTTAATTAAATCCAATTATCTAACAGCCAATTTTAAAACAGTTAAATTCATTTGAACTTAATTTAATAGTTGACATTTTAATTCAGCCTAATTTTTCAAGGAAATATTCAATTATTATTTTTAGTTTTTATTTTTAGGTTCATATCAATTTATTTTCAACGTATTTTTTTGAAATTCTTGCGCATTTTTTCATTGTCTACATAATTGTTTTTAAATTAAAATTTATAACCCAATTAAACTAAATTTTTACTTAACTTCCTCTATTTATTTGTTTGTTTTCTTATTCATTCTATTTTTAGGTTGGTCAAGATCTTTAAGCAATAACGCACAAGACCGACAACATCAACAGAATCACCATCATCAACATAAACACCCTCAACAACAACAACAACAGCAGCATCAACACTATGACTATCAAATTGATGAAGAGCAACAATTTGACTGTGATAGTATTGATGCGGCCGCAGTGAACGAACTTTCACTACTTTTACTCTCCGAGTTGCGTGCTGCCAAAACACGTAATCTCACCTGTACCGAAGTCTCATTACCCAGTGATCTCACCGAACGTATTGCCACAGATATCGTGCGAGTTTCGGAGCGTGAGCCCTGTGGCATACGTGGCTGTACAGTATTTGTCGAATATGAAGAGGAAGCAAACAATGTTAAGCGTATTGCTAAATTAAAATTAGATGATGAAATGGTGTCCACCTTTGAGGTCTATCTAACACTGCGTCAAGATAAACGTGGATGGACCTCGCTGTTGCCCCAATTTATAAAGGGTCTTTCGCGTACAATAACTATAAGTCCAGATTATACTATTAACAAACGTAAACTTTATTCTCATGACAGCAATTGAGAAAATTCTGAAAGTTTGTTTATAGGGCAGATAACGTTATTTCCTTATTTATTTCAAAGCAAACAGCTTTAACACCATTAAACTTTATACTCTTGTTAGCAATTGAGAGAGAAAACGAGAGAATGAAAAAGCAATAAATTGATGTACAAGGAAGAAACCGTTATCTTCCTTGTAAGCGGACAGAGAGGAAAGCTTCTTTTTTTTAGAAGCGCTTAGTATTTTATTAAAAACAAATAAAAAGGAGTTTTTGTGATAAAAAAATGCTCCTTAAAATTGTATTTTATATATTAAAAAAAAAGGCAAAAACAAAAGCTCATTAAATGAGCGGAGCAAAAGATAAAAACAAAATATACGTAGATTTACACAAAGAAAATTATTAATATTAAACAAAATATAAGTATTTTGAATTCATCCCACCTATACTCACCACTGTTTTAACCATAAATTCTAAATGAGTGTTTTATATGTTTTTATGTATAAATATTTTTATTTTTTTTTTAATTGTTGTGTACTCACCATTAGCATATTTGTTTTTAAGTGATTTCTTTTCTGTTTTTTTTTATATTTATTTAATTACCATAGATTTTTGGGGCATGCCAGATATAGAAAAACAATAAAACTGAAAAACAAAAGGCCTCTGCGTTAACCCTCTAATGTAGCAGGTTTTTCAAACGTTTTGGCATGAAACGGAAACCAAGAAATAAAGGGCATACAATTTTAGATACCATGGAAAACTTTTTTAAGAAACCCTAAAAGTTTATTTTTCAGAATACAAGAAATTTTAAAAATATTTCTTTAAGGGTTCCAAAAGTAAATTTTACCGTTATGCCATTAAGACCTACCCCAAAAAAACTTGCAGTTAAATTGAGAAAATTTATAAAAAAACAATAATTTGGAAAATACTGTTGGTTTTGAAAACTTAATTAATGTTTCAAAAATCATCAAATTAAAGCTTTTTGAAACGCAAAAATATAATATGTAAACGTTTTCTATGAAAACATACATTTTAAAAAAGTATTAAAATCTCAGTTTTAGACACCTTGTACATTAAAGGGTTAAAGAATCACAAATAAAACAACATTATACATTTTCGGTTTAAAAAAATATTGTTTTCTCTTGCAAAAAAACAAAATAATAAAAAAAAAGAAGAAAAAACTCATGAAAAATGTGATACTGATTAAGTTTTTAGTATCTAAGTACTAATAAACTACTAAATATATAAAACTATAACCTTAAAAAACAAAAATCTTAAAAAATCAACTAAAATAATTAAAATTTTTTAAAAATAATAAAAAAAACTGCGTTGCTGGTTAAATTGCAGTTAAATTTGAATAAACAATATACAAAATATCAATTACAAATTATTAAAAATTTCTAAGTGTTCTCATTATAATAAAAGAAAGAAAAAAAAAATTTAAAAATATTTGCTATAATCATGTAAAAGTATTTTTAATTCAATTAAATTATAAATCAACCGTAAAGAAAAACAAATTACATTATTTTATATATAAATTGGTATTTATTAAACTTTGAGATGTATAAAAATTTTGATTATCTTCATTAAAATACAAAATATGTAATTTAATTAATATTAATATGTATGTTATTTATAAGTGTTTTTTTATTAATTTATAAAGAAAACTTTTTAAATATTTGACAAAAATGTTTAAAAATGAATAAAAAAGTGCAAATTTTGTAGAAATTCTGCAAAATTTGTTATAAAATTAAAAAAAAAATGTATTTTTATTAAAAAATAAGAGACAAGAGAAATACATCTGTATTAGAATTGGAAAATCAAAATTTGGTTGCAGATGGCCAAGACATCTTGACTTGAGCTGATGTCCTAAAAAAAAAATTTGCCCGGAGTCGCTTCTAGGGGGTTGCCATGTAAGGCCGACCCCCAATCATTATTACACTCCAACATTTTATCTGAACAAACATACTTCCTATCTCCAGTCCTTAAAAGGCCTCCCATACAAAATGAAATTTTTAAGAAATTTGCTCCCACTGCTCTAACTGCCCCAGGGTTGCCCCTATGCGAGCCAAATGTATGACCGAACACCAATATTTTTTCAATACCAACCTTTTCTCAAAACATACCTACCCTCAATTTTCTACGCTTAGGTGGTCCCCATACATTTATTTTATTTAAAATTTTGTTTTTTAGGACATCAGCTCATAGCACTCACATGGTTCCCCCTAGGGGGGTAAAATGTATAACCAACCCCATTACTTTATTCCTCCAAACATTTGTTCTGAACGAACCTCACCCTAAAAAAATGAGTCCAGTTTCCTACTATAAATTGGGTAAATTTCAACAAATTCAAAAAATATACTACTATAAATTGAGTAAAGTTCCAATATTTTTATGTAAATTTACCCAATTTATAGTAGGAAACTGAAATCATTTTAATTAGAGTGTACTCCCTATCTCCACTCCTTAAAGGGCCTCCCATACAAAATGATATTTTTATGAAATTTTCTCCCACCGCTCTAATTGCTCCAGGGTTGCCCCTATGCGAGCCAAATGTATGTACCGACCTCCAATATTTTTTTAATACGAAAATTTTTTCAGAATATACCTACTCTTAATCTTCAGTCCTTAAGGTATTCCACTTACATTTTTTGTATTTATTTTTTTTTTAAGACATGAGCTCATAGCGCTCACATCGTTCACCCCTGTGGGTATCAGGTTGGTTGGCTACCATTTAATTTCCTCTCTCAAAAAGTTGGTTCTCTTAGTGTTGCCTATGCTATTGTATGTAAAAACTCTCTTAAACATTAAGAGAACCAATTTATATAAAGTGACATATTGTTTTGGGGCCTATCAAAATCTCTGATATATTCTTTACTCTATGGTTCACCCTAGAAGGGTAAAATGTATGGCCGACCCCCATTACCCCCCCCCCCCAAATTTCTTCAGAACATACCTATCTCCGTACTCCACTTCTTAAGGGGGTTCCCATACACAATTACATTTTTATACCCTCCAACCACAGTATGGGGGTATACTCACTTTGTCATTCCGTTTGTAACGCATCGAAATATCGGTCGGGGACCCCATAAAGTATATATATTATTGATCCATTATCGATTCTAAGACATTCTGTGAATGTCCGTCCGTCTGTATATGGCACGATACAGTCCAAAATAAAAGAGCTAGCCTCCTGCAAATTTGGCATGAATATGTCTTATGGTCCTAGGCAGGTTTAGTTCGTAAATGGGCAAAATCGGCTCTGGGGAAAAAAATTCCCCCTTGAAGAACTGAACCAACCTCCGAAAAAATACACTTTTTGTACCCTCCAACTACAGTATGGGGGTATACTCACTTTGTCATTCCGTGTGTAACAATCGAAATATCGGTCTAGGACCCAATAAAGTATATAAATTATTGATCAGTGATCGATTCTAAGACATTCTAGCGATGTCCGTCCGTCTGTGGAAGACACGATACGGCCCAAAATAAAAATGCTAGACTTCTGAAATTTGGCACGTATAATTCTTATGTACATAGGCTGGTTAAGTTCGGAGATTGGCAAAATCGTACCAGGGGGGAAAAAGTTCCCCCTTAAAGAACTAAACCAACCTCTGAAAAACACAATTTTTTTAAATGATTTGTTTGTGTTTTTGTTTAACAAATTTTAAATTTATATAGGTCTTACTATAGCAAATGTAAACACAAAATATAAAGATTTGATGAAAGGAATCCCCCAATTCCCAATTTGTTTGTTAACATTTTCCATAAAAGCTGATGTTTTGCATTTTTTGCTGCCACGCCTATATTAAAGGCGGGGATTATTAGCTGTTCATGTTGTAAGCTACTTACATATCAATGAATCTATGTTTGCTTTGGTAGGCTCAACAGAGGTGCCCACTTTTTTCCCCAGGTGGATAAAGTTGAAATTTGTGTTAAAAATGGGTCAACTTTCGATTAGGCTGGGGAGCTCAAAATAAAAAATTTTGACACGAAATTTTTTTTAAATCATCTACGTGGTATTGTCTTTCAGATCAATCGAAAAAATTGACATGTTTTGAACGAAACTTTTAAGATGGAAGCAAAAGAGTGTTGGTACTTTTTGGACAAAAAGTCCCAATTTTTTTTTTTTTTATTTTTTAAAGTTGGAAATGGTGTAACTTTTTAACAAAAAAATATATTTTATTCGTTATGGTTTTAAGATATCACAAATTTATCTAGCTAACTAAAATTTTGAAAAAAATCGGACGTCAGGGGACCAACCTATTCCCGAAAAACTGGACAGGATCGGAAAAAAAATGTTACCCATTCAAATGGCTATAAATGGGAAAGTAAAAGAGATAACGACTACTTCAACCAGGTTTTTTCTTAGGTATTTACTAGCGCTTTAAATAAATCCAAATTTCATAAAAATTGTACACAGAAAAAAATAAAAAAAATAATTGAGTAAATTTTTAATACTATTAAGTAAAAAATTACTCAATTTTGCACCAGTAAACGATTTAATAGTATTGAGTAAATTTTTAATAAAAATTTATTAAATGTTTGAAAAAAAATTGAGTAAATTTTTAATTGACACAATTAAATATTTACTCAAAATTTATCTATTTATTTTTTTTTAAAGTTTAAAAAAGTTTTACATTTTTTTACAAAAAAAAAAAAAACAAAAAACTTGTTTTTTCAAACTTTACCAAACATATTTATGTCTCAAAAATATAGGAAAATATTATAAACACGACTACAAACTTTCATATACAGTCAAACTCGGTTATAACGAACTCGGTTATAACGAACTAATTTCAAAGTCCCGACGTTTTGGCAGCAATTTCCACACAAAATACTTCTTTTATAATGAACTCGGTTATAACGAATCCTCGGTTAAAACGAACTACTTTTTATGGTGCTAGGAACACGGTTTTATGTATATTTACCGTTTTATAACGAACTCCCAAAAATATTTTAAAATGTGCAGCAATTATGATTACCAAACTCACAAAAAGTTAGAAAACTTTGATTAATAATACAATTTTGATAAAATTTATTTATATTTTTAATTCTATCTTCTCAAAAAGTAGTTAATTAAAAAAAACGTTAAATAAAATCTTATTGGGACTTTATTTTTTGGAAATAAAACTTGATTGATATAAAATATACCCCGCTTATAGCGAACTTCGCTTATAACGAACTATTTTTACTGGTCCCTCGGAGTTCGTTATAACCGGGTTCGACTGTACATACACAAAAAACTACAAACTAAACGAGAATTCAAAAAACCATGAGAGTTTAAAACAAAATTAAAAAAACTATTACATTTTTATAAAATTATTTACTTAAATTGTTGTAAAAAATTACTCAATTTTTGTTTTTAAATTTAAACAAGTGATTACTCAAATTTGTTTCCTCCATATTTTTTTCTGTGTATAATAAACAACAAATTGGCAAGCACAAAAGGTGTCGCACTTTAGGGGCCCTGGAGGCGCCCTTATTGGACATGCGGGGTCCTCCGTCCAAACTTAATCTCGAAATTAAGTTAACTATCATGTCGTTCATGAATCCACAACGAAATTGGATTGGAAACGAAATTCAATTCCGTTTCCAATTTTCGAAGCGTTCATGAAACCGTGACGAATTGCTTTGTTCGAAAAAAAATATATATTTCGTTCGAACTTAGCGGAGACACATGTATTTACAAAATACGACTCTCTTTTTGCAAATACAGAGTCGTATTTTATAACAACTTTGTTTTAAAGTCAAAGTCAGAGTTGTTATAATAAGGCAATTTGTAAAAAAAAAAATTGCTAACAAATAACAAACTGTCAAGAATTTCTTTGGAATTATTTTTTTTTTTTGATTATTAATCCATAAAGGAAGGGATTTTATACAAATCCTTCTTTTGTTTTCCTTAAGTCTAATATATACTTAGGATCTGGCATTACTTCTGTATGGGAAAATACCAGTTGCTTTACATATTTCATTGGCTCAGGATAAATATCTTTGCACATCAAAGAATTTGCTTTTTTAAAGGCATCGATTCGTAAATGCACATTTTTGCATATTTTGGTTAAAATGCATGTTTTGCATATTCTGCTATAAATGCATATTTTTGCGTCATATTTTTTAAAAAGTTTTAGCATAAATATCGGCAACTGCCTTTGAAAAAGTTCATAAAAAACCAAGTATCACACACACTTAACAAAGGCCTCTGTTCTGTCTTTCATAACTTTTCAATTCACATTTTCCGAGTCACATGAAATTCAATTTGGTGTTCTGTTGTTTAAGTTTTCATTCAAAGTTAAAATCAAATAACTAAAACTTTAAAATTAAAGAGAAAAAAGTGCATTCGTTTTACTTTCACGGAAGTTAAATCGAGGGCCTCTGTTCTGTCTTTGACAACTTTTCAATTCACATAAAAATTTCCGAATCACATGAAATCAAGTTTAGTGTTTTGTTGATCACGTTTTCATTAGAAATTGAAATCGAATAAATTAAATTTAAAAAATTATTAGAAAAAAAGCGCATTCGTTTTACTTTCACCAAATTTTATTTATGTGAAACAAAACGAAAAAAAAAAATTCGGATGTGAAATCTGGAACACCAAAAAAATTCGGAAATTTTGTTTTCACATTTTTTAATGTGAATTACTTTTTTGGAACAGCGGACAAAGTAAAAACCGAAACAAATGTTGGAATGTATGGAGAATTTTCCAAAAAAGTATAAATGCATTTTTTCAAGTGCATATTTTCATAGTTTTTAGTTTATATTTTAGGCGCTTAAAACACAAATCCCTTCGATATGTTGGGATTTATTTCCACAAACTCTTGGAGAACTAACTGCATTTTGCTCATTAATTTTGTACCTTTCCCTTATAAAAAAAAGAGGAAAAATATTTTTTAAAAAAGTCGAAAACAAAAAAGAATATCTTACTCACATTTTTTCATTTAACTTTTTTTTAAATTTTTTTTTTAAATTAATTATTTTCAACTTTTCTTACAAATCCCCGAAGCCAAACGTTGACGAAAATTTTCCAACTGTCAAACCAACTGAATGGAATTCATGAACGCACATTTTCGTTTTCGAACGGAAATTTTCTCATTTTCTCTTTGATTGGAATTGGATTGGATTCATAAACACACACAGCTGATTTCCGTGAAAAAGTGCTGTCAAACCAATCCGCATTGGTTTCATAAACGCCCCGTATAACCGGTATAAATTTCACTGCAATTGGTATAGTACTTACTGAATGGCCGAATTATTTCCAAAAAAATCTATAATAAACCACTGTGCATCGTACAGAAAAACATTCGATACATTTTTCTACCAACATATTTATTGAATTCATTAAAAGAGCACATAGGAATTAAAGTTTAAAAAATAAAATAACAATTCGTTTGAAATCAAATATTTTTTTTTTTCAACTATTCGAGACGTTGAAATTATTTTTGACTAGAGAATAAAGCCAGTTCAATTAAAAACGGCAAAAGATCACCGCCTGTTAATCGATTCCACTCCAAATATCAACGTAAATTTGATCGATGCGTTCCGATTATGATAACATTTTGTGAGTATATGCGGTATTTATTTTTTGAAAACTGTGGCCACCCTAAAGCTTTGAGATTCTACAAATTGCCGAGTAGGAATATTGATTTGTATAAAACATCGGCAAAAATATTTTTGCCGATGTTCCCGAAGTTTTATGGAATAAGAAATTTAAAAAAAAAATGAAAAAAAAAGCTTTAAAATTAATGAAAAAATAATGATTTTTTATGATTTTTATACAAATAGTCCCTGAAAATTTTAAAATGGAAAGCCTATCCTATCTGACAATGAGATATGAGTTTTTTTCCCCTGTTGCTACATATTACTCGTCACTTGTGACACTTATCAATTGTCAGGGTTGTCTAAATTTTGTGTGAGTTTGCACGTTTTGGTTATTTTGGGTCCATTAATTGCTTTACCGGCGACACTTCCAAAAATTTTATGCGGGCTTCGTAGTTTGGTCTCAATTTATTTTTGTTTGATTTAAGCGAGTAAAATGTAGATAATTATCTGAGTTGAATAAAAGTTCAACAAACATTGCATTCATTTTTAACTTCAGCACATAATACCACATCAAATAGAAAAAAATCACTAATAATAAAATGGAAAAAAAGAATTTGAACAACAATTCTTGAGAACCATTAAAAAAAACTTTAAAAAACATAAAATTTTCAATATTTTTTTCCAGAGAATTTTAGCGAAACCATACATAAACAACCAACATAATTTTATATAAACAATAAAAAAATATGGTAAAAAATTAATAGAAAAGCATAGAAATTTCATAGAATTCATGTATGAATGAAATAAACAAAAACAATAGCAATTCTTGGTTAGGGTTGTCAACATCCGAACAAATAACAAAATGTTTGCATACAAATCTTACAAAAAAACTAACAAAGCTTCTTAACCCTCAAACAGTTGATTGACAAGAAAAGTCTTCCTAGTGTCACTTTCTGATTTTTGTGGAATTGGCAGGAAAAATAAATGGACACGTATTTTTTTTAGCGGGGAAGAAACGACCATTTTTCATTATTTTCGTTTTTTTTTTCTATATTTAGGGGCATGTCACAGACCCAATTCCGTTCGTAATTTGAATAAGTGGTTTACTAGTAAAGCGCAAAGCCATTTTTTTTTTTTGAATAAAACCACTTTTATGCAATTCAATTAAAATTTTTGAAAATGATTTCATTCCGAAAAAAATAATATTCGTTTTGCGTTTTACGAGTAAACCACTTTTTTCAAATCCGAACGGAATTGAGTCTGTGACATGCCCCTTAGTAACCTAGTCAGGTAGTATATCAAATGAAACGTCTTTAAAAATTACCGTCACACGTTGTTATCCCTCGTTGTTATTATTACGAGATAGCTCTTTCAAATACCTTTATATTATTTATACTAAGTTGCTCGGTTTTCACGTGGAAATCTGTCAAACTCCATATAAAAAAAACGTAAATTTCACACTAGCTTTACAAAAGCGTAAAAATTTCACTGAAGAGGTATTCTGTTCACTGGTGAAAAACCGGAAAAATAACCCGGTATATGTTGCATCAATACGAAACAACACTATAAGCAACTTTTTTTTAAATTGTACAGATCATTTAAAAAGCGGTGAAATTTAACATTCAGAAATAAAATGACGTAATTATAAGTGTTTGGCACTGTAAAAATTAATTATATCACATAAATAGACAAAAATCATCAACAAAATTTTAATTTAAGGTATTTTATGTATGCTGATGTGCGAAACATAACCAAACATATGACTGTCAAATTTTCACTACAAATTAATTGATGTTTCGAAACTTTTTTTTTCACCGGTGAACAACTTACTTAGCTTTATTAGGGGTAAATCGTAAAAAACTAAAAAAGATCAACTTCATCCCGTACAAGACAATCCCCCCTTAATAATGATGCGTTGAGAAATAAGACCATTAACGATATAACAAAAGAAATATCCACTCGGACCATGTTTGGACTGGGGACCCATTTACCCGAAAGCACTGGTGTCGGCTATTATATGGTCGGTCTTGACTGACTATAACTTTCTCACTGTTGCACATAAAAAAATATGGAGGAAACAAATTTGTTTAAATTTAACAACAAAAATTGAGTAATTTTTTAATTGACGCAATTAAAAATTTACTTAAAAATTTTAAAAACTATTTAAGTAAATAATTTTAAAGAAATAGTTTTTTTAATATTTTTTTTTAACTCTCATAGTTTTTTTAATTTTCGTTTAGTTTGTAGTTTTTTGTATATATATGTGAAAGTTTTTAATCGTCTTTATAAAATTTTCCTATGTTTTTAAGACATAAATATGTTTGGTAAAGTTTGAAAAAACAAGTTTTTTGTTTTTTTTTTTTTTGTAAAAAATATAAAACTTTTTTAAAAAAATAAATAGATAAATTTTGAGTAAATGTTTAATTCTGTCAATTAAAAGTTTACTCAAATTTTGTTAAAACATTTAATAAATTTTTATTAAAAATTTACTCAATACTCGTTTAATGGTGCAAAATTGAGTAATTTTTTACACAATAGTCTAAAAAATTTACTCAAATATTTTTTTTTGTGTGTATAATATACAGTGTTACCGTTGTGCGACTTTAGTTGCAATTTGCAACCTTTTTGACGCTCTGAGACTTTTTGTGCGACTTTTTTTAAACTTGTCTAATTTGCAACTTTTTCCAACTTTGTGCGACTTTTTTCACCTTTTTTTGTTAAGTGAAATATTTTTTCTTTTTAAAGATATATACTGCAAAATTACTCATATTTCAAATATTTTTTTGAAACTTTGGCATTTTAAAAATAAAATCTAAAGGTCGCGCTCACGGATTTTTAACGTTAATGTTTGAATTTAAGATTTTTAAATTATTTGAATTGTTAAAATGCGTTAAAATGGCCAAATCAAAAAAATCATAAAAAAACAGAATTACGCTAACATTTTCCATAACATTCAACCCATTTCATAAGATAATATCGTGAAATATTGCATGGAAACACACTTATGAAATGAAGATAGATTGTTGGTATGTTCAGAAAAAATGTTGGGGATAAAAATTAATAAGGGTCGGTCTCACTTTTTACCCCTCTAGAACGCCTCCTTGGAGCGGATTTAATAAACAAAATTTTAAAAAATAAAAAGCATTGTATGGGGACCGTCTTAAGGGTTGAAGATAGAGGGTAAGTATGTTCTGAAAAAACTATTAGGGGTCATACATTTGACTCCTCCAGAGGCACCGTTGGAACAGTTAGAGGTAGGAGAAATATTATCTCTGTTATCCTTATATGGAATAAGATAGGGCTTAGGTATATTTGGAAAAAATGTTAAGGAGTAAAATTAATATGGGGTCGATCTCACATTTTATCTCTGTTTAGGCGTGTAGGTGTAAAAATTCACAAAAAGTCCCACAACTGCCCCCGGAGTCTCCAAAAAAGAGGAAAAATGTGAGATTTTTTACCCTAAAATTTTTTCCAAACATACCTAAGCCCTATCTCTACCCCCTAAGGGAGCCTTCATATGAAAACAACAATTTTATACAAAGTCTTCAACCCTTAAAAGAATGTGCGACTTTTATTTGGAAAAACGACTTTTTTGTGCGACTTTTTTTGTAAAAAACTACTTTTTGTGCACCTTTTTAAAAATTCTCAACGGTAACACTGATAATATACACTGTATATAAAGGTGGTAAAGAGAGTGCAAAACGGTTTTACACACAAAAACCCGTTTAGCTATATTAAACGGGTTTTCTGCGTCGACAGACCGACCACCTGCTGGCCTGCGTTGCCAGGTACCCTTTCCCAAAAAATAGCCAAACCATAAATTTTTTTAATTTTTATGTATGGTAGTTTTATTATTTTATTAATTAAGCATTAAAACAAATTCCCAAATTCGGGTTTTCCTTATGTTATTATCAGGGACCTTCATGCACTAAACATCTATGTTTTAGGCGCCTAAAATATGCACTAAAAATCCTTAAATATGCACTAAAACTATAAAAATATGCACTAAAAAATCAAAAACTTAATATAAAAATAACTCTGTTTTACTTTTATGAAGAAAATTTTCAAAAAAATTTCAAACTTCTTTTTCATTATTCCAAACTTTTTTACTTTTTTTTAACTACTTTTTACTTTGTTAGCTAATTAACGAAAAAATATCATTTCGGTCAGACAATTATTTCTGGTTCAAAGTTGACATTGTAAAATTCATTTAAGTCTAGTTCGGGCAGCAAAAAATGGTTCAAAAATGTTCAAAAAATTTGGAAAATTCGATTAGAGTATTATTCTAGCTCGAGGCCCAAAAGTATTTCTATTTATGATATTGTCATAATAGAGTATTTTTAATTTATTGCTTTAAAAAAAAAATACTCATCTCATAGTATATATGTATGTATGTACCGATCAGTTTCACCCCCACCAAGGGATCTTCAACAGATTTTAGAGAATCATTGTTGGTCAATCAAATATCAAACCATACATAATATTTCATAAGTTAAATGAGAAATACTATTATGAAGGTCCAAAATCTTTTTTACAACAAAAATAACTATTTTAAAGGAAACATTGTATATGGGGTATTCCATGTCAAATCAGACACTTTGAATAATTTTTTTTTAGATTTCCCTAATTTGTTAACAGTTTTTAATACCCTTTGAAAACTCCTTCGTGGTAAATTTTCAGATTTTTTGATGACCCGTTCAAAAGATATCGAATTTTTACAAATTGATAGTTTGTTCCTTTACTCAAACTTCTTTTACTCATAACTTCTTCAATAATAGTCCAAATTAGAGATGGGCGCGTGAGTGGATTTCGACTCACACTCACTCA
The DNA here is from genome assembly GCA_963921195.1 of Pegoplata infirma. Taxonomy (NCBI): domain Eukaryota; kingdom Metazoa; phylum Arthropoda; class Insecta; order Diptera; family Anthomyiidae; genus Pegoplata; species Pegoplata infirma. The sequence continues at coordinate 171,084,852 of OY992539.1, forward strand.
CGCTCACGCAAAAAATAATCGAATCACTCACTAATCACTCACGCAACTTTTTTTTTTACTCACGCTCACTCACATTCACGTGAGTAATAAAAAACTTACTCACGCTCACGCGTGACTCACGCTAGATTCAATCACGCTCACGCGTGAGTCACGCAAAATCTACTCACGCAATAAAATTATCTTACCAAAAGGAAAAGACAATCCAAAAGAAAAATTTTTACAAAAATTAAAAAAAAAAATTGGGCAAATCAAAAAATCTAATCACGCAAACTCACGCAAAAAATAAATGACTCACTCACTAATCACTCACTCAATTTTTTTTCAACTCACACTCACTCACATTCACGTGATTGAAATGAAAATCACTCACACTCACGCGTGATTCACGCGTGATTCACGTGAATCACGCAAATCACGTGACCAGCGCCCATCTCTAGTCCAAATTGCAATTTTTTTTTTCAAAATTTTTGTTTTTACCTACTTTAAAAAAAAAACAAAAAAAATCTTAAAAGTGCTCTAGTATGCGTTTTTTAAGTTTTAAAATTTAAATCTCATTTTTGAAAATGTATGTACTCTTTGATTTGAATTTTTTTGTGTAAAAATTCTATGGGTTCTACAAATTTTTTGCCCAGTAGTATCGTGGGATAATGATTATTACTAGTTTTTAGTAGTTATAATAATGACCACTCTCGGAAGCACCATTGGACCGGTAGAAGCTGATTAAATACAACAAATTTACAAAAAATAAAAAATTTGTATGTGAACCGCCTTAATAGTTAAAGATAGAGGGTAGGTACGTTCAGAGAAAATGTTTGGACTAAAAAAATATTGTGGGTCGGTCATACATTTGATTGCTCGAAGGGCACTCTTAGGGCAGTTAGAGCGGTTGGAGCAAATTTTAAAAAATGTCATTTTGTGCGGGAGCCCCCTTAGAAATTGGAGATAGGGTATTAGTTTATTCCGAAGAAATGTTTAGACTTAAAAATTAATGGGAGTCGGTCTTGGAAATGAGCCCTCTATGACGCACCATTGGAGCAGTAGAAATGATTTTAAGATTGGAAAATTACAATAAAATTTTTTCAAAAAATTTAAAAAAAAATAGTAATAATCGTTATCCCAGGATCCTTCTGGGCAAAAGATTTGTAGAATTAAAAGTTTTACACAAAAAAATTTCAAAAAAATTAAAGAGTACATACATTTTCAAAAATGATATTTAAATTTTAAAACTTAAAAATCGCATACTAGAGCACTTTTAAGAATTTTTCTGGATTTTTTTTTTTTAAAGTACGTAAAAAGACAAAAATTTTGAAGAAAAAAAAAATTGCGATTTGGACCATTATTGAGGAAGTTATGAGTAAAAGAAGTTTGAGTAAAGGAACAAACTACCAATTTTTAAAAATTCGATATCTTTTGAACGGGCCATCAAAAAAATCTGAAAACTTACCACGAAGGAGTTTTCGAAGGGTACTAGAAACTGTTAGCAAATTGTGAAAATCTAAATAAAAAAATATTTTAAGTGTCCGATTTGACGTGGAAAGCCTCACACTCAAAAAAAAAGTGAACTAAAATCTGGGAAAATTAACTCAATTGTGAGAAAAAGAGGGAATGATTTGGCTCCAAAGATTTTTTTCTTGGTTTTAGTTCATAATTTTCCCAAAAATAAGGAAAACAAAGTTATTTAATTTTAAGCCAATTTTAACTAGAAAATGGGAAAAATTATACTTCACATTTTAGAAATAGTTTGGGTCTAGACCCTGGACCCATGGGTTCGGACCCCATTTAACTCGAGACCCCGTTGGGTCCTTTAAGGGTCCCCATAGATTTTGAACCAAAACTTGTGTCCGTTTCGCTCTACACTCAAAAAAAGTGAACTAAAATCTGGGAAAATTAACTCAATTTTGAGAAAAGAGGGAATGATTTGGCTCCAAAGATTTTTTTTCTTGGTTTTAGTTCATAATTTTCCCAAAAATAAGGAAAACAAAGTTATTTAATTTTAACCCAATTTTAACTAGAAAATGGGAAAAATTATACTTCACATTTTAGAAATAGATTGGGTCTAGGCCCTGGACCCATGGGTTCGGACCCCATTTAACTTGAGACTCCGTTGGGTCCTTTCAGGGTCCCCATAGATTTTGAACCAAAACTTGTGTCCGTTTCGCTCTAGCTTGCTTAGTTTTTGAAATACGGTAATAAGAAGCCTGATAGGGTCTTGAGAATCTTAAAAACCGGATAACTCAAAAACTAATAATCGGAGGGATTTCGGGTATTTTGCGGAAGTGTTCTACGAGTTAAGAGCTACAAAAATGTCGTTGGACGTTTTCTCGTGTTGACAGTATTTACCGAGATATGTGTATATATAAAATCTCGGCAATTTCAAATTTGAGATCTAAAATTAGGGTCTTGAGACCCAGACAGATATGCAGGGCTAGGCTATTTCATATTTTTCTTTGTAGTCTTTCTTTCGAAAATTTTATCCGTTTCGCTCTATCTCGCTTAGTTTTCGAGATATCGCCATTTTGAATTTTTAACTAAATTCTAAGAAGTTATTTACTAAATTCTCAGAAGTCATTAACTAAGTTCTAAGAAGTACACTTCCTCAATTCAAAGAAGAGAAATACGATGATGTTTTTTTTAGTAAATTTTAACTAAACTTGAACTAAATTGTTTTTTTAAGAAATATGTCTTAAAAATAAAGATACGATTCTTAGATTTGTGGAAAATTTCTTTGGCAGTAAGAATTTTTTTCCTAGTATTAAAAAAATCCATTTAAAGAAAACTATGAACTAATTATAAGTAAATGAACTAAAATTTTTTCCTCATAGTTAAGAAAATTTCTCATTTTTAAGTTAAATTTAACTAAATTTTAGGAAAATTCATGATAAATTTTCAAAGACATTTTTTCCTTAATTTTAGTTATGTCTTTTTTTCAGTGCATATACTTATCCAACACCGACGAATAATAATATACTATATTTGTTGCTGTTATTTTATAACAACAACAGTACCTAACCAAACAATAGTGTTGGTAGGATAAGTCGTACTTTGGTGAGGTACTGTTTTTATTGTAAAATAACAGCAACAAGTATGTAATACTTCAGTGGGCCATAAAAAAAGAAATCCAAACTGACTTTGCAAAACACTTGAATGATTTTATCTATTTGATAGTCTACTTTCTTGTTGCACAGTGTAATATGTTTTTGATTAAAAAAAATAAAATAAAATTTTTATAAGTGGAAGAAGAAAAACTACAATAAAATCAGAGCTTCGAACGAATTAATTCTATTGAGAATTAATTCCCAAAAAGTTCAATTCTGTTTTGAAAAGTTTTGAATTATTATTCCTTACTAGCATTCAACACGAATTAATTCAAAGGCTTAATTCTCAAAGCTTAAATCAAATTGAATTAATTCCCAAGAGAATTAATTCCTTGCAAGCTAATCATTCAATTGAATGATCAAAATTGTTCATCATTCAAATCTATTACAAATTGAATGATGATTTTTTTATTTCATTCCCTTTATATTTTCAAAAATGTGTTGCTTGTGTGCATTTTAAGCATCTTCGTTTGTAAACGATTGGCTGTTGTTTTGTCGACGTCTCGTCTGCTGCTTCCCACACAAGCATAAATGTGTTTGTATGTGTGTTGCGCTTCACTGTTTAAAATTGAATGATAAGAAAATTTCACCATTCAATTTGTAGTAGATTGATTTGGATAAAAAAATAGTTCATTCCTTAAGAATGATCATTCTTAAGGAATGAATTCTTGAAAGAATTAATTCAGTGATTTTGAAAGTTGAATGATTTTAGGGAATGCCAAATTCTATTTTTTTAATTCGAATTAGAAAATTGAATTAAAGAATTAATTCTTTCGAACCTTTGAATAAAATAAGTTAGTGAAAAAAAGTAGTTATTGTATTGGAGATTTTTTATTATACTTTTGGGGACAATGATTAAAAGCATCTGGCAACGCTAACCACCAGTGGACGAACACAAACAACTAATAACACGAAAACAACACGAATGTTAACTAAACTCTCAACTAAGAGCATAAAAAATGTAAATATTTAATTTTAGTAGCATTATAACGTTTAACAAAGTAGGTTGGTGTCACTTTGTTTAAGAAATAAAGTACACTCTTAAAATTTCTCATAAATAAAAGTGAATACAATTGTTTTTGAAATTATTGGTTTTACTCTTTTTTGGTACACTCTTAAAATTTCTCATAAATAAAAGTGAATACAATTGTTTTTGTAATTATTGGTTTTATTTCGTACACTTAAAAAAACAAAAATGTGGAACGTTGAGTGGGAACAATTATATTTGTTTTCTTTAAATATATTTAAGGAAGCAGAATGCCTTGTATGTTATCAAAAAATAAAAAGAGTTTGTGCATACGGCCTTCAGCGCCATTATAAAAGATGTCACCCTGAACTTCTTTCAATAAATGAAATCGAAAGAAAAGAATTAATTAAAAAATTAAAAAATGACTTTCGATTAAAAAATAATCTTGCTGCTTATACGTTAACTAAAAATATTAAACCCGGAACCGATAAGAATACTAATTCCTCAACCAATATGAGTACTAGTTCCTCAACCAATGAGCAAACTAGTTCTTCTACCACCAACAACACTAGTTCGTCAACTTGTAGCCAAATTAAAGCAAGTTTATCAAAGAATACAACACCATCGTCTCTGTTTCTGCCGACATCTGCCGTACATGCAGCCTACTCTCCGCAAACAAACGATGAAGAACTAAATGCCGTACTTAAATGGGCTAAGCGTAAAATGTATGAAGAGCGCATATGTCCAGATAAGATATCCCGTAGATGCCTCCCCATAGAAATGGATAAGAAAACTATAGAACGTTCTGTAATGGGGCTTACGATTGAAGATGGTGTTGCTCCCAGTTTGTTTGATTCGAAAAATATGCAGGCCATCTTACGACCCTTGTATGAGGCCATCTCTGATCAAGATGATAGAAACTTTAAGGTTAACGAAGCTAAGGCTGAAGAAGCTTTAAATTTAGTAGCCAATTATATACGCAATGATTTCTCAAATGATTTACACTGGCGTTTATTGTCTTTAAAAATTGATACCGATTTGCAGGCCTCGTCTAACACATTTTGTGTTAGTGTCCAATTTGTTAATGAGGGTCAAGTGGAAAACCGTGTCTTGGGTTTAATTGATCTTAAAGATAATATTCAATTGTCTGAAATATACATACAGGAGATTTTAAATAAATTTAATATTGATGTTAATCAAATTATATCTGCCAGTTGGGATAATACAAAGGACAAATTTGATCGGGAAGTAGGAAATAGCGAATATTTAAATGAAATTGAAAGTTTTGAAAACTATCCCGATATTTATGTGGGTGATTATAAAATTGAACCTTATGTTGGTGTCATAGCTCATCAGTGTGTATTGGATTTATTCAAAAACTTCAATATCTTTCAACCATTTTTGGAATGTCGTAATTTGGTCAAATTCCTAAATGATAAATCAAATGGTTATTATGAAATATTTGACATGGAACAATTAAAAATTCCTCAATTGGATTCACCTTGGAAATGGGGTTCCACCTATAACATGATCAATGGCATCTATTTAGCTCGTAATATATTGAAAAATTTAAAATATAAAAAACTTGATTGTACCGAAGATCAATTTCATCTTAATGATAATTTATGGTCATTCATAGAAGCCTATTGTAAAGTTTTAAGCTCTTTACAAAAATCCATACTCAAATACTATAGCGAAGAATTACATTATGGTGATTTTTATGCCCAATGGCTTAAGTGTAAGCTGTTAACCGAAAATTTAGTAAGTTCTAATAAAACTCAGCAAAATTACATGGCCATCATATCGACCGAACTACTCAAGTGCATAGAGAAGAGAAATAACGAACGTTTGCGTAATGAACGCTTTGAGGCATGTTTATATTTGGATCCTCGCTTTCAGCACACTTTGAATTCGCAACAAAAGGCTAATGCTGTAGGATATTTGAAAAATATATGGAATCGTGCTAAACTCTATAATGCTGATGTTGTGAAATCCGCTTCTGATGTCAATGGACAGACTGCGCCACTGCAACAATTCTGCGATGATGAAAACGCTTATCTCAATGACTTTCTTAGTCAAAATGTACAGATGAAATACACAACCACAGCTGATGTTTATAATACACTTGAGAAATTAAAGTTGCCCTTTAAGATGGTTGATACGAATATTTTATTATTTTGGCGTGAACAGAAATTTAGTCAACCCAAAATACATGCATTAAGTACAATATGTTTTGCTATGCCAGCAACTCAGGTAAATATGATATTTTTCATACCTGTATTTAATTTAATCTTTTAGGTCACCGGTTCATAAAGGTAATTTATTACCAAGGAGAGGACTTTCATGCAAATGCATGTTTTTTCCTGTTAGTCTTAGAATAGCATAAACAAATATCTTTGCGAATCAGAGAATTTCCTTGAAAATTGCATCGATTTTTTAGTGCATATTTTTGCATATTTTGCTATAAATGCATATTTTGTGGCCATATTTTGCTTAAAATTTTAGTTTTAGCTTATTTTTTTTAAATTTTTGTGAATTTTTTTTTAACCATGAGCCCAACTGAACTTAAAATTATTTTTCAATGTGAACTTTGAAACCGAAATACTTGATAGTCAAATGATATTTATTTTCGTTAGTAAGCTTAAGCCATAGAGTATACATAGAGGCGAAGGCGTCAAAAATTGAGTTGTCAAAGTACAACTTGTATACATGTATTTGTTGAAAAAGTACGACTTGTAAACATGTATTGTGTATCGACAACGTATGTGTGAGAAATTAGAAAAAGATAGTGATATTATTTTTTCTTTCACCTTCGCCTCTATGTTTCTCTATGGCTTAAGCCCCTATGACACTAGATTTGTTTTTATTGATGAAATTTACTTGAACAGTGCAAATATATCACATGCGCGGGTACAAGGGGGGAATGGGAAATTCCCCCCAAACAAAATTTCAAAAAGAGAAAAATAGAAAAATAAAGAATACAATTTTTTTTAAAAAATTTCCAAGGGAAAAATTCTTAAAATCCAAAAATTTTTTATCCAAAAAATCTGAACATTTGTAAAGCAAAAATCTAAAAAAAATTAAAGTGAAAGTCTAAAAACTTTTTAAGGAAAAATGTGACTAAATCTGAAAATTTTTTATGAAAAAATATCTGTCCATCTTAAAGTTCTTATTGACAACTTTGGTATAAAAAAATGACTTAAACTTTTTCTATAGGAAAAATGTCTCAGAATCTGAGATTCTCAGAATCTGATAGTCTTTTTCTATCGAAAAGTGTCTCAGAATCTGACAGTTTTTCTATAGGAAAAATGTCTTAGAATCTGAGACCTTTTCTACAGGAAAAATGTTTTAGAATCTGAGACTTTTTCTATAAAAAATGTATCGGAATCTAAGATTTTTCTATAGGAAAAATGTTTCAGAATCTGAGACTTTTTCTTTAGGAAAAATGCCTCAGAATCTGAGAATTTTTCTATGGGAGAAATTTCTCAGAATCTGATTCTTTTTCTATAGGAAAAATGTCTCAGAATCTAAGACTTTTCTATAGAAAAAATGTCTCAGAATTTGAGACTTTTCGATAGGAACTTTTTCTACAGGATTTGAGTCTTTTTCTATAGGAAAAATGTCTTAAAAATCTCAGACTTTTTCTGTAGGAAAAATGTCTCAAAATCTGAGACTTTTTCTATAGGAAAAATGTCTCAGAATTTTAGACTTTTTCTAAAGGAAAAATTTTGTTTGAAACATTTTTAGACTTTTATAGGTAAAATATCTCAGAATTTGAGAATTTTCTATGGGAAAAATATCTCAAGAGTTTGAGAGTTTTTCTATTGGAACAATGTCTCAGAATTTGAGTTTTTCTATGGGAAAAATGTCTCAGAATCTGAAACATTTTCCATAGGAAAAATGTCTCAGAATCTGAAACATTTTCTATAGAAAAAATGTCTCAGAATCTTTTGGAAAAATGTCTTAGAATCTGAGACTTTTTCTATGTGACAAATGTCTCAGAATCTGAGACTTTTTCTATAGAAAAAATCTGTCAGAATCTTAAACTTTTTCTATAGAAAAAATGTCTCATAATCTAAGAAGAAATGCCTCAGAATCTGAGTTATTTTGTAAAATTTTTATAAGATTTCTGAAAAAAAAAAATCCCTTTTTTACAAGGTTGGCAATCGAAACGAATAACGGTATCGATATCGGTATTGGTATCGTTTTTTTATTTATTTCGGTATCGGTATCGGTTACGGTTACGGTATTTGAGTTGAATCAGTTACGGTATTACCGATACCGAAACGTCAATACCGGTACGTACCGGTATTATCGAAAAAATGCTAAAAATATAAAAAAACGTACTAAAAATAAAAACTTAAAAAAAAAAAAATTGTAAAAACAATTAGAAAAGTTAAATTCGACTTGGACGAATCCATCAATACCCTCCACAATGCGTTTCTAAAGTGATAGTTAATTTTCTAACGTGAATCAAATTAACAATTTTGTTTAGAAATATTTTATTTTGAGTAAAAAACTTGTTTAAGTCATTTTTGAAAAAAAAAATTTAATTTTTTTTTAGTGTAAATTTTTTTTCGAGTGTAAGTTTTTTTGTTTTAGTATACAAATTTTTGTGAGTGACAAGAATACTTTGTAAAAAATTTTCCTGACTCATCATTTTTTTAAAAGCTGCTTTAACGGGTTTTTTCAACAAGTGAATTTAACCCTTAATATCCTACTGGTTCCGCAAGGAACCAACCAAAAAAATCGGTAACTTTGTTAAACAAATTTTGTTGAAACTTCCTTCTGTGACTTAAACAATGTTTATTAATACAATATCTAACATTTTCGCCTTTCACCACTTAGAAGCACACTTTTTTGACACCCGTATGCTCATCACAGTGTACGTTTTTCCGAAAAATCATTTTTTGTGTTAAATACATCGAAATCGAAGCTGAAAAAAATAGTTTCGTGAATTTTTTTAATTTTCAGAATGTTTAAAACAAAAAAAATGTGTTAGAAAAAGACTTTGGTCAAATTTTGTCTTCCGGGTGCCTGATTGATTCGCAAGGGTCCAACCTATAAACAAAGTCGTAGAACAAAAGTTGTTTAGAATTGCGAGTTAAAATATTATAAATAACATATATTTTTTTCTGCTCAAAACAAGAAGTCAGGATATTAAAGGTTAAGGCGAAACCAATCTGAAATTTACAGGTTTCTTAATAACTTTTGACCCACTGGACCGATTTGGCTGAAATTTAATACGAACCCGCATCGCGGTTAAAGTAAAACCCCCAACTTATTACATATTTCATCTTATTTCTAGGCAACCAAGTTTTTTTTTTGTTGGTGTTATCTATTTGAAAAAAAGGTCTTCCCTGTCTATACAAGATCACATTCAAAAATATTGCAAACAATTTTTTTCGCAAATTATGGGACTTTTATGGACGATTTCTACGAGTTAAGCCACTTCCAAAAAATATACTATGGTGGAAAACCTCCTGCTAGTATTCCAAATGCCTCCCCCAAAGTCCTGTAAATATCAAAAAAAATCCTCGGACACCCACATCACGGATTAAATAAAAATCCCCACAAAAACTATACTATACAAAAGGGGTCCAAAAAGTTTCTATTGGGAGTCAAAATGACTCCATAAAAATTTCGTGAAAATCAATAATTTTCTTTTGCTCCCTCATCGCGGCACGCATGGCTTATTTGAAATTTTTGCTTAATTCACGATGTGGGTGTCAAAAGATTTTTTGATTTTCATGAGACTTCGGTGAGGCATTTGGAGTACGAATTTTCATTTACAAAAACCAAAAAATTTGCAAACTTTCTATTATTTTTTTTGTAAAAAAACATGGTTTTTAAGAAAAAACCGTTTCAATACCGGTACATACCGATACCGAAGGAAAAGGTTTTTGGATACCGGTATCCGATACCAAAACTGAGTTTCGGTATTGGTATTGGTACCGGTATTCAATTTAAAGGGTTTTGAAACGGATAACGGTATTGAAAAGGTATCGATTGCCAACATTGCTTTTTTAGGCTTTTTTGGTACTTTTTCAACCTTTTCTTAAAAAAAAAACTAAAGGTAAAATTTTGGTGTTAGGTAACAAAAAAAAATTACTCAAAACAGTGTTTTTACAAAAAAGTCTGTTTTTAACTATGAAATAAAGATAACATAGTAATAAGTAAAAATACAGGTAAAACTTAATTTTTTTTAGTTACATAAAAATACAAAGTAATTTGCTTAAATCTGTATTTTAGCAGAAAACTCTGTCAAATATCTGTAAAATAACATTTACAAAGTTAAAAGTAATATAAAATAAGATAAAACTTAGTTTTTTCGTCACAACAAAATACAAAGTTTTGTTTTCGGCAGGCCCTCCGAATGTATTATATTATTTGATTTTATGACCAATTGTTTGAAAATATTTTTTATTTTTTGTTGGGCTAATTGTGGTCAGTTAGATTTTTGATGTAAATAAATTCAAGTATTTTCTTTAAATCTGTTTTTTGACAGAACCTCTGTCAAATATCTGTTGAATTAAGATTACAGTAATTTTACAGAGTATTACAAAGTTATTACTTTGAGTGTACTAAATCAGCCGTAGTATTACACGGTACTTTTGAAGGTTAAAATGTACCAAAAAAGGACAACTGTACTTACTTAAACATCCCTGAATCACGACCTTAAAAATACTCCAAATAAATATTCTCTGTTGAATGAACCCATTTTTATTATTTTTCAGATTTACAGTAAAACTCGTTACTCTCATATATACCCACCTGAAGATAATACCAAGATATCAGCATTAACTAAAGAAAATCTCCTATACATTCGTTTAAATGTCCATATTTTTCATGATTTTATCACTCAATTGAACCTCTTCCAAGACGATAAATCAACACCAGTAGTGCGAGAAGAAGAATTTAATGAAGACACCAGTGTCGCTAAAGTAACACACATTATTTTACCACCAACAACGGCTATTATTCCACCACTAGCACCGATTACTAAACCACGTGTTACTGCGATTTATACACCGGCTGGTACAGCTTTTCTACCACCTAATACTACTATAAGGCAGATTAATACCATTAAAAATTAAATATTATGATTACATTATAAATGTATGTACTATTTAATAAGAAATTTTAATTTATTTTTTTAAAATAAAATTTTTTACCAAGTTCAAACGTGGACCGATTGGGTTTATCTTTTGGCAAATCTCTAATAAGTGTAAAGAACACTCACAAACCTAATTTAAGTGAAATAGGGGCCTATTTGTTGCCAATAAAGCGCTTTAACTGAATATCGGTTGAAATTTTTATACGGGGCCTAAGTCCAAAAATGGTCCGATTATAATCAGATTTGATTAGGTTATTAAAGTACGCATTAAACAAACACAATCAAAATTTTTAAATAATATTTTATATTTTCATGAAATTTTAAGGGTTTATGTTAATATCGGGAAGGTAGTTTGCTCCCCAATCACATTTGAGCGAATTGAATGAATTCACTTTAGACTCATTCGATTTATGAATATCGAATTCATTCGTTTTATTTTTCATTCGACTTTCAAAAATCGAATGCATTCAATTTTTACCATTCGACTTTTAAAAATCAAATGCATTCACTTGCAAATGCAATCGATTTTCTTTTCATTCAATTTGAAAAATCGAATGGCCCATTCATTGCATAAAAAACTTAAAAAAACTAACCAAGATAGATCAAAACGGAGCCAATTTTTTGTCCATAGTATCGCCAACACTCTTGAAATTTTTTTGTCGTATAGGCAGTTAATGTATGTGCATTTTTTAAATTTTCGGGAACACCAATTTTTTTGGATTCAAAATTAGAGCCCATTATAATCATCGTAGTAAAGAGAGTAGGCGACCAAAACTTGGCTCCGTTTTGGTCTATATATTTAAAAAATCGATTGCATTCGCAGTGGAATGATAAAAAATCGAATGCATTCGATTTTACTAAATCGAATGAACAAGAAATCGAATGCATTCATTTTTTTTTTTCATTGAATCGAATGAATTCCAAGGACTGCATTTAATGTTGATTTATGAAATCGAATGCATTTACTGACTATGAAAATTGAATGAATTTTTTTGAGAATTCATTCGAAAAGGATTTCATTCTTCGAAGCTCTGGTAGTTTGTATGGGAGTTTTAAGAAGAACTGCTCCGATTAATTTAAAATTCGGAATGGTGATTCTACTTAAAAATATTGGAAATTTACTCAATTAATCTATATATAAAATTTCCCTATTTGTGTGTTCCTCTTTTTTTGTCTATCCAGAGCTTTTTGAAGCCCATTGATGAGCTACAAAGCTGAAAATTGGCATGCATATAGTAAAACACCTGGGGAAGATCCTAACGTAGCCGGATTTTGGATTTTTTGCATGTGGACGGAGAAATAAGCGAAAAAGTGGGCGTGGCAAAATTCAATTTTTTGACATTTTTGCTTAATTTAAAGCCCCCTAATGACTTAGGAAGCTGGAAATTTCCTAGAATATAGTCCTTACGATGGCGCATACCCTCAAGTATTCGAATTTAGAATTTTCGGAACGTGGGCGGAGAATTGAGGGGAAAAGGGTCGTGGCAAAATTGGGATTTTTTTAAATTTTTACTTCTTTTGAAGCCCCCAAATGACTTAGGAAGCGGAAAATTGCATAGCATTTAGTTCTAACAATGAAGCATACCCTGAAGTAATTGAATTTATATTTTTTAGACTGTAGAAGGAGAATTAAGAGAAAAATGGGACGTGTTTTTAAATATTTTAACTAATTTGAAGACCCCCAATGACCTATGAAGATGAAAATTGACATTTTTGCTTATTTTAAAGTCTTCTAATGACTTGGGAAGCTAAAAATTTCCTAGCATATAGTCCTATCGATGAAGCATATCCTGAAGAAGTCGAATTTAAAATTTTTGGACTGTGGGCTTAGAATTGAAAGGAAAATATGGAGTGACAAAATTGGGTTTTTTAACATTTTAACTTATTTTAAAGCCCCTAAAGGAAGCGGAAATGGACAGCGTATAGTCCTAATGATTTAGTATATCCTAAAGTAATCGGATTTAAAATTTCTCGACTGTGGACGGAGAATTAAAAGATAAAAGAGCGTGGAAAAATTGGGTTTTTTAATATTTTAACTAATTTGAAGACCCCGAATGACTTAGGAAGATGAAAATTGGCATGTATATAGTAGGTTTCATGGGGAAGATCAACACGAACCTGGATTTTTGATATCCAGTGTATGGGTGGAGAATAAGAAAGGCAAAGGGGCGTGGTAAATTTATTTACATTTATTTTCTGTATATATAATTTTTTTTTGATTTCTCTTATTTTTTGTGTATCCAGCGCCTTTTGACTTTCATTGACTTAAAAGCTTAAAATTGGCATGTATATAGTAAAACACCAGGGATAGATTTTACGAAGCCTGTGGGCGGCGAATTACGAGAAAAAGGGGACTTGGCAAAATTATTTTTTTTTTACATTTTAGAGTATTTTTAAGCTCCGCCCCAATGAATTAGGAAGCTGAAAATCACTAACATGTAGACTACTTTAGAATATAGCATATTCTAAAGTAGTCCGATTTAACATTTTTGCAATGTAGACGGGTGTTGGGAGGAAAAAGGGGCAAGGAAATATTTTGTTTTATTTTTTTTAATTTAACTAACTTTAATGCCTTAATGACCTACGCAGCCGAAAATCGGGCAGCATATTGTCCTGACACTGGAGCATATCCTAAAGTAGTCATACTTAAAATTTTTGGACTGTGGACGGAGAATTAAGAGGGAAAAGGGGCGTGGATACGAGTATAGTACTAACGATGGAGCTTATCCAAAAGTAGTCAGATTTAAAAAATTTAGAATGTGGACGGAGAATTAGGCGAAGAAATGGGCGTGAAAAAATTATGTTTCTAAATCTTACCTAATTTTGAAGACACCTTATGACCTTGAAAGATGAAAATTTGGATGCATTTGGTACGGACTATGGCAAAGATCAAGACTGACCTGGATATCCAGTTAAAGTGCGGAGATACAAAAAAATCCATAGTGAATTTTGTTCAGTTTATATATATAATCTGTAACGTAGCCGGACTTTTGGCTTTCAAGACAGGGGAGTGGCGGAAGACGGCGAATTTTAGTTTTTAAACATTTAGGTGGTTATTCATGAAAACTGAAATATAACTAAAGTAGGTTTATTTGACAGAAATTGCAGGCATATTTGTCAAAAAACCTGCAATTAGTCTACTGTAAGTATTATGAATAACAGCCTTAAACTATTTCTGAACCCCCTAATGACTAAGGAAGCTGTAAGCATAAAGTATTAACAATGGATCATATCCTTATGAAGTCATATTTAATATTTAAACTGTGTACGGAGAATTATACGGAAAAATTTAAGTGAAAAAAATTGTGTTTTTTAACATTTTAGCTAATTTTACAACCTTTCATGAATAAGGCTGGGTTACTTAATGCTCCGTTATAAAATCACTCTCCGTTAAATTTAACTTTTGCATACAAATTTTGACATAAGGCTCCGTTAAATCGGCAGTTAGCAGCTAACTGAACATTGAGTAATCCGTCCTTAAAAAGATAAAAATTTCCATGTATATAGGAGTGACCATGGGACAGATCCACATGATGGATTTTTGATATCCGGTTTAAGGACGGAGAGACGAAAAGGGTGTGCTAAATTTAGTTTTAAAATTTTATCAGTAAAACCTTTTATACTCATTAATTTTTTTCCAGTTTAGGAAATATGTATATTGATGTAACTCAATCTTACAATATCAAATTTTTTAAGCACAAACATAATTTTTTATAAAGTATGGTAAAAAATTAGAATTATTGGTAAAAGTGATTTGTGTTCCGCCTGGCAGGGACAGGCTATTCGACTAGTAGTAGTATATTTTTTGAATTTGTTGAAATTTACCCAATTTATAGTAGGAAACTGGACTCATTTTTTTAAGGTGTAGGGTATAAAAATTAACCAGCTAAAACTTAGTAAGGACACATCATTAACAATCGCATTAAGTCTCAAACGCATGAAACGTACACACAAAAAAATATTTTACCAATAACTTGGAAGGATATGCGTTTTTAAAGTTTTTTACATAAATTATGAAAAATTTTGCAACATTTTACCAAGTTTTTGCATAATTTTGGTTAAGGTTTGTAAAATTACACAAGGTTAAATACTCATATGAATATTTTCTAAATTTTTATCAGAAACATGCAAAAACTTGGTAAACTGATGCTATATATGCAAAAAACTTTAAAAACGCATATCCTCCCAAGTACTTGGTAAAAATTTTTTGTGTGTTGGCTCTTAACCCATTTTGGACCAAGATTCAATTTTATTTTTATTTTTTGGAAAAAGGTACTTTTTTAAGGTAATTCGCACCCGCTGATCTCAAAAATCCTTTCAAAAAAAATTTTCAATGTGCCGTTTTCCCAGAAAAGCCTGCATTCCAACTTTTTATGCAATTTTAATATTTGGATTTATTTGCTATTTTATTAATGTATTTCATTATTTTCAAAGTAAATAGTTTCAAAATAATTCAAATTATGTGAATTTGATAACAAATTAAATCTAGAAAAATTTTTAATTAGTCAAAAAAATTAAAAGCCGAAAATCGAAAAATGCAAAATTTTCGTTTTTGCTTGAAACAATTTCTGCGCTGATTTGCATTGTATGTAATGGACACATAAATTGCGGTGGTCAAGCGGGTATATTTTTTTTTAATTGCAGAAAGATGAGACTTAACATTCATAACCACATTCACCCGAAATTCCAGCTCTTTCATACATAAATATTTTTTTGAAAAAAGTGTTCTCTACTGTTCGAAAAATCGAACAGAGGATCAAAATGGGTTAAGCCAAATTCATAAATTATTTAAAAACTGCTAAATTTTTACTTGCGTCAATTAGATTAATTGCTCAAATTTTGATAAAAAATTTTAAAATTTAAATAAATCTTCATAAATATTGCAAATATTTTTATACAGAGCAAGATTTGAATTCAATGAAAGCAATTCATACTATTTATGTACAAATTTTTTTCTGTGCATTGATATAAAACAAAAAACATACTTATGTACAGGAAAAGTAAAGGCAGACGAATAATAAAAAAAAACTAACATTCTCAAAATACTGCTATGATTTTTATTAAAACGAGCACCAGAGAACGACAAAATAATCAATAATTTAACTCAAGAGCAACTAGAGAGAACGAACGAGTACTTGTGATTGTAGGATTTTGCTTTGAGTATAGTAGTGACCAGTGTTGCCTGATAAGGGGATTTGCATCCGAAATGGGAATTTTAACTTTGCTTTTTGGAAAGATTTTCGTGGGAAAGGATTTGGTAATTTCACAAAATTGTGAGGACTTTTCCTAATTTTTGGATATTTGTAAAAAAAAGTTTGTTGTAGTTTTTTAACGCAATTTTTAGAGTTATGCGGATATGGGTAACAACAGTTTTGGTTGTCGAGAGGTAAAACTTAAGTAATTTATGAAAAGGATCTTTTTATCGGTTGATTTTAAACCAAAAACTTACACATTTTTTAGGGGAAAAACCAAAAACTTACACATTTATTTGGGGGAAAATTAAGGGATTTGTAAATTGGTTTAAGCATTTTTGGAGATTAAAATTTCATAAATTGGGATATGCCTCAATATTTTCTGGCAACACTGGTTGTTAGTTTCGTTAACGTTCGTGTTACGTACATGTAAAAACCCGATTAATCTTCGTCGTTCGCGCAAGTGTGGGTCTTCACTGTTTTAGTATACTCTGAGACTTTATCGTGAACGTAGCGTGTAATATTCTTAATCATTTTGTTTATTTGTTTAATGTTTATTTTAAAAGTGGTGGTGAAATAAGCAAAGTGAGTTTTTTATGAATTAAAAATGAAACGAAATTCTCATAGTGTAATAGAGAATTATTTCAATCTTGTTGTTGAAGATGATTTTGGTGTGTGCAAAACTTACCAACAACGATTAAGAAATAATCGCAGTTTTTATTTGAGACATCACATGAGAAAAATACATTCCATTGAGTTAATGCAGGGAGGATAACGTCAGTACAATTGAACTTTTCCAGTAAAATTTGAAAACCATACCGGTTTCAAACACTACTGGTTGTGCCATTTATCAAGATTTCCCTTTTTGGCTAAAGTCTAGTAGGCAGACATTGCTCTGATCCATAAAAAAAAAAAATACTGCAGATAGATCTTGAAATGTTGAGTCCAAAAAAAGAAAAAAATTGTCGGCGCCTAATGGTTCCCGAGTTATGGGCCTCCAAAGTTTGGAACTATAATTGGATATATCTTCTGAAATAATGGTCCGATCTAGTCGAGATTGGTTTCATTCGAAAGCTTATTGAAATACCCTTCATATTTCATTTACAAAAATTGGATCCATTAACCCATTAAGGTGCAACACCAAATTTTAGATTTTTTAAGTGTCCTTTTTGCCCGTAAAATAATTTTATTTCAAAATTATGAATTATTAACCTACGTATATACAGCTGCGGTCAAAAAAATAGCACCAGGATAAAACAAAATTGTTTTGATATCTTTAAATATTATGCGTTTGATAGTGTCTCAAGAAGAGCTCTCATTTATAAGCTCTTTAAGATGGGAGTCTCTTACAAATTTGTCCAGTTTATAGAAAATATTTATAATAATACTATATAGAATATTTTGAAACTAAATCTGGTGTTAAGCAAGGGTGTTTAATGTCACCATTACTTTTTGCTCTGTACATTAATGATTTACATGAATGCTTGGAAGGTGGACTTATGGTTGAAAATATGAATATCAGACTTTTTTACTCTATGCTGACGATATAGTCATATTATCTGATGATATTACGGTAATGCAAAAAATGATACAAAACCTTGAAAACTACTGCAATATGTGGAAACTAGAAGTCAATTTAAACAAATCCGAAATTTTGGTATTTAGAAATGGTGGTCGACTAAGTCAACACGAAAAATGGTTTTTTAAAGGAGATGTCGTAAAAATATCCCCAGAATTTAACTACTTGGGGGTAGTCTTCACACCAAAACTTAAGTTTAATAAACATATCGAGAAAAGAAATACTCAGGCAAAATGTGCATTAAACTCAACGTGGCAAAGTCTTATCGGGAAACAAGATATAAGCTTAAGAATGAAGTGGAAAGTATACCTAGCAGTGTGCAGAGCCATTCAAGCGTATGCAGCACAGGTGTGGGGCTTTGGATACTTTGAAGAAGTAAATAAGCTACAGCGGTATTTTATGAAAAGAATATTAAATCTACCTAGCTTCACCCCAAACTACATTCTTATGTTAGAAACCGCAGCTGAAGACAGTCACATTTTTACTTTGGGTCTCCATCTTAAATATTTAAGTAGTGTTATGTATAATTATACACAAAATAGATTACCTTATCAATTATCCTTAATCTTATTGCGCCGTAGCCTTTTTTGGGTAAATGAATTAAAATCAAAAGCAACTTCCTTAAACATGCAATGGCCGGAAACTAATCCCACAGAACAACAATGGAATTTCTTTAGCACTGAATTACTCAATAAATTGAAAAGTAATATTTTTAATGAAAGATTGGAGAGTAAATCAAAAACCACCACAAGAATCTACAAACATCTCGATTTCGAAAGAGGAAACCATTACTTCAATGATAAATTTAATACAGAAAAAATCACATGGATATTTAAAGCACGCAGTGGGTTAATTGCACTAAACTATAACAAATTTGGTGCAGATAATGTGGACAAGAGGATGAAACATTTCAATACTTTTTTGGTATCTGTCCGGTGTTAAAAGAATTCAGATATGCTAATTTCCAAAAATCTTACCTAGCAGAAGAAGATATGATATGTATATTGAATGGCCAAAATGAAGAAGACTGGGTAAACTTAGTAAAATATTAAAAATGTGCTTTAAATTATAGACATTTTTTAATAACTGAATTTAACTAAATTAATTATAACTGTAATAATTTAAAAATTTGTTTGCATAAAATGCCGATAGCGGTTTGTGATCGTTCGACAGACGTTTTTATATAAAAAACATGTCGTTAATATTTTAATAATTTTTTTTTTGTTTATATATTTAAACTATTATTCATAACATGTAAATTTATCCTTAAGAAAATTTTATAAATAAAGAAAATTCTAATTCTAAAAAAAAAATTCTAATATTAAAAAAAAAATTGTCGAGGGCTCATTGTTGACAATTACCTCTGTACAACGTTATTGTACCGAATTTACGAGGTTTTGGAATCTCTAATTCGAAATTGAGTTCCAGATTTGCTGAACAGCCACCCAAAGGGCTTCATTACAAGTTGGTTGTATTCGAGACACTCCCTTCTCTATATCTGTCCATTGACTATCGATTTGATCGAGATCTGGGGACTGAATAGGCCATTCCATCACGTTTACTTTATTGTCCAGAACCAATTTTTTGAAAAATTCCCGTCATGCTTTGGATAATTGACGTGCTAAAAGACCTAAATTAGTGGCATTTGCTCAGAAACTTATGGTAACATTACTTTCTGGAGGATATAAACGTTAAGTGTATATCCACGATTGTCCTAGTCCAATATGTGAGGCATGGTCCAATATATGAACCCCACTCCACAGTATGAAAATATTCCCACACCATAAGCACCATTTTAAGTTATTTTTATTTCGAATTTTGGATTGAAATCCGCGTTATTGGGTCTTCTGACATAGGTATGTGATCCGATGTCTCCAAATAAAACAATAATGGATTCATTTGTCCAAAGAACATTGATCCACTTTTAAGCTGGTCATTCTGAGTTACTGTTAGCAAACTTCAAACGACTTGCAGCATGCTTAAGTGAGAGTGGGCGCACTTTTCCGAATCTACAAGCGTTAATGTTGTTTTTTTTTAATCTTCGACGAACATTTTTGGCATTTGCTGTCCTTTTTTAGCTCTAGAGCTGCCGTAAATGGGGCCTTCTTCCATTGCCTTTACAAACACCTAACCACTTATGGTGACAAACGTCGCTTGTGACTAAGTTTTTCAAGCTCTAAAGTTAATTTTGTTGAATTTTCAATCATTTTATAAGCGCATTCAACCAATTTTCCTGTTTCAGAATATGGTTTATGTTCAGAAATTATATTTTTTACAAAAGCACGTTTTTGAGGAGTGTAATGCTATCCACGTCCTATTTTCATGAAAATAAACATCAAATTTAGTAATGAATTGTTTTTTTTTTATAAAAAAAAGCTCTCTTCCTTTAGTATTTAACACTTTTATTTTTGTTAATGAAATTTTGTCATTCGGTGCTATTTTATTGACTGCACTGATTCAGAGTTTTTTTAAAATATCTATCATTAAAAAAGAACCGTCCACAATTTTTGGAAAAAGTAAAAACATTTAAGGGGTATATAGTTAGTATAAGAGTATTACATATTTACTTTAAACGAATACACACATAATATTTTGTTTTAATTGGATGAATAGAGATTTTGTCATTGGTGCTATTTTTTTGACCGGCACTGTATATATGGAATATCACGGTGGTGGTGTGCTAGACTCGTATCAGGTTCGTTGCCGGGTGCCAGTATAGGTTTTTTTTATATATCGATTTTTAGATTTTTTTTTAATATGATGACATTAAAACAGATTTATTTCTCTGAATATACTTTATTGAAAACTTTTCAATTAATTTCATTGTTAATTCAACAATGAATTTATTTGAAAAAAATTAGTTAATATTTTATTAAAAATTACTAAAGTCATTGTTGTATTTACAAAATCCAATGTAAGCTCATTTTCAATTAAATGTTTAATTGTATTAACAATGAAATTAATTGCATTAACAAATTTTATTTTTCTGTGTAGGTATTCATATTTTTTCATACATTTTTAATTAAAATGTGGAACGTTGAGTGGGAACAACTATTTTTGTTCTCTTTAAATATATTTAATGAAGCGGAATGCCTTGTATGCAATGCAAGAATAAAAAAAAATTATGCAAGCTTTCTTAAGCGTCATTATCAAAGGTGTCACTCTGAATATCATTTATTAAATGGAATCGAAAGACAGCAATTAGTTTTAAAATTAAAAAAGAACTTTCAATTGCTATATAATCGTATTGCTCAATCTTTAAATAAACAAAATGGTTCCTCAACTTGTAAACAAACCAATGCAAATTTGGTTCTGCCGACCACTGCCGTACATAAAATAACTAGTTCCTCAACTTGTAACCAAATTAAAGCAAATATCGTTCCGCCGACCACTGCCGTACATTCACCTCATTCTTTGCAACCAAATAAAGAAGAAATAAATGCCTTATTAAAATGGGCTAAGCGTGAAATGTATGAAGAGCGCATTTGTTCAAATGAGTGGTCCCGTAGATGTTTCTACATAGAAATGCAAAAGAAAACTATAGAACGTTCCGTAATGGGTATAATGATCGAAAATGGTGTTCCTCCTAGCTTGTTTGGTTCGAAAAATATGCAGGCCATCTTACGACCCATGTATGAGGCGATCTCTTATCAAGATGGTAGCGACTTTACGGTTAACGAAGCTAAAGCTGAAGGAGGTTTAAGTTTAGTAGCCAATTATATACGCAACAATTTCTCAAATGCTTTACACTGGCGTTTATTGTCTTTAAAAATTGATACCGATTTGCAAGCCTCGTCTAAGACATTTTGTGTTAGTGTCCAATTTGTTAGTGAGGGTCAAGTGGAAAGCCGTGTCTTAGGTTTAATTGATCTGAAAGATAATATTCAATTGTCTGAAAAATACATAAGGGATATTTTAAATAAATTTAATATTGATGTCAATCAAATAATATCTGCTTGTTGGGATAATACCAAGGAAAAATTTAATCAGCAAGTTGGAAATAGCGAATACTTGAAAGAAATTGAAAATTTTGAAAACTATCCCGATATTTATGTGGGTTATTGTAAAATTGAACCTTATGTTGGTGTCATAGCTCATCAGTGTTTATTGGATTTATTCAAAAATTCCAATATCTTTAAACCATTTTTGGAATGTCGTAATTTGGTCAAATTCCTAAATGATAAATCAAATTGTTATTTTGAAATATTTGAGATGAAAAATTTAAAAATTCCTCAAGTGGATTCACCTTGGAAATGGGGATCCACCTATACCATGATTAATGACATCTATTTAGCTCGTAAAATATTGGAAAATGTAAAATATGAAAAGCTTTATTGTCCCGAAGATCGATTTAATCTTAATGATAATTTATGGTCATTCATAGAAGCCTATTGTAAAGTTTTGAACTTTTTACAAAAATCCATACTCAAATATTATAGCGAAGAATTACATTATGGTGATTTTTATGCCCAATGGCTTAAGTGTAAGCTGTTAACGGAAAAGCTAGTGAGTTCTAATAAAAATCAGCAAAATTACATGGCCATCATATCGACCGAATTACTCAAGTGCATTGAAAAGAGAAATCAGGAACGTTTGATAAATGAACGCTTCGATGCCTGTTTATATTTGGATCCTCGCTTCCAGCACACTTTGAATTTGCAACAAAGAGCTAATGCTGTAGAATATTTAAAAAATATATGGAATCGTGCCAAACTGCATAATGCTGATGTAGTCAAAAAAGCTTCTGGTTTCAATGGACAGACTGCGCCACTGAACAAATTCCACGATGATGAAGACGCATTTCTAAATGAATTTCTTAGTCAAGATGTACAGATGAAATGCACAACTAAGGGTGATATTTATAATAAACTTGAAAAATTAAAATTGCCCTTTCAGATGGTTGATACGAATATTATGTTCTTTTGGCGGGAACAGAAATTTAGTGAACCTGAATTGCATGCCTTAAGTGATATGTGTTTTGCCATGCCAGCTACACAGGTAAATATGATAATTCATACCTCTTTTTATATACTCCACTTTTTTTTAACTCACATAATATGTTTTGTGTAGTTGCTATCTTGGTGGTTAAAGTTGGGAAATGGGACGGGGGAAAAAACTGTCCGAAATATTGTTCCTCGACCCACTTTCAAGTAAATCGATCCACTCAGAATCACATTTTGAGTCGATTAAAAATTTCCAATCAATTGACCTAAAATTTGAAACCTTGGAATCTTTTGCCCCAAGGACGAAGCCTATTGAAAATGAAAAACATCGGTCTATATTTGGACGGCCCATTAAATTTGGCTTATATGACTCTTTCAATCTATTTTAATAGGTATCCTTTCGAAATTTGGCATCACCATTCCAAATTTTTAAGAAATCGGACCAGTTCTAATTGTATAGAAATATTGCTCCCGATATTTAAACAAATCTCTCAAAATTAATGAAAATAAGAAACTTTTGCTTACAATTTTGTTTCTAAATGTGTTATGTAAGGTTTGGTTGCAAGTGGCTGTTGACGTTTTACGTCAGCACACATAGACTCTAAGGTCCGTTGAGATACCACGGGTCCGTAATAGGTTACCCTACCAGTCACCGCCGTTAAACTAATTTGAGCTCCTTATGAAACTCCTAAGACATTGAATTTTGACATCTGACAAATCTAAAAGATCTTGCAGTTCCCAAGATCCCCATAAGGTGTTAGAAAGTTTCCAACTCCTCCTCTTTCATGAAACTCCTGCAAAAGTCATTTGACGGCACATTAAACCGCTCTGCGTGTAATTACAGTAAATAGCGTCGAGATATCTCCTTTTGAAGGCGATACTAGCTCACTTGTGCGCTTCTGATTAAGAGAAGTCCATATCTGTCGTAAAGTCTAACACGTACATCCATATGCCCAGATTAGCTTTTGATAATACTGATTATGACTCCATTGAATCTGCACTTCGGTGTAGATCAGGGTACATGAAGATGGATTAAGAACATGCTAGAGAGCAGGAAAATAACCGCATCTATGGGTCACAGTGAATGCCGTTAAAGGCTGTCCTCAAGGCGGCGTCCTATCTCCACTACTATGGTCCTTGGTGATAGACGACTTGCTTCAGAGGCTAGAAAATATGGGTTATCAAGCAATCGGTTACGCGGACGATTTAGTAGTTATAGTAACTGGTAAATTCGACAATATCATCTCGGATATTATGTGCAACGCTCTACGTTTGATAATGGGCTGGTGCACTGAACAGGGTCTTTCCATTAACCCTAACAAGACTATTATAGTCCTGTTTACTAGGAGAAGAAATCTCAATTTAGGTATAATTTCCGTAGGGAATACTATTATCCAACTCTCTAAGGAGGTTAAATATTTGGCAGTTATCTTGGATACGAAACTTACTTGGAATTCACATTTAGACGGCACTATCAGAAAGGCTATAGCGCCATTATGGGCAGCGAATAGGACTATTGGTAGGACGTGGGGATTGAGCCCAAAAATGGTCATGTGGATCTACAAGGTGATTGTAAGACCGATCATGACGTACGCTGCCATAGTCTGGTGGCCGAAGACTTTGCAGAGGGATGCCACCGTAATACTAGGCAAGGTATAGCGTCTGGCTTGCACTCTAATCACGGGTGCAATAAAAACCATTTTGGGTCTCACACCTCTCGACATCTTTATTAGATCTACGGCAACTATGGCTGCGCGTAGAATGAATATCGATTACTCTGGCCCTCGCAACTTGAGCGGCCACTCCAATATTCTTTCTTCAATAGGAATTAGGGAAAGCCTAGATATGCCGACGGATAGAATAAACACTGTGCTTCGCTTTGAAAGGAAATTTGAGATAGTGATACCGAGTAGAACAGAGTGGGATGAAGGTGGTTCATATGTGGACACTAGAAGCCTAAACTGGTATACTGACGGATCCAAAATATCCTCTGGAGTTGGCGCTGGTGTCTACGGTCCAAACACGCGGATCTCCGAACCAATGGGTAGGTGGCCTACAGTTTTTCAGGCTGAAATTCAAGCTATTGCAATATGCGCTAGAGTTAATATTGCAAAGGGTATGAAGGGTACTCATATTTCAATCTTCTCTGATAGCCAGGCAGCACTTAAAGTGCTGTCTTCTTGGGAATTTAAATCCAAGACGACACTGGAATGTTTCGATACCCTTTAACAGCTGGACGGGAGAAACAAAATTACTCTATTTTGGATCCCTGGTCATAGAGGTTTTGAGAGTAATGATATAGCGGATGAGCTTGCTAGAAATTCCTCCGCTACTCCTATGACCGGACCCGAACCCTATTGTGGGTTAAACTGGTCCACCTTATCGAACATGATTAAGGGTTTGGAAAGAACCGACTTCTTAAACTTGTGGGAAAATTCAGGAGGTCTACGACAATCCAAAGCACTAATCGCGCCATTATCATATGGAAGTATACTTAATCACACCAAAAGTGACATTAGGTTACTGACAGGTTTTCTCACCGGGCATTATAAGGTAAATTATAAAGTTAGCTTATCCACCTCTGTTATAATGTTCATTAGGAACATTGAACAGAGTTTGAATTAGATTAATGGATCTTGGCACAAAAGACCCATAAGGGTCGCAGTGCCGGCCGTTAGGGCTAGATCACCCCTTGAATAATAATAAATGCCCAGATTAGATTTTGATTGCAAGTTTCTAGAGGCGTACCAACAAATTCCAATTCTGTTGGAACCTGTAAGGTAGTTCCCAGTCTTGCAAGCTTATCGGATTTGCAATTTTCTGGAATGTCTCTGTGCCCTGGGACCCATGAGTCGTTTGTCAAACAGCTTGGCCATCTCATTTAAAGACGTGCAGCAAGCAGTTAAGGGCAGATTTTGTTCTTAGACTCCTGGGACTTGACGTGGCTTGACTATCAGAATAGAGGTTGACTGCGTATGTAGACAAGACATTGAACCAGTCAACCAGTCCGCAACTTCCTTTACTGCCAGCATTTCAGCTTTGATCCATCTGTATAAAAATTTAAGAAGACTCCACTACCCGGAATGCCACTCATCAAAAACTTCCTGATTGGTATCATAGTGATAAAGTGTCGCTCAAAAGGGTTCATAGAGGGAGCACAGTCTAAATTTCCGGGGTAGCCGCATACTGACTACCCAGTATTTCTAAATGATCAAAATTATAGTTTCTTCTCCCTTCATTTGCAACCGCTAAGTATGATTGTGGCCGCTTGCTCCACAAAATAAAACCAATTACATTAAGATCGGAGGGTGACACTAGGGAAACTTTCCTTGGAAGTCCCTATGCGAAAATTCTAGTGTCCGATAGAATATTCGGCTTTGACCAAAAATTAATATTCAGCCAATATTAGGCTTCGGCCACATTTTTGGCCGAATTTGGCTAAATACGGAATCATTGTATAAAATTTGTGCTCACGTGTTTAAAAACTCATCAAATTTCATTGAAGACAAACTAAAAAAAAACCTTGTAAAATTACAAGAAAAACTTGTAATTGTTTTTTTTTTGCTACCTCCAATTTGACAAAAGTTCCTAGTAACTTTACAAAGCTTTTTATCAATAAATTTGTAATTTTACAAAGTTTTTACCAATAAAATTGTAAATTTAAAAATTTTTTAACACGATAAAATTTACAAGGAGGTTTCGTAATTTTACTAGATTTTTTGCGACCTCCTATTTTACAAGAATTCCTAGTAATTTTACAAGCTTTTTACCAATAATTTTGTAATTTTACAAGCTTTTTACCAATAATTTTGTAATTTTACAAGCTTTTTACCAATAAAGTTTTAAATTGAAATTACAAGGAATTCTCGTGAATTTACTAGATTTTTTTTTGTAAAATTATCTTGGAAATTTGTAAAATTACAAAAAAAAATGTAAATTTCGACCCAAATTTGTTTGTTAAAAAACAAGGAAAACTGTCAAATATTGGTAAAATGGGATTACGAGACTTTTTCTAGTTATTTGACAAAGTTTTTTTTTTTGTGCATCTATCAACGTTATTTAGCTCTGAAGTAGATTTATAAATTTTCATTTTATTTTTGATTCAAGATACAAACTCGTGTTTCACAGTGTAATATTTATGTTAATATTTTTTTTTTTTAGATTTACAGAAAAACTCTTTACTCGCATATATACCCAACTGAAGATAATTCCAAGATATCAACATTAACTAAAGAAAATCTGCTATACATTCGTTTAAATGCCCATATTTTAGATGATGCTATCGATCAACTGAGCCTTTTCAATGATGATAAATCATCAGCAGTAGTGCGAGAAGAAGAATTAAATAAAGACACCAATGTCGCTAAAGTAACACATATTGTTTTACCACCAACAACGGCTATTATTCCACCACTAGCACCGATTACTAGACCACCTGCTACATCGATTTTGACACCAGCTGGTAGAGCTTTTCTTCCATACAACTAATACAACTATAGAATCGATTACTACTATTAAGAATTAAATTTTGTGATTAAATTACAAGTTAATATAGTACGCACGCAATAAAAAAAATTTGTTTTATTTTTTTTTTTTTTAATTTTATTTCTTAATCAACAAAAAATTTGCAATAGAGATATTCAAAGTCTTTTAAAAATTTTAGGATATGTCCATTAGGTCTTGTTCTTTGAGATTACCTAGGAAAAAAAATCGCGATACCATCCCCTATTTTCTCGTTCCATTGTCACGACCATAAAATAAGGGAGGCATCCCTTATTTTTGTCGAAAATTTGTTGATTATGGTAGGTCTTGTAGAGCATATTATGAGCTTTAAAAAAAAATCCAAAAATAGGCTCTGGCGTCATGGACGTATACAGGGAAGGCGGCACAGGGGGCGCGTGCCCCCTTTTCGCCTTTAAAGTTTTGAAAATTTAATATACTACAACGCATTATAAAAAAAAATCACATACGTTTTTTTAGTATAAACGTAAGAATACGTTACAACCCAGCAAAAACATGGTAATGAGTTGTGAAAAGTAATCATTACCAAGTACATTATTTATCATGAGTACCCATTACCATTAACATTATTTTAAGCCCAAAAGTTACTACTTCTCAGTAATATGTAATGAAAGCACCTCTAAGAAATAATATCTTCTTGCACTTGCAGTTTTTAACCTTTACAATTCAATTAACTTAAAAAGTACTTAAAAACTTAATAAAAATTACGGAATTTTTAAGTTTTAGTAAAAAAAAAGTTAAATTCTAAAAGTTTTAATTAACTAATTATTTTACTTCTTATTGGTAATGGGTTTTTACTCCTTATTTGTAATCCGAGGCAGTAACTACTTATTTATCTCCATACTATTCACTACTTATTTTTGTCTTACGCCCTTGTTAAAATAATTAGTGTTTCATTCAATAAGTAACTACTTATTAACATCTGTTTCGGATTACAAAACCCATTACTAGTAATGCCAATTTTTGCTGGGAATGGAGTACCGAAAGTGCTATTTTATAGGTTTTTTGACTTTTAACCGCGAATATTTATTTTTTCTTATAGAAAATTTTCAGATTCTGAAAAGTTTTTCTAAAAAAAAATTATTAAAAAAATTATTAGATTTTGAGAGTTTTTTATTGAAAAACCCTCACATGATACCTGGAAACAAGCTTAAATCTAAAAACGCGACCACCAGAAATGTTTTTGAATTTTGCCATAAAAATTTTAAATTTTCGATTTAGCTCTTTTTCCAAAAATTTGGTCAAAAATGCAAATTAAAATTTTCTCGAAAACTTGAGTGATATTAAAACACGACAAAGGACAATATTTATTCCTTCAAAATATAAAATAAATGTATTTCTAATATTTTTATGAATATGATTTGTAAATAAAAATGGATACATTTTCAATGACCACCCAGTCAGAAATTGCCAACCGTACCAAAAATTTTGTGTTGGTACAATGTCGGGCTAGCCAAAAATACAACATTGTATAGTGTAAAACAGTTTTACTAAAAATATTGTGTTGGCACAACTTTGTGTTTACATAAAACACTACACTATAGATTATAATTTAAAAGTTTAAGATTTTTATTTTTTTAAAAAGTTTTTGATTTACATAGACTTCAACTCTTTAATCTAAGTGGACACTTAAGTAGTTGCTTTTTCAATCAATTTGTTCAAAATGGTAGCTATAAAGCACTACATCGCGATTTTCAATACATTCCTAAGCAAAAGGTAAATTTAAGGTCGTAAATTTGGAAAATCAATGTTAACCCAACGTCAAAACAAACGTCGAGCGATCATTGGCCACTGTTATCATTTCAACCTCGGAATGACGTCGTAGACTTAGAAACGGGTATGATTCGCCAACGTTGGTACCGTCGCCGCCAACTTCATTCCAACGTTGGCCCGTTTGTATTTTTCTGCCTGGGCAGTTTCTTAAAAACAGA
Source organism: Pegoplata infirma (assembly GCA_963921195.1). Classification (NCBI taxonomy): domain Eukaryota; kingdom Metazoa; phylum Arthropoda; class Insecta; order Diptera; family Anthomyiidae; genus Pegoplata; species Pegoplata infirma. The sequence goes on from OY992539.1 coordinate 171,114,197, forward strand.
AACATCTGAAAAAGCAAATATCTTAATAACGAAATGTTCATACACCAATTTCAATGGTTGATATGCACTCAGCAAGTTTATTTTATGTAAAATCTACTAATTTTTCTAACGATTACGTACGACTATGTAGGGAGAGGAGGGTAGTTGGAGTAAAATTAATCGGTGATGATTTTTTTGGGTTGGTCCCTCCCTCCCTTTTTCAAATTCCTGGATACGGCGCGTCTGTAGCTATAATAGATCCCACGATATTAAGTTTCTAAAGTGCAAAAGTGTCGTAGATCATATTTTGAGCTTTAAAACAATTCAAAAATGGCTACGATATTAGGTTTTTAAGGATAAAAAGTGTCGCGGCTGGGAGATTTTGGGGGAAATTTTAATCCTCTGTAATTTCTGCCCCTGTTGACTTAGAGGGCTGAAAGTTTTCATTTGTTAGTTTTTCACTTACAATTAGAGTAAGATCTAAACCAAATTTCATCAATATCGGAGGGGGTCAAAAATATTCATAAGATCTCCTGATTAAAATTTTGTATTTATGGACACTAAACGATTCATAGTGAACCGTGTTATTACAAAAAAACAAAAACATTTTATAAAGAATCAATAATAGTGGTATTCTTACTTGCCAGCCCTGGCACTGGTGGTAAAAGAGCACTTTTTAAATTTACTTTTCAAAATACATGTATTTTTTGAAAGAAGTACTCTTTTGCTACATTGTCAGGGCTGGCAACAAGACTCTGAATACCACTAAAATTTTAATAAAACATGTTATAAATTATCAAAATTTAATGTAAAACATTCTACTAAATTGAAATGGTTTTAGGTTCCTACTATAAATTGAGTAAATTTAAACAAAATGTGGAATTTTACTTAAAATTAATTAGAATTTACTTAATTTATACATAGTACACGGTGAGCCTCAGCGATGTTTAGGTTGAACTTTAGTGTCGACGAATAGTGTAAGCGCAGTTCGATTTCTACGATCAAATGCCACAAAACTGTTTTACCACGAAATTGTAGCTGCTCGCATTCGCGAGATAACACGAAAATAGTGTTTATGTATTTTTTAAAATTTTGACATTGACGTTTTTTAAATATTTTCAAAAACTGAGTATACAGTTTTAATTTTACTTATTTATAGGTCACAAAACAGTAAACATCAAAATTCTACCTTCTTTAGTTCGCGAGAAATCACGAAATTAATTTTTTTCTGTTCTTGTTTTCGTTTTTTTATCTTTAGATAGGTTTCTTTAAAATTTCATAAAAATATGGTATGCAGTTTTACTTGTGCTTGATCAAAGGTCACACAGCTGTTGACACCGAAATTGAAGGTGTTAAATTTTGCGAGATATCGCGTAATTATATAATTTTTTTTTTATTATTTATTAATATTTTAAAACCGGTTCTTTAGAAATAATGAAAAAAAGTGGTATGCAGTTTTATTTGAGCATGTTGGAAGAAATTAAAACTGCCCACAAAAAAATTATAGCTGCTCACTTTCGCGAGAAATAGCGAAAAACAGCTTTTTGGGGGTATTTATTGTTTTGATTAATAAAAGAAGTTTCTTTAACATGTTTGAAAAACACGAAATGCAGTTTGATTTGCTTTTGATTAAAGGTGATAAGGCTGTTAACATTTAAATTCTAGCTGCTCAATACTTCGAAATATCGCTAAAAAACTCGCTAAACTACTATTTATTTATTTACTTCAATTAACGACAAAAATGTGGTATGCAGTTTGAATTCGAGGTTATTAAAGTTGACAAAACTGCAAGCATAAAAATTATAGATGATCAATTTCCCGAGAAATCGCAAAATTACTGTTCAAGCTTTTATATTAATTAATTTTTTTTTTCTTTAGTGTCTAAAATAAAGGAAAAATATCAAGAAACGACAAATATACTGCATGCAGTTTAAATTTTATGTGGTTAAAGGGGTAAAACTGCTCAAATCAATTTGAGCAGTTTTTAATTTACGCGAAAAATATTTTTTTTTCAATTTTTTTAATTTTGCGATTTCTTGCGAAATTGAGAAGATAAGATTTCGATGGTTACTGTTTTGTGACCTGTAAATAAATACAATTAAATCTGCATACACAGTTTTTGAAAATATTTAAAAAACTTCATTGTCTAAATTTAAGAAAATACTTTTGTATTTGTAATTTCGCGATATCTTGCGAATGCGAGCAGCTACGATTTCGCTGTTAACAGTTTTGTGACACTAATTCTTGTAGAAATCGAACTGCGCTTACACTTTTCGTCGACACTAAAGTTGAACCTAAACATCGCTGAGGCTCACCGTGAGTAGTTGATAATTAATATTTTTTAAAATTTACACAACTTATAGTGGAAAATGGAGCTCTTTTTTTAAGAGTGATTCTTTAAAAATTAAAAAAAAAAATAAATGTAAATAAAAATTCTTCGAGCTCGAGGCCAGTTTTTTCTTGCAAATAATTATTCTTTTATTCCATTCCAATATTTCGATCCTCTTTGAGAATCATCATCAGGGGATTTAGTGAATCTTTATACACACAAAAACAAAAATGTTGTGAACGCATTGACATATAAAATTGAACTCAAGATGTCAATGCGTTCACAACATGTTTTTAAGTTTTTGTGTTTATAAAAATTCACTAAATCTCCTGATGATGATTCTTAAAGAGGATTGTAATATTGGAATGGAATAAATGAATATTTATTTACAAGAGAAAACTGGCCTCGAGCTCGAAGAATTTTTATTTATCTACAATTAAAAGGTCGAATAATAACAACTTTAATTAAAAATAAATACAATTGGTTTTCTTATTATAGGCATAAATATTTTTTTGAACATTTTAAATTAAAATGTGGAACGATGCGTGGGAAGAATTATTTTTGTTTTCTTTAAATATATTTAAGGAAGCAGAATGCCTTGTATGCAATAGAAGACTAAAAAGTTTGCATGCAAGCGATCTTAGCCGCCATTATAACAGATTTCACTCTGAACATAATTTAATAAATGGAATCAAAAGAAAACAATTAGTTTCAAAATTAAAAAAGGACTTTCGCTTAAAATATAATCTTATTGCCAATACTATAAATAAAAAAACTAGTTCTTCAACTTGTAACCAAATTGAAGCAAATGTCGTTCTGCCGACCACTGCCGTCCATAAAGAAACTAGTTTCCAAACTTGTAGCCAAATTAAAGAAAATATCGTTGTGCCGACAACTGACGTGCACACACCTTACTCTTCGCAACCATACAATCAAGAACTAAATGCCGTACTAAAATGGGCTAAGCGTAAAATGAATAAAAAGCGTATTTGTCCAATTAAGGTATCCAGTAGACGTCTTCTCATAGAAATTGAAAAGAAAACTATAGAACGTTCCGTAATGGGGCTAACGGTCGAAAATGGTATTGCTCCCAGTTTGTTTGATTCGAAAAATATGCAGGCCATCTTACGACCCTTGTATGAGGCCATCTCTGATCAAGATGGTGGAGAGTTTACGGTGAGCGAAGCTAAAGCTGAAGAAACTTTAAATTTAGCAGCCAATTATATACGCAACAATTTCTCAAATGATTTACACTGGCGTTTATTATCTTTAAAAATTGATACCGATTTGAAGGCCTCGTCCAAGACATTTTGTGTCAGTGCCCAATTTGTTAATGAAGGTCAAGTGGAAACCCGTGTCTTGGGTTTAATCGATCTTAAAGATGATATTCAATTATCTGAAAAATATATAAAGGAGATTTTAAATAAATTTAATATTGATGTCAATCAAATTGTATCTGCTTGTTGGGATAATACTAAGGAAAAATTTGGTCATCAAGTTGAAAATAGCGAATACTTAAAAGAAATTGAAAATTTTGGAAACTATCCCGATATTTATGTGGGAGATTGCAAAATTGAACCTTATGTTGGTGTCATAGCACATCAGTGTGTATTGGATTTATTCAAAAATTCCAATATCTTTAAACCATTTTTGGAATGTCGTAATTTGGCCAAATTCCTAAATGATAAATCAAATGGTTATTATGAAATATTTGAGATGAACAATTTGAAAGTTCCTCAATTAGATTCACCATGGAAATGGGGTTCAACCTATACCATGATCAATGATATCTATTTAGCACGTAAGATATTGGAAAATGTAAAATATGAAAAACTTTATTTTCCCGAAGATCGATTTAATCTTAATGATAATTTATGGTCGTTCATTGAAGCCTATTGTAAAGTTTTAAACTCTTTGCAAAAAACCGTACTCAAATACTATAGCGAAGAGTTACATTATGGTGATTTTTATGCCCAATGGCTTAAGTGTAAGCTCTTAATGGAAAATTTATTAAGTTCTAATAAAAATCAGCAAAATTACATAGCCGTTATATCGACCGAATTACTAAAGTGCATTGAAAAGAGAAATCAGGAGCGTTTGCTAAATAAACGCTTCGAGGCCTGTTTATATTTGGATCCTCGCTTCCAGCACACTTTAAATTTGCAACAAAGGGCTAATGCTGTAGAATATTTAAAAAATATATGGAATCTTGCCAAACTCTATAATGCAGATGTTGTGAAGTCAGCTTCTGGTTTCAATGGACAGACTGCGCCACTGCAGCAATCCTATGATGATGAAGACTCATTTCTAAATGAATTTCTTAGTCAAGATGTGCAGATGAAAGATGCAACTAAGGGTGATTTTTATAAAAAACTTGAAAAATTAAAGTTGCCCTTTCAAATGGTGGATACGAATATTTTATTCTTTTGGCGTAAACAGAAATTTAGTGAACCTGAATTGCATGCTTTAAGTGCGATATGCTTTGCAATGCCAGCAACACAGGTAAATATATTTCATAAATCTGATTTATTTTATTTTTTAAGTCACCCATTAAAAAAAATATTGCACTCACAAGGGAGGTCGTTCACTGGGCACCCACCGATTGTTGTGAAACTATCATATGGAAATGAAGTGAGACAAATTTAAGAAGTTCTGATAAAAATCAGCATAATTACATAGCCGTTATATGGACCGAATTACTAAATTTTTTAATTGCCCAATTTCTAATTAAAATAACTATAAAAGTTAAATTCGACTTGGCCGGATCTTTGAATACCCTCCACAAAGCTCTTTTTAAAAGATAGTAAATTTTTTAATGTGAAAAAATTAACAATTTTGATTAGAAATATTTTATTTCGAGTAAAAAACTTTTTTTTTGTCATTTTTGTAAAAACAAAAAAATAATTTACTAATTTTTTTTTGAGTGTAAGATTTTTTTCGAGTGTAATTTTTTTTTTAGTGTAAAAATATTTCTGAGTGACAAAAATACTCTGTAAAGTAATTTTGTGACTTATCATTGTTCTTAAAGCTTGTTTTTTTTTAAACTCGGGTTTTTCAACACGTGAATTTTAAGTGAAACCAATCTGAAATTTAGGGGGTAATTGTGTATTTCGATTCGAAAAGAGAAGCTATTCGAACGACATTTTTGGTTCCAATTTAAAGTACCTCAAATAATTTTTATTCGAGCGAAAATCTTTAAGCATATTAATGTTTATCCTTTTATTCTAAAAATAAACAAAAAAATATTTTTCTCATAGCGTGTTAGATTTTACAAAGGGTCAAAATTTTCCGAATTCGAACAGTTTCTTTCGAATCGAATTTGCTTATAACTTTTGAACCACTTGACCGATTTGGCTGAGATTTAAAACGAACAGGGCTAGAGGAACGACAAATATATATGCCATACTTCAGCACTCTCAAAATTGTCGTTCGAAAGTTACCGTGTGTTTTATCTCGTAAATTCGTGAAAAACCCTTGCCGAAATTCAGTCTTTTGCTTATAACTTTTGAACTTTTGACCGATTTCGCTGGATTGCAATACCAACCTGACCAGGTAAATGCCCAACATATATGCCAAACTTCAGTAACCTCTGTAAAGTCTTTCAAAACTTAGCGTGCTTTCAACAGACAGACAGACGGATGGACGGAATGAATATACATTAGGGCGGGTCGATTTTTTTTGTCAAAAATCGTATAGCAAAAACATAATCTACAAGAAATTCTAAGAACATTTCCCAAAGAAACCATGTTTCTAAAATCAAACCCTATACCGCGCCTAACGACATGAAGATTTGTCCGTCCGTCCTTTTTTTCATAACCAAAACATAGAACTTGACTCTTTTTTGGTGTTTGTGTTAATTTTTGGGCTTTGGTGTGCTCTGAGGTATGTAGTAAAATTTTATTGGCAACATTTTTGTAGAACATTTCATCCCCACCCTTCCCCTCTTTCGGGGTGTTTTTTGCGATTTGTTAGAATAGAGCCAAAAAATACTGCTATGAGAGGGAGTTAGAGGGTTAATATGTTTCACAAAAATATTTGCCATAATATTTTCTACAAAGTTGCTGAACATACCATACACCTCAGATGTAAAGAAAACATAGTTTTATATACCGATATGCTGCAAGACCATATCCAGCGGCAATGTTTTACTAATTGCCGCTGGATATAATTCGAACAATTTTTGAGATTATGGGCGGCAAGTATATTAGTAGACATAATCCTTGAAATGGAGAAATAAATAATTAGATTGAACGCCACAGACGAAAAATTATAATAAAAAATTTTCACAATAAATCGCTGGCTTTATCGTTAATCCATGATAATTTTACTCCATTATTCATTTTATATTGGGCTGCAGTATATTAACATGTAGCCTGGTACTCTGAAAGTAAGTGCAGGAGTCGTGGGTTCGATTCCCTCCAAAGCCTTTGTTTGTTAATTACAAAGGGAAGCTGGTTCAGCGGATTTTTCTTAGTAAATAAAAGTATGTAATTAAGGATCATAATGGGGCCATTCCAGAAAATTTAGCTCAAATTTTAGTCATTTTTGGAAATGGTGTCTCAGATTAATTTGAACCTTGACACATAGATAGCCCTCATAAATATGATATATGTACCATATATCGTTTTTTTACATTTGGTGTATTTAACGAATTATGGCGGGTCAAAGATTGACTTTTTAAGCAAAAGTAAGAAAAATACATCACGTTTAAAGAGCTGTAACTTCTTAACCAATGACCCGATTTTCACAAATTTAGGCTCATGTGAAAGCTGGGGTTCTTCTTTTAGAAAATATTTTTAAAACAACACAGTTTTTTTTTACAGAAATGATGCAAAAATGCAAAAACATTTTTTCTTTTCGAATATTTAAAAAAACACATCTTCGATTTTTTTTAAAAAAATTCTGGTGAAAAATAACAATGTTTTGTATAACATATTCAAAATTCAGAGTGGGATCTCCATGGGATCAAAAAATATTCTGTTTTAAGTACGAGGTTCTCATATTTTTCCCTTAGAAAATTTAAATTTCTAATGTTTTCAAAATTTTAATAGTATAATTTTCTTTGAAAATTTAAATTTTTATATTGAAGAAACATAAAATTTTTATTTTCTAAGGTAAAATTTAAGAACTTCGTACTAAAACCAGAATATTTTTTGATCCGATTGGGATCCCACTCTGAATTTTGGATATGTTGTACAAAACAGTATTGTTTATCACCAAACTTTTTTTTAAAAAAATCGAAGATGTGTTTTTTTAAATATTCGCAAAAAAAATGTTTTTGAAAAAAAACCGTATGCTTTTGAAAATTTTTCCTAAAAGAAGAAGAATTAAGCTTTCATATGAGCCGTTACTTGTGATAATCGGATTACTAGTTAAAAAGTTAGAGCACGTTAAACGTCATGTATTTTTCTGACTTTTGCTAAAAAAATCGAACTTTGATCCGCGATAATTTGAAAACTGCTGCAAATTTTGAAAATCCAAAAATGCAACATATCTCATATAAACTTGGATATCTATGAGCCAAATTCTCAGTGGCGTCCAAAGGCATGTTTCCGAACAGTGGGCGAAAATTTTTGGAATTACCCAATGATATTTAGTAAAAAAAAAAAAAACACATAGATACTTTTGTGGGATGAAATTGGAGAGTTGCATATCGGAGAGGAAAAAAGCTGTGTTCGATAAAAATTTTTGATAACTGAGTATTTTTTTACATCAGTATTTGATTTATTTTGAGTAAATATTTTTTTTTAATTTTTGTAAATAAAAAAAAATTTTGAGTGTAAATTTTTTTGAGTGTAATTTTTTTTGAGTGTAATATTTTTTTTTAGTTTTTTTGAGTGACAAAAATAGATTCTAAAATATTTTTTTTTTTGCTTACCATTCCTTTTCAAAGCGTGTTTAGCGTTTTTTTCAACACGGGAGTTCGGGTTAAAACCCATCTGAAATTCCCCATTTGGCTAATAACTTATGAACCACTGGACAGATTTCGCTGAAATTTAGTATAAATCTGACCAGAAGTATAACAAATATGTACGCCACGCTTCAGCAGCTTGCCGTATATATTTTTCATTCTTCCGCTAACATTTGAAAGTTAGCGTGTTTTACACAGACAGAAAGACAGACGGACGGACGGATTTTCATGTCGTTAGGCGCGGTATAGGGTTTGATTTTAGACCAATGGTTTCTTTGGGAAAGTTTCTTAGAATTTCTTGTAGATTTTGTTTTTGCTATACGATTTTTCAGTTTTTTTCGATCCATACAAATCGACCCGCCCTAATATACATACTTTATGGGGTCCTAGACCAATAATTAGAGGTGTTACAAACGGAATGAAAAACTTATATATACCCTCTATCACTACACCATTTACAGATGTAATTCGAAAAAGATCAATTGTAATTCGAAGATTCTATTTGTAATTCGAAGATTCCATTTGTAATTCGAAGATTCCATTTGTAATTCGAAGATTCCATTTGTAATTCGAATACTCCAATTGTAATTCGAAGATTCCATTTGTAATTCGAAGATTCCAATTGTAATTCGAAAAAGATCAATTGTAATTCGAAAAAGATCAATTGTAATTCGTAAAAGATCAATTGTAATTCGTAAAAGATCAATTGTAATTCGAAAAAGATCAATTGTAATTCGAAAAAGATCAATTGTAATTCGTAAAAGATCAATTGTAATTCGTAAAAGATCAATTGTAATTCGAAGATTCCAATTGTAATTCGTAAAAGATCAATTGTAATTCGGAAAAGATCAATTGTAATTCGAAGATTCCAATTGTAATTCGTAAAAGATCAATTGTAATTCGAAAAAGATCAATTGTAATTCGAAAAAGATCAATTGTAATTCGTAAAAGATCAATTGTAATTCGTAAAAGATCAATTGTAATTCGAAAAAGATCAATTGTAATTCGTAAAAGATCAATTGTAATTCGAAAAAGATCAATTGTAATTCGAAAAAGATCAATTGTAATTCGTAAAACATCAATTGTAATTCGAAAAAGATCAATTGTAATTCGAAAAAGATCAATTGTAATTCGAAAAAGATCAATTGTAATTCGTAAAAGATCAATTGTAATTCGTAAAAGATCAATTGTAATTCGAAAAAGATCAATTGTAATTCGAAAAAGATCAATTGTAATTCGAAAAAGATCAATTGTAATTCGAAAAAGATCAATTGTAATTCGTAAAAGATCAATTGTAATTCGAAAAAGATCAATTGTAATTCGAAAAAGATCAATTGTAATTCGTAAAAGATCAATTGTAATTCGTAAAAGATCAATTGTAATTCGAAGATTCCATTTGTAATTCGAAGATTCCATTTGTAATTCGAAGATTCCAATTGTAATTCGAAAACAACGAGTATAAAATCGTTTCTTACGCCTTTAAAAACATTGTTTTTTTGTTGATTTACTCGTTGGTTTTCGAATTACAATTGGAATCTTCGAATTACAAATGGAATCTTCGAATTACAAATGGAATCTTCGAATTACAATTGATCTTTTACGAATTACAATTGATCTTTTACGAATTACAATTGATCTTTTTCGAATTACAATTGATCTTTTTCGAATTACAATTGATCTTTTACGAATTACAATTGATCTTTTTCGAATTACAATTGATCTTTTTCGAATTACAATTGATCTTTTTCGAATTACAATTGATCTTTTTCGAATTACAATTGATCTTTTACGAATTACAATTGATCTTTTACGAATTACAATTGATCTTTTTCGAATTACAATTGATCTTTTTCGAATTACAATTGATCTTTTTCGAATTACAATTGATCTTTTACGAATTACAATTGATCTTTTTCGAATTACAATTGATCTTTTTCGAATTACAATTGATCTTTTACGAATTACAATTGATCTTTTTCGAATTACAATTGATCTTTTACGAATTACAATTGATCTTTTACGAATTACAATTGATCTTTTTCGAATTACAATTGATCTTTTTCGAATTACAATTGATCTTTTACGAATTACAATTGGAATCTTCGAATTACAATTGATCTTTTTCGAATTACAATTGATCTTTTACGAATTACAATTGGAATCTTCGAATTACAATTGATCTTTTACGAATTACAATTGATCTTTTACGAATTACAATTGATCTTTTTCGAATTACAATTGATCTTTTACGAATTACAATTGATCTTTTACGAATTACAATTGATCTTTTACGAATTACAATTGATCTTTTACGAATTACAATTGATCTTTTTCGAATTACAATTGGAATCTTCGAATTACAAATGGAATCTTCGAATTACAATTGGAGTATTCGAATTACAAATGGAATCTTCGAATTACAAATGGAATCTTCGAATTACAAATGGAATCTTCGAATTACAAATAGAATCTTCGAATTACAATTGATCTTTTTCGAATTACATCTGTAAATGGTGTAGAGTGGATGGTATAAAAAGGGTTGTCACCTTATAGCCCAGGAAAATAAGGAGAAAAAAGGGCAATCTGCGGAAAATCGGATAGGTTCTCTGAAAATTTGCACAGATCTTCGTTTTGACAATATAAATAAGGGGGAAAAAGTCCCAAGAAATCACCCGTGTCCTTGCTGAGATATTGAGGTCAAAGGTCACAATAAACGGGTTTTTTACAGTTTTTTGCTAATATCTCGCTCGATATGCGTCATATGCTTTAAGAGTCTATTATAAAACTTGTAGAATATAAAATTATCTATAATATGTTTCTTAATACTTTTTTCGTATCTCTCACCGTTTCTGAGATATTAAGGCCAAAATTAACAAAAACCAGATTTTGTATAGTTTTTTGCTAATATCTCGCTTGATATGAGTGATCGCTTTAAAAGTCTATGAAAAAACTTATAGAATGTAATATTGTGTACAAATTTCTCTTTATAATTTTTTTCGTATCCCTCACAGTTTTTGAGATATGGGCGAATTTATCTTTAATTTATGAATATAATAGGGACACGAAATAATGACACCAAACATGAAAACTGAAAAGGGCATATCTTTAAAACGAAATCGTGTATTACTAAAAAATAAAAAGTGCTACGTAGATAATTAATCTAGCTTTTATTTTAGTCTGATCTAGAGCAGATTGTGTAATTAATGAAAATGGTACCAAGGTCGAATTGTAATATTAAGTTATTTTAAAATATTTTTTAGATACAGGTCTCTCAATATGTATAGGTATTTTTTTTCAAGTTCGCAGGGTAGTGTTTTTTAGAAATAATTCGTTTGTTCATCTTCCGGTATCATATAACTTTTTTACCGACCAACAAAAAAGTTACAGATTAGGATTGTGTTGTTAGAGCCCCTTTTTAGACCTTTTCATTTTTTACCTTTAACTTATTTGTTAAAACAGGAAGTATTTTATTGTGTCTTTTTGATATAACTTAGTGCAGAGTAATTAAAAAAAGCAACAAAAAATATTTCCTGTGTTAAAAAAAAGGTTGGAGGTCATAAATTAAATGGCCTGAGAAACGTGTGTTTCTTACAACACAATCCTGGTCTGAAACTTTTTGTTGATCGGCAAGTTATATGATACCTGAATTTAAACAAAAAGATTATTACTAAAAATACAAAATTTTGAACTTAAAAAAAATAAAGCTTGTTTTTGGGAAACATATTGGGAAACCTTTACCAAAAAATATTTTTATATAGTTTTATTTTCCACCTCGACTCTCGTAGCATACACTTAAAATACAACCTATGTCAAGGCTGCAGAAGAATCTGCCCATTTTGAGCTAAATCAGAAAATCTGTCGAGACAGCAGACAAATCTGTTGATTTCAGCTGATTTACTGATTTCAGCTGATAATTTATTGCAAGAACAGTTGTGAAGCGTTTTTTCTAAGTGTAATTTTTTTTTAGTTTATGCTGTTTTCAATAAATTTTTTTAATTAAATCTTTTTCTGCTATTTTCTAGTAAAAATATCCATTTCAGCAGAAAAATCTGCTTAAAGTATAGATTTTAAATTTTTGTTTAGATTTTTTTACAGAGTTTTTTTTCCTGAGTGTATTCATAAATTACACAATCTGCTCTAGATCAGACTCAAATAAAAGCTAGATTTATTATCTACGTAGCACTTTTTATTTTTTAGTAATACACGATTTCGTTTTAAAGATATGCCCTTTTCATCTGATCTGTATAAGATGTTCATATAGTTTCTATTGAAGAAAAGTAAAAAACCTAAGAAAAAGAAAAAAATAGCGTTTTCCCTCTCCCGTTTGACCCGCTTAATGTGAGATTGGCAGCTAAGAAAAACCAGGTGACACTTATTTCAAGTTTCTGGAAAAGCGGTGGGTGCCCTATGAAAGATCTCCGTGAGTCAGTAAAATATTTTTGTTTATTTTTGTATAATGTATGGTAACCCGAGTAAAAAAAAACTTTTAATATCTAATTTGATCTCAAAATTGCTGTATCAAGTTGGATCAGATATTGATCTAAATGTATTATTTTAGATACACTAATATAAAAAATGATACAATAAGATCCGAATTTTGGTCACATCCAATTAAATCCACTTGATCTTATTTTATATAAATTAATATAGATTTATATAATTACATAAAGTCAGATATATTTATGTATAACCTCAGATAAGAAAATGGAGCTGCAGTAAATCTTAGATAAAATTAGATATGAACATATAAAAAGTCATATATAATTTAATATGATTGTATCAAATTATATATCATTATATCAAAACTTTTTTACTAGGGAAAAAAACTTTTCAAAACTTTAAAAAAACTTAAATAGCGATTAAAAAATGAATAATTTAAGCTAAGTTTTGTGGTAACATGTACCATATACTTTGAGGGGGTACCGCGGATTTCAAGGAATTAGAATTTTTAACAATATTTTTTTATATTTTGCACAAAAATATTTAACAATAGTGTTTTTGTCACTCAAAAAAAAGTTTTGCACTCAAAAATAAATACCAACAAAAAAATTTTAAACTCAAAAAATTTTCTCGTAATTTTTTTTCTAATTGTAAATTTTTTTAGCATTTTGTTGTAAGTGTAGAATTTTTTTTTTTAGTGACAAAGACACTGTTTTAAGTATTTTTTTGTCCATTATGGGGAATATGACCGAAATAAATTTGGTCATAATCCCCATGACGGAAATGGCGATTATGTCCGTGGGGATTAGGTCATGTTACCTTCCTTAAGCCCGTATGACACTACATTTTTTTTGTATTTTATTTTTTATTAATTGATAGAATGAAACAGCAAAAGAAGAAATGAAAAAGAAACATAAAATAAACAAACAAATAGTGATGATTACTTTTATTTAAATAAAAACCCGCAAAAAATCGCTTCATTTAATGAAAAACAGAAAAGTTGGCAACACTTAATATCATTCATGCGTAAATGTCAAAAAAAAATGTAAAATTTTTACATTTTTTTTGACATTCAATCATTTGATAACCAAATTTATCGATAACACAAGAATAAAATTTGACGTTTACTGTTTTTTTTAGTATGCTTTTACTATTCACACTTATTCAGATTTCCTATGGTGATATATTTGCACTGTTTACATAAATTCCATCAATACAGAAAAAATGTAGTGTCATAGGGGCTTTACATACTTTCCAAATATTTTTTGTGTTAATCAAATTTGAATTTGTTGGTAAATTAAATTGCTTTAATTGTTTATTAGAATTTTCCAATATGTTTAATAAAGAACATTTTTTTAAAATCTCTCCTTCAATTTGAATTGAAGTCCCACAATGCCGATGATCAAAACATAACCAAACATATGACTGTTAAATGTTCGCTACAAATGTTTTGAAAACATTTTTTTACCGGTGAACAACTTATAAGTGATAGTTATCAATTAATTAGGATTTGAGAGCATAATATAAATTTAAAAATAAAAAAAATCTTTTTTCCGTTTCTTCCTTTTGAACCGATATCGGTCTAACTTCTAAAAGCAACATACAAATACAAATTTTTTGAATTATATTTATGTTGATAATATTTTTTGTTTTTTAGATTTACTGTAAAACTTTTTACTCGCATATATACCGAACTGAAGATAATTCCAAGATATCAACATTAACTAAAGAAAATCTCCTGTGCATTCGTTTAAACGCCCATATTTTAGATGATGCTATCGATCAACTGAGCCTGTTCAAAGATAATAAATCATCACCGGTAATGCGAGAAGAAGAATTAAATGAAGACAACAGTGTCGCTAAATTAAAACACATTATTTTACCAACAACAATGGATATTGTTCCACGACTAGCACCGATTACTAGACCAACTGTTACAGCGATTTTTACACCGACTGGTACAACTTTTCTACCACCCAATACAACTATACAATCGATTACTACTATTAAAAATTAAATTTCGTGATTGCCTTACAAATGTTTGTAATACTTACTAAATACATAGTTTCGAATTATTATTTTATTTTGACGAAAAAACAAATTCAATCAATTTTAAATAATCTTTTATGTTAAAAATTAAAAAGAAAAGACGCTTCTTATAAAACACAATTATCATGTTTTTTTTAAGAAAGTTTTGTCAACAAAGAAATCAATAAATTAAAAATAATTTTCCTGTGTTGTAACTTACATAAATAAATTATTTGTTTCAAAAAAAATTACCAATCTTTTTAACGGAATTTCTTGAAAGCTTTTAGATAACATTGACCTGTGATTTCATAGAAATCAGATATTTTGGGGTTTTCAGAGTGACGATTAAATTTTCCTTTTTTAGTGTGGTATTTGGCAAATTTGCCATTTTACTTAACGTCAAGTATTTGCCACCATTTTTTCTTTACATATCGTGAGCGCATTTTTAAAAATTAATTAATAATTTGCGCAAAATAACTTTAAATAACTTTTTACATTCACAATTTTAAAATAAACACAAAATATCTGTATTTTTCTTTTTGTATAAATGTTTTTGTTGCCGCATTCGAAATTTCAGCATAAACAATTACAGCTGTTTTCATTTTTATATTTTTTTATTTACAATCGGGCATTTTCTTTTTAGACAAGGTTTGAGTTGGGCATTTTAAAAAACATGTTGGGTCTACCGTCCAATCTATAGTTCGAAATTACCTTGGCTATAACCGGTATAAATTCCACTGCAATCGGTCCAGTACATACTGAATGGCCGAATTATTTCCAAAAAAAAATCGATTTTAAACCACTGTGCACCTTTGGATATGTATTACCTATCCTCCCATATGAAAGCATCATAAAGTATGTTAAGAATTAATGGCTTCAAAATCCAAAAAGAAATTTCTCCATTGTTGTACCCATTTGTTTATCCCCTAAGTCCCCTATTTGTTCGATAAGCCGAGACACCCCAACCTTAGGATCGTCTCTTATAGTATGTTAAGTTTCAGGCAAATCGGTTTATAAAGGTAGAGAGGTACTTTCCTTGTTAGAACAAATTATTTTAATAGCAATGATGACCTTTTTTTATTAAAATATGAAAAATTCAGTTTTCTTTACCATTTTTGAGCAATACACTCAAAAAAAACTTGTAAAATTCCTTGTAATCCCGTTCTACTAATATTTAACAATTTTCCTTGTTTTTTAACAAAAATTCTTGTACTTTGCTCAAACAAGAACTACAGTTTTTTGGTAATTTTACAAATTTATTTTCGTAATTGTATTCTACCATTTTGAAAGTTAATTTTACAAAAAAAAAATGTAATTTTACAACAAAGTTTTTATTACGAGGATTCTAGTTGATTTACAAAAAAAAACTGTTATTTTACAAAAATTATGTTATTACAAGGATTTATGTTGTTTAACAAAAAAAAAAAAACATTTGTTTTTTGGAAATTTCCTATTTTAAAAAAAAAAAAATTATTTTATTGAAAAACATTTAAAAAAGAAGTTGACATAATTTTATTACGAGGATTCTAGTTGATTTACAAAAAAACAGTTATTTTACAAAAATGATTTTATTACGAGGATTTATGTTTAACAATTTTTTTTTTTTTCATTTTCTGATTCCCAGACACACTTTTTTGGAGTAACGAATTATTAAAAAAGATTTTAAAAAAATTTCATAAAATTTTCGAAGTCCTAAAAATTTTCTATTTTCTTGTTTCAGTAATTTTCTTTTTTTCAGTAATTTTTGTGGATTAAAAACTACACGGTTTAGATATATAAAGGTTAAGTAAGATTGGACAACTGGTCGGCCATGTCAATATTTTGACAAGTTTCGGTGTTTTCTTTTAATTTTTATTATTTTCAATTTCACACACTTTTAGCAGAAACAATTACTTAATTTTTGAAGATTAATTAGCAAAAGTTAATAATTTTCAAAAAAAATACAAAAAATCACACAATTTTCTTGTATTTTAAACAAATTAAAAAAAAATTAAATTGACAATTTTCACAAATCCTTTTTGTTTCGACATTTTATTTTTTTAGTACACTCAAAAAAAAAAAGTTTGTAAAATGACATAAAATCCCCGTGATTTTACGGGGCAGGTTTTGTAAAATATGTACTAGCAAGAATCCCCGTAAAGTTACGGGGATAATTTGTAAATTGATTTAACAAAAGAAAATGTAAATTTACAATTTTTTTGTAAAATATCATCTTCGAGGTGAACATTTTTTTTGTAAATTTGCAAAAAATTTGGTAAATTTACAAAACAAAATTGTAAACTTACAGAAAAAGGTTGTTATTTTAAAAGGAAAAATAGAAAATGAAAAAAATAAATTGTAGATTAACAAATTATTTGGTAAAACTACTGTTTTTTATGCAAAAAACTTGTATATTTACAATAAAAAGTGGTAAATTTACAATTTTTATTGTATATGTACCATTTTTCCTTATTTTTTTGCCGTAAAAACAGTAGTTTAACCATAAAATTTGTAAATTTACAATATTGTTTTTGTATTTTCTATTTCATTGTTGTAAAATTACAACTTTTTTCGTAAGTATACAATTTTGTTTTTTAAATTTCATATTTGTTTTGTAAATTTACAAAAAAAATTGGTTTACTTACATATTGGTTTTGTAAATTTAAAGGTTTTTTCCATTGGTGCATCTTATTTTTCAACAACCTGAAAAGATTTTTTTTCACTTGAGCACTTTTAACAAACTTTTTAATGTATAACACTGCACTTTTTTATTTTTTTCGACATTTCGTTTTTCTTAAGTAGAACACATGAGAATTGCGAAGGAGGCTACACAAGAAATTTCTTATATTTTCAGGAAAAATTAGTCAAAAAATAACATTTTTTTTTTTGAATTTTTAATTATTTTCACAAGTATTTTTAAAAAATCGGAAAAAAAATTGGATATTGTAGATTGGATGTTTAAGTACCAGTTAAAATAAGAAAATTTTGATTTTTCATAATTGGCAGCTTTCTGTTGACATTTTAGGTACCAAATTTAAAAAAAAAAAAATTACCAAAAAAATATGGTAAAATCACCTTTTGGTAAAAAAAAAAAAATGGTAAAAATACAAAAAAAAAAAAACTAGAATAATTATATAGTAGAAACACATAAAAATTGTGGTATTTTACTTAACGCAAATTACCAAAAAAATGGTGTAAAAATTATTTATAAAAAATTATTTTTAACTAAATTTTTTACTCCAAAACGCAAAAAAAAATCTGAACTTAGAAAATTTTTGCGTGTCCTATTGTTGAATAATTAATTTTTTTTTGTAAAACAACATTAATTCTAGTAATAAAATAAGTTTTGTAAAATTATATTGGAATTTTGTACTTTTCAACACAAAAATTTCAAACTGAAAACCTTGTAAACGATCTTACAAAAAAAAATGCTTGTAATAAAACATTTTTTTGGTAAAAAGACTAAATAACATCAAGTAAAATTATGTTGTACAATTACAGTTTTCTTGTGTAAAAAAACTAAACACCTTGTAATATTTTTTTAATTTGTAAAATAATTCACTTTTTTGTAAATTTACCTAAAAAATTTGTAAAAAAAAATTTACCAACATATAATTGTAAAATTACAAAGCAAACTGAACTTTTCTTTTTATTAAATGTACAACAATTTTTGTAAAAAGACAAAAATATTAGTAAAATAGAATTACAAGACCTTTTACTTGTAAATTTACAAACTTTTTTTTTTGTGTGTACACACCGATTTCTGTCGTTCTTCTCAATCCTTTATATATGTCATTCGTGAAAAACTATCAATACCAAAAATTTGTAAATTTTAAACAATTTTTTTTTGTAAATTTACACCCGTGTAAAAATGGATTAGATCTTATTTAATCTGTTTATATCTATTCATATATGATCATGTCTGATTAGATATAATTATATCTAAAATGACCAAAATCGAGATCTAATTATATCTCGGATTTGGCAATGTTGACCAAATACGAGATATAATTAGATCTCGATTTTGGACATTTCAGATATAATTATATGCAATCAGATACGATCATATATGAACATATATGAACAGATCAGATAAGATCTAATACATTTTTACACGGGCAATTATTGTTTGTAAATTTACCATTTTTTTAATATATTTACCACTTTACTTGTAAATTTACCATTTTTTATAATTTTTTTATCACTACCAAAAATTGGTAAAATTTAAAATTTTTTTTTTGTAAATTAACAATTTTTTTTTTGTAAATTTACCATTTTGGTTTGTAAATTTACCATTTTTTAAATATATTTACCATTTTTTCTTGTAAGTTTACCATTTTTTTTTTATTTTTGCGGTTTTAAAACAATATTTTTACCAATAAAATTTGTTTATTTTACTAATTTTTGGCACATTCAAAATTACCTACCTCCTATTTTACGAGAATAGCCTCGTAAAATCACGAGATTTTTTGGTAACTTTACAAGGTTTTTTTTTGAGTGAACTACGTAAGATTAGATCCAGCAGAAATTTTGCTGAACGGGCAACAGCTTTTGGAAAGGAAACTCGAGTCAAGGAGCGCATCAAAACCTGCTGAATTCATGCGTGATTCTCTAAGGCGTTGAATATTTCAGAAATACAATTGAAAATGATGTAAACCAACCTCTGAAAACGTATTTTTTTATATTGTATTGTTGAAAAACTAAACATTTTTATGTCAAAAAAAAGTTCAAAGTCCTGGCTTCACCATTTCCACTTTTATGTCAAAAAAAGTTCAAAGTCCTGACTTCACCATTTCCACTTTTATTTCAGAAAATATAAATTATACTTAAGAAATTTCCATTTATATTTCAGAAACATCTATTTATATTTGAGAAATTTCCAACAGTATTTAAGAAATTTCTATTTCAAAATTTTATAAATGATGGAAATATAAATGAATTTTCTGGAAAGAATTTAGAAAATTTTGAAATATAAATGGAAAATTTTTGAAATACAATTGGAAATTTCTAAAATATACCTCATGCTTTTTCATTCAAGAAGTGTTAAACATATTAAAAAGGAAAGCAAGTGTGAAATTTTATCAAAAAATAATTTTATAAATTTTTTCCATTTACTGTATCCTAAAGGGCGATCTTTGGAAACGCTGCAGTATGCTATAAAAAGATGATGTGTCCCCAAAATCTTGATTTATTTTTTCTGGGTACTTAAAAAATGTTAAAGCAACTCAATAAGTACATTTTCATATATTATAATTTATAAACCCTGATCTACCATGTATATTAGCGCGTCCCGAATTCAAATTTTTTTAGCTTGCCCCCTCAAACGATGCGGATTTAGAACCCTTTTACGAAAAAATTAAAAAAAAAATTTTTGGACAAAAAACCAGTTGGCTACCAGCAGCTAAAGATTGCAATCTTAGTGCATTTTGAAAAAACTTTTTTTTTTTTGTTGTCCAAAAATTTGACGCCAAAAGTTGCGCAATATAGAGTACATTTGAGGAAAAATATTAATAAAATTTCCATGGAGTAATTTTGGTGCAGCGTTGCATCTCAAAGATCAAAAGGTGTACTTAATTTTTACTTTTTCTTTCTTTTAAGCTAAATTAGTCTCAAAATCTGCTTTGACACAGTTTTAACGAATGTGCTCTTTTTTGTGCAGGTTTTGAGACCAATTTAGCTTAAAAGAAAAAATAAAAAAATTTTAAGTCACACTTTTCATCTTTAAAATGCAACGCTGCACCAAAATTACTCCATGGAAATTTTATTAATATTTTTCCAGGAATGTACTCTATATTGCGCAACTTTTGGCGTACATTTTTTTAAAAACAAAAAATTTTTTTTTTTTTTTCAAAATGCACTGAGATTGCAATCTTTAGCCGCTGGTAGCCAACTGGTTTTTTGTCCAAAACTTTTTTTGTTATTTTTCCCGTAAAAGGGTCCTAAATCCCCATCTTTTGAGGGGGCAAGCATTTTCAAATTCGAAAAAAAGCCGAATTCGGGACGCGCTAATGTATATCTTATATCAAGGAATTGTTACGCAAGTAATATCTTTTGATATTTCCAACTTCCCCCTTGTTTATACGTAGTTTCTCAAGTAACGGTCTCTCACGCGCTCCTTTTCACGCTCAATCGTACGATGTTATAAAAGAAAATCAAACATTTTGCAAAACAACATGGCATTTGAGCATGATATAAAAGAAAACAGCCAACTAAACAAATCTCGTTTAAAAAAATACTCTGTTGCTCTAATGTACTTCAATATCATACCATACTTATCCATTAGGCAAGAGCGATTTGAGTTTTTTTTATTTTCCGAATGATGGTGTTATCCAACCTGCTGAATGGATGTGTAAATTTTGTTTTGTAATGGCCGTCGAACAAGCCCATACACTCAAAAAAATAAACTGGTAAAACGCCTGGTAAAATGCCTTGTAATCCCGTTCTACCAATATTTAACAATTTTCCTTGTTTTTTAACAAAAAATCTTGTACTTTGCTCAAACGAGAACTACACACACAGAAAACAAATTTGCTAATTTCCAACTGAAATTCAGTTGTTACAACAAAATATCGGTGGATGCATTTGAATTAAGGTTGAAACAACTAAATATCGGTAGTTACAACAAAATTTTGTTATTAAAACTGACTTTTAATTGATTCAACTATAAAATTCGTTAGCCACATCAAAATGTAGTATCAGCAACCGAATTTTGAGTTAATACAACTGAAAAATTCAGTTGGAAATTTATTTTTCTCTGTGCAGTTTTATTGGTAATTTTACAAGTTTATTTTCGTAATTGTATTCTACCATTTTGAAAGGTTATTTTACAAAAAAAAACTGTAATTTTACGACGAAGTTTTTATTACGAGGATTCTATGTAGTTGAATTACAAAAAAAAACTTTATTTTACAAAAATTATGTTATACGACGATTTATGTTGTTTAACAAAACAACTTTTTTTTTTGTATTTTTTTTTTTTTTTTTATTGAAAAATATTAAAAAAAAAGTTGACAAAATTTTGAAAAATTTATTACGAGGATTAATTTAAGGAGGAGTAGTTAATTTACAAAAAAAAACAGTTATTTTACAAAAAATGATTTTATTACGAGGATTTATGTTGTTAACAAAATTTTTTTTTGTAAATTTACCATTTCGGTTTGTAAATTTACCATTTTTTTAAACATATTTACCATTTTTTCTTGTAAGTTTACCATTTTTTTTGTATTTTTCCGGTTTTAAAACAATATTTTTACCAATAAAATTGGTTATTTTACCAATTTTTGGTGCATTCAAAATTACGAGGAAATCCTCGTAATTTTACAAGAATTTTACCTACGTCATATTTTACGAGAATAACCTCGTAAAATCACGAGATTTATTGGTAAATTTACAAGTTTTTTTTTTTTGAGTGTACATTAAAATCGCATTTTGATCCAACAAATTGTACAGCATGCAGTATCGTGTGTGTCCCCTAAAGATTGTGAAATTTTTTTCTAAAACCCTATTCACACCTGAAGCCAAATCTCATTTAAATGCAAGGATGGGTACCAATTCGATAAAAGTATTGGTATTGGTATTGGTTTTTAAAATTATATTAGTATTGGTATAGGTATTGGTTTTCATTTTTTGTTGAATTGGTATACCCAATTAGAAATTTTGTCTTTAAGACAATGTCAGTAATGATTCATCAGGTAGAAGTCAGCAAGTGAATACATTTTACTAAAGACAACTTAAGGACATGTCATAATTTTTGTCGGAGCTCCCCAAGTTCTATAAATGTACTGACTTGTCATATAAGTTGTCTTATCAATTTAGAAAAATCATGACTTTAATGCTGACAATTATATAGCAAATCCGGCCCATCACTAAAAAATTTTTTTTCCGATGTAAAATCGATGTAATTTTGTTTAATCCTTTAAAACTGTTTTAATTTTCTTTGTAATTAGAAAAATAAAATTGAATTGGTCTTAAAACAATAAAAAAAAATAAAAAAAAAATCCGCGACCGGGGTTTGAACCGAGGCCAAAAATCTACAACACGTAAGCTGTCGAACCTGCTAGACAACTAGGCCAACCACAACTTAAAATTGTTTGTAATAAAATATATTTTGAAATCATAATATTTTCAAATTTGTCAAAAACAAAATAAATTTAATATATCGCCACCGTAATTGTAAAGGGCTCCTGCAATATTTTTTTTGTAAATATTTTTTTTTGTTTTGTATAAATAATATAAAAAACAACTAAATTACGCCTAAATAACTCTAACAAAATCTTGTTAAACAGGATGAAACCAAATTCCAATTAATATTTAAAAAAATGTTATATTTGAGGAAGAAAAATTCATATTGTAGCATTTTTCAATTCAGGTGACGAAATATATATAACAGGACAATTCAAATAATAAATTAATTTAAATTTGTTTTTAAATAAACAACTTTATTATCAAAGTTTGGCTAAAGGGATAAGGTGCTAGACCAGTGAACAGAAGGTTCTGAGTTCGCGGACCAAGTGAGGCAGATAAAAATAGTAAGTTATTAAAAATTAAATTTAGGAAATGGACAGATAAAAATAGTAAGTAGTGTAAATTAAAAGACGTGATTATTAATAAATTTTAAATTTTTGACGATCTCAGACGTACTATGTACATGTCATAATGTAGTCAGCACTATTGACTACCTGCATACTTGTCGGCGAGGAATTTTGACAAAATACTTGAAAAAGTCAGGAGGTGTCATGAGGTTTTTTGTATGGTCAGAGATTTTTCAGTCAGCAGGTACACTGACAATGTCATTAGGAAGTCTTTGAGATGTCTTAACGACATTTCTAATTGGGTAGGTTTCGGTATTGGTTTTGAATTATTTAGGTATTGGGTATTGGTATTGGTTTTAGCCTCGAATCGGTATCGGTTTTTAATAAGTATTGGTATTTATCTTATATCGGTTTTAGTATTTGTATACAAAAGGTTTTGTCGTTAATATTAATTAATTTAACGTAAGTCGTCCTTCTGTTCGCCCCACAGTGCACACTGGGGCGAGATGGTAGGTTTTTTGGCCAAAAGTCTCTACAGGTCGTAAATGTTAACCGGTTTTTTTGAAATTCAGAATATAAGCCTATATTAAGGTAATAAATAAGTGCCTTGAAAGTTTTTGAAATCGGACCTACAAGGAAACTATTTCAGGGTGGACACTTCATTTTTAATAAAATTTACAGATGTTATAGATGAAACAAATGAAGAGAAACTTGTCTTTTGTTTATGTATTTGAATTAGAGATGGTCTGTGGTCCCGTAATTTGCGTGACTCAAAAAACCACGTGATTCAGGCGTGTGAGATTTTTATTTAAATCACGTGATTATAGAGTGATTTTCACTTTAGTACTATATTAGGGTACTAAATAAGTGACTTGAAACTTTTTGAAATCGGACCTACAAGGAAACTATTTCAGGGGGGACACTTCATTTTTAACAAAATTTACAGATGGTATAGATGAATCAAATGAAGAGACACTTGCCTTTTTTAAAGTATTTGAATTAAAGATGGTCTCTGGTTCCCGTGATTCACGCGTGAGCGTGAGTGATTTTCATTTAAATCATTTGGTTATAGAGCGATTTTCATTTAAGTCAAGTGGCTATGTTAAGGTAACAAATAAGTATCTTGAAACTTTTTGGATTCAGACCTACAAGGAAACTCTTTCAAGGGTGGACACTTCATTTTAAATAAAATTTACAGATGTTATAGATTAAACAAATAAAAAGATACTTGTCTCTTGTTTATGTATTTGAATTGGAGATGTTCGCTGGTCCCGTGATTTGCGTGACTCAAAAAGTGATTTTCATTTAATTCACGTGATTGTGAGTTGAAAAATTCTGAGTGAGTGTGTAGAGATTGAGTCGAATTTTTTCGGGGGGGGGGGGGGGGGGGGGGGGGTGAAATAAAGCCATAGAAAATAAGGCCATATGACTTTATTACCAACACGATTGAGCAATAAAGTCATATTGATTTTGCAACCAGAGTGGAAATAAAGCCATATCAGTTGAAAATGTGGAAATATATTTCCCACTAAATCCTGCTACCCAAAAAAAATGTATATAGCGAAGCCGCTAAATTAATTTATGGAGTTTGTTATCTCTAAGCCCGGCCGAAGGCCGGCTACGCAGAAAAAATATTTTTTTTTTTGACTATCTTTAAAATAAAAACCCCATATACCAGGAACCTCGGAACTTAGAGGGGTCTAGAGGCACCATTTTTTTTATTGGCAGGGTTTTTTAATTTAAAGATTTTTTAACAAAAAAAGTTTTTCTGTGTAGCCGGCCTTTGGCCGGGCTTAGAGATTACAAAATCGATGCATTAAACCCACCCTCTCCGCAAAGTAAAGTTTTCTGGGGTAGCAGGTCTTTGCGCTATCAAATTTGTTATGCCTTAAAAAGGCCTGATAACCAAAATAGCTTTGGTTTGCAGAGAGGGTGGGTTTAATGCATGGAGTATGTAATCCCTAAGCCCGGCCAAAGGCCGGCTACGCAGAAACCCTTTATTAAAAAAAAAAAAAAAACAAATCATAGAAGTCGTAATTTCGACATTTCGTCCAAAACAATATATTTTGGATTATTTGACAATTTGGTTTTGGGAGAAATAACATTTTTAGACCTGTCTTTTTAGGCTATATGTCGCAGCTTGGGCGATATGACATTTACGGTTTTGGGCGATAAGACCTTGGGCGCTATGTCCGTACGCCATTTCAAACTCCATAAATTAATTTAGCGACTTCGCTAAATATTTTTTTTGGGTAGCAGGATTTAAGTGGAAATATATTTCCACACTCTCCGCAAAATAATGATGAACATTTTTAAAAAATATTCAAATGAGTAACAAAGCCATATATGACTTTATTTCCAACAGTGCACTATATGGAATTTTTTGGTATTTTCTGGCCAAAACCCTAAAAGCTGGGATATTGACTTGAAATTTGGCAAGTTTATTTGGTGGTATGTTTTAAAGCTCTGCATAAAAAATTGGCATGATCGGACCTGACAATTCGCGATTTTAATGCAATTTTGTAATAAAATTTTGTCAATTTTTTTTACATCCACGCCTTCGGTTTAATTGCAGGACTTTAAACGTCTTGTGGCGTAAATTTTGTTAATTTTTAAGTAAATGTACAAAAAAAAATTGTAAAAGATGGGTTTTGCATAAGTATGCTTAGTTCTTTAAGGGGGGGCCTTTTTTACATTTTCCAATTTTCCCATTTACGAACTTGATCAGTACAAGACCATAAGACATATTCGTGCCAAACATCAGGTAGCTCTTTTGGTTTGGACAGCATCGTGCATTCCCCAGACTATTAGACTAACAGACGGTCGGACGGACATCCCTAAATATATTTTGCCCATGGAGCCGCATGGCTTAGCGGATGAATACATCATACTCGGAAAGAGTTTCTTAATACCTCAAAGAGATATGGGAGTATGCAAATATAAGCAAAAAAAGTAGCAGTCCAAAAATATTTTGGTTAAAAAATGATAAAAAATAATTAAATAGAAAAATTAAAAAAATATATAAATCAGCATTTTAAATCTTTACTTTATACAAAATATATTTTTTTGCTCTATTGCTAATTGAAATTCATTTTAATAGATTTTAATACAGGGTTTTAAGTACGTTGCTGTTGTAATAAGTTTTGTTCCCCAAAATGTAAAAAAAAAAATATAAAAAATGAAATCTTGTTTTTGACGCTTCCGTACTAGCGGTAAAAGAGCTTGGTGAACAAAAAAAATGTGTGCTAGCCTACTTTTATATAGTATACTTTATAATGGCATCAGAAAAAAATTGTTTTGAACACATCAAAAATGGACTTTGGGCCAACATATGGCCTAATTTCTAAACTCTTTGGGAAATAAGGCCATATGGCCTTATTGCCTATGGCTTTATTTCACCCCCCCCCCCATTTTTGCGTGAGGGATGTTTTTTTTTTTTTTTGAAAAACCCCTTTTAAAAAAAAATATTTTTTAGCAGTATTTGCATTCAGAATTAAGTCAAACTTTAAGCTAAATAATACATGATTAACCCATTTTGGACAAAGATTCATTTTTTTTTTTTTGAAAAATGTACCTATTTAGTAAAATTAGCACCGGCTGATCTCAAAACTCTTGTAAAAAAAATTGTAATGTTCCGTTATTCCAGAAAAGCCCCCCATTTTTGCGTGAGGGATGTTTTTTTTTTTTTTTGAAAAACCCCTTTTAAAAAAAACATTTTTTAGCAGTATTTGCATTCAGAATTAAGTCAAACTTTAAACTAAATAGTACATGCTTAACCCATTTTGGACAAAGATTCATTTTTTTTTTTGAAAAATGTACCTATTTAGTAAAATTAGCACCGGCTGATCTCAAAACCCTTGTAAAAAAAATTGTAATGTTCCGTTATTCCAGAAAAGCCTGTATTTCAACTTTTTATGCAATTTTAATATTTGGATTTATTTGCTATTTTATTAATTTATTTCGTTATTTTCAAAATAAATAGTTTCAAAATGTTTCAATTAGTGGAATTTGATAATAAATTAAATCTAAAAAATAATATTAATTAATAAAATAAATAAAAGCCTAAACTAAAAAAATGCAAACTTTTCGTTTTTGCTTGAAACAATTTCTGTGCTGATGCTCATTGCATTTAATACACATATAAATTCCGGTGGTCAAGGGGAGATTTTTTTAATTGCAGAAAGATGAGACTTAACATTTGTAACAAAATATACCTTTACTTCATCCTTTTCATACATAAATAAATATTTTTTTGAAAAAGGTGATCGAAATGGGTTATCATGAAGGGGCCCCTTTTTCGATTTTAGATCTTTTGCCAATTGCGATTACATGGGTCAATTTTTTTCTTATATAGGGTTCACACTTACGACCTTAAACAAGTTGTTTAACAAAACACCAGTAACAGAATAAAAACGTAATGAATACAGAAAAAAGATTTTTTTAAGCACGTAGCCCTTAAACTCTCAAAAATAGCAAGTGTGAACTGCACATTATGCGTTCCTCAATTCTTATATAATATGACTGTGCCTATAATAAAACAACAAATTTTTTTTTCTGGATTCTGGTGTTGTGACATAAAATTTTGTAACGTCTGCTTGATTAAAATTTTGGAATTTCCAAAAAAGGACATTAGTATTTTTTTTACAACGCAAAGAAGAGTGCAGTGACATTCAATGTACATATATTAATATTAACAATGTTTGCAAAAGAAAAAATTTCATCACAGAAAAGGTCTAAATTTTTTAAGATCTATTTTTATTAGGGGTCATAAAAACCGTGACAAAAAATATTTCTTTTATGTTTTTATGGCTTTTAAAATTCAAGTAGCTAACTCCTTTTTGTTATGTGACATTGCATGCAAACGATTACTGATCGATGTAACATCTTTTGCAATTCGTTAGTCAGGTAAAACCTAATAATGTGATGGAAAGAAAATGTTCGACGTCACATTAAAACAAACGAAAATAAGAATACAAAAAACCGAAACAAAACCGATATGAAAGTAGAAAAAAATGAATTGGTATTGGTTTTTTATTGGTATTGGTTTTGAAGGATAAAAGTATTGGTTTTTAATTGGTATTGGTAGTGGGGAATCGGTATTGGTTTTTTATCGGTATTGGTATCGCACAAATAAAGGTATTGGTTTTTAATTGGTATTGGTTTTCAATTTGAATTGGTATTAACGGGTATTGGTATCGAAAAGGTATTGGTACCCATCATTGCTTCAAAACCAATACCAATAAAAAACCAATACCAATTCATTTTTTTCTACTTTCATATCGGTTTTGTTTCGGTTTTTTGTATTCTTATTTTCGTTTGTTTTAATGTGACGTCGAACATTTTCTTTCCATCACATTATTAGGTTTTACCTGACTAACGAATTGCAAAAGATGTTACATCGATCAGTAATCGTTTGCATGCAATGTCACATAACAAAAAGGAGTTAGCTACTTGAATTTTAAAAGCCATAAAAACATAAAAGAAATATTTTTTGTCACGGTTTTTATGACCCCCAATAAAAATAGATCTTAAAAAATTTAGACCTTTTCTGTGATGAAATTTTTTCTTTTGCAAACATTGTTAATATTTAATATATGTACATTGAATGTCACTGCACTCTTCTTTGCGTTGTAAAAAAAATACTAATGTCCTTTTTTGGAAATTCCAAAATTTTAATCAAGCAGACGTTACAAAATTTTATGTCACAACACCAGAATCCAGAAAAAAAAATTTATTGTTTTATTATAGGCACAGTCATATTATATAAGAATTGAGGAACGCATAATGTGCAGTTCACACTTGCTATTTTTGAGAGTTTAAGGGCTACGTGCTTAAAAAAATCTTTTTTCTGTATTCATTACGTTTTTATTCTGTTACTGGTGTTTTGTTAAACAACTTGTTTAAGGTCGTAAGTGTGAACCCTATATAAGAAAAAAATTGACCCATGTAATCGCAATTGGCAAAAGATCTAAAATCGAAAAAGGGGCCCCTTCATGATAACCCATTTCGATCACCTTTTTCAAAAAAATATTTATTTATGTATGAAAAGGATGAAGTAAAGGTATATTTTGTTACAAATGTTAAGTCTCACTTTCTGCAATTAAAAAAATCTCCCCTTGACCACCGGAATTTATATGTGTATTAAATGCAATGAGCATCAGCACAGAAATTGTTTCAAGCAAAAACGAAAAGTTTGCATTTTTTTAGTTTAGGCTTTTATTTATTTTATTAATTAATATTATTTTTTAGATTTAATTTATTATCAAATTCCACTAATTGAAACAATTTGAAACTATTTATTTTGAAAATAACGAAATAAATTAATAAAATAGCAAATAAATCCAAATATTAAAATTGCATAAAAAGTTGAAATACAGGCTTTTCTGGAATAACGGAACATTACAATTTTTTTTACAAGGGTTTTGAGATCAGCCGGTGCTAATTTTACTAAATAGGTACATTTTTCAAAAAAAAAAATGAATCTTTGTCCAAAATGGGTTAAGCATGTACTATTTAGTTTAAAGTTTGACTTAATTCTGAATGCAAATACTGCTAAAAAATGTTTTTTTTAAAAGGGGTTTTTCAAAAAAAAAAAAAAAAACATCCCTCACGCAAAAATGGGGGGCTTTTCTGGAATAACGGAACATTACAATTTTTTTTACAAGAGTTTTGAGATCAGCCGGTGCTAATTTTACTAAATAGGTACATTTTTCAAAAAAAAAAAAAATGAATCTTTGTCCAAAATGGGTTAATCATGTATTATTTAGCTTAAAGTTTGACTTAATTCTGAATGCAAATACTGCTAAAAAATATTTTTTTTTAAAAGGGGTTTTTCAAAAAAAAAAAAAAACATCCCTCACGCAAAAATGGGGGGGGGGGGGTGAAATAAAGCCATAGGCAATAAGGCCATATGGCCTTATTTCCCAAAGAGTTGAGAAATTAGGCCATATGGCGTTATTACCAACCACTGCACTATAGGGAATTTATAAGGAATTGTTGGCCCAAAGTCCATTTTTGATGTGTTCAAAACAATTTTTTTCTGATGCCATTATAAAGTATACTATATAAAAGTAGGCTAGCACACATTTTTTTTGTTCACCAAGCTCTTTTACCGCTAGTACGGAAGCGTCAAAAACAAGATTTCATTTTTTATATTTTTTTTTTTTACATTTTGGGGAACCAAAACTTATTACAACAGCAACGTACTTAAAATCCTGTATTAAAATCTATTAAACACAGAAAAAAATTAAAATGAATTTCAATTACGAAATTCGTTGATTCAATTAAAAAATTAATTGATGTCGGACGTATCACGAAAATGCGCATATTTATTACAAATTTTGTTTGAAAATATTTTTTAAGTTTAATTAAAGTGTTAATTGAATGAATTAAATCTTTAATTGAAAATAAATTACAAAATCAATTAAAATTTTAATTAAATAAATTAAAAATTTAATTGAAATTAAAACAGAAAATAAATAAAAAAATGATTGATTCAAATAATTCTTTTAATTGAAATAAAACTTAAAATCAATAAAATTTTTTTATATTATATTAAAAGATTTACCTACAAAACTACCCTTTCAAAAAACAAACAAAATTTTTTTGTTAAAAATATGTTATTTATTGAATTTAAATGTATACATAGAAAAATTATATATAGTGAGATACGAATAACTTTTTATATTACTTTTTTATTTAAAAATCTTGAACAATCTTGCTAGCTTGCATGCTTTTTTCACTTAAGTACAGTTGAAACAGCAAAAAATAGTCTGTGTGCGAAAATTAAAAAAAAAAAAAAAACACAATACGTGGCACACATTAAATAATTTTTTTCTGCTTCAACTGTATTATTTTTTTAGCAAAGATGTTGTGGATTTTAATATAGTAAAGCTTTTTTTCAAAAATAGTTTATATAATATTACAGGATTAATTTAGATAACACTGAAATTACAAAATTATATTATTTTTATGCCCAAAACTTTTATCCGTGGCGACCACTCACTTGAAAGAAAACATTAAAACTAAAAGTTCTTCGTTTTTTTGGTATGTATGCATGGCTACTTAGATAAATACATTCAAAACAATAAAACTAAGTTTTTTTTTTTGGTTTTGCATTGCATGTATGTATGCGCTGGCCGCTAAAGCGTATGCATAGAAAACCGGTTTAGTTATTTTTATTGTTTTGTTTTCAGCAAAGTTAGAAATTCAATTAAAACATTAATTGAATCAATTAATATATTTAATTGAAGTTAGATTTAATATCAAAAAAAAATTTAATTGAAAAAAAAATTACGATATTATTTTCTGTGAAATGAATTTCAATTAGCAATAGAGCAAAAAAATATATTTTGTATAAAGTAAAGATTTAAAATGCTGATTTATATATTTTTTTAATTTTTCTATTTAATTATTTTTTATCATTTTTTAACCAAAATATTTTTGGACTGCTACTTTTTTTGCTTATATTTGCATACTCCCATATCTCTTTGAGGTATTAAGAAACTCTTTCCGAGTATGATGTATTCATCCGCTAAGCCATGCGGCTCCATGGGCAAAATATATTTAGGGATGTCCGTCCGACCGTCTGTTAGTCTAATAGTCTGGGGAATGCACGATGCTGTCCAAACCAAAAGAGCTACCTGATGTTTGGCACGAATATGTCTTATGGTCTTGTACTGATCAAGTTCGTAAATGGGAAAATTGGAAAATGTAAAAAAGGCCCCCCCTTAAAGAACTAAGCATACTTATGCAAAACCCATCTTTTACAATTTTTTTTTGTACATTTACTTAAAAATTAACAAAATTTACGCCACAAGACGTTTAAAGTCCTGCAATTAAACCGAAGGCGTGGATGTAAAAAAAATTGACAAAATTTTATTACAAAATTGCATTAAAATCGCGAATTGTCAGGTCCGATCATGCCAATTTTTTATGCAGAGCTTTAAAACATACCACCAAATAAACTTGCCAAATTTCAAGTCAATATCCCAGCTTTTAGGGTTTTGGCCAGAAAATACCAAAAAATTCCATATAGTGCACTGTTGGAAATAAAGTCATATATGGCTTTGTTACTCATTTGAATATTTTTTAAAAATGTTCATCATTATTTTGCGGAGAGTGTGGAAATATATTTCCACTTAAATCCTGCTACCCAAAAAAAATATTTAGCGAAGTCGCTAAATTAATTTATGGAGTTTGAAATGGCGTACGGACATAGCGCCCAAGGTCTTATCGCCCAAAACCGTAAATGTCATATCGCCCAAGCTGCGACATATAGCCTAAAAAGACAGGTCTAAAAATGTTATTTCTCCCAAAACCAAATTGTCAAATAATCCAAAATATATTGTTTTGGACGAAATGTCGAAATTACGACTTCTATGATTTGTTTTTTTTTTTTTAATAAAGGGTTTCTGCGTAGCCGGCCTTTGGCCGGGCTTAGGGATTACATACTCCATGCATTAAACCCACCCTCTCTGCAAACCAAAGCTATTTTGGTTATCAGGCCTTTTTAAGGCATAACAAATTTGATAGCGCAAAGACCTGCTACCCCAGAAAACTTTACTTTGCGGAGAGGGTGGGTTTAATGCATCGATTTTGTAATCTCTAAGCCCGGCCAAAGGCCGGCTACACAGAAAAACTTTTTTTGTTAAAAAATCTTTAAATTAAAAAACCCTGCCAATAAAAAAAATGGTGCCTCTAGACCCCTCTAAGTTCCGAGGTTCCTGGTATATGGGGTTTTTATTTTAAAGATAGTCAAAAAAAAAAATATTTTTTCTGCGTAGCCGGCCTTCGGCCGGGCTTAGAGATAACAAACTCCATAAATTAATTTAGCGGCTTCGCTATATACATTTTTTTTGGGTAGCAGGATTTAGTGGGAAATATATTTCCACATTTTCAACTGATATGGCTTTATTTCCACTCTGGTTGCAAAATCAATATGACTTTATTGCTCAATCGTGTTGGTAATAAAGTCATATGGCCTTATTTCCGATTGAATTGAGAAATAAGGCCATATGTCCTTATTTTCTATGGCTTTATTTCACCCCCCCCCCCCCCCCCCCGAAAAAATTCGACTCAATCTCTACACACTCACTCAGAATTTTTCAACTCACAATCACGTGAATTAAATGAAAATCACTTTTTGAGTCACGCAAATCACGGGACCAGCGAACATCTCCAATTCAAATACATAAACAAGAGACAAGTATCTTTTTATTTGTTTAATCTATAACATCTGTAAATTTTATTTAAAATGAAGTGTCCACCCTTGAAAGAGTTTCCTTGTAGGTCTGAATCCAAAAAGTTTCAAGATACTTATTTGTTACCTTAACATAGCCACTTGACTTAAATGAAAATCGCTCTATAACCAAATGATTTAAATGAAAATCACTCACGCTCACGCGTGAATCACGGGAACCAGAGACCATCTTTAATTCAAATACTTTAAAAAAGGCAAGTGTCTCTTCATTTGATTCATCTATACCATCTGTAAATTTTGTTAAAAATGAAGTGTCCCCCCTGAAATAGTTTCCTTGTAGGTCCGATTTCAAAAAGTTTCAAGTCACTTATTTAGTACCCTAATATAGTACTAAAGTGAAAATCACTCTATAATCACGTGATTTAAATAAAAATCTCTCACGCCTGAATCACGTGGTTTTTTGAGTCACGCAAATTACGGGACCACAGACCATCTCTAATTCAAATACATAAACAAAAGACAAGTTTCTCTTCATTTGTTTCATCTATAACATCTGTAAATTTTATTAAAAATGAAGTGTCCACCCTGAAATAGTTTCCTTGTAGGTCCGATTTCAAAAACTTTCAAGGCACTTATTTATTACCTTAATATAGGCTTATATTCTGAAT
Organism: Pegoplata infirma; assembly: GCA_963921195.1. Classification (NCBI taxonomy): domain Eukaryota; kingdom Metazoa; phylum Arthropoda; class Insecta; order Diptera; family Anthomyiidae; genus Pegoplata; species Pegoplata infirma. The sequence goes on from OY992539.1 coordinate 171,148,263, forward strand.
TTCAAAAAAACCGGTTAACATTTACGACCTGTAGAGACTTTTGGCCAAAAAACCTACCATCTCGCCCCAGTGTGCACTGTGGGGCGAACAGAAGGACGACTTACGTTAAATTAATTAATATTAACGACAAAACCTTTTGTATACAAATACAAAAACCGATATAAGATAAATACCAATACTTATTAAAAACCGATACCGATTCGAGGCTAAAACCAATACCAATACCCAATACCTAAATAATTCAAAACCAATACCGAAACCTATACCAATTCAACAAAAAATGAAAACCAATACCTATACCAATACTAATATAATTTTAAAAACCAATACCAATACCAATACTTTTATCGAATTGGTACCCATTAGAGCACCCACAAAATGTATGGGATGTGCAAAAGTGTATTTTTTATCGCTCCCCGCTCATTTTCGGTTGAGTTGGGAGTAAAAAATAATATCTATCCAGAAATTGGACTTCTAGGTTGCAAACAGACCAAGCAGTTTGAACTTTTGACCTCAAAAATGGGCTAAAAAACCTTTATAGATTAATTTGGCTGTAACTCTTAAAATAAAAGTTTTTCGCAATTAACTTTCATAACAATTTTTATGTAGAATTAAAATGCAAAGATTTTTCTCTCATACTGTTTAGACCTAAATATGTCCGATCGCGGTGTTTTAAGCGGTTAAAGTCAAAATTTGGGTCAGAACTTTTTTTTTTAAAAATTCTCGTAAATTTTTAAATTGGGGAAAATTTGAGCTCTTTGCACAATTCACTAGGGTATTGAATGTACTTTTCCAAAAATTTTTTTTTCGAAAATATATCGACCCTTCCATGAAAAAATCCCAAAGTTCTTCTCTGAATCTCTTTTTTTTACCATTCAACCTCAATATAGGAGAATACTCACTTTGTAATTCCGTGAGTTTCGCACCGAAACATCTGTCTAGGATTTCCCTAAATATATATGGGGTATTCAGTGCCAAATTGGACACTTTGAAAATTTTTATTTTAGATTTTTTAATTATTTTTAAATTTTTTTTTAAAACCCATTAAAACCCCCATCCAAGTTAGTTTTCAAAATTTTTAAATTACCCGTTCCAAAGATATCGAATTTTCAAAAAAAAAACAACTATCGTTTTCCGTATTTCTGTCAAAACAAATTCAAAAATGGTCAACATTTTTTTTTTAATTTTTGTTTTTTTATTAAAAATTTCTTAGTGTTCTAATATGCGATTTTTAAATGATTGCACTCTTTGTTTTTTTTCAATCTTTTCTTAAAATTTTTTATTTGATTTTTTTTTTAATTTTTTGTAGTAAACTTAACATTTTCTTAAAGTTATAAGCTTAAGTAGATCGTGGGATTATGGTAATATATAAAAAGAATTAAAAATAAAAAGGTAATTAATATATTCAGCGGTTTTTGAGTTTTTTTTTTGTTGTCTTCCAATCTTTATTAAAGCACTTTGACGAAAAAAAGATAAAATTTTAACAAATTATTTCGAATTTGGACCATTTTTAAACAAGTGATAAGTAAAAAACAGAAAAAATCGTGTTTTTTTTATAATTCCATATTTTTTGAACGGATTATCAAAAAAGATATCAAAATTTACTTGGAATGGGTTTTTGAAGGGTACTACAAAATTGAAAAAATATAAAATTAAAAATTTTCCAAGTGTCCGATTTGGCATGGAATACCCCATATATACTATGTGGAATCCTAGACTTATCTTTCGTTGCGTAAAACACGCACTTACAAAGTGAATATACCCCCATAACGTGGTTGGAGGTCAAAAAAATTGTGGTTCAGAGTAGGATTTTGGCAATTTTTCATGGACGGGTCGATATATTTTTGCAAAAAATTTTTTTTGGAAAACTACATTCAATACTCTATTAAATTATGCAAAGAGCTAAAATTTTCCCCAATTTAAAAATTTATGACAATTTTTTAAAAAAAGTTCTCACCCAAATTTTGACTTTAATCGCTAAAAACACCGCTATCGGACATATTTAGATCAAAACTGTATGAGAGAAAAATCTTTGCATTTTGAATCTACAAAAAAATTGTTATGAAAGTAATTTGCGAAAAACTTTTATTTTAAGAGTTACAGCCAAATTAATCTATAAAGGTTTTTTAGCCCATTTTTGAGGTCAAAAGTTCAAACTGCTTGGTCTGTTTGCAACCTAGAAGTCCAATTTCTGGATAGATATTATTTTTTACTTCCAACTCAACCGAAAATGAGCGGGGAGCGATAAAAAAAACAATTATGCATATATGGGTGCTCTAGTACCCATCCTTGTTTTGAAGGATAAAAGTATTGGTTTTTAATTGGTATTGGTAGTGGGGAATCGGTATTGGTTTTTTATCGGTATTGGTATCGCACAAATAAAGGTATTGGTTTTTAATTGGTATTGGTTTTCAATTTGAATTGGTATTAACGGGTATTGGTATCGAAAAGGTATTGGTACCCATCATTGTTTAAATGTGATTTCGATTTCGAAATTTTAGATCATACAACCGTGTTGCCAGATACTTTTTTTCTTTTTTGGGGGATTTTCAAACAAAAAAAACCCCTAAACATTTCATGGTGCCCTGGATAGGATTTAAATAAAATTTTGGTGTTACTCCAATTTTTAAGTGGATTATGTTTTTAGACGATAAAAGAAAGAAAATGGGTCAAAAAAGAAAAAAAAGTACTAGGCGCTTTTTTTTGGCGGGCAAAAAGAAGAATTTCAAAAAAACAAAAAAGTATTTATTCTTTCAAATGCATTAAAATTTTTTTATACGAATGTAATATCATCACATATTCACTTATTAGTGAGATTTAAATATATATGTGACATATTTTTTCAGATTTGAGACTTAAAAGAATAATTTCACTATTAAGTGAGACTAAATGAAATTTTATCTTCAATTAATGAAAACTTTAACTCTAGGTGTTACTTCACATTTAATACTGATCCTGTTTCTAGATTTTGAAGGGGGGAAGTTACTCTAACAATAATAATAAAATTTACAAAGTATTTTTGGCGAAATAAACAATATTAAAAAAGGATATTTAGTGCATCTATTAGATTGACAATAAAAAAATAGTCCCAACCACTTTCTGCATCTCTTTTCAAACTATTTATATTGTTTTACTCTTCCTTAGGCACTGAAAATACATTTTGCAATGGCTTTTACTACCGTTTTCAGATTTTTTTTAGTTTTGAAAAAACATTTTTAACAAAAAGTATAATTTCTTTTAAAATGATATGACTCACTAACGTCTAAAGTGAGGCAACTTTGTGTTTTGCAGTCCGTCTGTGTAGTACACTGAAAACTTTTAAGAACTTACATTTTTAAATAATTTACAAGGACATATTTCATTTAGTTTCAATTAATAGTGAAATTATTCTTTTAAGTCTCATATCTGGAAAAATATGTTGCATATATATTTAAATCTCACTGATAAGTAAATATGTGATGAATTTACATTCGTATATACAAATTTTAATGCATTTGAAAGAATAAATTCTTTTTTGTTTTTTTGAAATTCTTCTTTTTGCCCGCCAAAAAAAAGCGCCTAGTACTTTTTTTATTTTTTCACTCATTTTCTTTCTTTTATCGTCTAAAAACATAATCCACTTAAAAATTGGAGTAACACCAAAATTTTATTTAAATCCTATCCAGGGCACCGTGATTTTGAAATTAAAATAATTGAATTTTTGCTACACCATTTACAGATGTAATTCGAAAAAGATCAATTGTAATTCGAAGATTATACTTGTAATTCGAAGATTCCATTTGTAATTCGAAGATTCCATTTGTGATTCGAAAATTCCATTTGTAATTCGAAGATTATACTTGTAATTCGAAGATTCTATTTGTAATTCGAAGATTCCATTTGTAATTCGAAGATTCCAATTGTAATTCGAAAAATATGAACTGAATTTCCATTGATATTTTTCGAATTACAATTGGAATCTTCGAATTACAAATGGAATCTTCGAATTAAAAATAGAATCTTCGAATTACAAGTATAATCTTCGAATTACAAGTGGAATTTTCGAATTACAAATGGAATCTTCGAATTACAAATGGAATCTTCGAATTACAAGTAAAATCTTCGAATTACAATTGATCTTTTTCGAATTACATCTGTAAATGGTGTAGTTATATAAAATTAAATCAAAATATATTTTTTTGTTCAGTCTTACAAAATGTCAAAAAACCCCATGATTTAAGCGATTTTTGAAATATAATACCTAAAAATTTTTAAATAAAAAAATACAGATATTTTTTAAATTCTGAATAACGAGTTTTAAATCATTATACACTGACCTCTGTAGCTGCAATCGAACACATGATATTAAATTTTTAAGGTGCAAGAGTGTCGCGATTTCGAGATTCTAGGGAAATTGTGACCCTCTGTATTTAAGTCCACTGTTGACTTACAAGGCTGAAAATTTGTATTTGTAAGTTTTTACTAACAAGGGAAGTATCTCAACCCTTATGAACCGATTTGCCTGAAACTTAAAATATATATAAAAGATACGATTTTAAGGTTGGGGTGTCTCGGCTTATCAGCCATATCAGTGTTTAAAAATTTCGTTGTCCCCTTATGAAACAATATGGACCTTCAGGAAAATTTCGATAACTCCCGAAATAACAAGAATATCGTCTACACCATTTACAGATGTAATTCTAAAAAGATCAATTGTAATTCGAAGATTCTATTTGTAATTCGAAGATTCTATTTGTAATTCGAAGATTCCATTTGTAATTCGAAGATTCCATTTGTAATTCGAATACTCCAATTGTAATTCGAAGATTCCATTTGTAATTCGAAGATTCCAATTGTAATTCGAAAAAGATCAATTGAAATTCGAAAAAGATCAATTGTAATTCGAAGATTCCAATTGTAATTCGAAAAATATCAATGGAAATACAGTTGATATTTTTCGAATTACAATTGGAATCTTCGAATTACAATTGATCTTTTACGAATTACAATTGATCTTTTACGAATTACAATTGATCTTTTTCGAATTACAATTGATCTTTTTCGAATTACAATTGATCTTTTTCGAATTACAATTGATCATTTTCGAACTACAATTGGAATCTTCGAATTACAAATGGAATCTTCGAATTACAATTGGAGTATTCGAATTACAAATGGAATCTTCGAATTACAAATGGAATCTTCGAATTACAAATGGAATCTTCGAATTACAAATAGAATCTTCGAATTACAATTGATCTTTTTCGAATTACATCTGTACATGATGTAGAGCAAAAATACGTGTCAACTTAAATTTAATGAAGATTATGTCGTATTCATGTGGATATCGTAGGTCTATGTCTTTATATAAATACCCCCCCCCCCCCCCCAAAATTTACACATTTTCATGGAAAAAGTATTTAACTAACCTTTTACAAGGTTATGCCACCATTAGATAGGCATTAAAAAAACTTTTCTTCTCATATATAAACATCATATAGTTTCATAGAATAAAATAGCTAAAAAAAATTCAAAAAAAAAACGATTTTTTCGCCATTTTTTGACCCATGTTTTGAACCCCTAAGTCCCCCATATGGCCGATAATCCGAGACACTCCTACCTTAGAATTGTCTCTTTTATATATTTTAAGTTTCATGCAAATCGGTGCATTAGGGTTGAGATACTTGCCTTGCTAGTTAAAACTTTTTCCTACCTAGCGTTTTTAAAAAGCAAAAATATTTAAAATTGCTCCGGCCTGTTGCATATGGCAAACAACTACAAAACAGCAGTTGTATATAAAAATATGTACAAAAAGAAATTAAAAACAGATGAATAATAAAAAAAAACTTGCTCTCTAAATATTGCTACGAATTTTATTTAAAAGAGCAGCAGAGTACAACAAAATAATCAATAATTTAACTCAAGAGCAACTAGAGAGTATGAAAGAGTATTTGTTCTTAGAGGAATTTGCTTTTAGTATACTTTGAGACTTTGTTGAGAACGTAACGTGAAAGATTAATTATCGTTTTGTTCATTCGTTTAATGTTTCTTTTTGTAAAGTAGTGAAAAAAGTGAATATTTTAATTGGTAAAACCAGATTGAAATGAAAATGGTACGAAATTCTCGCAGTGAAATATGGAATTACTTCGATAATGTCGTTGAAGAGGGTGTTGCTGTGTGCAAAACCTGCCAACAAAGATTAAGAAATAATCGCAGTTTTAATTTGAGACAACACATGAGAAAAATACACTCCATTGAGGTAGAGGCACAGGAAAACATAACCGTACATTCACCCTACTCTCCGCAACCATACGATGAGGAACAAATAAATGCCGTACTAAAAGCGGCTAAACGAAAAATGCACGAAGAGCGCATTTGTCCAGATAAGAGATCCCGTAGACGCCTCTACATAGAAATGGAAAAGAAAACCATAATACGTTCCATAATGGGGCTAATGATCGAAGATGGTGTTGCTCCTAGTTTGTTTGGTTCGAAAAATATGCAGGCTATCTTACGACCCTTGTATGAGGCGATCTCTGATCAAGATGGTAGAGAGTTTACGGTTAACGAAGCTAAAGCTGAAAGAGCTTTAAGCTTAGTAGCCAATTATATACGCGACGATTTCTCAAATGATTTACACTGGCGTTTATTGTCTTTAAAAATTGATACCGATTTGAAGGCCTCGTCCAAGACGTTTTGTGTTAGTGCCCAATTTGTTAATGAGGGTCAAGTGGAAAACCGTGTCTTGGGTTTAATCGATCTTAAAGATGATATTCAACTGTCTGAAAAATACATTCGGGAGATTTTAACTAAATTTAATATTGACGCCAATCAAATAATATCTGCTTGTTGGGATAACACTAAAGAAAAATTTGGGCAACAAGTTAAAAATTGCGAGTATTTAAAAGAAATTGAACATTTTGAAAACTATCCCGATATTTATGTGGGTGATAGTAAAATAGAACCTTATATCGGTGTCATAGCCCATCAGTGTGTATTGGATTTATTCAAAAATTCCAATATCTTTCAACCATTTTTGGAATGTCGTAATTTGGCCAAATTCCTAAATGATAAATCAAATGGTTATTATCAAATATTTGAGATGAACAATTTGAAAATTCCTCAATTGGATTCACCCTGGAAATGGGGTTCAACCTATACCATGGTCAATGGCATCTATTTAGCTCGTAATATATTGGAGAATGTAAAATATGAAAAGCTTGATTGTCCCGAAGATCAATTTAATCTTAATGATAATTTATGGTCATTCATCGAAGCCTATTGTAAAGTTTTAAACTTTTTACAAAAATCCATTCTCAAATACTATAGCGAAGAATTACATTATGGTGACTTTTATGCCCAATGGCTTAAGTGTAAGCTGTTAACGGAAAAACTAGTAAGTTGCAATAAAAATCAGCAAAATTACATAACCATCATATCGTCCGAATTACTCAAGTGCATAGAGAAGAGAAATAAGGAACGTTTGCGCAATGCACGTTTCGAAGCCTGTTTATATTTGGATCCTCGTTTTCAGCACACTTTAAATTTACAACAAAGAGCAAGTGCATTGGAATATCTGAAAAATTTATGGAGTCGTGCTAAACTCTATAATGTTGATGTTGTAAAATCAGCTTCTGGTGTCAATGGACAGACTTCGCCAATGCAACAATTTGACGATGATGAAGATGCTTTTCTCAATGAATTTCTAAGTCAAGATGTGCAAATTAAAGATACAACTACGGCTGATGTTTATAATACACTTGAAAGATTAAAGTTGCCCTTTCAAATGGTTGATACGAATATTTTATTCTTTTGGCGAGAACAGAAATTTAGTGAACCTGAAATGCATGCATTAAGTACAATATGTTTTGCTATGCCAGCAACACAGGTAAATATGTTATTTATTTCATACACAGAAAACAATATGTACACTAAAAAAAAACCTTGTAAAATTACAAGAAAAACTTGTAACTTTTTTAATTATTTTATTTTTACAAATAATTTTGTAATTTTACAAGGTTTTTACCAATAAAATTGTAAATTTGCAAATTTTTTGACACGATAAAATTTACAAAGAGGTTTCGTAATTTTACTAGATTTTTTGCTACCTCCTATTTTACGAGAATTCCTAGTAATTTTACAAGCTTTTAACCAATAATTTTGTAATTTTACAAGCTTTTTGCTAAAAAAATTGTAAATTTACAGTTTTTTGGCGCAATTAAAATTACAAGGAATTTTCGTAAATTTACACCTTCCCATCCCGATAAATAAAACAAATGTTTCATTTATTTAACAAAAATACAAAAAAACATGTAAAAAAAAGTGTATTTTTTCAGAGGTTGGTTCAGTTCTACAAGGGGGAACTTTTTTCCCCCTGAGCCGATTTTGCCCATTTACGAACTTAACCTGCCTAGGACCATAAGACATATTCATGCCAAATTGCAGGATGCTAGCTCTTTTATTTTGGACTGTATCGTGCCATCTACAGACGGACGGACATTCACAGAATGTCTTAGAATCGATCATGGATCAATAATATATGGGGCATTCCATAGGCACTTTGAAATTTTTTTTTTTTAGATTTTCCCAATTTATTTACAGTTTTTAGGACCCTTCGAAAACCCCTTCGTGGTAAATTTTCAGATTTTTTGATTACCCGTTCAAAAGATATCGAATTTTTAAAAATTGGTAGTTTGTTCCTTTACTCAAACTTCTTTTACTCATAACTTCTTCAATAAGGGTCAAAATTTCAATTTTTTTTTTTCAAAAATTTTGTTTTTTTGCGTACTTTAAAAAAAAAAATCCCAAAAAATTCTTAAAAGCGCTCTAGTATGCGATTTTTAAGTTTTTAAATTTAACTCTCATTTTTGAAAATGTTTGTGCTCTTCGATTTTTTTTTAATTTTTTTGTGTAAAACTTCTATCGATTCTAAATTTTTTTTGGCCAGTAGGATCGTGGGATAACGATTATTACTATTTTTTAAAATTTTTTGAAAAAAATTTATTGTAATTTTTCAATCATAAAATCAATTCTACTGCTCCAACGGTGCGTCATAGAGGGGTCATTTATAAGACCGACCCCCATTAATTTTTACGTCGTAAAAAGCCTACTTAGGGAGTGGAGATAAGGCGTAGGTGTGTTTTAAGAAAATGTTGTAGGGTAAAAATAAATGGGGGCCGTTCTCACTAATGGGCCCTCTCGGACGCACCATTGGACCGGTAGAAGCTGATTAAATAAAACAAATTTACAAAAAATCAAAAAAATTGAATGAGGACTCCCTTAGCAGTTAAAGATAGAGGGTAGGTGTGTTCAGAGAAAATGTTTGGACTAAAAAAATATTGTGGGTCGGTCATACATTTTGTTGCTCTAAGGCCACTATTAGGACAGTTAGAGCAGTTGGAGCAAATTTTAAAAAATGTCGTTTTGTGTGGGAGCCCCCTTAGAAATTGAAGATAGATTATCAGTTTGTTCCAAAGAAATGTTAAGAGGTAAAAATTAATGGGGGTCGGTCTTATAAATGACGCACCATTGGAGCAGTAGAAATGATTTTAAGATTGGAAAATTACAATAAATTTTTTTCAAAAAATTTAAAAAAATAGTACTAATCGTTATCCCACGATCCTCCTGGGCAAAAAATTTGTAGAATCGATAGAAGATTTTTTTTTTAGAAAATATGATCATCAAAAAAATATGAAAATTTACCACGAAGGAGTTTTCGAAGGGTACTAAAAACTGTAAACAAATTGGGAAAATCTAAAAAAAAAAAATTTCAAAGTGTCCGATTTGACATGGAATGCCCCATACATACTTTATGGGGTCCCCGACCGATATTTCGATGCGTTACAACGGAATAACCCATACTGTGGTTGGAGGGTATAAAAATGTAAATTTTGGTATAATGGGATTAGGAGACTTTTCCTAGTAATTTGACAAAGTTTCATTTTTTGTGTGTACTTTTCAATGTTACTTTTCACTAATTGTTTTCTTTCTTGTACGAATGTACCTTTACATTGACTCTGTTTTTAAATAATATTTTTGTTGATATTTTTTTTTTTTTTCAGATTTACAGTAAAACTCGTTACTCGCAAATATATCCAACTGAAGATAATTCCAAGATATCAACAAAAACTAAGGAAAACCTTCTATACATACGTTTAAATGCCCATATTTTAGATGAGGCTATCGATCAATTGAGCCTCTTCAAAGATGATAAATCATCTCCAGTAATGCGAGAAGAAGAATTAAATGAAGATACCGATTCGAATGCTGCATCAACATCCAGTGCCGCTAAAATAACCACCATTACTTTACCAACAACAACGGCTATAGTTCCACCACTAACACCGATTACTACAGCTATAGTACCGCCACTTCCTACAGCGATTATTACACCGGCTGGTACAGCTTTTCTACCACCTAATATAATTATAAAGCCAATAACTACTATTAGTAATTAAATGTTATGATTACATTACAAATGTATGGACTACTTACTAAACAGTATCGTTTTATACCATTTTTTTTTTTAATTTTGTTTCGACAAAAAATTTACAATGAATTTCGAATAATTTTTTATGTTATAAATTTAAAAAAGAGACACTTGTTATACAACGCAAATATTTTTGAGCGTTCTTTTTTTCTGTTTTTAAAGAAAAGTTTAAGTTTTGTCAAAAAAAAAATCAATGAATTAAAAATAATTTTCCTATGTTTAAAATAACATAAATAAACAATTTGTTAAAAAAAACTTTGCAACTTTTTTTTATTTTTAACGATTTTGTTTATAATTTTTGAAAACCCGTTTTTAGGTAGCATCATACCGAGCACACTGGGCGGAGATGGTAAGTTTTTTGGCAAAAAGTCTTTACAGGTTGTAAATGTGAACCGATAGTAGAGTGTCCCGTATTTTGGAAATGTTGAGACGGTACCCGCTCATTTTTTTCCTTTTGACTTAAAAATAACTGAGGAAAAATTTTACGCCCCCTACGACCATGCATTCCCTACGCGACGGGGCCTTAAAGAGCGGGACCTAAAAAATCATTTTTCCATACAAACCAAAACATTTTTTTTTTTGGATTTTTAATTTTTTTGTTATTAATTATTATTAGGGATGAGATTTTCATGCACTAAAAAATCGAAAATATGCGCTTAAAATATGCGATAAAAAATTCAAAATATGCACTAAAAAACCTTAAAATATGCACTAAAAATTAAAATGTGTACAATAAAAATCTTGTTTTCATAGGAAAAACTTCTCAAAAAGCAAAAAATAACGCCGGGTTTAAATAGTAACATTTAGAACTTTATATAAGCAAGATTTTTTAGAAATTGACACAATCTATAAAAAAAAAATTAAAGAAAAAATTATTTTTCTTATTTCCAAAATAATTTTTTAAAATTTTAAATAGTTTTTGAAACAAATAAATTTCAACATGGGGTTTTGCTAATTTATGCCAAAATATGCAAAAATATGCACTTAAAAGTTGGAAATATGCACAAAATATGCATTTAAAACCAAAATATGCAAATATATGCATTTTCACTAAAATATGCAAAAACAAATCGATGCCATTTTAACGCAAATTTCTTGATTCGGAAAGATAATTGGTCGATATCGTTTTTAAACTATCGACAAAAAACATGCATTTGCATGGAAATCTCATCCCTAATTATTATATTACTTGGTTAGCTTATTTACGACAAAAAATTTGATTTTGGTGGGATAAGGCTTTCAGCTCTAAATAATGTTTTGAAAAAAAAAAAAAATTAGAGCCGTTGGGGTCCTACGGTAAAAAATTTCTAAAAAAGATTTTTTTTTAGTTTTGCAAGCAACGGCTTAAGATGTTATGTTGCTTTTAATGATATATATTCATAAAAAATAGTATTCATATCTGTAACATCTTTATTTTTTTGGTTTGTATGGAAAAATGATTTTTAAGGCCTCGCTCTTTAAGGCCCCGTCGCGTAGGGGAGACGTGGTCGTAGGGGCGTAAAATTATTCCTGAGTTATTTTTTAGTCAAATGCAAAAAAATAAGCGGGTACCGTCTCAACATTTACAACATTTCTAAAATAAGGGACACTCTAATGTATATGAAAGTTTGAAATCATCTTTATGAAATTTTCCTACACTCAAAAGAAAAACTCTGTCAAAAAATTTGTAAAACGACTTTCAATTTGAATTAGCAATCTTTTAGCAGATTGTTCTGCTGAAAAGGATATTTTTACTAAAATCTCTGTCATTCAGTTTGAGAAAATTACAGACATTTTACTATGTTTATACTGATTTTGTTTGCTGAATTTCATTATTTTTTCAAGAAATTTTTTCATATATAAAAAAAAGCAGAACAGATTGTTCTGCTGAAATCAGCAGATTGCTCTGCTGAAATCAGCAGATATTTCTGCTAAAATCAGATTTCTCTGCTGTCGAACAACACACATGTTTAATAACTAAAACACCAGATAAATGTATAAGCTTCCGTAGCGTAGTGGTTAAGATGTGTACTTTCAAATCGGAAGGTGGCGAGTTCGATGCTGGCTGGCGGCGTATGTTTTTTTTTTTCTTATTATATTTAGTCACCTCTTTTGACAGATATTTAGCAAACCGTGTCTGCAGATTTCTCATATGGCTCAAAATGGGTGTATTTTCAGCAGATTTTTCTGCTGATTGGACAGAGAATTTATTTTGAGTGAATGTTTTTTAGACATAAATATATTTCTTTTTTTGAAAAAAAAAAATGTGAAACTTTTTTAAACTTTTAAAAAAAAATAAATTGATAAATTTTGAGTAAATTTTACTTGACACAATTAAAAAGTTACGGCGTGATGAGTGCGACAATGGAACAGATCTATTAGAAAACTGTTTATTTTTCTATAAAGACAAATATTTTTATTTAAAATTTTGTGTTAATTGTTATCTTAATATTATTTTAGTAACTTGAATTGCAATTTTCTTTTTAGTTTTGTCTCAATAAATTAAGAAAATTCTCGAAAAAAAAATATTTTTTTTTGAATTTTGTGTTTGAGGCGCTTTTTACCCTTTTTATGCGCCAGTTTTACTTCTTTTTAAATGTTCTTTTTGTAGTGAAAAAGTACATTTTCAGTTTTACTTCTTTTTAAATGTTCTTTTTGTAGTGAAAAAGTACATTTTCAAAAAAAAAAAAAAAAATGTTGACTTTTTCCTCTTGGCGCTTTTTTACCCTTTTTTGGTATATTTTTACCCTTTTTTCCAAAATTTTGGCGCTTTTCTTCATTTTGGAAATGGCAACACTGATTAAAACTTTACTTAAAATTTTTCTTTTTTTTAAGTAACTTTTTAATTGTGTCAAGTAAATAGATACTTAAAATTTATCAATTCAATTTTATTTAAAGTTTAATAAAAAAGTTTCACATTTTTTTCCAAAAAACTTTTTTCAAACTTTACCAAATTCATAAAGATGATTTGAAACTTTCATATACATATACAACAAACTATAAACTAAATGTGAATTCAAAACACCAAGAGAATAATAAAAAATAAAAAAAAAATTATTAAATTTGTATTAAATTATGTACTCAATTTTTTTTTTAGTTTTTGAGTAAATTTTTTAATTGCGTCAATTAAAAAATTACTCTATTGTTTTTCTGTAAAGACAGTCGAGCTCAGGCTCTAATTATAATTATGTATTATAATTTTTTGATTTGTTATATATGGTTTTGAATTGAGAAAAGTGTGAAAGAAAAATTTTAATTTTTCTAAAAATTTAGACATCCTGGTTTGTTTCTTACTAGTTTCATATTATCCAGTTATAATAATCTTCAGAAAAACTTTTAATGTCAATTTTATTTAGTTAATAGTCAATAAAACTCTATATGTGAAAATTATTAACAGATCGCAGCCAACAAGGATTGAACTCATTATCATCTGTAATACTCTGCTATTAACTGCTTGTAACGTACAATCACTCTAGACCGATACGCCAAGTAGGCTGTTAAGCAAGTATCAACTAAATCTGATTTTTTCAATTCGAGTGTGGTTGTTGCTGTTGTTTTTTCTAACAGAAGACTTTGTTATTGTAATTATCGTAACAATTACTAATTTTTTTTTAAATTTAAACAACTCAAATTGTTTTTCTTAATATTATTTTCTGTGCACACAGAAAAAAATAAAAAACAAGTTATTACTCAAATTTGTTTCCTCCATATTTTTTTCTGTGCACTATCACTTGTTTATATTATTGTTTTGATTGCAAAACATTTAATTATAAAGTCTCTAAAAATAGTTGAATTTAAGATTGTAATTAATTCAAACTTAAGGTGTCTGTCTGGCACGCGTAGAATATTGATTAGACAAAATAATAATTACATAAAAAATATAAATAAACAAATAAAGCAAAAACAAGTTTGAAAATGTAAGTGCGGAATAAGAGGTATTTTTAAACACTCTATAGCTACATGTCGATCTTACGTTTTTAAATAATTTTTTGGTCCTGGAAAATTGTTTGCTGTTCCGAGGAAAAACCAGCAAAGTATTCCGTTCCTAATAATCGATTCCAGAATGCATTATATTATGCTGCAATCAATTTTACTAAACATTGCAGAATCAGTGATTTTTTTTGAAATTGTCACGAAAGCAAGCTTTTGTTAGATTTTTTGAAAAATTACACTGTACAACACAAAAAAAAATTACAAGGTCAGACCAAAAAATTTTGATAGAAGAGACAAAAAAAAAATACACGTGTATCGGCGTTTTGAAAGTTTACATCTGGGTTTCATTTTGGGGGAGGTGAAGTTTCCCCCAAATGCAAATGTTGTATTGTCAATCGTCATTGAATATAATCTTAATAAATGCGAAATTAACCCTAAGCTCTCTTTTGTTGTGTCGTATATCTGACTTTCTTGTTGAGTTTTCTGTTTTGGTGTGTCCAGGGACTTATAGTAAAATTTCACGGCGGATATTTTTGCAGAACCTTTAGACCCCTTAAATCCCTGTTTTAATTATGTTTTTTGCTCTTTTTGAAAAGAAGGACAAAAAAGACCCTTATCTTGAGCACCTAGAGGGTTAACATATTCTACAAAAATGTTCTACGTAACATTTTACATAAATTTGCTGAACACACCATATACTTTAAACGTAAGCTTTACTCGATTTTCTTAATAAATGCGAAATTAACCCAATCAATTTTACTAAATATTGCAGAATCAGTGATTTTTTTTGAAATTGTCACGATAGCAAGCTTTTGTTAGATTTTTTGAAAAATTACACTGTACAACACAAAAAAAAATTACAAGGTCAGACCAAAAAATTTTGATAGAAGAGACAAAAAAAAAATACACGTGTATCGGCGTCTTGAAAGTTTACATCTGGGTTTCATTTTGGGGGGAGGTGAAGTTTCCCCCAAATGCAAATGTTGTATTGTCAATCGTCATTGAATATAATCTTAATAAATGCGAAATTAACCATAAGCTCTCTTTTGTTGTGTCTTATTTCTGACTTTCTGGTTGAGTTTTCCGTTTTGGTGTATTCAAGGACTTATAAGTAGTAAAATTTTACGGCGAATATTTTTTCGGAACATTTAAACCCCTTAAATCCCTGTTTTAATGGCGTTTTTGCTCTTTTTGGACAGAAGGACAAAAAAGACCCTTATCTTGAGGAGCTAGAGGGTTAATATATTCCACAAAAATGTTCTCCGTAACATTTTATATAAATTTGCTGAACACACCATATACTTTAAACGTAAGCTTCACTCGATATTCAATGACGATTGACAATACAACATTTGCATTTGGGGGAAACTTTACCTCCCCCTAAAATGAAACCCAGATGTAAACTTTCAAAACGCCGATACACGTGTGTTTTTTTTTTGTCTCTTCTATCAAAATTTTTTGGTCTGACCTTGTAATTTTGGAAAAAATTTGATTTTGTTGTTCAGTGTTATTTAATATTGAAAATTTTGTTGTGATACACAGAAAAAAATAAAAAAAATATTTGAGTAAATTTTTAATACTATTAAGTAAAAAATTACTCAATTTTGCACCAGTAAACGATTTAATAGTATTGAGTAAATTTTTAATAAAAATTTATTAAATGTTTAAAAAAAATTTAAGTAAATTTTTAATTGACACAATTAAAAATTTACTCAAAATTTATCTATTTTTTTTTTTTTAATTTTGAAAAAGTTTTGAATTTTCTTACAAACAAAAAAACAACAAAAAACTTGTTTCAAACTTTACCAAACATATTTATGTCTCAAAACATAGGAAAATTTTATAAAGACGATTACAAACTTTCATATACATATGTACATTAGGGCGTTTCATCAAAAACTTTTTTTTGGATTTTTGCAACTCTTGAAGCGGAATATGAATTCTTATGGCCTAAAAGATTTTTGAGATTTTTTTCAGATTTTTGGAATGTCGGGATCAACTCGCTCAAATCGATTTTATCAAAAGAATGAGGTTATGAAACATAATTTTTTTTATTTTTTGTTCTCTGGTGGCTTTTTTTAACAAAACCGGATATAATACTTCTTAATGTTGCTAGCCTCCTAAAAAAAAATATTCGCGGTCAAAATTATAAGTTCAAGGGTCACTAAGATGACCTTAAAAGTAAAAATTCAGAATTTCCCGTGTTTTAACCTCAATAATTCGAGAAATAAGCTATGTATGAACGTCATGTTGAATCCGTTAGATAGGTCTTTAAAACACCTTTCATTTAAAACCAATCTGACTATTGTCACTTTTGTAGAAATGTTAAAAAAAATAAAAAACTGGGAAAAAATTATTTTCTCCCCCATTTTATCGAAAATTGAACTGGTGCATTAGGTAGTTTTCTTTTGTAAAGTTAAAATAATAACTTTTAAAGACTTTTTATAGATTGTATTTAGTGTTTCCAAGCCGGTTAACCAAAAAACCGGTTTTTTGTCAAAAAAACCGGTTTGACAAAAACCCGGTTTTCCGGTTTGGAAACACTAATTGCAATCAAAAAAACTTATTTTAAGTTTTTTATTTCAACTTTACAAAGAAGCTACTAATGGATTCCCTTCGATTTTCTGTAAAATGGGGGAAAAAATGAGTTTATCTTAGTTTTTTAATATTTCTACTAAAGTGACAAATGTCATTTTGGTTTTAAATTAAAGGTATTAGAAAGACCTATCTAACGGATTCATCATTACGTTCATATATTGCATATTTCTCAAATTATTAAGGTTGGAACACGGGAAATTCTGAATTTTAACTTTAAAGGTCATCTTAGTGACCCTTGAACTTATTATTTTGACCGCGAATATTTTTTTTTAGGAGGCTAGCAACATTTAGAAGTATTATATCCGGTTTTGTTAAAAAAAGGCACCAGAGAACAAAAAATAAAAAAAATTATGTTTCATAACCTCATTTTTTTGATAAAATCGATTTGAGCGAGTTGATCCCGACATTCCAAAAATCTGAAAAAAATCTCAAAAATCTTTTAGGCCATAAGAATTCATATTCCGCTTCAAGAGTTGCAAAAATCCAAAAAAAAGTTTTTGATGAAACGCCCTAATGTACATACACAAAAAACTATAAACTAAACGTGAATTCAAAAAACTATGAATGTTAAAAAAAATAAAAAAACTATTAAATTTTTATTAAATTATTTACTTAAATTGTTTTAAAAATTTTTAAGTAAATTTTTAATTGCGTCAATTAAAAAATTATTCAATTTTTGTTTTTAAATTTAAACAAGTGATTACTCAAATTTGTTTCCTCTATATTTTTTTCTGTGTAACCACAAATTGTTTTATAGAATCTATTCCAAAAATTTTTTGAGGGAATATTTTGAAACAGATTCCGATTGCAATAGGTTCTAGAGTATATTATATGGTAATCACAACAAAATTGTCTATGTAAAATAATTAAAGAAAAAACCTACTTGCTCTAACAAACGAAACAATAATCATCGATTTTGGAATGTTAAGTACACAGAAAATAAAATCGTCAAATTTAAATCAACAAACATCACTTGTAAATAAACCAAACATGATATCAACCAAATATTTCGTAAAAACGGCCGCCTGTTAGTTTAATACAAAACTTCGATTTTGTTTTCAACAAACTCAGTCAAGTAATATTACTTAAAAATTCTTTTATCATGTCAACAAAAAGTGTTTTGTTTGTTAAATTTCTTTGTAATAAAAAAACAAAAATTTGTCAGATCAACAAATTATGTTTGTGTTTGTTGAATTTCTTTGTTGGAAACAAAAAATTAAGATTTTTTACTTTTTTCAGATTAACAAATTATGTTTGTTTTTGTTATATTTCTTTGTTGAAAAATATTTTTTTTTCAACAATCAAAGTTTACAAACCTTTGTTGATATTACAAACTTCCGTAAAGGAGCACTTTCAGTGAAGAAATTAATTTTATTCACAAAAATGGGGGTCAATATAACAATTCGTTTTTTCTGTGTAGAATCGATTTCAGGATAATATTATGCGTTCTGGAATTGATTATTTGGAAGGGACAATTTTGCTGGGTTGGTACGGTAGTATCTTAATTTCTCCAATGAGTTTCGAATGCGCTTTCGCTAATCCGAATATCTGGTAATCAAATTGTTATAAGTTTGGTTAAAGAAATCAAGTGCTCTACAGTAATCTAAAAATAGTTTTTAGATTACCGAGTTTTTTTTATTTTAATTATTCCTTTTTGGAGGGGGGGGGGGGGGGGGGGGTGGTTTTTCAATGCAAGGCAAGACCTCATTCACAGAAAATCTCTCGGGTTTTCAATAGGAAATTTTTTCATTATTGATCGTTTCAAAAGTAGGGTATAAGTACATTCTGTAATGACGAATCTAGTCTAGTAGTATGACAAATATTTGAAAAAATAAATTATTTTAATGAAAACAAAACTGTGAAATGGCAAAGTACGCAAAAATAATTTCATTATTCTAAATAGTGTGTCTGTCTAAAAATTATTAATTTTTTAACCCCGGAGTAAAAAATTGTAAATGATAATAAATTGAGAGACAAAAAAAAATATAAAAAAACAATCGCAATAACAATGTAATAAAAACCACCATAAACAGTATAGGGCTGCTGCCACAGATGGTCTTCAGTCCCATAAATTATACGCGATCATGTAGAAGAAATTTCAAAACAAACAACAAACGAGTTGAAAGAAGAAATAAAAAAAAACTATGTTTTGTTAGTTGTCGTTGATTTGGACGTTTTTGTTGTTTAAAATAAGCTTTGTTTTTATACCTATGCCTTCTTTGGTTATTTTCGTATTTGTCGCTGTCTTCAAGAATACAAGACCCTGTTTCAGATACCTAAAAGAAGTAGTTGATTGACATTCTTTAACATTTTTTCTATAGAAAAACTGTCAGATTCTGATATATTTTTTCTTTAAAGAAATGTCTCAGACTCTGGGACATTTTTTCTATAGAAAAATCTTCAGATTCAGAGACATTATTTTTCCTATAACATAGTTTCAGATTCGGCGTCTCGAAAAAGTCTCAGATTTCGAAACATTTTTGCTATAGAAAAATTCTCAGATTCTTAGTCTCAGAAGATTCTCAGATTGAAACATTTTTCTTACAAAAAATCTCTTATTCTGAGACATTTTTCCTATAGAAAACTTCTCAGATTCTGAGCAATTTTTCCTACAGAAAAAATTTTAGATATTTAGACAATTTTCCTACAGAAGATTCTTAGACATTTTTCCTATAGAAAAGTCTCAGATTCTGAGTCTTCGAAAATTTTCAGGTTCTGAAACATTTTTCATATAGAAAAAGTATCAGATTCTGACACATTTTTTCTATAGAAAAGACTAAGATTCTAAAACATATTTCCTATTGAAAAAGTTTCAAATTCTGAGACATTTTTCCTACAGAAAAAGTCTGAGATTCTGAGATATTTTTCCTATAGAAAATGTCTCAGATTCTGAGACATTTTTCCTTTAAAAGAAGTCACAGATTCTGAGAAATTTTTTCTATAGAAAATGTTTTAAATTCTGATACATTTTTCCTATAGAAAAAATCTCAGATTCTGATTTATTTTTCCTTTAGAAAAAATCTCAGATCCTCAGATTCTGAGACATTTTTCCTATAGAAAAAATATCAGATTCTAATACATTTTTCCTATTGACAAAATCTCAGACTCTAAGACATTGTTCTCAGATTCCGAGACATTTTTTCTTTAGAAAAAGTCTCAGATTTTGAGACGTGTTCCCTATATCAATAGCAAAAGTCTCAGATTCTCTGACATTTTCCCTATAGCAAAAGTCTTATATTCTGAGACATTTCTCCTATAGAAAAAGTCTCAGATTCTGAGACATTTTTCCTCAAGAAAAAGTCTCAGATTCGAAAACATTTTTCCTATAGAAAAAATCTCAGATTCTGAAACATTTTTTCTAAAGAAAAAGTCTCAGATTCTGAGATCTTTTTCCTATAAAAAAATCTCAGATTCTGATTTATTTTTCCTTTAGAAAACTCTCAGATTCTGAGACATTCTACCGTTAAAAAAAGTCTCAGCTTATGAGATATTTTTGATTTTGAAAAAGTCTCAGATTTTAAAGCATTTTGCTATAGAAAAAGTCTCAGATTCTGGAACATTTTTCCTATAGAAAAAGTCTCATATTCTGAGACATTTTTGGTAAAGAAAAAGTTTCAGATTCTGCGACATTATTCTATATAAAAAGTATCAGCAACTAGTACCGCATCGGAAAGTCGCCCCATAGTAGTCACCAGTTGCTGTAGGAGCTGGTGTGTCTTTCTCTATCCTTCTGACTTGCGCTGCAGTTGCAGAAGCATGGTCTCTAAGAGCTGGCTCGTCTCCGGCTGTGATGGTGGCAGCAAGTTGGCATGGACCACTGCCGAACCTTGTTGCCGACGTGAGCGCTGCTGCTGCCGAAGTCTCTGCGGTTTTGACCTCCTCCCTGGTTGAAATACTGTAAGTTTTTCTGCACCGGTTCGCCACCTTTCCCTTCGTAATAGAAGACTGACTCCCACAAAAGTTCAAGTCAAAGTTGCGTTTTCAAACCGACAATTCACTTGGATGGGTCCTTCAGAATCAAGTACTGGATTCAGAGTAAGTAGCGATCTTCTTTTGGAGACGGGTCGAGTGTTCTGCATGTCGCCTAACTCTTGGGCATTGTATGCCTCCTGCGTTAGCCTGATTAAGGCTGCTTTCGCAGTGTTTAATTCAATATGTGAGGGAGTCTCATACGGAAGGTTTCGAGCCCTCGTTTCTTTCGTAACGCTAATCTCGAGAAATGGAGCCTAACGCCTTCAGAACTTGATTGTGTTGAAGCGAAGGAAATGGATTTTTACTAAACAAACATTTCTTTTTTGGTTTTTGGGCAGCGATACCACAAGGTTGATCGTACTTGTGGATAAAAACAAATTCTAGTAGAGACAGTGTTACATATTTTTTGTCATCCAATCTCACGCTTGAAAGCAAAGTGTTAAGAACTATGCGTTTCGCGATCTGAAAGAAAACTTTGGACTCGAAAGAACGAGACTGAGTAAAGCCACCCAGAGACACAATACATGTAGGATGACTTGTTAGTCGACCAAGAAATATTTTCAAAATACACTTATCCGACAAATTTATACACATGTTGGATTACCGCTCATTTTTTTTAAATTCTTGAAGGAGTAAAAAAATTTTTTTTTCCACCCTTTTTTATGTTTTTTTTAATATTTTTAGGTTAAAATTTACTTTTTATCATCATTGCTTTGTACAAAAAACGTCACTATGTGAAAAACAATAACAAATAATGAATAAAAACATCTCTGTTCGTACGACGGACGGATGACAAGTCAATACACCATCCGACATGTCATCCAACTTTTCATCCGACCACCGAAAAATCAAAACTTTTTGATTTTCCATCCGACCAGCCATCCGACAGCCCCATTCACGAGAAAAAATACATTAGTCATCCAACAAGTCATCCAATTTGTCTGAAATGTATGGGAGCCTTAACGGGTTGACGTTACGAGATGGTAGAGATAGGGATCCAAACTGTTCTATGCGGGGTTCAGCCAGATAAACCTAGTCCGTACTTACTAGAGTGTTGTTCACATGTTCGGAATTATCATATCTAATTGTAAGTCGTTACACCTATCAAGTTATTGGTAACAAACGAAAGAATTACTTCAAGTTTATAATGTAGAAAATGTTCTTTCCGTTCTAATTGAAATCACTCTTTTCCATATTTTGACCTTTTGTTGGTGTGTAGAACATAACTGAGTGGCTGGTTATGTTTGTACAGTGAACAGCAAATGTGTTTTAAATACTTTGCTATGACGGTCTTATGAGATATATTGATTTAACTGTGTCAGTTCAAAAGTTCTGTGAATTTATCTAAAACATATTAGCGGTCTACAGAGAACGCAATCGATCGTGAGACGGGTACTTGACTGCTCTGCAGTTAAAGGGATCGATCACTCTATAATGACGATGTTTAAGAATGGGTTAAAACAAACATAGGGACATGTCTGAGCTCTGGTCACGGGATCGGTGCTTTCTGATTAATTTACCCACAAAATATGAACTTGTACAGTGGCCCAAAATTCCTTTTGCTTCGCTACAGGTCAACGTACGTTAAAAAATGAAAGATGGTATCGTAACTAATATTTTGAGCCAAATTTCAGCACCCTACGATGATTAGAAGGGGATGCTAACTGATCACATGTGTTTGCAACCTCCGAAGAAATCTAAAAAAAAAAATTTGCAATCCTAAAAATTACTACATGGAATGGTATCACTACAAGAGCAAATAAGTCACATATAGCCATTTTGCCCTAAGGTTGCCTACAAAGGACAATAAGGATATTTTAGTTTCGATTAGGAAAAAAAACAAAAACATTTTTGGGATATTATACTTAAATTAAAGACATTTGTATTAGCTTTCAAATGAACTTTATCGCAACTTAATGGTCCGCATAGTTTATGAGTAACAGCGGTTTTAGTGAAATGCAGGGTTCAGATTTTTTTAATATGTATTTTTTTTGTTTAAGGACAAACTTAGGACAAAATGGCCACATGTGAGTTATGTGCTCTTGTTACGCTAGCATTTCATATGGTTATTTTTAAAATTCCAATAAAAAAAATTTCAAGATTTCTTTGGAGGTTGCAAACACTTATGATGAGTTAGCATCCCCTTCCAATCGTTGTAGGGTGCTAAAATTTGGCGCAAATTGTTCGTTACGATGCCATATATCATATTTTGAGGTACGTTCAGTTGTGAGTTATACTTGGTATTTTTCCATATGTTGATGGGCCACACTATTGTACACAAAAAAAAACTTTGTCAAATTACTAGGAAAAGTCGCCTAAAATAGGAGGTAGCACAAAATCTAGTAAAGTTACGAAACCTCCTTGTAAATTTTATCGTGTCAAAAAATTTCTAAATTTACAATTAATTTGGTAAAAACCTTGTAAAATTACAAAATTATTGGTAAAAAGCCTGTAAAATTACTAGGAATTTTTGTTAATAGGGGTAGCAAAAAAAAAAGTTACAAGTTTTTATTGTAATTTTACAAGGTTTTTTGTTGAGTGTAGCAGTTCTGTATAACGTCCTCGTTATACACTGCGAATCACATCAATAAGGAATCGAGTTTTTCACTTTTTAATCGAAGATATCTTTGTAACGAATAAGCGGAAAATATAAAAAAATGCACTGATAGAGACCATTATCTAGCTAATAATGTCAAATAATAACAATAATCAGAAGACTGAAAGAAGTCCTTTAAAAAAATATTTTTCGGCAACTTGTTAAAAAACTATTAGTTTTTTATGAATCACTTGAATAAGGAATATTGTAATACAGACCAAGTAGGACCTGATTCCAAATTGTAATGAATAGCAATCCTTCAAACAATAAAAACAAAACAGTTTTGTTTTGAATTTCAATAAAAATGGGACTCCCAAAGCTCTTAGCTCTTCCGATACATTTCTCTGTATAGAAAACTATTAATATGTAATAGCACAACAGTTAAAAAAGAGAAAACGACTATTTGTCTAAACATATCCTATCAACATGGTAGCAGCTGTGATGTCTAAGGTGACGACCAGCCTGTGTTGGTAATGGTAGGAATATTAGTGTCCGACCAAACAGTTCGGCCAAAAAACGCCGAATTTTTTGGTATTTGGGAGTACTTTTAACAACTTTTTTATGTGGGGTAGAATTGTTGGGGCGATGGAAGCCGATTCTGAGTGTAAAATTTAAGAACAAGTACGAAGTTAAGCCACAATTTCTAAGTTCGGAAACCGAACTTTTTTCAATTTGGCCGAACGTTCGGTTACCGAACATCTAAATTGGTGCTTAACTTCGTCCTCGCCATTAAATTTGAAAGTCAGAATAGTCTTCTATCGCCTAAACATATATTTATTTTTGGCCAATACCATTTTTTGGCCGAACTGTTCGGTCGGACACTAATGAATATGACCCTGCAAGCAAAACGATACGACATCGATTCGCCGGTTGTATTGCCGATACGATAAATGTTATTGCGGCAATTATCGAATTCGTATCGCCGGCGATACACCTTTCGGGAGAAACTGTTACCCGACGGCAATACATCCCGGCGATACGAAAACGATTCGTCTTGGCGATAAAAGGGCAATAGCGCCAGATAATCGTATAAACGAATAATAATAGATTTGTATGTATCGCCGGAATATCACCAAAATGATAAACCGGCGATACAGCTATATCGATTCCCTGAAGCTGAAAATAGATATTATTTTTTTCATTCATATTTTGGTCATGGTAACAGGACTAAAACATTTGCATTTACCCGAAAAATATATCCGCAACATTCGTTGAATTTTTTATTTTATCTTTGAACGCACATTTGTGTTTTTCGGCCAAATTTATATTCTTTCAAAGATTTCTTGTTGTGCTTGATAAAATATTTTATTTTAAATTGACAAAGAAATAAAAATTTTCAATATTTTTTTCTTGTTTATCGCCAAAATATCGTTCGTATGAGAAAACGGCGATATAATAAAAATACTACTTTGATTTTTTATTGAAATGATAAATTTTCGTATCGCCGCAATATCTTTTCGGCGATATATCGCCCTATTGTTTGCAGGGGACATTTAAAAGCCTACTGATGATAATACTGTAACTGGAGTATTTGAAACCGGTATGGGAAAACCAGAAATGTCTATAACTTTTCAAAATTAAATTTTCTTTTACATTTTTTAACTCAAACCTTTACAACAAATAGAATAAGAGCCCGCGCTCGATGTTTACTAACAGTAAAAACAATAAATTATTGTTTTAAATTTCGGGATTCTGGGAATTCTAGGTACAAAAACTCTTCTTACATAGTACAAAATTTAAAGAAACTTACATTTTTGATGTTTGAAAACTCTGCGACAATTTTGCCCTTCACTGTGTGTATTTGTTTAAATTTAACACCAACTTATTTTAAAAACCGGCTTTAGATTGTTTTGATTTTGAGTCTTATATTTTTTTTGTGGTTGTTTTTTTTGTTTTTGTGTTTTATATTATTATATTTTTTTTGTAACCACAATCTTTGCCACAAAGTTGTAAACAATTTTTTTCTTATAGTTTTTCTACTTTATACATATTAGGTTTGTGATAAAGATAAAGTAAAAAAAATATGTATAAAAAAAGAATTGCGCTTATATTCGAGTGACCCTATTCGACATAAGAGGTAATGCGAATATATTATACATGTGTAAATGGTAAAATTCAGAATACTACATGGTTTTCTGCACAATGGGGTATCTGATTTTCATAAGCTTTTGCCCCATTCCTTTTACCACTTGAAATTTATCATGGACCGCTAAATGGGTTTTTTATTTTTTTTTCAATTCTCTTTTTTCAGTCTGAAAATTTCTGGGGGGGTGCTTTGCCTCACCCAGACAGGCCTATCTACGCCAATGGTCTTATCGCCCACAACCGCAAATGTCATATCGTCATATTCTCCCAAAATAAAATTTTCAAAAAATCCAAAATATTTTTTTGGGCGAAATGTCGAAATTACGACTTCTATAATTTTATTTTTTGTAATAAAGGTTTTCTGAGTAGCCGACCTTCGGCCGGGCTTAGGGATTACATACTCCATGCATTTCACCCACTCTCTCTGCAAAACAAAGCTATTTTGGTTGTCAGGCCTTTTTGAGGCATAACAAATTTGAAAGCGTAAAGGCCTGCTACCCTAGAAAGCTTTACTTTGAGGGTGGGTTTAATGCATGGATTTTGTAATCCCTAATCCCGGCGAAGGCCGGCTACGCATAAAAACTTTAAAATATTGTGTTAAAAAAACAATAGTGGTGAGTTTTATGATTATTTTTTTGGGTGCTATGACATTTTATAAAGTTAACATTTTGATATTTGGGTAATATGACATTTTTGATAATTTATATTAATTTTTGAGAAAGATTATTCTAGCTCAAGGTCATATTTCTTTTACTAATCGTTACGATGATATTGTCAAAGTAACAATTTTCAAGAAACTTTTTATAAAGTTGTTTGTTTTAAATTGATTGGTTTGGTCATTTTGCAAGACTTACTCGAAACGTGTTTCGGAATTCGTCAAATTCCATTATCAAGAGTATTTAGCAAATTGACAATCGTTTGTGGCAAAACATAAAGACTTATATTCGTATGTAAATAGTCATAACGAGAAATATACTAAATACACAACATAATACAGCTCTAAATTTCAAACGAAAAGTCACAACCAAACCATCACTATTTGATTCAAACATACCGTCATATATACAGCTTGTATTACAGGCTAGTATATACATACAGACAGTAGATTTCTTACGCGAGTAAGATGTTCACTGCTTTTGTTGTATATATGAAGGTACTAGCTGTTTTGCACCCGGCGTTGCCCGGGTTGAAAAAAATATTATGTAATGAATGAGTTTTTTATTATCTACTTCTTCGTAGCTTTTCATTAGTGAATATAAACCTATTCATGAGGTTTGGTCGATTTTTTTCGATTTCGCTTAGCGTCGGGAACATGGTGTGTACGTTTTCCTCCGTCATGGGAACAAACCTAATATTAATGTATTTGTTTAATGGCTTTTAAAAGGAACCTATAGTTCCATCCTCGGTTAGCACTTTATGTAGTGAAAGCATCAATAAAGACATAACTTTCACTGTAGTTCAAGTGGGTGTGGCATTTAACGCATTTAGTTCAATTTTGGTCTCATGTGACCTATAGTTCCCCTATTAGTTAGCACGTGAAGAAAATTGCAATTAAATTTACTCAGCAGACATAACTCACGCTAAAGTACAAAGGGGCGTGTCATTATATGCCTTTTTATCAATCGCTGTTTAATATTGTCTATATCACTATTTGTGTTGGAAATTTCATTGAAATCAGCTCGACTGTTTTCAGGTTCTGATATAGCAAATAGTTCGCGTTCAGTTAGTTCTAACAGTAGTGTTTAAAGGAATTGGTTAAGTCGTTTTTGCATTATAGCAAATAAGCCAGAAATACCGTTCTGTATATTACAAATTGACGTGGCATTTTACACCCATTTGTCTAATCGCGGGCTAATATGGCATATCGTTCAAAAGGAAAAAATATTTTTTTTAAAGTTAATACAAAGGGGTGCGGCATTTTAAGCCCCTTTTCCCGATCACCACGGTAAATACCATCTGTGGTGAAAATTTAATTAAAACTGGTTTCACCGTTAACGCGTGTGTACGGATCGGGCAGAAATAAATTTCAATGTATTGCAAAGGGACGTGGCAATTCACGCCTTTGTCTGGTCGTGTCTATAGTTTCCGCCTAATATGCCATTTACATATACCTCGAAATCCAGAAAAAATGGGATTTCAATGAAAATCCAAGTAAATCCTATTACTTTTTTGGATTTCAAATGTCAAATCCCATATAAAAAAAAACTTGGATTTTGGGAAAATCGTAAAATCGCAATTCAAAATCCCAAAAAATTTATACTACTTAATTGTACAACTATGGTTTTTCACAAAATAATCATCCCTAATGCCTTTTTGCACCGCTGCACACGATTTTTTTATCAGCTGTTGTTGTTTTTTATAAAGTAAAAAAACAATTAAAATTTATTTTTTAAAAACTATTAAAATATTAATAAAAACAATGTTTAACAATGTTTCATTTAAAATTTACCATTGCAAATGGTAAACGCACAATTTAGTTGACCAATTTGGTCTTCCTAACAAAGAAAAACACTCAATGGCGGCGGCCCCAAACTTGGCAAAAATGTTAATTTTCTTGCATTTAAAGAAGCAGCTCTACATAAAAACACATTTTTTGATATTGTGGTCCCAATATATACTAATGGGATTGAAAATATTGGCTCCGGCAAAGAAAAATCATTGTTTTTAGAAATATTTATAAAATTGGGTAATTTTCCCACTAACAACCCTGTACACAAATCAAAAGAAAATACAGAGTTAGTACAAACAAAATCCCGCTAAATGTCAAAAAAGCATATGTAAACGGTATAGATTTTAATTGGATTTGAAATCCAAATTTATATGGATTTCGGGGTATATGTAAATAGCATATAAATAAGTACTAACTGTGGTGAAAATTAAAATAACCGTTTAAAACGTGATTACGGAAAGGCAGAATGAACTTTCAGTACATTGCAAAAGGCGTGGCAGTTGATACATACTAAAGTGCCCGCCTCTGTTAGTACTATCTATGGAAAAGAGTTTGTTAAAATCGGTTTAGTCGTTTAAGCGTTATTAAGGAACAGGCAGAAACACTTTCAGTATAGTACAAAGGCGCGTGTCAACTTACGCCCCTTTGTCCGAACGCACTCTATTTTAATCTATAGTTCCAGCCTCTGTAAGTACTCACTATCTGTGGTAAAAATTTCATTCTTATCGGTTTAGCAGTTTATGCTATATTACGGAACAGACAGAAATAGCGTTTAAATAAATAAAAAGGGGCGTGCTGTAAGGGTTCAAGTTGAAAAAATGCAGAAGAAAAATTGAATTTCTAAAAATTATAGACATTTCTGGTATTTCCTATACCGGTTTCAAACACTCCAGTTAGTGTCATCATCAGTAGGATTTTAAATGTCGGTTTGTCTTGTTAATGAAAACTGTTTTTTATATATGTTATTATTTATGTTCTATTTTTTTTTTTCTTTTAAGCATGATTACGGAACATGCAGAAAAAACTTTCAGTATAGTAAAAAGGGGCGTGACATTATTTCTATTATAATTTCTAGTTTTCGGCTCGGTTAGTACTATCTTTGGTAAAAACTTCATTAAAATCGGTTTAGCCGTTTATGCGTGATTGCGAAACAGGAAGAAATAACTTTCAATGTAATACAAAGAGGCGTGGCATTATACACCCCCTTTCTTCGATCGTCCTCTATTTTGGATTATTCTTTTCGCTTCGGTTAATACTATCTGGTGAAAATTTCATGATGAAAATCAGTTCAGCTGTTTAAGCGTAATTGCATAAAAAGCAGAATTAGCTTTCAGTGTAGCAAAAAGGGGCGTGGTATTTTACGCCCCTTTTTTTGATCGCCCTCTATTGTGGCTCATAGTTTTCGCCTCTGTTAGTACTAAGTATCTGCGGTGAAAATTTCATGAAAATCGGTTCAGCCGTTTTTCCGTTACTGCCGGACAGACAGATATAGCTTTAGAATGGTACAAAGGGGCGTGACAGTTTACGCCCCTTTTTCCGATTGCTGTCGCTTATGACCTATAGTTCCCGCCTCGGTTAGTACTATCTGTGGTGAAAATTTCATGAAAATCGGTTCAGCCGTTTTTCCGCTATTGCCGGACAGGCTAATATAGCTTAAGCATGATACAAAGGGGCGTGGCATTTTACGCCCCTTTGTCCGATCGCGGTCGCTTATGGCCTTTAGTTCCCGCCTCGGTTAATACTATCTGTGGTGAAAATTTCATGAAAATCGTTTCAGCCGTTTTTCCGTTATTGCCGGACAGGCAGATATAGCTTTAGAATGGTACAAAGGGGCGTGGCATTTCACGCCCCTTTTCCGATCGCGATCGCTTATGACCTACAGTTCCCGCCTCGGTTAGTACTGTCTGTGGTGAAAATTTCATGAAAATCGGTTAGTAAAAGAAATATGACCTTGAGCTAGAATAATCGTTCTCAAAAATAGAATTTTAAAGGTCGAATAATAAATAATTTTTATTAATTTAAAAATTAAAACAGAATTTAAACAAAAGGATAGCACGCCTCACTTCTGTTCATATTATGAATAAGAAGGAATACAACAAAAGCAGTGAACATCTTACTCGCGTAAGAAATCTACTGTCTGTATGTATATACTAGCCTGTAATACAAGCTGTATATATGAAGGTATATTTGAATCAAATAGTGATGGTTTGGTTATGACTTTTAGTTTGAAATTTAGAGCTGTATTTGTTGTGTATTAAGTACATTTCTCGTTATGACTATTTACATACGAATATAAGTCTTTATGTTTTGCCACAAACGATTGTCAATTTGCTAAATACTCTTGATAATGGAATTTGACGAATTCCGAAACACGTGTCGAGTAAGTCTTGCAAAATGACCAAACCAATCAATTTAAAACAAACAACTTTATGAAAAGTTTCTTGAAAATTGTTACTTTGACAATATCATCGTAACGATTAGTAAAAGAAATATGACCTTGAGCTAGAATAATCTTTCTCAAAAATAGAATTTTAAAGGTCGAATAATAAATAATTTTTATTAACTTAAAAATTAAAACAGAATTTAATTTATATTAATTTAAAGAAAATTGTTAAAATGCCCAAAAATAATGGCCATATCGTCCAAAAAATTTTGCAACAACAACTACTACACATTTTTTGGGTGGAATGACTTTTTTAAATTGGGCGATATGAACTTGGGCGCTATGTCCGTACGCCCTCCAAAACCGAGATTTTCCCATATCCCCATAACATTTACCTACAAGGGTTATTGGATAAAATCCCAATAAAAAATGTATATAATTCCTGTAAACTATGGGGATAGTGATCGCATAAAAATGTGTATTATCCATTACGGGTATTATGTCCACTATACTTGGTAGAAACACGTAAAAAAGTTTTCCTGCCTAGTCGGCCTTTGGCCAAACTTATTAATTTCAAACTCCATGCAATGAACCCACCCTCTCCGCATAATAAAGAGATTATGACCGAAAATGTGTACTATTTGTTTCTGAAAATTCTTACACGTGGTCACCTTAATTATCATAGAATATAAAATAAAAAATAAAAACAACTTAACAACCAGTGCAACATTGAATGCGCAATAAAGCCCAGCTTTATAGCTATAAATAACAAAATCTATGTTTGGTTCAAGATAAACCACTACGAGCTACAAAAAAATATAGTTTTCTTGTTGCTGCATTTAACTCCTATGTAAAATGTTCTTAAATAGAGAAAGCTAGATAATTCATTTGACCATTTCCTCTGGTAAAATTGCACCTTATTTTTAACACGATAAATAGGCTGGCTGAATTGTTTGTGTCCTAAATGTTACATAAGGAGAAATCTAGATTTTGAACAAAAGAAATTTCTTCCACATCTAGAAGTACTTTTTTGTGCTTTTCCGTAACTCTATCAGGGGGTATTTATGTCGCTCACGAGAAAGAGGAATTGAATAAAAAAGGGATTTTTGATTTCTTTAAATAAAACACTTTTGTATTGTTTTAAACAAAAAAAAATTATGTGTTTCACACTTTTAAGATGTTAATGATTCAATATATTTTATAAAAAATTATTAAAATTGCAAATAAAGTGCAAATTTCATGATTTTAAAAAAATCCCAAAAAAACCATTTAATCCCATCCACACTTCATTTGAGAGGAAAAATTGAGAGATGAGAGACACACAATCTCTTATCTTTCTTACTCTATGGGATTGGAGACTATTGAACACTTTATCTGCTACTAGCAGGCCCGCCCGGAACTTCGTCACCGGTAATATTAAATACCGGATTAAAGAAGGATCAGGATAAGAATCTCCATTTCTTAAATTCTCCCCTACAGAATTTTTATTTTATTTAATTTTTATCGTTGAAGTCTTTCATAAAAACTATTTAGAATAAACAATAAAATTAAAACAGCCCCGTTAAGCTTGGAATCATGTTCGTTTCGGTAAATAATATTCTTGAACATTTTCGAACCCTTATATCGTAATTATTGAAACCATTTCATTTCCCGTTTCACCCCATTTCGTTCCTCGTTCTATTCGATTTCGTTTCCTTTTCTATTTATTTGTTTCCCTTTTAATTCCATTTTGTTCTGAATTCCAATTCATTTCGTTCCATGTAGGATGAATTCTTTAAAAAAAAAAAAACAAAAGTACCACAGTACAATAATGTACCCTTATAACCTCATTAAAATCGAAATTTCCAGAAGGTACTTTTTCAGAATGATTTTTTGGGCTGGAGGATCCCACATTTCAAGTTACTGTGACCAACTTTTAGGAGAAAGAAAAAGCTATAAAGTTCACTACTTTGCACGTATTTGCCCCAGTAAAATAGGAATCTCCAAAAAGGTAGTTTTTCAGAATGTTTTCAAATTGGATGAGTAGTTTTGGAGATTTTAAAGTTTTATGGCTTTTGACCCAAATTGATCTTTAACATGGGTGTGATCAATGAAACCTACCCTAACTCACCCTGAAGGAAAATTCTAAATATAAGTGAAAACATTTTTAAAATTCCATAATAAGTTTCGTATATTTACAAATTTTACGTAGATGGACCGTAGCCTATGTCTCACCATTCTTAATGCTGGAGAAAACATTTTTTAAATGAGTAGTTTCGGATATTTCGAAATTTTATGTTTTTGGCCAAAAGTGGGCGTAGAAGTGGGTGTGGTCGAAGAGAGCTAACCCATGTCCACCCTGAAGGACCATTCTTAATATATATTTGTGATAACATTTTTTAAATCGGATACGTAGTTTGATCAAATTTAAATTTTACGTTTTTCTCGCCGAAGGTGGGCGTAGAAATAGGCGTGGTCAATTAAACCTAGAATATTTCCA
Organism: Pegoplata infirma; assembly: GCA_963921195.1. Classification (NCBI taxonomy): domain Eukaryota; kingdom Metazoa; phylum Arthropoda; class Insecta; order Diptera; family Anthomyiidae; genus Pegoplata; species Pegoplata infirma. Next base: position 171,181,205 of record OY992539.1, read on the forward strand.
CTCTGAAGGACCAACTATTGTTGAAAAAAAATTGGAAATCAGATGAAAAATTTTGGAGATTTAAAAATTTTATTTTTTTTGCCAAAAAGTGGGCGTATAAGTGGGCGTGGTTGATAAATCCTAGCATATATCCACCATGAAAGATCATTTTAAGTACGTATTGGTGAAAAAATTTTTGAAATCGGTTTAGTAGTTTTGTAGAATTTTCAAGATTACGTTTTTTTTTTTGTCAAAAAGTGGGCGTTGAAGTGGGCTTGGTCGATAAAACCTAGCCTATGTTAACCCTAGAGGAACACTCTAAATATTGCTGAAAACTTTTTTGAAATCGGATGAGTACTTTCATAGATATTTAAATTTTAAGTTTTTTATCAAAAGTGGCGTAGGTGTGGGCATATGTCCACCATAAAGGACCATTCCAAGTATGTATTGGTGAAAAAATTTGAAATCGGTTTAGTAGTTTTGGAGATTTTTCAATTTTACATTTTTTGGCCAAAAGTGGGCGTAGAAGTGGGCGTGGTCGATAAAACCTAGCCTATGTCCATCCTGCAGGAACACTTTAAATATTCGTTTTTGTTTTTAAAATCGACTTTCAAAAAATGTATAGAAAATTTGAAATTTAAAATAAAACTTTTGTTAAAAGAGACTTTTTATTTTTCTATGGTACGGACCTAACTTCAAACCAAACCTATTCACAGGTATACCTATTAAAAACTCGTTAAGTTTCTGGTGATCAGAGGGGAGTAGGGAAACAACTTTAAGGGAATCACAATGGACCTTATGGCCTCCCAGTAAATTCGCCAAATTGGGGAACGCCCATCCAACCTAACCTAACCTTCTGCTGATTTTCTTCTGATTTTTTTTTCGAATTTCGTCGATCGCCGGCAAATTATGGTTCCTTTTAGTAACAAATTATTAGTAAAGCATTATTTTTCACTTTTAAATAATACGTTGTGTAACAAATGTTTGGTAAGACATCCTAAAATAATGCTAAAAATAAGGTATATACATTACCTTGTAATGTGTTATATAATCACCACCCATTACCAAAGTTTTGCTGGGTTACTCAATGCTCCGTTATAAAATAACTCTCCGTTAAATTTAACTTTTTCACACAAAATTTTGACATAAGGCTCCGTTAATCGGCAGTTAGCAGATAACTTTTTATTGAGTAATCCGCCCTTAATGATATATATTTACAAACAAATATTTTTCCTATCTGTGACATCTTTATCGTGTTCTAATTATCAAAAAATTTGTTTTTTACCCTTTTTTAAAATTTTATGTACTAACCATAGAAAAAAATAGAATTGAAACAGAGTCGTATTTAGCTTGAATAAGTATTAGTGACAGCACATTATGTAACTTTTGACGTTTAATAAATACAATGCAACATAAAGGAGAACAACAACAAAGCAAAAAACAAAAGAGAAAAAAAAAGTTTTTAAACTATCAATAGTGAGAGCTCTCTAGTTATCTTTAAAAAAAAGTTGAATAAAGCAAAATAAATAATAAATTTAATTAAATGGAAGACAAATTCTAGTTTTTATAAACAAAGAATTTATTCGATATTAAATACGTGTGAGATGAGGAAGAACAATCATTTTGCCACCATATTGGAAAATACATCAAATACAACACTGCGTACCTTCTAATCTTTTCTATGGTACTAACACAAAAAACGACTTTTGTCGAATTTCATCGATTGCCGGGCAATTTAGGGTTCGTTTTGCTCTAAAAATTCTGTGTTTAAATTTTTAGCCAAATCGGACAATTTTAACAGGCGCCGCTGGGGGTTAAATTTCGGCACTGAAAAAAAATATTTTTTTTTTGGTTTGTACTAAAAACTTTAACCCCCAGCGGCACGGGTTAATCTTGTTCGATTTGGCTAAAAATTTAAACTGAGAGTTTTTAGACAAAGAGGAACCAAAATTTGCTCGGCAATCGACAAAAAGTCCCTTTTCGTAATAATACTTAAAATTTAAACAACCGTAAAACAAAATGTTTGCTGATTTTTTAATACATTTTATAACACGATAAAGATATCGCAGATAGGAATAATATTTTGTCCGATTTGGCTTAAAATTTTGACATAGAGTTTTTAGATCAAAACAAAACATAATTTGCCCGGTAATCGACGAAATTCGAAAAAGTAAGTAGCGTGCCACTCTAGTGCACATTAGGGTGGGTCGTTTTGCCACTTTTTTGTCGGATCGAAACGCTATACCCGGCAAAAGTTGTCTACCCAGATGGGTAAAACAGATATGATTTTTTTTGGAAATCGGTTGATATCTTCTGCTCTCAGAATGGGCTCAAAGTTTCGAAAATTCGGCTAAAAATCCCAAAATGGTAATTATTGAGGTTCGAAAAAGCGGTTATTTTTTTGGGTAAAGATATGTTATTTTAAACGTAAACTCCCTTTTAGGCATCAAAATGCAGTGTTAACCACTTCCGGAGGTCCAGGGAATACCCCGATATTCCAAAGAGGATGTGAATTTCAGCTAAAAATACCCTAATTGACAATTATTGTGGTTCGAAAAAGTGGCATAATTTTTGGGTACAGATATGTTATTATAAACGTAAACTCCCTTTAAGGCATCAATATGCAATTTTAAGCCCTTTCGGAAATCCAGGGAATACCCCTGATATCCTATATGGGTGGTGAATTTCCAAAATTGTAAAAAATTCAAGTCCAGATAAAGTGTCATTATATATGGCTAAAGATGCCTTAAAATGCTATTTTTAACGATACCTCCCCACCCTCAATTTTAGGAAAAATTGTCACAAATTGAGATTTGAATTCAAATTTTGTTGGAGCTTGTCTAGAAATTAAATCCGATTTTATTATGCCATCCCTTGCGTTTCTGTCGCACACTCTAGATATTGCTTCAGATACTAATTTTACTGTTCGTTCGACTTCAACTGAAGTGAAAGTTTGTCAATAAGTTATTTATTTAATACCGTCCTTGAAACGGGTGGTACTGTGTTAGAAACATCAGTAATTTCCCAGAAGATCATTTCCACGTAATCAGTGGCCTCAAAATTTAGCCTTGGAATAATATTGTAGCGAATGAACTGATGACGATTCCCTGTTTGTTCTTCTTGAGTACTAAGAATTCTTTTTGGTGCATCTTGACGGACAGCAGTCGACAATCTGTTATCATCGCGAGAACAATATTTTCGGGCAGTGCAAAGAACGCATTGGTTTGAATGGGTAAATGAACTACAGCTTCTTTTTTTTACTTTGAGCCAACACTCAAGGGATGCCCCTACTAATGCAATGCATTGTGTTGGTTTTAGGAAATAGGTTATGAGGAGAATGAAAGAGGGAGTAGTGTTTGTGGACATTTAATTTGAACTTTTCTAAATTATAGCATACTGGAAAGATTTTTGCGGGGAGTTTATTCCACATACGGCTAGTTTGACCGAGAAACAATTTTCTCTGTTTGGTGTTTATTTGGTCAATATCGTGATCTACAAATTGTCTCAAAAACATGACGAGGACCATCAGCAATGGAATGATGTGTACTAATTATGAGTTGCATCACCACATAGACTTTAGGTATGAACTTAACTATTTCTATGAGTTCCTTGCTTTGCAGTTGTCAACCTGCGAGCCTTGTTCAATTTTCCAGGGATCATGGAGAACCTCCTAGTATTCTCCCGAATCAATAGCTTTAGCTATAACATACAAGTATTTGAAGTCCTTACTGAGTTTTTTAAGCTCTTCGGAACTGTGATATGAAAGATCGGCTGTAGGCAAAATCGCCCAATGAAAAATGGCCCAAAAAAGAAAACGAAAATTGGTCCAAAAATTTTTCATACAAATTTGGGTCATATTTCATATGAAAAGTTACCCAACATTTTTGGGCAAATTTTCATAGTTTTTGGGCAAAATTTCGAAATTAAAAATTGGGTGATTTTTCATTACGAAAAATTACCCAAAAATTATATATGAAAAATTGCCCAATTTTATTTAGGTTTTATTTTTTGTCAAAATCTTAAAATGTCAAAACTGAAATATGTATGTCACAATAAATCAGTATATTATTATTTTTACAGTAAACGCATATCGTGTTTTTTTATAAATTATATATTTAACTAACCAAGAATAAGCTGAAGCAAAACCGTTCCTTGTTGCTAACATACAAAGGATCTGGTGGGAATCGAACCCAAAACCCCTGCTCTTACATGCAGAATACCACGCTATATATTAATCTATCGCAGCGCATTAGAAAATCAAAAGTAATGAATTTAAAAACAGCATGAAACTCCGATAAAAGCTCCGCAGGCGAAAAATTTTACCAACAAATTTTAACAAAAAATCGCGCGATTTTTTGTTAAAATTTGTTGGTAAAATTTTTCGCCTGCGGCGCTTTGATCACAGCTAATTCCATTTTTTTTTATTTCGTTAAAATTTAAGTTTCACACTTAAAACTTTTACATCAATTACTAATGCATTTTACGGGCTGCATTCTCAAAACAACGATCTATAAAAGGCTGTAGGCAAAATCGCCCAAAGAAAAATCGCCCAAAAAATTTTATGAAAAATCGCCCAAATGCAAAATCGCCCAAAAAATATGAAAAATGACCCAAAAAGAAAAATACGAAACTTCGCCCAAAATTAACGAAAAAAAACCCAAAAAAGAAATGAAAAATGGCCCAAAATAAAATTAAAAAAAAAAATTTTTTCTAACACATTTTTCCAAAACACATACTACACAGAAAAACTTTCTTTTGCGGAGAGGGTGGGTCTAAGGCATGGAGTTTGTAATCCCTAAGCCCGGCCGAAGGCCGGCTACGCAGAAGAACTTTAAGACAAAGACAAAAACTCTTAAGATAAGCCCATAGGTTACGTGGTTATTATTTATTTTTATAAATCGTTGTTTTGAGAATACAGCCCGTAAAATGCATAAGTAATTGATGTAAAAGTTTTAAGTGTGAAACTTAAATTTTAACAAATAAAAAGAAATGGAATTAGGTCCGATCAAAGCGCCGCAGGCGAAAAATTTTACCAACAAATTTTAACAAAAAATCGCGCGATTTTTTGTTAAAATTTGTTGGTAAAATTTTTCGCCTGCGGAGCTTTCATCGGAGTTACCTGCTGTTTTTAAATTCATTACTTTTGATTTTCTACTGCGCTGCGATAGATTAATATATAGCGTGGTAATCTGCATGTAAGAGCAGGGGTTTTGGGCTCGATTCCCACCAGAGCCTTTGTATGTTAGCAGCAACGGAACGGTTTTGCTTCAGCTTATTCTTGGTTAGTTAAATATATAATTTATAAAAAAAAAAAAAAACACAATACTTATGCGTTTACTGTTTCTAAAAATAATAATATACTGATTTATTGTGACATGACATACATATTTCAGTTTTGACATTTAAAGATTCCAACAAAAAATAAAACCAAAACAAAATTGGGCAATTTTTCATATATAATTTTTGGGTAATTTTTCGTAATGAAAAATCACCCAATTTTTAATTTCGAAATTTTGCCCAAAATCTATGAAAATTTGCCCAAAAATTTTGGGTAATTTTTCATATGAAATATGACCCAAATTTGTATGAAAAATTTTTGGGCGAATTTTCGTTTTCTTTTTTGGGCCATTTTTCTTTGGGCGATTTTGCCTACAGCCTCTATAAAAATAAATAATAACCACGTAAACTATGATCTTATCTTAAAAGTTTTTGTCTTTGTCTTAAAGTTCATCTGCGTAGCCGGCCTTCGGCCGGGCTTAGGGATTACAAACTCCATGCATTAGACCCACCCTCTCCGCAAAAGAAAGCTTTTCTGTGTAGTATGTGTTTTGGAAAAAATGTGTTAGAAAAACTCTTTTTTTATATTAATTTGGGCCATTTTTCATTTCTTTTTTGGGCTTTTTTTCGTTAATTTTGGGCGAAGTTTCGTATTTTTCTTTTTGGGTCATTTTTCATATTTTTTGGGCGATTTTGCCTTTGGGCGATTTTTCATAAAATTTTTTGGGCGATTTTTCTTTGGGCGATTTTGCCTACAGCCTGAAAGATCACATTTAATTGCTATAAATGACACCACAGGAAGTTTTTTACATCCAGGTAATTTTGAACCTATAGGACCTGTGTAAAAATTGGGACCTGATGTTTGGCCCAATGTTTTGGCAATGGTACTTCGATAAAATGCATAAGGCAACCTGCCCATTGCATGGATTTTCCTATTAATTCTTCTAATTTTCGAAGAATTCTACCTCTATGGAAAATATAACTTTTAAAATATTCTCTTTACTCCACTAGATTTATTTACCATATAAACACTTTTTGATAACCTCTAGCCAAAAAAATTAAAAGATATAAATATATCTAGAAAAATCTAGCTTGAATATCTCCCATATACTCACTTATCGATTTTGACAAGCCCGGCCTTTGAGTTGAGTCTCGGCGAGAACTATACAATTTTCAATGTTCCATATAACCAAAAATGGCTTTGAAAGGTTTAAAAAATGCCCAAACTTCCATCTTTCTCCGATCCCGACGGGATCCTTGACCCCCAAGGGGGTAAATAATTGCTTTTTAAGTCATAAATGTGAGATGACGTTTAAAATAACACATCTTTACACAAACAAAATGCCACTTTTCGAACCTCAATTTGGGTATTTTTTGCCGAAATTCACTTCTCTCTTGGTTATCGGGGGTATTCCCTGGATTTCCGAACGGGATTAAAATTGCATTTTGATGCCTTAAGGGTATTTAACGTCTAAAATAACATATTTGTACCCAAAAATTATGCCACTTTTTCGAACCACAATAATTATCAATTAGGGTACTTTTAGCCGAAATTCACATCCTCTTTGGATATCGGGGGTATTCCCTAGACCTCCAGGAGGGGTTAAAACTGCATTTTGATGCCTAAAATGGAGTTTACGTTTAAATAACATATCTTTACAAAAAAAAAAAAAATAACCGCTTTTTCGAGCCTCAATAATTGTCATTTTGGGATTTTAGCCGAAATTTCGAAACTTTTAGCCCATTTTGAGAGCAGAAGATATCAACCGATTTCCAAAAAAATTCTCATCTGTAATACCATCTGGGTAGACAACTTTTGCCGGGTATAGCGTTTCGATCCGACAAAAAAGTGGCAAAACGACCCACCCTAGTGCACATGTCCAATAATTTTTGAGAATCGCTTTTGCACGTGCGGCTTTTCTTCATAGTGAGTGACCATTTTTGTTTTTATTCTTCGATGATTTTACGCTAATTCAAATAACGACTTTTAAATTCCTTTATAATCTTTTTCACATCTATTTTTTTTTTTTTAAGTTTTCATTACGAAATCATAAATCATGAAACATTTTCTTTTATTACAGTGAAAAATACTAAAAGATTTTTATCAAGCAACGACTTTCAGATGACTTTCATTAATCTTGTTACCAAAAAAAAAAGAAAAACTCTGTGTGTTTGTGTATGGAAGAAGGTTGAAAGGCTATGAAAAAAGAGACTTGAATAAAGTCGCACCATGCATACTGGAAAACAGTTTTTCTTTAAAAACTTCCGTTTTATTTTTGGGGAATTTTGTGTACGTTTAAACAAAAAAATTATGCTAATTTGGCAACTAACCTTTTTTTGTTTATCATTATTTTCTTTTGTATTTTTTTTTTGAAGTTGTAGGTACTTGTTCTTTTCATTAGGCTTATTCCCGACATTTAAACAAACTAATTGAAATTTATTTGAGGTGGTGGTCTCATTAGCAAACGCTTTTAATTTTTATTTATTTTTTTTTTGTGTTACAAAACTAACAACTGTCTACAATGATGCCAATTAATGAAAATGAATAAGGACTGCTTGTTTTCGTAAGACGAACGATAAAGACCAAGATTTTGTTTTTGTAACAATATAACAAACGGCGCCATTAAATAACACCAAGTTTATGTATGACGAACGTCACGAATTTATATTTTGTTTTTGTTACAATGACAAAATACATCTAGGTTAATATTCAAAACTTGCTATCTGCAGTGCTTTTACACAGCAGATAGCAATTTTTGAATATTTGTCCTCTATATGCGAATTTTTGACGGTCGTAGTAAGTTAGTAATACAGAAACTAGGGGTAAGTCACAAAAAAACTAAGTCCAGAAAAATTCCATACGATTTGGCAGTTATTTCATTACTAAATATGTAACACCCAAATCTCCTGGACTTTTTTTTTTTTTTTTTTTTGAAGTTACTAAATTTTTAAGTTTGGGAGTTATTTCGTTATGCAATATCTCCCAAATTTGTTTAAAGAAATAACTACCAAAATTTTGATTGTGAATTATGAAAAAAGAAATTATTTATTTTGAAATTACACAGCTCAACATGAAAATGCGTATTGGATTCTGGTAAGTGATTTAGGTAGTGTTTGTTGCGCTGATTCCAAATCTGCGACCCAAATATGTCTATCACGTCAGAATTTTGAGTTATTCGCGGTTAAAGTGCCGAAAAAGGCCAGTTTTGACCCTTTTTGAAAGCTTATACTATAAGATCCTGACATGCGATTGACTTGGTATCAAGCTCATTCAAAAGTATGTATTTTTCTCTATAAGACAAGATAAAATGTTCTTGGAATTTGATTTTCTAAAATGGTAAAAAAATCATTAACAAAAAACCTTCCATTTTTTTAATATTTATGTAGTTTATTTCCACAGTGGTTTTTAATAAATTTCCATACAAATACACACGTAAATATTAGAATTAAAGCATTTGTGGGTAATAATTTTTTCACCATTATAAAAAATTAAATTATGAGAAAATTTTATTTTATCATTAAGAGAAAATTACGCACTTTTGAATGAACTTGATATCAAGTCATTCGCATGTCAGGATCTTATTTTATAGGCGCTCGAAAATGGCCAAAATGGTCCTTTTTTGACACTTTAACCGCGATTTTTTCAAAATTGTGACGTGATAGAAAAATTTGAGTGACCGTTTTCGAATCGGGAAACCAAAACCTATAAACTTTTATTAGTTTCATTCAAAACGCAGCGACAAACCTCAGATTTATAGAGCGGTGTTATTGAATTTTTGTTTGTGTAAATAAATTCAGAAAAATCATTATTCAGAAGTACAACAATGTCAATTAAAATCAAGATTGGTTGCCGAAACGAATAACGGTAAGGGTAACAATTTGTATTTTAATTCGGTGACGGTATCGGTATTAAGATTGTTTATGTAGCGATATTACCGGTATCGAAGCTGTAATACCGGTAAGTACAATATCATCTCGTTTGGTGTGGGAACTTTTTTAACAGCAGTAAAAGTAAACTTACGATTCTGAATATTTTTTTGTGGCATTTTTGGCTAGGGCATGTGAAATTTTATATTTGGAAAAAAAAAAAAAAAAAAAAGTCATAACCGTAATTAGATTAGATTTTTTTTTTGAAAATTTGAAAAAAATGCCTGCGAATTTTGTGCTCTTGCCCAAAAAATTAAATCATGATAATGTTTTAATGAAGATTTGGGTGTACTTGCTAAAGCAAAGTTTTTTTAGAAAAAATAATGTTACATTACTTTGCTTTCCATGCAAAACGAATTGAAATATCAGTCGAGGACCCCATTAAAAAACCAAAAGAGCTGTATATTTCGTAAGTGAGTGCAAAAATAAGTGCAAAAATCAGTTTTTACATTTTGGAGAGTTTAAAAGATTCGGCACCAAAGAATATACCACTCTCACTTGTTTTATGTACATTTGATAAGCAAATGGAAAATTGATGATGAAAGAAAAATTTTTTGATGTAAAAAAAAATTGATGAAAAAAAATATGAAAAAAAAAAAAAATTTTTTGTGGAGAAAAAAATTGATAATAAGAAATTTGATAAAAAAATTTGATAAAAAAATTTGATGAAAAAAATTGATGAAAAAAAAATATGATAAAAAAAAAAATTATGAAAAAAAAAATTTTATAAAAAAAAATTTTTCATGAAAAAAAAAAAATTTGATGAAAAAAAAAATTAATGAAAAAAAATGATGAAAAAGAAATTTGATGAAAAACAAAAAAATTGATGAAAAAAAAATTTGATGAAAAAAAATTTTATGAAAAAAAAATTGATGAAAAAAAAAATTTGATAAAAAAATTATGAAAAAGAAGTTTGATGAAAAAAAAAAATTTATGAAAAAAAAAAAATTTTATCATCAAAAAAGTTTGATGAAAAAAAACAAAAATAAAAATGATAACAAAAAAAAGTTATGGAAAAAAAAATTTGATGAAAAAAAATTGATAAAAAAAATTTTTGATGAAAAAACAATTTTTTTTTGTTGAAAAATAATTATGTTACTTTTTATTCACCAGCTGGTGAAAAACGGTTTTATTCACCACGAGGTGAATTATTATCCAAGTTACAAACCCAAGTTATTAAAATTTTTGGTTTTAAGAAAATGAAAATAGTAATTCTGGTTTTCTTTTTCGTTAATTGTTAGCTTATATAGTCAAACTGAGGTGGCGTGCTGCAACTTTTTCAAAATTAGACACCAGCCTAAAAACATTATCATGTTAAAAATTTTATTAACTTTTCATCAATATGTGATGCTTTTTCTTTGAGTGTTCATATTTATAATATTAAACATTTCAAATTCGTTAGAATTAGGAACTGTCAGTCATCATACACCTTTAAGAGTTAATGACGAACTAACTGACAGGTTGACAGGCCAAAAAAATAAACAAGAGGTATGCAAATTGTTTATGGGCCATGTTTTTGACCAACTACAACAACAATATATCCAGAGTTTCACTTAACATTTTAAATTAAAAAAATATATATATTTTGCGTTAAGATGATATTATGGAGTTTATAGATGGACATAAGCGTGTCCCGAAATCGTTTTTTATTTCGAATTTGAAAATTATTGCCACCTCCCAAATGTTGCGCGTTAAGGACCTTTTTACGGGAAAATAAAAAATATATTGGGTGAGTAGAACAAATATGCACGTGCGTGAGTGTGGGTGATTCGAAAATTTCTGTCGTGAGCTTGAGTTTGAATTCACTCACAGAAGTCAGAAAAATAACAAAGTATTTTTGTCACTCAAAAATATTTTTACACAAAAAAAAAACATTTACACTTGAAAATAACTACACTGAAAAAAAGTTTACACTCAAAAAAAAAAAATATAGTCAGTTTTGTTTTTTTTTTTTAAATTAATAAAAAAGTTTTTTATTCAAAATAAAATATTTCTAATCAAAATAGTTAATATTTTTTTCACTTTAGAAAATTTACTACCACTTCAAAAGGGCATTGAGGAGGGATTCGGACAGGTCAAATTTTATTTTGCTACTTGTTTTAGGTTAATTATGCGAAAAAGCTGCGTAAAATAGAGCACATTCGCTAAAAAACTTTAAATCAGATTTTAAGACTAATTTGGCTTAAAAAAAAAAAAATAAAAAATTAAGTATATTTTTTCCGAAATGTGCTCTATATTGCGCAACTTTTGACGTAAATTTTTTGGAAAACAAATATATTTTAACATGATGATGTTTTTAGGCTGGTGTCTAATTTTAAAAAAGTTGCAGGACGCCACCTCAGTTTGACTATATAAGCTAATAATTAACAAAAAAGAAAACAAGAAGTACTATTTTCATTTTCTTAAAACCAAAAATTTTAATAACATGGGTTTGTAACTTGGATAATAATTCACCTCGTGGTGAATAAACCCGTTTTTCACCAGCTGGTGAATAAAATAACATAATTATTTTTCAACAAAAAATTTTTTTTTTCATCAAATTTTTTTTCATAATTTTTTTTTTTTTCATCAAATTTTTTTTTATCAAATTTTTTTTTTTCATCAAATATTTTTTTTCATAATTTTTTTTTTTTCATCAAATTTTTTTTTTCAAAAATTTTTTTTTTCATAATTTTTTTTTCATAAAATTTTTCTTTTTCATCAAACTTTTTTGTTATTATTTTTTTTTTCATCAACATTTTTTTTTCATAATTTTTTTGTTTTCAAACCTTTTCAAACTTTTTTTTTCAACTATTTTTTTTTTTTATCAAATTTTTTTTTCCTTCAATTTTTTTTTTCATTAAATTTTTTTTTCATAAATTTTTTTTTGTCATATTTTTTTCCATAAATTTTTTTTTATCAAATTTTTTATTATCAATTTTTTTCTCACCAAAAATTTTTTTTTCATCAATTTATTTTTACATCAAAAAATTTTTCTTTTCATCAAAAAAATACATCAAAAAGTTTTTTTCATCAAAATTTTTTTTTCAGCAAAAATTTTGGGTTCATTAAATATTTTTACATAATTTTGTTTTTCGTGAAAAAAAAAAAATTTTTTACCAAAACTATTTTTTCACCAAGTCTAAGCTTTACGCATAAAAATTTTCCATTTGTTTATCAAATGTACATAAAACAAGTGAGAGTGTTATATTCTATGATGCCGAATCTTTTATACTCCCCAAAGGGTAAAAACATTTTTTTGCACTCCCTCGACCAGTGCTGCCAGGCTTTTTTTTGTGAAAAATCGTCAAAATTTGGAAAATAAATCGTCAAAATCGTCAATAGTTTTAAAAAAAGTCGTCAAAAAATTGTCACTTTAAAAAATATTAAAAAACACATTTGTTGATATATTAAAATTTTAAAATGCACAACAAAATTTTTTCTATCCACTTTTGTTTAATGAATTTTAAAAATTTACGTACACAAAATGTTTTTTAGCTAAATAAAAAGAAATTTTATTTTAACACAAGTGACAAAATAGTTGAAAGTCATTCGATTTTTCATTTGTTTCAAGAGACAGCAACATTCAATTTTAAATGCTGATAAAATAAATATCGTTAAATCTTAAACAAATAAAATTTCTTACATTTATTTTTACTATAGAAAACAAATACAACTTTAAAACGCTTCAAAATAAGGCACCGTTTAGACCCACGGAAAAATAATGTTTTTTTAAGGCACTTTTTTTAGATTTTAAAAGGATATAAATTTTAAAAAAGAATTTTTAGTATCAAAAATTTTTTGTCAAAAAAACTCACCTTTTTGGAGCCAAAAATTATTATCGAAAACACCCCAAAAAACTGACTCAAAAGAGCTTAAAATAAACATATCAAGTATTTTGTTTGCATATTTAATAAATATGTAAACAATTTGTTTGCATATTTAAATATAATTTATCGATAGACTCCAATTATTCTATGAGTTTTAGTTTTTGAGTCTAAAAAGAGGGCTCTTTTGGATGAATAGTTTTCATACAAAAATTTTGAATACATTTTTGTTCCATTTTTGGAGTCACAAGAGAGTATGTTTGTTCACTGGGAATTCAAATATAAAAAAAAACGATTTCTCATGTAAAAATAGCAACAATTAAAATTAAATTAAAAGAATAATGATATATTTTTTCATACAGAGCAAAAATGAATTACTTTAAAACGACATAATTCTTTAAGTGCAGTTATATTTCCAAAAGAGAATGAAATGTGGTAAATTTGTGTCTTTCTTCTGTATTTTATTTTAATCGAATTTCATTTAATTTTTTTTTTCAAACCTATGTAAAATTACAAAAGTAGCAAATTTTGATTTTTGTGAATAAAAGTGGAGTTACAAAAAATCGTCAAAATGTATGGGAATCAAATCAGAAAATCGTCAGTCGTCATTTTGCAAAATTTAATGAACATTTTTTAATGAAAAATGACGAAAAATCGTCACTTCTGGCAGCACTGCCCTCGACTGATATTTCAATTCGTTTTGCATGGAATAGCAAAGTAATATAACATTTGGGGTTTTCACAGTGACGATTAAATTTGCCTTTTTTAGTTGAGTATTTGGCAAATTTGCCATTTTACTAAACGTCACCTATTTGCCACCATTTTTCTTTACATATCGTGAGCGCACTTTTCGTTAATAATTTGCACAAAATAACTTTAATTAACTTTTTACATATACAATTTTAAAATAAACACAAAAAATGTGTATGTTTCTTTTTGTATAAATGGTTTTGTTGCCGCGTTCGAAATTTCAGCATAAACAATCACAGCTGTTGTCATTTTTATGTTTTTTTATTATTTGCACACTGGCATTTTGTTTTTAGACAAGGTTTGAGTTGGGCATTTTAAGAAAAATATGCCACATTCAAATTGGCATTTTTTTTGACGTTTGGCACATTTGCCAAATACCAAACTAAAAATGGCAAATTTAATCGTTACTATGAAAACCCTTATTATTTTTTCTAAAAAAAAACTTTTCTTTGGCAAGTACACCCAAATCTTTCGCAAAACATTATCATGATTTAATGTTTTGGGCAAGGGTACAAAATTCGCAGGCATTTTTTTTATAGAAATGAACTAAGATGTCATCTTTGAAAGGTTGTAGGTAGAGTTTTTCTTTTCCCGGACTTTTTCATTTCCCGGGAAAGCGGGATTCAGTTTAAAATTTCCCGGGATCCCGGGAATTCCCGCAAAAACTAAAAACCCAAATATTTTGTCAAAAAAATATATAAAAATCTTATGAATGCGATTACACTATTTATAATGTCTATTAACACCATAAAAATCTTACTTAAGTAGTACCGTTAAAACCAAAAAAAAAAAAATAAGTTTCGACAAAAAAAAAAATTTTTTTGTTACACAGTTTTTATAAAAAAACGACACAAAAAAGTCTTTTAAAAGTATTTTTAAGGGAATATGTTATTTCACATCGCTTTATCTGTTTTAAAAATAAAAATTCATCAATAATTTTAATTCATCTCAGTTCATTTTTACAATTGGTTCTCAATGCTTTGCCTCTAAAACACAACTAAACTGATTCAGAGGAATTTCTCAATTATGTCTCTGGAACTGAATGTAACTGTTTCAGAGAAATACAACTATAAGAAAATTCACGCCAAACAATTATTAAAAAAATTTTAAAAATTCTGGTTTCTAAAAGAAAAACCCGTTAATTTCGTTACACAGATTTTATATCAATTTATCGATGTCCAGAGACAAAAATATTTTCTATAAAAATAATAAACAAATAATAATTTTTTTAATGCCGGTCTCAGAAAGAAAATTTCTCAGCTTCTGAAAAAGACTATCAGGTTCTGATAATTTTATCCTACCGAAAATTTAGATATAGCGAGACTTTTTTCATTTCGTAAGTCTCTGATTTTATGAAATTTTTTAAGTTAGAAGGGGTCTCTTGGAATACTTTTTGGGCCTTCCTGATCCCTGCGTACGTTTCTGCCATCAATAATCAAGAATTTTAATAAAATCTCTAAAAAAATCACTTACAAAATAATCAATAGAAGTCGAAAAATCAACAATTTCAAAGAAACGAAAATTCCCGGGAATTCCCGCTCTATTTCCCGGGATTTCGGGATCGAAAATTTACGGGAATTCCCGGGAAATCCCGTCCCGGGAATTCCCGTGAAAAACTCTAGTTGTAGGGAACTAGTTTTTTGTTAATTTTTTTTTTTCTTAATTTTTATCGTAAAAGGCGGGCCAAGCCCTCAAAATTCATATTTCGGTACCCGCTAATGGATATGATTTTTGTTATTTCTTTTCTGTATATTAATTTTAATTGTATGCGGTTTAATTACTTTATTTGTTGTTGTTTTATTCACCATTTCGTTTGCTATTTCTTTTAATTGTTTCGTTATAATTCACTGATTTTGAAAAAAAAAATCTGTTCTGTTTTAGTTTTTTTTTTTCTGGAGTGTGTTGTAAATGTTTTGGATATTGTTTATGTTGTTGTTATTGTTTTTATATTTTTGGCTAAAATTACTTGAGGGTCAGAAATAATATAATTAACATCCGGTGTTTGTTCCACAACACAAATAATTTTTTAATTTTTCCTTAATTGTTTTTTTTTTTTTATTTTATTGTGTTTCTGTTTTGATGTGAAAACGTGAAAATTAGTGTTAATTTCCTGTAATTGCTTGTATGTAAATAAAGCAATTTGTTATAAAAAATAATTAAGTTTTTTTTTTGTTTCTTTTTAATTACAATAACACATGGCGTTATGCACATATGGATTTTAGAAAATACTACTCATTAAGGATAAGTCAATGTAAATTGTGGTAGTGCGAACCTACAATAGGAATAAACATTTATTTTAAAACAAATACGTTAAATTTAAAGATTTATCTAATTACTTAAACAAATAAGCTCAGGGAAATAAATATATTGCGCCGGAGCGTAGTAGGAAATTATTTGGGAAGATTTGGAAGATATTTTTTTGATAAACAAGGAAAAAAAATGTTGGTAAGAAAACCCCCACAAATAAAATTTTTAAAGTAAAAAATATGTTTCTACTTGTTTAAATACCTTTCGGTATCCAATAGGGTGGCTCGTTTTTGGGCTTTTCTCTCTGATAAAATTCTAATATCCGCCTAAAGTGTCGGTCCTCTAAGGGTAACTCACATGCAAAATATCACTCCGATTGGAGTTAAGCTTCTGTCTCCACTTAGAGCCTTTATTTTTTATTAAAATAATTAAAAATTTATTTTTGTATAATATTTGATCGTAAATACTTAAATATGAACTTTAAAGATTTTACGGTATCATTAACCCGTTCAAATTTGATACCAAAAAAATGGCATAATTTTGGGGGCGTTCTCAAATCACCTTTTCAAAATTTGAAATTTTAGTTAAAAAATTTTTTTAAATAATTTATTAAGAACACTTTGGAGAAGAAAAATGTGAAATATGGCGGATATCCGTCGGGTCACTTTTCGGGAATCGCGGGGGGAAGTTAGCGGATTTCAAGAAAATGAATTAATTAAATCTTATAAATTTCATTTGTGCGCAAATTAACTGTTTTTTGGTGGCGTGGCATTCTGTTAGATAACTTTAAGTCTGTCATGAAATCTTACCGATCTTGGACGTCATAAACTGGGCTGGGGGACAAAAATGACCCCGCAGAAAATTTTAAGTTAAGAGCTTTTTTTTGCTATAAAAAAGTATAAAACGTCTTTTGTGTTTTCTCCACTAATTACTTTTTCGTATAAACATGTCAAGTTTAACCAATATCCGTGTAATATTTTGGCCTTGATCACCATTTCCACAGGCAGACAGACAGACGGACATCGCTAAAATGTCTTAAAGTCGATCACTGATCAATAACATATATGTGGCATTCCAAGCCAAATCACTCACTTTTGGACCCGACTACTTACGATTTATTTTATTTTTGGATATGTTTTAGTACTTATTAAATGCAACTTGGACACCAATTTTCAGCCTTTTATTTCAAGATGGTGTTGAGTAATCAATTTTTCAAAATGGCGATTTTCTCAAAAAAATTAAAAAATTGAAATTTTTAATTAATTTTGACCATTGAAAAAGATAGATATTTTAAAAAAAGTTGGACAACGTTTTGTTGGTATTTAAATGTAGTTTTAGAAAAAAAATATGAAAAAATTATTCGAAGTAATTATCACTTATTTTTTGACGTTTAAAAATTAAAATCGACTTTTTGAAAAAGTCCGAAACCTTCGATTTTTTTGTAAAAAATTGTAAAAATTGAACTCTAAATTACGCAACTTTTAAGCCATAATTCGAAATGTGATCGCAATTCTTTCTATTTTTTTTTAAATTTTTAAAATTGCACCTTTTATTTTTTGGCTCTGATTTATTTTATATGGTGCTCCAAAAAAAATAAATTAGTAGATATTGACCCTAACTTACCCTAGATAAATTCATTTCGAGGTAAAAATACGTCTCACAAAAATTTAGAACGATCGGAAATGGGTAAGGCGTTTAGCATGGTCCTTAAAGTTTAAAAAACGGATTACAAGGAAAAATATGAATTTTTTTCTGTTTTCGCAATATTTTTGGCATTTTAAGTTAAGTTTTATTTCAAGCAATTACGGAATTGTGATCTAGAGTAAAAGGCCTTTCTAATAAGGTACTAAAAACTTAAATCGGTTGAAAATCAGCCAAGTTATTACAACTTCCCCAGGCATCTAGCGTGTGTCATACCGCTTGATTAAAGAATACGAGTCCCTTTTTTTAAATTTATTGAAATTTTCTACTGTAATAACATTTTTTCATTATTCATGTTTCAGTGTAATATTTTTTTGGTTTTTCCAAATTTTAAAACAAAAAAAAAAATTTTTTTTTTTTAAATAGAGATTTCAAAAGGGTGTTGAAAATGTAGACATTTTTAGCATTAATTTAAAACATGTTAGCAAAACACAATATGAAAAATACTTGTCATCTTATTACATTTGAACTTGAAGAATAAAAAAATGTTATTACAGTAGAAAATTTCAATGAATTTCAAAAATCGGATTGTATTGCTAAATCAAGTTGTCTGCCACACGTTAGATGCCTGGGGAAGTTGTAATAACTTGGCTGATTTTCAACCGATTTTAGTTTTTAGTATCTTATTAGAAAGGCATTTTACTCTACATCATAATTCTGTAATTGCTTGAATTTAAACTTAACTTAAAATACCAAAAATATTGAGAAAACAGAAAAAAATTCATATTTTTCCTTGTAATCCGTTTTCTAAACTTCAAGGCCCATGAGGAACGCCTTACCCATTTCCGATCGCTCTAAATTTTTGTGAGACGTATTTCTACCTCGAAATGAATATATCTAGGGTAAGTTAGGGTCAATATCTACCAATTTATTTTTTTTGGAGCACCATATAAAATAAATCAGAGCCAAAAAATAAAAGGTGCAATTTTTAAAATTTAAAAAAAAAAATAGAAAGAATTGTGATCACATCTCGAATTATGGCTTAAAAGTTGCGTAATTTAGAGTAGAATTTTTATAGTTTTTTACAAAAAAATCGAAGGTTTCGGACTTTTTCAAAAAGTCGATTTTAATTTTTAAACGTCAAAAAATTAGTGATAATTACTTCGAATAATTTTTTCATATTTTTTTTTCTAAAACTACAATTAAATACCAACAAAACGTTGTCCAACTTTTTTTAAAATATCTATATTTTTTAATGGTCAAAATTAATTGAAAATTTCAATTTCTTAATTTTTTGAGAAAATTGCCATTTTGAAAAATTGATTACTCAACACCATCTTGAAATACAAGGCTGAAAATTGGTGTCCAAGTTGCATTTAGTAAGTACTAAAACATATCCAAAAATAAAATAAATTGAAAGGGGTCGGGTCTAAAAGTCAGTGATTTGGCTTGGAATGCCCCATATATTCTAAGTGGTGCCAGACCGATATTTCGATGAGTTACAAACGGACTGAAAAAGTTATATATACACTCAGAGAAAAAGCTTCTTCATGTTGATGAAAAGTTACATCAATATGATGAAATGTTACATAATTTTTCGTCCAATTTAACTTGTCATCAACATGATGAAGCGGTGTCATCAATATGATGAAAAGACGTCATCAATAACATTTTTTCATTTGACAAATAAGAAAAAACAATAAATTAATTCATTTTTTGTGTTATTTAATTTTATTCAATTACTTTTAGTTACACTGAAAAAAATAACTATACTGAAATTAAATAAACACTGATAATTTAAGTAAACATTTTTTTTTGAATTTACTTCCACTTATCTTAATATAAGGTGGTTTTACTTAAAACAAAGAAAATAAACTTGAAGATATTACATGCAAACACTTAAAAAAGCACAAGAGTTTTCCTTAATTTGTTTTTTTTTTTTTAAATTAAGTTAAATATTCTTTACATTTATGGCGAATTAATTGCATTTAAGAAAAAAATAAAATAAAAAATTTTATTTTACTTAAAAGAAAAAAAATTAAATTGTGTGCAAAAAAAAATAAATAAGTACGTAACTTACTTAAAAATAGTAAAGACATTTTCAAGACTTTAAATCAAATAAGTACTAATCTTTAATTCCAAAACGCATTTTCTTTAACTTAATCAATTTTTGTTTTAATTTAAGAAAAAAGTAATCTTTATTTTATTGATTTCATTGACTTTATTTGAATCCATATCTTCATCAGTTTAAGAAAGAATTTACAAAGCTTAAGTAAAAAATACTTAAGGTATTTTGGGGACCCTATCTGGAGACCGCATAAGACCCTTAGTTTAAATCCAAATTTCATATTTCGCGAAATTTTCAAATGACTATAACTCTGCAAATACTGCAGATACGAAAAACTCCAAAAGCATTTTTGTAGTCCTTAACTAGTAGAATATGGCCGCCAAAGACCGGACAGCCCTTCGATTTATAGCTTTAGAGTTATTTCATGATCAAATTTCTCAAGACCCCATTCCCATATCTCGAAAACTAAGCAAGGTAGAGCGAATCTGACCAAAAATTTGGATCAAAATCGATAGTCACCCTGTACGCATATACTCTTGTGTGGGCCCCATATATTGGTATGGTCCTCACATTGGGACTCCATAGATTCCAAATAATCCGCAAGTTTAAGGAAATTTTTATTTATTTTAAAAAAGTATTTTTTCTCTGGATAAAAACAATTAAACTTATATTAAGTACAATTTTTCTTACACTCAAAAAATTATGACGGTAGATTCCACTACAAAAGACAGTTAAGATTACTACATTTGTTGTTGTTTTGGCGTCCACTACATTTTACGGTAAAATCAACCAAAAATTGTTGTTGTTTTTTACTATTGATTAACAACTACAAAAACGGTAAAAACTACTTAAAATTACAGTTGTTTTTACTGTAACTAAAATTGTCTGAATTTTCTTCTAAACGTCAAAAACGGTTAAAATTATTCTGTAATAATTCCTGCTGCATCTGACACTTCCAACTCGTTCAACACATCCGTTTTTCTAAAAATTTCTAGAAAATTATAAGTTTTTTTATAGACTAAAAACAACTACATAAAACAACTGTTACTACAATGTAGTAATTTTTTGTGGTGATTTTTTTTAAACGACTACAAAAACAGTTGTTTGAGATTTTTCATACAGAAACAACTAAAATTGTAATTGAAAACAACAACTACTACTCACTACACAAATGACCTTCATATAGTTACTGCAATAATTTTCTAAGTGTACTTTTAAGCAGGGTTGGCTACCGAAACGAATAACGGTATTGGTAACGGTATTGGTATAACATATTTATTATATCGGTAACGGTAAAGATAACGGTATTGTCGATTATTTCGGTAACGATAAACCGTTACCGAAACATCTATACCGGTACGTACCGGTATTATGAATAAAATTTACCCAAAATATTAAAAAGTTAAAAACACGTAAAAAATTCTAAAATAACTTAAATTTAGTGCATTTTTAATGCATATTTACATAGTAGTATTTTGTTATATTATTTAACTCTGAATTTAATTAAAATTTCGCGCAATATTGTAATTCAACAAATAAATTTTTGATTTTTTACGTGTTTATGAAATGGCTCTGTCTAATCAGCAGAAAAATCTGCATTTTGAGCCATACGAAAAATCTGCATTTTGAGCCATTCGAGAAATCTGCTAATTTTATCTGACGCGGTTTGCTCAATTTCTGACTGGATAAACTAGGCAGAGTCTGTGGGAAAATCTGTCAAGATGGCAGATAAATCGGCTGATTAAGCAGATAAACAGCCGGAACATCGAAATTGTATTTTATTTAAGTAGAAAAGACTTAAAAAATAACGGTTTTAAAGGAAGCGACAAAGAACTAGTAAGAGAGTTTAATTTGTCTGTGCCGAATCCCTTATATCCAACTACATTTAACCAAACAAAAACAACAAATATTGACAGGACATTTCCGAAAGGGAGGGGAAAGCCGCAGTACGAAAAAAAACAGAGCGCAAGAAATAAGCAACACAATAATTAAAAAAAAAGAAAATTTTCGTTTTTTTTTTTTTAAAGTGACAATTTTTTTTTGTTTTGTTGTTGTTCAATAAATTTTTTTTTTCAAGAATTTTTTTTTTCAAAAAAATTTTCTTAAAAACTGGACTGTTTTAATTGTTTAAATTAGACAAAAAATTAAAAAAATGCCACAAAAAATGTTCGTAAAATTGTTCAAATTTAATTTGAACAAAAAAAATTTTAAAATCAGCAAACAGAGTCAGTTAGTTAAAGTATCTATTTTAGTAGAAAAATCTGAACAATGTTTTCTAATTCAAACTGAATGATTTTTCGACGCAGTTTTTCGTCTGATTGTACGACTTGGACTTATTATATATTTAAAGCTTGATTTACATGTTTACTACCCTTAACCACCCTTATCTACTATTTCCCAGTATTGGGGGATAACAATTGTCAAATTCAAAAAATTTTTTTTTTTTTTTTTTTTTATTATTTTTATATCAAATAAATTTATATTACAAAAAATTATTTAAAGCCTCAGCACCAAAATTGGCATTAAAGAAGCTAAATGGCAACTACACCTTTTCCAATTGAAATTAAGAAAAGATCAATTGTAATTCAGAAATCCCAATTGAAATTCAGAAAAGCACAATTGAAATTCAGAAATCATAATTGAAATTCAGAAAAGCCTAATTGAAATTCAGAAATCACGATTGAAATTCAGAAAAACCCAATTGAAATTCAGAAATCACAATTGAAATTCAGAAAAGCCCAATTGAAATTCAGAAATCACAATTGAAATTCAGAAAAGCCCAATTGAAATTCAGAAAATATCAATTGAAATTCAGAAAAGCACAATTGAAATTCAGAAAAGCCCAATTGAAATTCAGAAAAGCACAATTGAAATTCAGAAAATCACAATTGAAATTCAGAAAAGCCCAATTGAAATTCAGAAATCGTAATTGAAATTCAGAAAAGCCCAATTGAAATTCAGAAAAGCACAATTGAAATTCAGAAAAGCACAATTGAAATTCAGAAAAGCATAATTGAAATTCAGAAAAGCACAATTGAAATTCAGAAAAGCCCAATTGAAATTCAGAAATCGTAATTGAAATTCAGAAAAGCCCAATTGAAATTCAGAAAATTACAATTGAAATTCAGAAAATCACAATTGAAATTCAGAAAAGCCCAATTGAAATTCAGAAAAGCACAATTGAAATTCAGAAAAGCACAATTGAAATTCAGAAAAGCACAATTGAAATTCAGAAAAGCACAATTGAAATTCAGAAAATCAAAATTGAAGTTCAGAAAAGCCCAATTGAAATTCAGAAATCGTAATTGAAATTCAGAAAAGCCCAATTGAAATTCAGAAAATCACAATTGAAATTCAGAAAATCACAATTGAAATTCAGAAAAGCCCAATTGAAATTCAGAAAAGCACAATTGAAATTCAGAAAATCCCAATTGAAATTCAGAAAAGCACAATTGAAATTCAGAAAAGCCCAATTGAAATTCAGAAAATCACAATTGAAATTCAGAAAAGCTCAATTGAAATTCAGAAATCGTAATTGAAATTCAGAAAAGCCCAATTGAAATTCAGAAAAGCACAATTGAAATTCAGAAAAGCCCAATTGAAATTCAGAAAAACACAATTGAAATTCAGAAAATCACAATTGAAATTCAGAAATCACAATTGAAATTCAGAAAAGCCCAATTGAAATTCAGAAATCACAATTGAAATTCAGAAAATGTAAACAAACCAATTATGAGTCACCACTATGTACATATACACATTAAACAAATGCTGTACAACTATGAGAGTATTTTACTTAATTCTCTTGCTACGTATTGTAGAGAGCAGACAGACAATAATACACTCATAGAATGTTGTAGGTAAAATTTAGTTTAACAGAATTTTTATTATTTTTTGTAAATTAATTAATATAGTGAACAAAAATATTTACTCTACCTTGACAAATGCATTAATGAAAAATTAGTTTTAACGAAAAATAATAAAAAGTCAGTTTCACTTGATGTTACCTTAAGCATTTTATGAGTGTATTGTCTGTCTGCTCTCTACAATACGTAGCAAGAGAATAAAGTTAGATACTCTCATATACACATTTCTGTACTGCATTTGCATAATGTGTCTATGTTTGTAGTGGTGACTAATAATTGGTTTGTTTACATTTTCTGAATTTCAATTGTGATTTCTGAATTTCAATTGTGATTTCTGAATTTCAATTGTGATTTCTGAATTTCAATTGGGCTTTTCTGAATTTCAATTGTGATATTCTGAATTTCAATTGATCTTTTCTGAATTTCAATTGGGCTTTTCTGAATTTCAATTGTGCTTTTCTGAATTTCAATTGGGCTTTTCTGAATTTCAATTACGATTTCTGAATTTCAATTGTGCTTTTCTGAATTTCAATTGTGGTTTTCTGAATTTCAATTGGGCTTTTCTGAATTTCAATTGTGCTTTTCTGAATTTCAATTGTGCTTTTCTGAATTTCAATTGTGTTTTTCTGAATTTCAATTGGGCTTTTCTGAACTTCAATTGTGATTTTCTGAATTTCAATTGTGATTTTCTGAATTTCAATTGGGCTTTTCTGAATTTCAATTACGATTTCTGAATTTCAATTGGGCTTTTCTGAATTTCAATTGTGCTTTTCTGAATTTCAATTGTGCTTTTCTGAATTTCAATTGTGTTTTTCTGAATTTCAATTGGGCTTTTCTGAATTTCAATTGTGATTTTCTGAATTTCAATTGTGATTTTCTGAATTTCAATTGGGCTTTTCTGAATTTCAATTACGATTTCTGAATTTCAATTGGGCTTTTCTGAATTTCAATTGTGCTTTTCTGAATTTCAATTGTGCTTTTCTGAATTTCAATTGGGCTTTTCTGAATTTCAATTGGGCTTTTCTGAATTTCAATTACGATTTCTGAATTTCAATTGGGCTTTTCTGAATTTCAATTGTGCTTTTCTGAATTTCAATTATGCTTTTCTGAATTTCAATTGTGCTTTTCTGAATTTCAATTGTGCTTTTCTGAATTTCAATTGGGCTTTTCTGAATTTCAATTGTGCTTTTCTGAATTTCAATTGTGATTTTCTGAATTTCAATTGTGCTTTTCTGAATTTCAATTGGGCTTTTCTGAATTTCAATTGTGATTTCTGAATTTCAATTGTGCTTTTCTGAATTTCAATTGTGATTTCTGAATTTCAATTGGGCTTTTCTGAATTTCAATTATGATTTCTGAATTTCAATTGGGCTATTCTGAATTTCAATTGGGATTTCTGAATTTCAATTGTGATTTCTGAATTACAATTGATCTTTTCTGAATTTCAATTGGAAAAGGTGTAGTGTTAATTCATTATTTACATAAAAATATTAACTATTTAAATTTAATTATTAATATTATTTACAGTTTCTATTTACATTTTTTTAATATTTTATTATTTTAAAATAAAAATAAAATTTATATTACAAAAAAGAAATTACTCAAGAAGTGTTTCGAGATTGGTTAGCAAAAATTTTTTTTAATTTAATTAATTTTGCAAAATTATTTAAAGCCGGCAAATCGTATCACCAATACTGTGAAGTAGTAGATAAGGGTGGTCAAGGGTAATTAACATGTAAACTGCCCCTAACTCCAGAGAACCACCTCTCCACGCTTACCTGCATAGATGACACAGCCAGCAACACTAGCGATTTGGCACAATTCAGGTTTGTGTCTTCTTTTATTTTCCCAATTAAGAATGTTTTCATTATGTGGCAATCACTTTTGTCTTTGGTTTTTTTAGGTAAATTGGGAATGTGATCATTGATTGTGCCGATTTCGACACATTCTTTGTCTTAATTTAGATAATTTTGAATGGTATCATTGGTTAGATCGATTTCCTCATTGTTTTTGTCGAAATAACAATACGATTTGCAATGAACTAAAACTTGCTGTTTTATTTTACGTAAATTTAAAATATTTTACTTTGTTTTTCATCAGCAAAAAAATTTAAAATTAGTAATATTTAGACAACCGAAACAAAACCGATATAATACCGGTAAAAATCCGAATAAAGGTAATGTTTTTTTTTTATCGGTAACGGCATTTAAAGTTTTTTATTTCGGTATTCAAAGGGTAACGGTAGCCAACACTGCTTTTAAGATATATTTTAGTAAATACATTACTATTTTTTAGGAAAAAACATAGTTGGCAGAAGAAGTAATATCTTTGGAGCCCTCGCATACTCCCGTCTTTTCTTAAATTAAGGTAAACATGCTTTAAACTTGGTATATTTTTTTTTCAGTGTAGATAATATTTAAAAAAATTGTATCCATCATATTTGGGATATAATTTGTCTTTTTTACTCGGGAAATTAAAATTTTTCTTAATTTTCATATTTTTTATTTCAAATTATCTCACATTTCCAACATTTTGTAAAAGACTTGTAGTCAAAGACTTGTCTCATAACTTTCGCTTGGACTAATGAAGATAGTATCTTAGAATTTTATATGATTCCTAATGGTCAACAGTAATTGTAACACAGAAAGCCAGATGGTACCTACACAAAAAACCAACAGGAGGTCAATGATATTCTGTTATCTACTCACTTTCCAGGATGCAAAGTGACAACGATAAATACAGATATTATTGAGAGTCCTGTTGGTAATACTACTTGTAGGAACTGGTATATAGCATCTAGGGTAGTTTCTGAGGAATCGATCAGGTACGCCTTATCTTCCTTTGATAACTATAAATCCCCTGGACCAGATGGTATATATCCTATGATGTTGAAGAGTGGTGGAGATACCCTAGTGAAGGTTCTTAAAAATATCTTCAGAGCCAGCCTGGCTTATGGGTATGTTCCATCATCCTGGTGCGATGTCAAGGTTGTTTTTATTCCCAAACCTGGGAAGGAGGACTACACCTTGCCAAAAAGTTTTAGACCAATCAGTTTATCATCCTTTCTACTGAAAAGTCTTGAGCGAATGGTTGAGAAATTCATTAGGTCAGTAGCATTAATCGAATGCCCCCTAAATAGTCAGCAACACGCGTATCAGAGTGGTAGATCTTGTGAGTCGGCACTTCACGATCTTGTGGTCAATATTGAGAAGGGCATTGACAAACAAGACTATACTCTGGGTGTTTTTGTTGATATTGAGGGCGCTTTTGATAATGCTACTTTCGATTCTATGAAAACTTCGGCTGAATTGCATGGCGTGGATCCAGTTCTAGTCAAGTGGATTCATTTTATGCTCTCCCGGAGATTGTTGACGGCTGAAGATGAGTGGGGCACAAAAGTAACGGTTGAGGTTAGTAGAGGTTGCCCCCAAGGGGGTGTTCTCTCTCCTTTGCTGTGGTGTTTTGTGGTAAACTCACTCTTGGTTGAAATACAAGCTCTAGGTGTACACATACAGGCATACGCTGACGATGTGTGCGCATTAGTATCCGGAAAGTCACTTAACTTGGTATGCAAGAAAATGCAGACCGTTATTGACTTGATGGACAACTGGTGCAATCGACATGGATTGTCTGTCAATCCAAATAAGACAACACTCGTGTTGTTCACGCGAAGAACCAAACATAAGGGTCTTCAGCTTCCTACGTTGAAGGGCAGAACTCTTCAACTGTCCACAGAAGTTAAGTATTTAGGGGTTACCCTAGATAGTAAACTAATGTGGACAAAACATGTTGAACAAAAAGTTTCACGGGCACTTCGGATTTTCTGGCAGTGTCGACGAGCTTTTGGAAAGACATGGGGTCTAAGACCTGCTAATGTACATTGGATGTACATAGCTGTAATTAGACCTATTGTGACGTATGCGGCGGTAGTCTGGTGGCCGAGATTGATGGTGAAGACTATTCGATCCAAGCTAAACGGACTACAAAGAACGGCTGCCTTGGGAATTACTGGTGCCATGAGCACCACCCCAGGCGCAGCTCTGGACGCTATGTTGGATATGCTTCCCTTGGACTTACATATTCAAGGGGAAGCCATGAAATCTTTGTGCAGGCTCCGCAAAAGCGGAACATGGCATGGGGAGTACAATGTGGGACATGGTCGTCTGTTCAATAGGCTATCGGAACTTTGTCCGATGTTTTCTATGCCTTTGGACAGTACAACCTCTTGCATCGAGTTTGGTAGGAAGTTTACTGTAATGTTTCCGAGTAGGGAAGACTGGGGAAACCCAGCAGACCTACTGGAAAATTACACGGATACTTTCTACACGGATGGATCCAGTAACTTAAATGGCTCTGGGTCTGGCTGGTATTTGGACGATGCGACCAAATGCTATATTGCTATGGGAAAAATGGCTACAGTATTTCAGACTGAAATATTTGCTATTTTGGACGTAGCGACCTGGATAATTGGGAACGGATGGATTAATAGGAGAATCAGTATTTGCAGTGACAGCCAGGCTGCGCTCATTGCACTTGAATCTCCAGTCACTTCATCCAAAATTGTCCAGGAATGTAGACGCAGACTCAATGAGGTCTCATGTGGGAATAGCGTCAGTCTTCTGTGGGTTCCGGGTCATAGGGGAATACGGGGAAACGAGATTGCCGACTCTTTGGCAAATCTTGGCTCTGATACAATTCCTTACAATCCGGAACCTCAAATTGGTATTGGCTTGACATGGCTGATGCGTTGGATCAACTCTCATATGAAAGAAACTTTCATGGAAAGATGGTCAAATGAGTTGGCATGCAAGAATACCAAACGTTTTGTGATTAAGCCAGACAGGAAAGTGGCTAACTATCTACTCAGCCTCAGTAGAATAGACTGTCGCAGACTTACTGGCTTAATTACGGGACACAATGCCTGTGCTCGTCATATGACGAGATTAGGTGTCTTATCAGACCCATTATGCGTGGCTTGTCTTGAGGATGATGACACAACTGAACATTACGTCTGTTGTTGTCCAGCGTTCTCAAGGGCTAGACTGCGGATATTGGGTTCTGATATTCTGTCTATGGACACGGTCCATGGACTTCCCTTGTCTGATTTTCTCAAGTTTGTGAAAGCAACTGAGAAATTCTGAACAAGCACTTTTCTTTCTTTTTCTTCTCAACCTTTTATCACCTTTACTTAATCTTTCTTTTCAGGGTACGGTACAATGGACTATTTTAAGTCTGAGCGCCATGGACTTGCCTAGAAAAATTTACTTATTTTTAGGCTTGTACAACCCACCCTCAACTCAACTCAACAATTGTAACACAAGGATTCAAAACGAAACTTACTTGAAACTCCATTAATAAACCCTTCAAAATTGTTATCAAATAGTCGTCACTTCACTAGTTTCTTTCTTAATGGTTAGTCAAACTCAACTTTAATCATTTTCAAAAAAAAAAAAAATAACATAAAAACTGAATAAAATTCAATAAATTCTTGACAAAACTTTATGTTTATTGAATTTACCATAACAATAGCACAAATATTATCTTACCATGTTCCGGTCATAAAAAAAATAAAACTTTTTATGTTGTGTTTTTTTTTCTTTCCTTCCAAAAACAGACGAAAACAATATAGAAAAAAAAGAGGAATACATGTTCCTGCTGATAACAAGGTCAAAATGCTGACTAAAATACAATGTACTACTCCTGGCGCCAACAATTTGATTGATATGTAAACCACGAACTTACGGTATGAGAATATATATGGTGTTCATATCATAGTTTTGCTTTTGTTTGCTGTTGCTTCCAGGGTTCTTCTTCTTTAATACTATGCTCAAATATTATATAGAATTTTAATCATTTTGTCATTCCGTATGTACCGCATCAAAATATCGGTCTTGGACACATAAAGCATTGATCATTGTTCGATTTTAAGGCATTATATTTCATAGTTTTTTGTGTATTTTTCAAGGTGATGTTTAGGTTGAACTTGAGTGTCGACGAAAAGTGTAAACGCAGTTTCATTTCTACATGATAAAATGTCACAAAAGCAAAATCGCGAGAAATCGCGAAAAAATTCAAAATAAAAATTTTTAATCGATAGCCCCTAAAGGCAAATTTTTGGGATAATGGTGCATTCCGTTTTAATTTGATAAATATTTAATCGAGGCAACTCCACACAAATTTGACAACTGTTTTTAATATTTAGCCACGCCTCCTAATACCAGGTTTTTGAAAATTGAAAAATCAAAAACCTGATTTTCTTAGTTCCATATAGGGTATCAATACAACCCAAGGTAGATTTATATAAGGTAATATTTTAGTGACGTAAATGAAAACAATTTTCTTTCAAAATCATTTTAGTCGGCAAAAACGACTTAAATATTCAGTGCACACTTTAACCCATTTAAACGCTTTTTAAGACTTTAAAATTTTAGAAAACAACTAAATTATAAAAAAAAATATTGAAATTCAAACGTAATTCTTTTATTTTTCACGACAAAAATTAAAAAAAATAAAAATATTTTTAAGCATAAAAAGTGTAGTGCAAACTCAAGTCATTTATGCCGAACAAAATATTTTTATTTCGTTTTGAAAATTCGTAAATATAATTGTTTCCAAATTTGTCAATAAACTTATTATGGAGGAAAAGTGAGGTTATTGGATATTACCTTGTATAAATCTACCTTGATACAACCTATTCAGAAACTCATGGGACACATGTTTTTCTGTAGCGGGACATTTGGTGTGGAATGCATCATATATAAAACTGAAAAATTTTTCGTGACAAAAAATATTATAAATTACAGAACTTTTCTTTACAAAAATGTCGCAAAGTCCGTAAATTTTCTCATTCAATAAATGGATAAGAGTTTTTTTTTTAAATTATGATAATTTTTTGAGACCTTTTCTATACGTAAAATGGTTTAGAATCTGAGAATTTGTCTATACAAAAAACGTCCCATAATCTGAGTATTTTACTTACGAAAAATGATTCAAAATCGGAAAAATCTATACGAAAAATGTATCAGAATCTGAGAATTTTTCTATACGAATCTGAGACACAATAATTCTTCTATACGGAAATGTCTCAGGATATGAGAATTTTTCTATACAAATCAGAGACATTGTTCGCATAGAAAAATTCACAAAACAAAAAATACATTTTTCATTACAAAAAAGGTCTAAGAGAATCTGAGAAATTTTAATACGAAATGTCTCAGAATCGGCGAATTATTTTAAACGCAAAGTGTCAAAAAAAAAAAACTGAGAACTTTTTCTATACGAAAAATTTTTTAGAATCTGAGAGTTTTTCTGTACGAAAAATTTCTCAGAATTTGAGAATTTTTATGTACGAAATATGTTCTAGACAGGGCCGTCTTAAGGTATGGCGGGGGCCCTGGGCACACAAGAATTTGGGGGCCCCTTGGAAAGTTAAAAGTTGCAACACAAGAAATAAAGGTTGTTCTATTTTTGTTTTAAGAATTAGGACCTACAAAAAATTAAAATATATATATATTGTGAGTAGAGTTATTCTAGCTCGAGGTATTTTTTCTTTTCTACAAGAAAAAGGTCCCAGAACCAGATACTTTTTCTATCGAAAAAAGGATTAAAAATCTGAGACCTTTTCTATTGGGAAAAGTTCTCAGGATCGGATACTATAGGAAACCTTTTTTTATAAGAAAAATGTCACAGAATCTGAGGGTTTTTCTCCAAAACAAAGGTCTCAGAATCTGAGACTTTTTCTAGGGTAAAAAGGTTTTAGAATCTGAGACTATTTAACAGGAAAAATCTGAGATTTCTGAAACTTTTTCTATAAGAAAACGATCTCATAATCTAAGACTCTTTCTATAGGAAAAAGGTAGCAGACTCAAAGACTCTTTCTATATGAAAAAGGTCTCAGAATCTGAGACTTTTTTTATAGTAAAAAGGTTTCAAACTCAGAGACTTTTTCTTAAGGAAAAAGATCTCAGACTCAAAGACTCTATTTATAGATAAATGGTCTCTGAATCTGAGACTTTTTATAAAGGAAAAATGCCTTAGAATCTGAGACTTTTTCTATAGGAAAATGGAATTTTTCTATGAGAAAAGGTTCTTAGATTCTAAAATTTTATTTTTTTTTTCTATAAGAAAAATATCTAAATCTGAGACATCTTCTATACGAAAAATGTCTCAGTACCTGAGACTTTTTCTATACGACAAATGTCTCAGAACCTGAGACTTTTCCTATACGACAAATGTCTCAGAACCTGAGACAATTTATGCAGGAAAATGAGTTTAAGAACTTCTGTCATAGAAAAATTCTCATACGTTTTTGGCCTTTCGGGGCCCCCGCAGAGTCGGGGCAATGGGCACGTGCCCAGTGTGCCCTAATGGTTAAACCGGTACTGGTTCTAGAATTTGAGAATTTTTCAATAAATGTCTCATAATCTGACAACTTTTTTTCAGAATCTTAGAGTTTTCCTAAACGAAAAATGTCACGTTCTAAGAATATTTTCATTACTTCCATGTAAATTTTTATTGGAAGGAGCTTTAATGACACCACCCAGGCTGATAAATACAGACCTTACATGGTCGCTTATGTGTTTAGCACTCATCCAGCGTCCAAAATGATAACCACGATACACAATATGCCGTTGCTATTAAAAAAGATGCTACTAGTAAAGCACTTTAGAAACAAACAAGTAGAAAAGTTAAATTCGACTTTGCCGAATCTATGAATACCCTCCACAATGACTTTTTTTTAAAGGATAGTACTTTTTTTAAAGTGAAAAAAATTTACAATTTTGATTAGTAATCTTTTATTTTGAGTAAAAAACTATTTTTTTGTCATTTAAAAAAATAAAGAAAAATTACTAATTTTTTTTTTGAGTTTAAAACTTTTTTCGAGTGTAATGTTTTTTTACTGTAAAAATATTTCTGAGTGAATGCACGTACGTATGTACACAAAATATTGACATTTTTGTAAAAATTTTGTAAATTTTTTTTTGAGTGTAAAATATTTTTTGAGTGTAAAATTTTTTTGGAGTGTAAAATTTTTTTCGAGTGAAATTTTTAAGTTACCAATGCTTTTCAAACTAAACAAGGTTTAAAAGCATTGCTTTAAAACTAAACAAGTTTGAAAAGCATTGCTAAGTTACCACCAATGCTTTTTAAACTTGTTTACCACGTGGCATTTAAGATGAACCCACCCGAGTAAAAAAAAAGTTTTGAAGATCTAGTTTGCTCTCAAAATTGGCTGTATCAAGTTGGATCAGATATTGATCTAATTGTATCATTTAAGATACGCAAATATTAAAAGTTATACAATTAGATCCGAATTTTGGTCACATCCAATTAAATCCAGTTGATCTCATTTTATATAAATTAATATAGATTTATATAATTACATAAAGTCAGATATATTTATGTATAACCTCAGATAAGAAAATGGAGACGCAATATATCTTAAATAAAATTAAATCTGAATATATAAAAAGTTATATATAATTTAATATGATTGTATCAAATTATATATTATAATATCAAAACTTTTTTACAAGGGCAATCTTAAATTCGGGGTTTTGCTTATAACTTTTGAACCACTGGACCGATTGAGCTAAAATTCAACGATCAAAACGATCTGGGGAACGGCAAAGATACATGCCACGTTTCAGAAGCCTCATTATTGTCTTTCGAAAGTTATCGTGTCTTTCATCTCGTAAATTCGCGAAAAACCCTTGCCGAAATTTACTCTTTTGCTCGTAACTTTTGAACCACTGGACCGATTTGGCTGGATTGCAATACCAACCTGACCAGGTAAATGACCAACATATATGCCAAACTTCAGTAGCCTCTGTAAAGCCTTTCAAAAGTTAGCGTGTTTTCTACGGACAGACAGACGGACGGACGGACGTCGCTAGATCGACTTAAAATCGATCGAGGATCATGAATATATATACTTTATGGGGTCTTAGACCAATATTTCGATGTGTTACAAACGGAATGACAAACTTATATATACCCTCTATCACTAGAGTGGAGGGTATAAAAAAGAGCACATCTTAATTGTCTGAGTCCCAAAAACACACATTTTTTTGTTAGAATAACAGATTTACTTGTCGTACCAATACAAACAAACGACACTTCCGATATTCACATTTCTAAAAATTTTCAAAATGGAAAATATTGGATTACAATTTTAATTTTTTTTTGAAGAACTTAACCAACCTCTAAGAAACGTAATTTTTAACGTTTTATTGCATTTTAGTTAAACAAAGGAAATTTTTTTGCCAGAAAGCTTTTAGTGTCCTGCACTTACAATTAGACCCAGGGGACTAGAAAATGTCTGCGAAGTTTATACTCTTGCCCAACCCATTGAATCATGAAAGCAAAGCAGAATTTTCTTTCCATGCTAATTTTTTCTACAAAAAGTAGCGCTATAATAATTTGTCATTCCGCATCGAAATATCGGTCTTGGACCCAATTATGTTTATATGTATATTATTGATCCGTAAAGGTTTCTAAGTCTGTGTTTAACGATAAAAAAGTTTTTAATGAAAAAATATTATTGATAAAAAAAATATTTATGAAAAAAAAAATTGATGAAAAATAAATATTAATAAAAAATAAATTATGCAATAAAATATTGATGAAAAAAAAAAATTATAAAAAAAAATATTATTGAAATCAAAATATTGATAAAAAAAAATACATTGATGAAAAAAAATATTGATAAAAAAAATAGTGATTAAAAAAAATATTGATTAAAAAAAATATGGATGAAACAAAAAATGATAAAAAATAGTTATGTTGCATTTTATTCACCAGCTGGTGAATATTTTTTTATTCACCACGAGGTGAATTATTGTCCAAACCCAGGTTACTAAAATTTTTTAGTTTTAAGAAAATGATAACAGAGGAACGACAAATTTGTATGCTAAGCTTCAGCATCCTCAGGATTTTCTTTTGAAAGTTAGCGTATTCTTTATCTCGTAAATTCACGAAAAACCCTTGCCGAAATTCAGTCCTTTGCTCATAAATTTTGAATCACTGCACCGATTTCGCTCGATTGCAATACCAACCTGACCAGGTTAATGCCCAACATATATGTCAAACCTCAGGAGCCTCCGTAAAGTCTGTCAAAAGTTAGCGTGTTTTCAACATACAGACAGACGGGCGAGCGGACATCGCTAGATCGTCTTAAAATCGATCGAGGATCATGAATATATGTACTTTATGGGGTCCTCGACCAATATTTCGAGGTGATACAAACGGAATGACAAACTTATATATACCCCCCCCCCCCCCCTATCACTAGAGTGGAGGGTATAAAAAATAAAGTGCTTCGCCGAGTCTTTTTCTTTGGAATGGTTGGCTGTTTCCGCCTGGGCAGTTGCATGAATCAAATGAAAACTCATCAAATCTATCAATTTTCATTTTTTCCACAAAGCTTTTTTTCTTTCACGAAGCTTTTTTTCAGTTAATGTAAACATAAAATTTAAAACTCTGAATAGTTTATGACCATCCTATGGATGATTGTAACATGTAGTTTTGGTGGTGGTCACTGCTGTTGTTGGCAAAGTTAGTATTATTGTTGCTGTTGCTTCTACATAGTCTTGTTAACATGTAGTAAAACATAAAAAACATTTAACGGTTAAACATAAAAAGGAACTTTATACACTAATGTTTAAATGGTTAGTGGCTACTACAACACATCATTGTTTCGGGGGGATGATGGGGAGTGGTTGGGGAAATTGGTGATGTGTGCTATGGTGGGTGCGATAGATGGTGTTGCTTCATTTGAGTTATAATCCTTGTTTTCTTAAAATACAGCTTAAGGGTAAATCTAACATTAGGGAGTCTCTACACGATAAGGCGTCTATGAAGTTGAGGAGACGGTGGACGACAAAACATTTAGTTTTTTTTTTCATTGTGGAAAGTTTTTATAAAAAGCCTTTATTGAAAACTTTCCATTAAAAAAAATGCGTTCCAAAAAAACTATGATTTATAATGTTTGCCCAATTGTTCATGTCATGCATAAATGATGATATAAATAAAAAGTGTGGTTTTTGCTTTCGAATAGTTCAACAATTGTAACTGATGTCAAAGTTTGTGAACAGCATATATAATTAGAATATTTTATTCGACTAGTAGTTATAAGAGAAGGGGCAAAGGAATAATAAACCATACCTCAATATAACTATAAAAAAATTATTTAGTTTAAATTAGTAGGGCTACGAAGCATTGTCTATTTTAAACAAATTAGGGTGACCATGCTTCTAAAAAAAAAATTACTAAACTAACTTGTGACAGTTTCAAAGTTATAAGAATTCTTAGCTCAAGAATATGTTTTATTGATCAGTGATAGTTTCGAAGACAATGTCTGTCTGTATAAAC
Organism: Pegoplata infirma; assembly: GCA_963921195.1. Lineage (NCBI taxonomy): Eukaryota > Metazoa > Arthropoda > Insecta > Diptera > Anthomyiidae > Pegoplata > Pegoplata infirma. The sequence continues at coordinate 171,217,138 of OY992539.1, forward strand.
CACGATTCATTCCAAACCAAAAGAGGTACACTTAAACCTGGCAAGATGGGCAAAATCGGCTTGGGGGAAAAAGTTCTCCTTGAAGAACAAAAAAAAAACAACTTCACACAAAAAAAAAAAACTTTGTAAAATTACTAGAAAAGTCTCGTAATCCCATTTTACCAATATTTGACAGTTTTCCTTGTTTTTATACCCTCCAACTACAGTATGGAGGTATATCCACTAGGGGTGGGATAGTGCACGAGTTTTCGATTTCGACATGCTAGAACCGCTTATTTTGTGAGGTTCGTAAAAAAAATGCATGGGCCAAAAAATGGGGCAGATCGGATAGGATCTAGGGGTCGCTCATCGGGGTCAAAGTTGGGCGTAGAGGAAAAAATACACAAAAAGGCCAAAAACTTTCCTGGTTTTGCTCCTAGAGGGGTCAAATGTGAGACCGGTCCCCATTATTTTTCCCCCTGAACACTTTTTCCAAACATACCTAAGCCCTATCTCCAATCCCTAAGGGGGGTCCCATACAAAGGTTCAATTTTTAAAAAATCTTGCTCCTACCGCTCTAGCTGTCCTAGAAGTCACCCTAGAGGAATCAAATGTATGTTCGACCCCCAATACTTTTTCAACCCCAACATTTTCTTAGAACATACCTACCCCCTATCTTCAATCCTTAGGGTGGTCCCCATACATTTTTTTTTATTTTTTCTTTAATTGTCATATTAAATCAGCTCCTAACGGTCCAATGGTGCCTACTAGAGGGGTCATTATCAAGACCAACCCCCATTAATTTTTAGCCCCCAACACTTCTTCTGAACATACCAATTCCATATCTCCAAGTCCTAAGGGGTCTCCCACACAAAATGACATTTTTGTAAAACTTGCTCTAACTATCGCAGGGGTGACCCTAGAGAAGTTGAATGTGTGACCGACCCCCAATTTTTTTTCAACCCCAACATTTTCCCCAAACAAACCTACCCTCTATTTTAAAGCCTTAAGGGTGTCCCCACACATTTTTTTTATTTTTTATTTTTTTAATTTTTTTTTTTAAATCTGCGCCTACCGCTCCCATTCTGCCTTTTAGGAACGGTAAATGCAGGCTGACCCCCATTAATTTTTGCCCCTACATTTTTTCGGAACATACCTACGCCGTATTTCCACTTTGTAGGGGTGCTCCCCTGGGGAAAACTAAATTAGTAATGTATGTAGAGAAGTCAAATGTATGATCTGCCCATATATTTTTTTAGCCAAAACATTTTCTTCAAACATACCTACCCTCTATCTTCAAGGTGTTACCCCACAATTTTTTTATTTATTTTATCGAGAAATCCGAGGTCTTTAATTTGTAATTTAATAGTAACTTTTGTTAAGCGTAAAAAAATATTTTTTTTAACTTGAAAATAATAAAAAATGATAAATAATATAACTATAAATCAAATTAATTTATTTTTATCGTGTGATGGATATTGTTTCCGATTTTCGGCCACGACCTGAAGCAAAACTATTTTTTCCTCGTCGTTACGGCACAACACGTTGTTATAGTCTTCTATTAATTTTACGCCTCTTTCGGCTGCGTCGTTGACAACATGTAATTTACGTAATATTTGCAGCGCTCGCTTGTAGTCCTGACGATTTTCCCAAGTATTTGGATCGGAAGCAATGAAATTTGTTGTTATTCCGAAGCGTGCAAAAAATTTTGGAGTCTCAGGTGTGACGTAGTGGCTTAAATCAGTTTTCATGAGTTCTTGATTCACTTGTTTCGATGCCATATTAATTCTTTTCACACCTTCGAATCCAACAACATGTACTGGAGGATTACAATCCTTGTTGCCACTGTCGCCGCTATCCTCTGAGGCATCTTATTCCCCGATATCATCGTCTTCTTCTTCCTCGCTGTCTTCGTTAGACGATTCGTCCATCTCATCGTCAGATAACTCTTCCTCCAATTCCTCTTTCTCTTCTTCAAATATACGAATTGCATTCGACATTTTTCGTTTTATTTCAGAGATATTCGGATCAAATAGTGCGAGAGCAACAGCTTCGCTACTGAGATACCAGAGATCTCCACAGAATCTCTTGACCAATCGTTGCGACAGAATCTTATCAATTGAAGCATAATTGGCAATCGCTTCCAAAAAATTCAAATCATTATTTGGAGCTTTTACGTAAATTGTTATGATGAAAACGGTCACATCAAGAAGTGCATTTAATTCTTTTTTGCCCAAACCGATATATTTTCGGAACAAAAACATTTTTAGGCAATATATGCCTTTTGCCATCCATCGAGCATGACTGATGGGTCCTGGTGGGCTAAAATGCTTATTAGGAATATTTTCGCCAAGGTATAATAAAACAATTTCAAGAAATTCCTTGTAGTCGTCTCTGGGTTGCTTTTCTTTTATTTAAGCCCAACAAAACAACTTGATGTCAGTTTGGACTTGAGCTGGTATGTTGCCTGCCACTTCCTCATCTTACCGCACCCCCCCCCCCCCTTCTATGGGCGTGGAATATATATATTTTTTTTAATTATGATAGACTTGCATTTCTTTAGTGCAAAAAGCATAAGAATTGATTTTTTACACATATTCGAGAGGAATTTTGCCACCCCAAATACCCCTACCGACCTCCCCCCCAAAAAACGCCCCTGCTATTTTTTTTTGCGCAACTTGGAGGTTATTAAAGATTCGGCATTTTCGAATTTAACACTCTTACTTGTTTAACATTGTTTCATCCTTAATTTTTGGAGAGCAATATCACAAAAACTGTATTTTTAAAATTTTGGAAAAAAATATATGTTATCATTAGGGTTCGGACTTTTATGCAGTTAAAATCGTGTTTTATGCGCATAAAACATGCACTAAAAATAGAAAAATATGCGCTTAAAATGTAAAAAATATGCACTAAAAATTTTTTTTAAAACATTTATAAATGATAAAAAAAAAAAAAAATAACAAGAAAAACACAAAATTATAAGAGTCATACATAGAAAAAAAATTTTATGAGTAAATTTGTAATACTTTTGAGTAAAAAATTACTCAATTTTGCATCTTTTTTTTGCATTTATCAATTTATTTTTTTAAAAATATTAAGAAAGTTTCACATTTTTGTTTACAAAAAAAATATTTTTTTTAATCTTTTACCAAAAATATTTATGTCTTCAAGACATAGAAAATTTCATTGAGATGATTTCAACTAACTTTCATTTACATAAACAAAAAACCATAAACTTAATGAGAATTCAAAAAGTCTAAGAGAAAAAATAAAATTAAAGAAAAAAATAAAATTAACAAAAAAGTTATTAAATTTTTATTAAATTATTTACTAAATTTTTTTTAAAAACTGTTAAGTGAATTTTTAATTGCGTCAATTAAAAAATTACGTTTTTTTTTTTTATATTTAAACATGTGATTATTCAAATTTTTTATTCCATATTTTCTTCTGTGCACTTTAAGGCATACATTATAAAATAAAAAATATATACAGCAATGTAAAAATATCATAAAATCAAAAAAAAACACTTTTTTTTTTAAATATGCGACAAAAATATGTAATATCAGCAATATATGCAAAAATATGCATTAAAAGCAAAATATGCAAAAATATTCACTAACAAATCAATGCCATTTTACTGCAAATTTCTTAATTCGCAAAGATATTTAGTTTTTGTTGCTCTCAGACTGACGACAACAAATATGCATTTGCATAAAAATCCGAACCCTAGTTATCATCTTTACTACTTAGGTTTAAATTTTCAGGATGGAGACTTCATTGGAACTTTTAATATTAATAGAAATATAGTGACAGGTAAGAAAAAACGATGTATTTTCCCTTAGAAAATAAATAATGTTTTTGTTTTTGAGATTCTGTGCTGAGTCCAAATATGTCCTTTGAACTGCCCTATCGCTATTATTTTTCGAGAGATCTGCACATAAATGTGTGAAAATTGCTAAAATGCTATTGCTCTGGTTTTAAACATTTAGGTACAGATACCTGCACCTAATAAGCCAGGCTGCATGATATTCCAGTTAAAAGGTCATATTTGGACTCAGCACGTCAAAAACATATAGTAAAGTTATTTTTAGTACCAGGGTTCCAAAATTTTTATTTTTTTTTCTTTCTACCGCTTTTTCTTACCTGTCACTATGTTTCTATTAATATTAAAAGTTCCAATGAAGTCTCCATCTTGAAAATTTTAACTAAAGTAGTATAGGTGATCCTTAATAACTAGGGATGTGATTTCCATGCAAATGCATGTTTTTTGTCGATAGTCTAAAAACGTTATCGACCAATAATCGTTCCGAATCAGGAAATTTGCGTTGAAATGGCATCGATTTGTTTATGCATATTTGTGCATATTTTGGTGAAAATGCATATTTTGGTTTAAATGCATATTTTGTGCATATTTCCAACTTTTAAGTGCATATTTTTGCATATTTGGTCATAAATTAGAAAAAACACAAATTGAAATTTATTTGTTTCAAAAAATGTTTTAAATTTAAAAAATTTAATTTGAAAATAAGAAAAAATTTTTTTTTTCTTTTTCATTTTTTTATAGATTGTTTTAGTTTCTAAAAAATCTTGCTAACATTAAGTTTTAGATGTAACTATTCAAACACGGCGTTATTTTTTGCTTTTTAGAAGTTTTTCATATGAAAACAAGATTTTTGCGTCACAAATTTTATTTTTTTGTGCATATTTTTAGGTTTTTCAATGCATATTTTGAATTTTTTAGCGCATATTTTAAGCGCATATTTTCGATTTTTTAGTGCATGAAAATCTCATCCCAATTAATAACAAATATTTTTTCCAAAATTTTAAAAATACCAGTTTTTTGATATATAGCTCTCCAAAAGTTAAGGCTTAAACAATGACCTTTGACCTTTTTCAAAACAAAAATCTTCGTGAATGCCATTTTAAAGGCTGTCTCATTACTAGGGCAAGTACTTTCATGCATCTAAAAAAAGAAAATATGTGCCTATAATATGCGTCTAAAAATCCAAAATATGCACTAAAAACTTCAAAAATATGAATCTAAAAATAATTGTTTTTACTAAAAAAAATAATTTGTCAACATAAATAAGGCTTTGTGAAAAAATGTAAGGCCCTCAACCATTCTTTAAAATGTTTTATTGAGTAGAAACAGTTTTTAATTAGTAAAATATTTTTTTAAATTAAACTTTTTTTTTTGAGTCACTAAATATTTCTGAAGTAAAAAATTTTATAAAAGAAAAAAAATATTAAAATACAATATTTTTTTAGAACAAGTTATTTTTCAATACTTATTATTATAAAAAAAAATATTATTTTTAAAATAATTGTTTTCACCTTTTACGGAGAATTTTCCAATTTTTAAGTCCAAAAATTAACTTAAAGTCAAAAGACCCCACCCTAACTCTAATCAAAATAAAAACGCAATTTTTCTGTAAAAAAAAAAAATTAAATTCGAAAACATTTTTTTCTTTACGATTAGTGAATTGTCTCAGAATAGGAACATTTTAAACAGGAAAATTTTCTCGGAATCTAAAAATTATACTTCCAGAATCCATTTTCTTTAAAAAATGCATCAGAATATGATTTCCATAAATAAATACATTTTCCTATAAGAAATAAGGCATAGGCCGCTGTTCCAAAAAAAGTAATTCACATAAAAAATGTGAAAATGAAAATTTCCGAATTTTTTAGGTGTTCCAGATTTCACATCCGAATTTATTTTTCGTTTTGTTTCACAAAAATAAAATTTGGTGAAAGTAAAACGAATGCACTTTTTTCCTTATAATTTTTTAAATTTTAATTATTTGATTTCAACTTCGAATGAAAACGTGATCAAAAAACACTAAACTTGATTTCATGTGATTCGGAAATTTTCATGTGAATTGAAAAGCTGTGAAAGACAGAACATAGGCCATAGGTTTTGAATTTTCCTAAGGAAGTTTTGAAAAAATATTGGTGAAATTTAAAAAAAGTTCAATTTATATGAAAATATGCAAAGATATGCATTTATACCAAAATATGCAAAAATAGGCAACTACAAATCAATGCCATTTTATTGCAAATTCATTGATTCGGATAGATATTTAATTTATGTTATGTTTACAATACTGAGTAAAAATATGCATTTTCATGAAAGTACTTGCCCTACTCATTACCTACTTTTTGAAACCTGAGGGAGATCTGTGCAGTTATTACTTTTTGAGATATCTTTATTTATGATAGAACACTTTTGTCAAATATAAACGATTTTCCCAATTTTCAAGACCCAATATTTCGGAAAGAAAAACTATACCAGAAGTTCAAAATTTTGGCAATATAATTTTTTTTTGTAATTCGATAGGGGTATGGTTAAAAATGCTCCTTTTTCGGTTGAATTGAGGCGTTTTAACTCATCTGAGAATTACAAATAAAATAATTGAATTACAACTGAATTGAAATTACATTTGTTTAGTTTAGTGGACTTTATTTGAAAATAGTGTTGGTTAAGGAAATTTATGGTGTGTAGCTTGGTACTCTTTTATTTTGAAAATTGAAGTTGTAATATAGTATCGAATATATGTGGGACATTCCATGTCAAATCGGACACTTTGAACATTTTTATACCCTCCAACCACAGTATGGGGGTATACTCGCTTTGTCATTCCGTTTGTAACGCATCGAAATATAGGTCGGGGACCCCATAAAGTACATATATTATTGATCCACAAGACATTCAATGAATGTCCAAAATAAAACAGCTAGACTCCTGAAGTTTGGCACAAATATGTATCATTGTCATAGGTAGGTTAAGTTCGTTAATGGGCAAAATCGGACTAGGGCGAAAAAAGTTCCCCCTTGAAAAACTAAACCAACCTCTGAAAAACAACAAATAACCGCAGTTTTCCTTAACCGCGGCTACGGTTAAAATGCAAGCGATTAACCGCGGTTAACGGTTAACCGCACTCTTTTAAAATTGTTTTATTTAATTATTTCTTTGATTAATAAAAATGTGTAATAGAAGTAGTACATTACTGATTTTATGTTAAATGTACACAGTGGAGGGTAAAACTTTTAGGTTTTGTTGGGAGAAAGTTTTAAAAAAAGTTTTTCGTCCCTATTAAAAAAAAAAAAACAAAAATATTAATCCAAAAAATAAAAATTAAATTCAATATATTTTTTTAATTGAAAAAGTATCAGCTTCTGAGACATTTTTTCTGTAGAAATAGATTCTGAGATATTTTTTCGATTGAACAATTTTCAGATTCTGAGAAATTTTATACTTCAAAAATTTTTATATTTATAGCCATAAATATCCTTATTTCTCTTAAGAAGAAGGTTCTGTTGCTGAGAAATTTTTTCTATAGCAAAATTCTCAGAATCTAAAATTTTTTTCTGTAGAAAACAGAAATTTGTTCTGTAGAAAAAGTCTCAGATTTAAAATATTCTTTCTCGGAGACATTTTTTAATAGAAAATTATACTCTGAGGCATATTTTCTAAAGAAAAAGTTTCAGACTATGAGGCATATTTTCATTAGACACTTCATCAGAATGTGAGATACTTATTCTAAAGAAAAACTTTGAGATTCTTAAATATTTTTGTTATAAAAAAAGTTTCATATCCTGAGGCATTTTTGGGGTTTATTCTTTGTTCCTTTTTTCATTGTTTTTTTCTAAAAAAAAACTCATTTGCCCTACAAATCTTACAAACAAATGAAATGAAATGAAATTTTTCTGCAAGAAAAATTAAAAAACCTGCATCTAGACCCAGTGGATTAAAAACTATAATTTTTTTTGGCCCGCCCCCTTTGTGGGCGTGGAATAAAAAAACACAAATAATGATAAAATTGTCTAATTTAAGGTAATATGTACATTAGGGTGCTCCAAAAAAATGAAGTTGTTAAATATTGACCGTAACTCCCCCTAGAAATATGCATTTGGGTGTAAAAATATGTTTTGCAAAATTATAGGGTAATCGGATGTGGGTAAGGCGTGCCGCATCGGCCCTGAAGTTTGAAAAACGGATTACAAGGGGAAAATATGACTTTTTTGTGATTTTCTCAATTTTTTTGGTATTTTGAGTTAATTTTGAATTCAAATAATTACTGAATTGTGATTTAGAGGTAATTGCCTATCTAATGAGGTATTAAAAATTGAAATCTGTTGAAAATCAGCCAAGTTATTACAACTTCCCCAGGCAACTAATGCGTGTCAGACCACTTAATCAAGTAATTCGAGCCCCATTTTTGAAATTTATTGAAATTATCTACTGTAAAAACATTTTTTTATTCTTCAAGTCCCAATGTAATATGAAAATATATATTTTTCATATTGCGTTTTGCTAACTTGTTTTAAATAAATGCTAAAGTGGTCTGAATTTTTCAAAACTATTTTCAAATCTCCAATTTTAAATTTTTATTTTTTTTGTTAAAGAAATTTTAAAAAATCGGCTATTGGAGTTTAAGGATTTGTTAAGCACATATAAAGGAATAAAAACCCCAAAAATTGTAGGGTTTGCTGTTTTCATTTGGCTATTACAGTGATGTAATTTCTGCGGATTTCGGGAAAGTAGTGATTTTTGGCCCTTTTTTAGCTTTTATTTATTTTTTTTGTTTTTTTTTACAAACTTGATATGTTTTGGACCGAATTATATCAACACGAGATAGAATACTTCAATTCGCAAAATTAGGGCGAAATTGAGATATAAAAAATTGCCCCTGTTAAGGGTCAAAGGTCAAATTTTAGAAAATTTTTAATTTTTAAACATCACTTTGTAACTTTTATAACTTTTATCGCGATGGGGAAGGTGGTCTCAACGTCCTCCACCGTACTTTAAAAAAAAATCCTGAAAAATTCTTAAAAGTGTTCTAGGTTGCGATTTTTATGTTTTAAAATTTAAATCTCATTTTTGTTAATGTGCGTACTCTTTTTTTTTTTTAATTTTTTTGTGGAAAACTTTTATCAATTCTGCAAATTTTTTGTCCAGTATGAAACTGAGTCCCATTTATTTTTATTTGGGACTCTTCCATTAAAAATTACATTTTTATAAAATTTCTCCAACTGTAATTTGTATGGGAACCCACATAGGGAGTAGGAATGTTTTGAAAAAAAAAACAATGTCAAAGTGCCCGAATTGACATGGAATGCCCTATGTATACCATGCACATAATAGTTAGCCTGTCACATACATAATCTAAAACAAATATACTGCCACTCTATTTTCATACATGACTCATCTAAAATTCATTGCGTACATATTTGAAAAAAAAACTTTCCAATTTTATGTTCCTTTAACAGGACACGCACTTTCTAGCGAAATAGGAAACCCATTTTCTAGGGGCGTAACTTTTCGGGTTTACTCACATGTTGTTGTGTTTATATTTACATGTTACTTAAAAGCTTGTTAGTCAATAGGAAAAAAATAATAATTTTAATTTTATCATTATTATATAGCAAGGACATTTCCCTGCAGGCGGTCCTTTACTACACGCACTTTATTGATGGTGGAGCTGCAGTACGTTGACGCTAACGCATAAATTGTATACATTCCATATATCAAACGGTGTGGCATGCTGTGATTACTGTTATTATAATGTAAAAGTAAACGTCAAGGAGTTAAACATATTATTAAGTTGTCTAAAAAGTGTGTACACAAAAATTATTAGAAAAGAATTACACACAGTATTTTTTTTGGAGTTTTTCAATTAGGAAAATTGTTTTTGAAAATTACTTTTAATTAGCAAACAAACAGGGCTGCCAGATAAGGCGATTTTTTTCATGGCAACCAAAAGGACAAAAAAAATCAATTTGGGATAACAAATCATTTTGATAAGGGTGTAAGTTGAAAAAATGCAGAAGAAAAATTCAATTTCTAAAAATTATAGACATTTCTGGTTTCAAAATACTCCAGTTAGCGTTATCGTCAACAGGATTTTAAATGTCAGTTTGTCTTGTTAATGGAAATTGTTTTTTTTTTTTTTAACACAGTTTTTAAAAAAGGACTTAAATGACCCCTTAGAATGAGCGTTAGAGGCTCAACTAAGAAAAGAAGCTACATATAATTATACTTAAGACATCTAAGAACATTACTTACACTGAAAGAATTATTGTTCATAATATCTATGAACATATTTCATAAAACCAAATTCATAGAATCTTTGAAACAATTCATTGGCTGAATGAATATTCATTAGTATTGTGAAATATTTCATAGAATTTTATTCATAGATTTTGTAAGATTCATAGAAAAAATTCATAGAAAAAAATGTTATTAATAATTTTTTAAAAATTAAAATAATGTTACAATAACACTGCGGAACACTAAAAAATAAACAAGAGTTACGACCATCATTTCTATATATTTCGGACATGCTGAATCGAATGGCGTACTCCGTTTTTCGATGTATGGTACAGTTTTCTTGCAAAATGTCGTTAAAGATTTGCTGATTTCAAGCCAGTTTTTCAACAAAAAAATTTGCAAAGTTAATGATTTATAAATTTTATGGCATGGAAAACAAAGATATGACTTGTAGCAATATTTCTTATGCAAATTTGGTTCAAAGCTTGTTATCTTAAGCCCTTAAATTCGCGAATTTCTTCATTTTTTAGGGTTTTCGCGAAATTAACAGCCAAATTGGTCTTTGATAAAAAACTTGCTTTTAGTGAATCAAAAAGGCATCCCTAACAATACGAATAGTGGACAAAAAACAGCTATGTTATATGGACCATCATGATGAAAATCGCGAAAAACCGTTTTTTTGTATATGCCATCATCACTTTACGAGATGATTTAAGACTCCATCTTTTAGTATATAATGTGGGATTCTTAAACAATTAACTGACCAAAAATTTAGCCAAAAAAGTTTTCATTTGCAAAAGTTATCTTAACAAAAACTATAATTATTGTAGGATTAACACTGAAATAATAGTTTTTGTTAAGATAACTTTTGCAAATGAAAACTTTTTTGGCCAAATTTTTGGTCAGTTAATTGTTTAAGAATCCCACATTATGTACTAAAAGATGGAGTCTTAAATCATCTCGTAAAGTGATGCTGGCATATACAAAAAAACGGTTTTTCGCGATTTTCATCATGATGGTCCATATAACATAGCTGTTTTTTGTCCACTATTTGTATTATTAGGGATGCCTTTTTGATTCACTAAAAGCAAGTTTTTAATCAAAGACCAACTTGGCGGTTAATTTCGCGAAAACCTCAAAAAATTAATAAATTCGCGAATTTAAGGGCTTAAGATGAAAAGCTTTAAACCAAATTGGCATAAGAAATATTGCTACAAGTCATACCTTTATTTTCCATGCCATACAATTTAAAAATCATTAACTTTGCAAATTTTTTTGTTGAAAAACTGGCTCGAAATCAGCAAATCTTTAACGTCATTTTGCAAGAAAACTGTACCATACATCGAAAAACGGAGTACGCCATTCAATTCAGCATGTCCGAAATATATAGAAATGATGGTCGTACCTCTTGTTTTCTAAAATAGTGGTCACTTTTGTCACGCAGTGTAATTAAATAATTTGAATAAATATATTAAAAAAATATAAAAAATATAAAAAAAACATAAAAAACGTAAAAAAAAAAAAAATATTGCTGCCCTGGCGGGATTCGAACCCAAGACCTACCGGCTGGGAAATTTATAATCGACGCCTTAGCTATCAGCGCCACCAAAGGAGGAAAACCTCGCCGGCTAACACTTAGTTTTGTAATGTTCGTTATTTTTTTTCTGCAAATACACAAACATTTTGTTTTCTACAAACATACACACAGATTTTGGCAGAGCATTGCGGCAGAGCATAATATTTTAAAGCAGAAAATGGATTTTAAGTGTTAAAACTTGTTTATTTACTTTAGCTCAGTGGTTAGAGACTTAGCTTCACAAACAGCTGGTATTGTGTTCGAATCTCGGTGGGGATCAGTTAAAAATAAATAAATTTTTAAAAACAGAATATTGTAAATAAATAAAAATAAAATAATGAAGTAAATAAAATTAAATTATAAAATAAATAAAAATAGAATTGAACAATAAAATTTTTTTTCCATAGCCTATGAACTTTTTCATAGGTATCTGGTTTCTATGAATTTGTTTCATAGATTCTATGAAGGGCATCATTGGCTCACTTCTAATGATTTTTTTCATAGAATCAATGTACGTTTTCATAGCCGTAATGAACAAAATTCTTTCAGTGTAGTTCTGAAGTATATTTACATCATTTATCTCAAATGCAATACGAACTCGTTAATATTTTGGCTGTGATCGCCATTTTAAAAGACAGATAGACGGAAAGACGGGCATCGCTAGAATGTCTTAGAATCGATCCATGTCAATAATATATATGGGGCATTCCAGGCCAAATCACTCACTTTTAGACCCGACCCCTTTCGATTTATTTTATTTTTGGATATGTTTTAGTTCTTATTAAATGTAACTTGGGCACCAAATTTCAGCCTTTTATTCCAAGATTGTGTTAAGTAATCAATTTTTCAAAATGGCGATTTTTTCAAAAAAATGGAAAAATTAAAATTTTCAATTAATTTTTACCAGTTAAAAATATAGATATCTTAAAAAAAGTTGGACAACGTTTTTTTTGGTATTTAAATGTAGTTTTAGAAAAAAATATTAAAAAAATTATTCAAAGTAATTATCACTTATTTTTTAACGTTTAAAAATTAAAATCGACTTTTTGAAAAAGTCCGAAACCTTCGATTTTTTTTTACAAACGTCCAAAAGTTCTACTCTTAATTACGCAACTTTTAAGCCATAATTTTTTTTTTCAAATTTTGAAAATTGCACCTTTTATTTTTTGACTCTGATTTATTTTATATGGTGCTCCAAAAAAACTAAATTGGTAGATACTGACCCTAACTTACCCTACATATATTCATTTCGAGGCAAAAATACGCCTCACAAAAATTAAGAACGATCGGACGTGGATAAGGTGTTCCGCATGGGCCTTGAAGTTTAGAAAACGGATTACAAGGAAAAATATGAATTTTTTTCTGTTTTCTCAATTTTTTTGGTATTTTAAGTTAAGTTTTAATTCAAGTGGTTACAGAATTATAATACGGAGTAAAATGCCTCTCTAATAAGGTACCAAAGACTGAAATCGGTTGAAAATCAGCCAAGTTATTACAACTTCCCCAGGCATCTGGCGATTTTGGAAATTCATTGAAATTTTCTACTGTAATAACATTTTTTTATTCTTCAAGTTCCAATGTAATTATATGACAAGTATTTTTCATATTGTGTTTTGCTAACATTTTTTAAATTAGTGCCAAAAATGCCTGCATTTTCAAAACCCTTTTGAAATCTCTATTTTAAAAAAAAAATTTTTTTTTTTGTTTTTAAATTTGGAAAAGCCAAAAAAATATTACACTGAAACATGAATAATGAAAAAATGTTATTACAGTAGAAAATTTCAATAAATTTAATAAAAGGGACTCGTATTTTTTAATCAAGTTGTATGGCACACGCTAGATGCCTGGGGAAGTTGTAATAACTTGGCTGATTTTCAACCGATTTTAGTTTTTAGTACCTTATTAGAAAGGCATTTTACTCCACATCATAATTCTGTAATCACTTGATTTAAAACTTAACTTAAAATACCAAAAAATTGCGAAAACAGAAAAAATTCATATTTTTCCTTGTAATCCTTTTTTTTAAACTTCAAGGACCATGATAAACGCCTTACACATGTCCGATCGTCCTAAATTTTTTTGAGACGTATATTTACCTCCAAATGAATATATTAAGGGTAAGTTAGGGTCAGTATCTACCAATTTTTTTTTTTTTTGGAGCTCCATATAAAATAAATCAGAGCCAAAACATAAAAGGTGCAATTTTAAAAATTAAAAAAAAAAAAATAGAAAGAATTGTGATCACATCTCGAGTTATGGCTTAAAAGTTGCGTAGAATTTTTATAGTTTTTACAAAAAAATCGAAGGTTTCGCCCTTTTTCAAAAAGTCGATTTTAATTTTTAAACGTCAAAAAATAAGTGATAATTACTTCGAATAATTTTTTCATATTTTTTTTCTAAAACTACATTTAAATACCAACAAAACGTTGTCCAACTTTTTTTAAAATATCTATATTTTTTAATGGTCAAAATTAATTAAAAATTTCAATTTTTTAATTTTTTGGAGAAAATCGCCATTTTGAAAAATTGTTTACTCAACACCATCTTGGAATAAAAGGCTGAAAATTGGTGTCCGAGTTGCATTTAATAAGTACTAAAACATATCCAAAAATAAAATAAATCGAAAGGGGTCGGGTCTAAAAGTGAGTGATTTGGCTTGGAATGCCCCATATACTTTTTGGGGTCCCAGACCGATATTTCGATGAGTTACAAACGGAATGACAAACTTATATATACACTCAGAAAAAAAATAAAAAATGGGAAATTAACTAAATCCAAGGAAAATTGATAATGATTTAGCTCCATTTTTGCCATGTATTCCTACTTTGTAGTCCATATTTTTCCTAAAAACAATTAAATTTAACAAAATAGTGGGAGAATCTGTAAATTATTTTGAAAAAAATGTTTCCAAAGTTTAAGTTAATTTTTTTTGAGTGTACCCTCAAACACTAACAAGGAAGGTCTTTCATAGGGCACCCCCGATTGTCCTGAAACGTGCATATTGGACAGAGGAGAGCAAGATAAGAGTTAGCGGTTTTTTTAGCTGCCCAATCTCTCATTTAGCGGGTCAAAGGGGAGGGGGAAAAAGGTTTTTTTTTTTTTTCGTTTTTTGAGAATTTTTTCCATTTCTTCAAAAGAAAGGACAGTTTATATTGAGATGTATATACGTATGACCACCAAAATCATATATAATAATCGCTTTCAAAATTAAGCTGACCCGTGTTTTTGCGTTTGGCGAAATTCGTGTTAGTTCGGCTTTTATTCGGATTTTTCCGAGAGCCCATATTTTTTTCATAAGGTGGCAACCCATTTTTAAATTTGAGATTAGACAGCTAAAGAAAACATTCCAATATTTAAGTTTCAGGACAATCGGTAGGTGCCCTGTGAAAGACCTTCCTTGTAAGTGGAGGGTATAAAAATGAAAGGAAAGAATGCTACAATTGGCGCTAAAAAGACACATGATTTCACTGCATCTTAGCGCTTTTCAGTGCTACCAAATAACTCTCTAAACTGTGACATCGTCTTTGGGAATCAGGCATTGATTCAGGTAGTTTGGATGCACTCCTTGACTCGGAATTCCTTTCCAAAAGCTGCTGCCACTTCAGCAAAATTTCTGTTGAGTACCGTATGGTGCTGAGTAACGTATCGTATATAACAGTGTTCTTACTTCCCGTTTTATTTATTTTTGTATTTTATATACAATATAGTTTTAATTTTAGTATCGTTGTAATAAAAATAACTACAGTGGCCAACAAATGTTTACGTACGATTACATAGGAGATGTAATTCGTTAACGACAAAGTAAACAATATTAGACCAAATTATTATCAAATAGTTATTTTTATAAAAACTGTTGTGTAGGTAATTTATCAAACTTTAATTTATTTAATTTATCAAGCTTTAAAGGCGTCCAGACAGAGTTAATATAAAATGTGCTACGAGGGTCGAAATGGAAATTGAAATTATTGATAGACCTTTTTTTAGAAAATTTTATAAAAATATTTTTCTTGATTCGTTCGAAAAGATAGTTGATAAATGAACATAAGCCAGTGGACCATTTTTTTAAATTTTTAATGTTTAATCTTGGAAAAAATGAAACTAAAAATATTAAAAACAATTTCGAACCTCGTAGCACATTTAATATTTAGTCAATCTGGACGCTATTAAGCTTAAATTTAAGCTTGGTAAATTCTGTGGCCAAAAAGGAATAAGTGCATAAGTGTTTTTATACTACTTTTCAGGAGAGCATTTTTAAGTTTAAATTTTAAATACCGAATCTGGGTTTAAAAATTTGAACATTTTGGGCGTGTAAATATCTTTTTTTTTTTTTTTTTAACAAATTTTCTTTTTTATTGAATCTTTCCCTTAAGGAATTTACAATAAGTGAACAAATCTTAAATCTATTTTCTTAATGGTTAACTGCCAGCGCAGTCAAGCCAATTTTTGTGAGCAGGAGTGTATAAATATGTTAGCTTCGAGCAATGTCCAGGGTGTCTAATCTTCTTAGACGTTGATGCCCTGGATATGTAAGTAAATTTTGAGCTAAGCGGTTAGGATGAGCGGTTAGTTTAGATACGTATTTGATACTATGCGTTTTAATTTCGTCACGGACTACTGGGATATTGAGATCTTTGTGGATATAAGAATTACGTATGAACCATGGGGCACCAGTGATAAATCTTAATAGTTTTGATTGTCTTCTTTGTAGTTTGTCTATGTTCGAGGCTGAGGCTGTTCCCCAGATTTGAATACCGTATGTCCAAATGGGTTTTATTATGACTTTATATATAAGCACTTTAAAGTCCAAACGAAGAGTAGAGTATTTATTAAGAAGCCAAGTTTTAGATTAATTTGAATGATTTTAGAATCTATGTGATGTGCCCAACACAGAAAAAAATAAAAAAAAAATTTGAGTAAATTTTTAATACTATTGAGTAAAAAATTACTCAATTTTCCACCAGTAAACGATTTAATAGTATTGAGTAAACTTTTAATAAAAAATTATTAAATGCTTAATAAAAAATTTGAGTAAATTATTAATTCACACAATTAAATCTTTACTTAAAATTTTTTAATATTTTTAAGTAACTTTTTAATTGTGTCAAGTAAAAATTTACTCAAAATGTATCAAATTATTTTTTTAAAAAGTTTAATTGTGTCAAGTAAAAATTTACACAAAATGTATCAAATTATTTTTTTAAAAAGTTTAAAAAGTTTCTAATTTTTTTTCCAAAAAAATTGCTTTTACAAACTTTACCAAATATACTTATGTCTTCAAGACAAAGTAAAATTTTATAAAGATGATTTCAAACTTTCATATACATATACAAAAAACAATAAACTAAATGAGAATTCAAAACACCAAGAGAAAAAAAAATAAATAAAAAAAAATATTAAATTTGTATTAAATTATTTACTCAAATTTTATTTTCAATTTTTGAGTAAATTTTTAATTGCGTCAATTAAAAAATTACTCAAATTTTTTTTTAAAAATTAAACAAGTGATTACTCAAATTTGTTTCCTCCATATTTTTTTCTGTGAAGTAAGACGTCGATCTAGGTGCATTCCGAGATACTTAACATGATTTTGATGTGGTACTACAGTGTTATTAATGGTAAGATTGGGGCAATTTTCCCTTTTAAGAGTAAAGGTTACGTGAACACATTTTGAAGCATTCACTTTTATTTTCCATTCGTCGAGCCATTTTTCTACATTGTGAATGTGAGACTGCAATATCTCAAGCATTATTATCGACACAATCTTCGCTACTTTTAAAGTTGATATATATCAGGACAACGGAGATATCGGGGGAAATCCATTGATGTTGTTATTGCGTTTTGCAAAATTACATTTTAATCCAAGCATATGTCGAGATATGCAGTTATGTATCCCTATAAAATACATTTAGCGTCTGCAACGATTGCTGATTTTAAAATAAGGAATAAAAACATAACTCACAATCAGATATGCTGTTACGATTTTTATTTTTCCTTTAAAAAAAAATGAGTTGTGGAGTTCTGAAATCAATATCTCAAAAAGTAATGGTCCGATTTTCATAAAAATTTGATACAATACGAAAATGGACAAGGAGATTCCGAAAATGCAAAAACACGTTTTGGACATAACTCGACTTATGTTGTTATGGGTTTTTGCCACAGAATTATCTACACATCGCTTTTTACAAAAATACTTATTTATAATAATTAGATCTTTTTTTAACTTTTTCGTTAACGAATTACATCTCCTATATAGTCGTACGTAGACATTTGTCGGCCACTGTAAATACTAACGGTATAAGTATATACTAATATTGACGTATTTTTAATGTTGCATGCAGACTAAAAATGTCGAAGTTAAAACTAAATTTGATAATTGCATGTATTGAAATTTACATTTTATGTTAATCTCATTTTATTTTAAACTCCAAACTAATGACGAAATGTGAGACGAACAAAAGAAAAAATGAATAAAATAAGAAACAAAAAAAAAAAAAAAACGTGACCTACAGAAGATTTATTTAAGGTTTACTCTGGAAATTTAAGAAACATCACATTTAAACAGAATAAAACAACGAAAATAAAACAAAATCTTAGTTAGCAACAACGACAGTTACTGAAAATAATAAAATTGGACTTTTTTCAGTCAGTATGAATACTGTAAACAAATAAATATGTAACTCTATACACTGTATGAATGTATACATTAGAGTAGATCGAATAAAACAAATATTAAATCAGAACAGTGCACTCGTCTGATATGAGATCTGAATGGAATCCGAATATCAATTGTTCGTGTTAGGTTAGGTTAGGTTGTAATTGGTTTCTAATGTTTTACGTTCGCACACATAGACTCTGAGGTGTGTTGTGATACCACGGGACTGTAATAGGTTCCCCGATTAGTCCCTGCGGTTAAACCACACTCAGAAAAAAAACTAACTAAAAAATGGGAAAATTAACTAAATCCAAGGAAAATTGTCCATATTTTTCCTAAAAATAAGGACCAATGTGAACTAGAAAGTGGGAAAAAATTTCCCATTTTTTAGTTTAAAAACATTTCTGATGCGGACATTTTTCCTAAAAATTAGTTAATTACATATTTTTTACTGGTTTATTTATAGAATAGCATGTGAATACACACAGAATTCTCATTATGTATATTTTTCATTTTAAATATAAAAAAACGTTTGTTTCTTATGGTCAAGTAATAAATTTCATTAGTTTTTAAAGTTAAATTACAATGGAAATTACTATGGGAAAAACACGCCAAAGCCAAGGCCTTTGTTGTGATTAAAATATTATTTTTTCCCTAACACATACATGTGTAGAAAAAAATGTAAACATTAAATTTATTACTTGTTATACAAGACCAAACTATCTTTTTTATGTACTACAAATAATAAACAAAATGTGAACTACAAGCAAGCATGAAAAAAAAATAAATCAACAAAACAATTTCAAGTTATGAAAAATTTACTAAACTTGTGGAAAAAACTTCCTCAAATTAAAGAAGATAAATATGATGAACTAATTGGTAGGAAATTATGTCCTAAAACTGAATTTTTTGAACTAAATTTTGCTTTTAGAAATATGTCTTAAAAATCAATTATTTAGGGAAAATTAATTTGACGGGAAGAATTTCTTCCATGTATTTGGGAATTCTATTTAAGGAAAATTATGGCCTATTTAACAGTCCATGAACTAAAATTTTTTCCTAAAAGTTGGGAAAATTTCCCTAATTTTAGTTAAATTTAACTAAATTGTGGGAAAATTTATAAACTATTTTGAAGAAAATTTTTCCAAAGTTTAAGTTAATGTATTTTTTTGAGTGCAATTTGAGCTTCTTATAAAGCTCCTAAGATATTGAATTTTGACTTCCGACAAATCAGAAAGATCGTGCAGATCCCTAGATCCGTGTGAATCAAGTTACTGACCAGAAAGTTCAGGGCAGTGGCAGTTTCCAACTCCTCCCCATCCATGCAGTTCCGGCAAAATTCATTTAACGGTACATTTAACCGCTTTGCGTGCGTTCCTACAAAACAGTGTCTGGAAATTACAGCAAACACCGTCGAAATCTCGAAATCTTAGAAGCGATATCAGCTCACTTGCGTGCTTGTGGTTGCAATTACAGCAACCACTGTCGAAATTTCTCCTCTTAGAAGTGATAAGAGATTAAGTGATTAAGAGAATGCAAAATTCGTCGTGTAGTTTCACACGTCCATCCATGTGCCAATCTCTGATTAGTCTCCGTGGCGGAACAATGCCGTAGATTTAGCTTGCATGTTTCTAGAGGCAAGGTAATTAGCAATTCCCTGGAATGTCTCTGTGCCCTGGGACCCATATGAGTCGTATATCAAACTCCTTGGCCACCTTATTAAAAGACGTGCGGCAGTCAACGGTAGATCTGGCTTTCAGAAACATTAACTCCAAGATCTTTACCGCGTCTTAACTTTCACAATAAATGTTGACTGCGGTTGTAGACAAGAGACTACACCTCAAACAGTCAGTCACTTCCTTAAGTGCTAGCATCTCTGCCTGGTAAGCACTACAATGGTTTGGCAATCTTTGAGACAGGCTCAACCCAAGCTCTTCCGAACAGACTCCAAATCCCACTTGTTCGTGTAGCTTCCATCCATTTGTGTAAAAGTTTGTGGAGTCTCCACTGTCCGGAATGCCCCTTATCCAAGACTCCCTGGTATCATAAAGCCTCATAGAGCCTCATAGAGCACAGTGCACATTTTGTGGTATTGTTATCTTTTTCTAGATATTTCTATGTCTACAATCGCTGTTCTTCCATTGCATTGTACTATTCAGTCAAATTTCCGACGTAACCGCATTCTGCCTACCTAATATGTCCAATACTATTAGCTGAAAGAGGATTTCTAATGCAGTCGTGGTGTAGAACGATGAGCACCAGTGATAAAGCAGTGCCAGATTTCAAAAAAAGTGGCGAAAGAATACCTCCCTGTAGTGTGCTCCTATTGACAAATCGAGATATGACAGAAGTTCCCAATTCAGACGTTATACGTCTATTTTCAAGTAGATTGTCGTCCCACCTTTCACTCCCAAAACAGACAATGCTACATTTATCAAGGGATGATATTATTAAAAGCGCCCTCTATATCAAGAAAGACCACCATAGTGTACTCCTTTACCGAAAGCGATCTCTCGATGATACCAACAAGCTCATGAAGAGCTGTTTCCGTTGATCTAACCTTGTATATATACAATGTATACATGTTGCCTAGTCGAAAGCAACCTCGGGCCAATCACTCTACGCAAATATCATATGATAATATCAATGTGAGGAACTGTGAGGGAGTTTTTCCCAGCCGTCGGAATAAAAACGACTCTGGCATTCCTCCATTGTAAAGGAATATACGACCAGTTTATGTAAGCTGTGTAGAGATAATACAGCCAAGTGGCTACATAGTCCGGCACTTGCTGCATCTCAGCCGGAATTATACCGTCAGGTCTAGAGGATTTATAGGGACTGAAGCTTTTAATCGCCCATATTAATGTTGGCATATTTATTATTTCCGATAGAATTTCAGATACACCTCAAGAAATTTCAGTGTTGTGTCTGGTGGAGGGGACTACTATAGCTGTCGATAAATTATTAAGTTGCATAAATATTGCAAGTTATATCGATGTTTTTGGTTTATTTAGTTCACTCTAATACATGTACAAAAACAAACTCAACCCATACAATTATTAAATAAACGTCACGAAGTTTATGCCAGAAAATATAAAACGTCAGTGATTACCCTCCCCCCCCCCTCTCACATATAAACATTCAAACTAACCTTTTCCATATGAATTCAGCAGCAAATAATAAAAATAATGACAAAATGGCAGCACTTGGTAACAAGCCATACAAATTCAACAATAATTTAAAACAGTCGTACTCATTGCACCGTTTTCAATGTTATTCAAAAATGTGAATTATTTTTTTTTAACATGATAATGTTTTTAGGCTGGTGTCTAATTTTAAAAAAGTTGCAGGACGCCACCTCAGTTTGACTATATAAGCTAACAATTAACGAAAAAGAAACCAAGAATTACTATTTTCATTTCTTAAAACCAAAAATTTTAATAACTTGGGTTTGTAACTTGGATAATAATTCACCTCGTGGTGAATAAAACCGTTTTTCACCAGCTGGTGAATAAAAAGTACATAATTATTTTTCAACAATTTTTTTTTTTCATCAATTTGTTTTTTTTTTCATCAACTTTTTTTCCATTAATTTTTTTTTTTTTTTAAATTTTTTTTCATCAAATTTTTTTTGTTTTTTCTCATCAAATTTATTTTTTCATCGTTTTTTTTTTTATCAAATTTTTTTTTCATCAATTTTTTTTTCATCAAATTTTTTTTATAATTATACCCTACACCACACTGTGGTACAGGGTATAATGAGTTTGTGCTGATGTTTGTAACTACCCGAAATATTGGTCCTAGACCCACTTTTAAGTATACCGATCGACTTAGAATCACTTTTTGAGTCGATTTAGCGATGTCCGTCCGTCCGTCCGTCTGTCCGTCCGTCCGTCCGTCTGTCTGTCCATGTAAACGGTGTAAACACGATACAGGTCGCAATTTTTAACCAATTGACTTGAAATTTGAAACTTAAGCCTCTTTTGGCCCAAGGACGAAGCCTATTGAAATTGGGAAAAATCGGTCCATATTTAGACCTAGCCCCCATACAAAGGTCCTCTTTAGTTTTGGCTCAAATGACTCTAATAGCTGCAATTTAATAGGTATCTTTTCGAAATTTGGCAGGTAATTATGTTTCATCCACACAAATCATCATTCCGAATTTCAAAGAAATCGGACCAGCTCTTCTTGTAGCCCCCATACAAACCACCTTCCCGATTTTCACATAAATCTGTCAAATTTCATGAAAATAGAAAATATTTAATTAAAATTCTGTTTGTGTATGTTAAACGAGTACTTTAATAACCTTATCAAATCTGGTTATCATCGGACCATTTTTGGACTTAGGTCCCTTGTGAAAGTTTCGCCCGATATTCAGTTGAAACGGTTTATTGTCAACAAAAGAAGCCTATTTCACTCAAATTTGATTTGTGAGTGCTTTTCACACTTATTAAAGATTTGACAGAATATAGATCTAATCAGTCCATGTTTGAACTTGTGACCCATTTTCCGGGAAACTCTGGTGTAGGGTATTTTATGGTCGGTCTTGACCGACTATAATTTCCTTACTTGTTTTTTTTTGTCAAATTGTTTTTTTCATCAAAAAATTTTTTTTTTCATAAATTTTTTTGTTTTTTCATAAATTTTTTTTTTCATCAAATTTTTTTTCATTAATTTTTTTTTTCATCAAATTTTTTATTATAAATTTTTTTCTCACCAAAAAAAATTTTTTTTTTTTTTATCATATTTTTTCATCAATTTTTTTTCATTAAATTTTTTTCATCAAATTTTTTTATCAAATTTTTTATTATAAATTTTTTTCTCACCAAAAAAAAATTTTTTTTATATCAAAAAATTTTTCTTTTCATCAAAAAAAATCATCAAAAACTTTTTTTCATCAAAATTTTTTTCACCAAAAATTTTGGGTTCATTAAATTTTTTATACCCTCCAACTACAGTATGGGGGTATACTCACTTTGTCATTCCGTATGTAACGCATCGAAATATCGGTCGGGGACCCCATAAAGTATATATATTATTGATCAGTGATCGATTCTAAGACATTCTAGCGATGTCCGTCCGTCCGTCCGTCTGTCTGTCCGTCCGTCCGTCCGTCTGTAGTTAACACGATGCAGTCCAAAATAAAAGAGCTAGACACCTCAAGTTTGGCACAAATATGTCTTGTGTTCCTAGGCAGGTTAAGTTCGGAAATTGGCCAAATCGGACCAGGGGGAAAAAAGTTCCCCCTTGAAGAGCTAAACCAACCTCTAAAAAAAATACACTTTTTTACATGTTTTTTTGTATTTTTGTTAAGTAAATGAAACATTTGGTATATTTATCACGATGGGAAGGTGCTCTCAACGTCCCCCGCTGACCTTATCAACCCCCCCCCCCACCCCCAAAAAAAAAATATACGCCCCTGACAAATTTTTGTTTTAATTTTTTTTTTACATTTTGGAGGGTATAAAAGATTCGGCACAGCCGAATTTAACACTCTCACTTGTTTTAGGGTCAGTCTTAGTGAAATCAATCAAAAATAGCTAAAAATTTTCGTGACCCCCTCCGATTTTGATGAAATTTGGTGTAGTTGTAAAACTAAGTGATAAACTAATGCACACTTATTTTCAGCCCTCTAAGTAAACAGTGGGCGAAAACACGGAGGGTCAAAATTTCCCCCAAAATCTCCCAGTCGCGACACTTTGCACCGTAAAAACTTAATATCGTTGGTTCTATTATAGCTAGAAAGCCCATTTTTGATTTGTTTTGAAGCTTATAATATGCTCTACAAGACCTACCATAACCAAAAAATTTTCGAAAAAAAATAAGGGTTACCTCCCTTATTTTTAGGTCGAGATATACGGAGGAGAAAATGGGGAGGATGGTATCCCCCGATTTTTTTTTTACTTGACAATCTTATAGAAAAAGTCCTAAGGAATATATTCTAAAATTTTTAAGTTGGGACAACAATGGGATCGCTCAAAATCAAAATTTTTCACAATTTTCCTTAAAATCTCCAAATCGCAACACTCTTTAACCTTAAAAATTTAATATCATATGTGCTATTGTAGCTACAGAGTCCATTTTTGTTTGTTTTAAAGCTTATAGTACGCTCTACAATACCTACCTTAACCAAAAAATTTTATAAAAAAAGGAAGGGTGCTCTCCTTATTTAACGGTCGTGGCAAAGGGTGGAGGAAATGGGGGGAAAGTATCCCCCGATTTTTTTTTTACTTGGGATTCTCAAAGTGCAAGTCCTAATGAATATAGTCTACAATTTTTATGTTGGGACAACAATGGGATCGACCAAAATCAAAATTTTCAAAATTTTCCCCCAAAATCATCAAATCGCGACATTTTTGCGCCTCCCATTGGAGTCCCAAGATAAATATTTCAGGATATGCTCTCTAGAACTTACTCTTAAAAAAAAACAAGGTAAAAAAAAAATTGGGGGATACTATCCCCCGATTTCCCCCACCCCTTGCCACGATCTTATAATACAAGAGGCACCCCTAATTTTTTTTTATTTTTTTTTTGTAATAGTAATATTGTAGGGCATATTAAAAGCTTCAAAATAAACCAAAAATGGACTCTGTAGCTACAATACAGTCCACGATATTAAATTTGTAATGGGCAAGAGTGTCGCGATTTGGAGATTTTGGGGGAAATTGTGAAAAATTTTGATTTTGGTCGATCTGATTGTTGTATCAACATAAAAATTTTAGGATATGTTCACTAGGACTTGCACTTTGAGAATACCAAGTAAAAAAAAAATCGGGGGATACTTTTCCCTCATTTCCTCCACCCTTTGCAACGACCTTTAAATAAGGAGAGCACCCTTCCTTTTTTTCTAAAATTTTTTGGTTAAGGTAGGTATTGTAGAGCGTACTATACACTCAAAATAATTACTCTGTAAAATACTCTGTAAAATGACTGTAATCTCAATTCAACAGATATTTGACAGAGTTTAAAGAAAATACTTTGTATTTTGTTGTGACAGAAAAACAAAGTTTCCTCTGTTATATTACTTTTTACTTTGTAATCTTAATTTTACAGATAATTAACAGAGTTTTCTGCTGAAATACAGATTTAAGCAAAATACTTCGTATTATTTATAACCAAAAAAGTTTTCTGTTTTGAGTTGTTTTTGTTACCAAACATCAAAATTTTATCTGTATATTTTTTTTTTGAGAAAAAGTTGAAAAAGTAGCAACAAAAATTTACAAAATTTTTTTTAGAAATCTTTTAAAAATTTTACAAAATAACATGCATTTAACTAAACTCTGTAAATTTACAGAATTTTTCTGTAAATTTTTTTCTGCATCAAATGCATTTTACAAATATATGTAAATTTACATAGTTTTTTTTTGCTAAATGGTGGTTTATTTAACCAATATTTTACTAGAAACTCTGTAAATTAACAGTTTTTTTGTCCAAATCATTTTACAGAGTTTTAAAGTCAATTTACAAAGTTTTCTCTGTCAAAAAGCTTTCATATTTAACCAATATTTTACTATAAACTCTGTAAATTAACAGTTCTTTTTTTTTGTCAAAATCATTTTACAGAGTTTTTTAGTAAAATTACAAAGAAATGTTGTTAGCTGGAAAAGTATGGTGTACTCTGTTAAATTAGCAGAGTTTTTCTGTAATTTAACAGAGTTATTATTTTGAGTGTAAGCTTTAAAACAAAAATGGACTCTGTAGCTACAATAGCACATATGATATTAAATTTTTAAGGTTCAAGAGTGTTGCGATTTGGAGATTTTAGGGGAAATTGTGTAAAATTTTGATTTTGAGTGATCCCATTGTTGTCCCAACTTAAAAATTTTAGAATATATTCTTTAGGACTTTCTCTATAAGATTATCAAGTAAAAAAAAAATCGGGGGATACCATCCTCCCCATTTTCTCCTCCCTTTATCACGACCTTAAAATAAGGGAGGTAACCCTTATTTTTTTTCCGAAAATTTTTTGGTTATGGTAGGTCTTATAGAGCATATTATGAGCTTCAAAACAAACCAAAAATGGGCTTTCTAGCTATAATAGAACCAACGATATTAAGTTTTTACGGTGTAAAGTGTCGCGACTGGGAGATTTTGGGGAAAATTTTGACCCTCCGTATTTTCGGCCCCTGTTGACTTAGAGGGCTGAAAATTTGCATTTGTTAGTTTTTTACGTAGTGTAAGAACTTAACCAAATTTCATCAATATCGGAGGGGGTCAAGAATATTCATGATTGATTTCACTAATAATGACCCTTTAACATAATTTTGTTTTTCGTGAAAAAAAAATATTTTTTTTTTTACCAAAACTACTTTTTCACCAAGTCTAAACTTTTCGCATAAAAAAATTTCCATTTGTTTATCAAATGTACATAAAACAAGTGAGAGTGTTATATTCTTTGGTGCCGAATCTTTTATACTCTCCAAAATATAAAAACACTTTTTTGCACTCACTTACGAAATGTACAGCTCTTTTGGTTTTTTAATGGGGTCCTCAACTGATATTTCAATTCGTTTTGCATGGAATAGCAAAGTAATATAACATTATTTTTTCTAAAAAAAAATTTGCTTTGGCAAGTACACCCAAATCTTCCGCAAAACATTATCATGATTTAATGTTTTGATCAAGAGTACAAAATTCGCAGACATTTTTTAATTTTATGTGTATAATTTTAATTTTGTAATTGTATTTTTGGGATTGAAACCATTAAATTGTTACCACTTCAACTTAACATAAGGCCTATATTCATTTAACGATAATCCTACGTCAATATTAGTCATGTATCTGTTTAGAAACTTCGCATTCGGTGGCAATAATTGCAACATCTCACAACTCATAACAAAATTTATGATAATAACTTCTCCACACGGCAAGCTTTTGCGATGTTTAGGCTGTACTTTAGTGTCGACGAAAAGTGTAAGGGCAGTTCGATTTCTACAAGATTAAATGTCACAAAACTCTTAACAGCGAAATCGTAGCTGCTCACATTCGCGACATAACGCGAATTTAGTGTTTTTGTATTTTTAACAATTTTGACATTGAAGTTTTTTAAATATTTTCAAAAACTGAGTATACAGTTTTAATTGTACTTATTTAAAGGTCACAAAACAGTAAACATCAAAGCCTATCTTCTTAAGTTCGCGATAAATCCCGAAATTAAGTTTTTGTTGTTTTAGTTTTCGTTTTTTATCTTTAGATAGGTTTCTTTAAAATTTCGTAAAAATATAGTATGCAGTTGTATTTGTGGTTAATCAAAGGTCACACAGCTGTTGATATCGAAATTGTAGGTGTTAAATTTCGCGAGATATCGCGTAATTATATATTTTTTTTTTTATTATTTATTTATATTTTAAAACCGGGCCTTTAGAAATAATAAAAAAAGTGGTATGCAGTTTGATTTGAGCATGTTGGAAGAAATTAAAACTGCCCACAAAAAAATTATAGCTGCTCACTTTCGCGAGAAATAACGAAAAACGGCTTTTTATGGGTATTTCTTGTTGTGATTAAAAAAAGAAATTTCTTTAACATTGTTGAAAAACCCGAAATTCACTTTGAATTGCTATTGATCAAAGGTCATAAGGCTGTTTACATTTAAATTCTAGCTGCTCAATTCATCGAGATATCGCTAAAAAACTCGCTTAACTACTATTTATTCATCACTGTGTGTTATTTTTGGTCTGTAAAAACATTTACTTCAATTAACGACAAAAATGTGGTATGCAGTTTGAATTCGAGGTTATTTAAGTTGACAAAACGGCAAGCATAAAAATTATAGATGATCAATTTCCCGAGAAATTGCAAAATTACTGTTCAAGCTTTTTTATTAATTAATTTATTTTTTTTTTAGTGTCGAAAATAAAGGAAAAAAATCAAGAAACGACAAATATATGGTACACACAAAAAATAATTGCCTAAAAAATTTCAATTAAATCTATTGATCAAAAAATTTAAATAAGTCAATTATTGTGTTGATCAACATTTTTGTTATTTTCTTTAACTATCAAATTACAAATTTTCAACATACCAGATTTTTTTTCGCTTCAATTTATTTGAATACATTAATTCAAAAATATACTTTATACTACGGTTTTACTTTTTTTTATTGTCGGCAACATATTGGAAAGCAAAAAATATGAATTTCTTCATAATTTTTCCATAAGTGTGAAATTCATTTGTTAAATCAATCATTATTTTAATTGACTTTAAATAAAAAATCAATCAAATTTTTTATCAAAATCGAAAAAATGATTAATTGAAATAAAAATCAATTAATCACCTACAATTTGATGATTGATATAACAATTTTCTTTATCGGAGGAGTTTCAATTAAAAAATTAATTGAATCCGCGTTTTTGTTGATTGACTTTCGTTTTCAATTCTTTCTGTGCATGCAGTTTAAATTTTACGTTGTTAAAGGTGATAAAACTGCTCAAATCAGTATCTTGACTGCTAATTTACGCGAAAAATAAAATTTTTTCCATTTTTTTTTAATTTTGAGATTTCTCGCGAAATTGAGAAGATATGATTTCGATGTTAACTGTTTTGTGACCTGTAAATAAGTAGAATTAAACTGTATACACAGTTTTTAAAGATATTTATAAAACTTCATTTTCAAAATTTTAGAAAATACAAAAACACTAATTTCGCGATATCTCGCGAATGCGAGCAGCTACGATTTCGCTTTTAACAGTTTTGTGACATTTAATCAAG
The DNA here is from genome assembly GCA_963921195.1 of Pegoplata infirma. Classification (NCBI taxonomy): domain Eukaryota; kingdom Metazoa; phylum Arthropoda; class Insecta; order Diptera; family Anthomyiidae; genus Pegoplata; species Pegoplata infirma. The sequence goes on from OY992539.1 coordinate 171,246,109, forward strand.
TAGAAATCGAACCGCATTTACACTTTTCGTCGACACTAAAGTTCAACCTAAACATCGCTGAGGCTCACCATGTCTATAGGACTGGGTTGAATGAAAAATGTATTGAATACAAAGATTTTCAATAAGAAATATGTCTTACAAATAAAAAATATTTGAGAATCTAAGACTTTTTCTAAAAATTTCTGTCTATAAAAAAAATTCTCAGAATCTAGGAAATCGCCTCAAAAATGTTAAAAATCAATAAATTCTTTAATTTCTGTAATCTCAGTTTAAAAGAAAATTCAGTAGCAGAATCTAAAAATTTTTCAATAACAAAAATTTCATAATTTCTAAAATCTTTTCTGTACGAAATGCCTCAGAACCTCAGCATTTTTCTATTGAAATAATGTCTCAAAATCATAAAATTCCTATTTAAGCAAATGACTCAAAAACAAATTTCAAAATCAGGAAGCTTTTTTGGGAAAATCAAGTCCCAAATCTGATATAATTTCTATTGGAAAATTATTTCAGGATCAGGGTCTTTTGCTATTAAAAAAGGTTCTTAAACCTTTGCTATTGGAATACATTTTTTTAAATTTGAGGTTTAAATCACACCTGAGAAATTGTGTAAAAAAATACCCCCCCCCCCCCCCCCCCCCCCTCTCAAACACAAGAGCTGTATCCGCGCCTGCTTTAATCTGATACCAAATATGTTTTTAGTAAATAGGGGTAAATCGTAAAAAACTATAAAAGGTAAAAAAAAAAACTAAAAAAGGTATATAGTATATCTTTTTCATTTTTGTATGGAAAAAATTTAGCAAAATTTAAAAAAAAAATATATTTAAAATAGAAGCCCTTTGTATCCCATTGAAGTGATGACAGAATTTGTTTGTAAAAATATCGTACTTTAACAATATGTTAACTAAAAAAATCAAAAGAGGTAAAAGTTGACGAAAATGCGTTAAAAAATGCATTTGCATTTAGAATGCATTTTTTAATGACACATTTTTTTAGGTTAGAGCAGTGTTGCCAATAGTAGGGGGAAATCCCTACAAATAGGTTTTTTTTTATAAAAAACGATAGCGTAGGGGAAAAGGGACAGATTTTTGTTGATCAAAATGTAGGTATTTTGTTGATCAAAATGTAGGTATTTTGATGATTTAGGTACTTTTTAAAAAATAAATAATATTTTTAATATTAAACGTTTGACAAAGAACAAATGGTACCAAATATTTTGTTTTTAAAATTGGCAACATTATTAAAGACCTTTAAGTTGTTCACCGGTGAAAAAATGTTTCAAAATATAAATTTGTAGCAAAAATTTGAGTGTAACACGTTTGGTTATGTTTTGATCTTCAGCTGTTTTAAACTACAAAAAAAAATAAATTGAATTTAGCTTTTTCTGTATATTTATCTAAATTAATAAATGTTTACTTGCGTGATTTTATTTCGAAACAGAATACCTCATTAGAGAATTTTTTTACTTTTTGTAAAGCAAGTTTAAATATTATGTTTTTTGACAGAGTTTGACAGCTTTTCATATCAAAACCGAACAACTTACTTTCCTAAAGTAGTTGAGGTTTATCTTTTTAAATTTTTACAAAAAAAAAATAAAATCTTGAAAAATATTCTATGTTAATTAGAAAAAGAAAAATGTCCTCGAGCTAGAATAACCCTACTCACAATCTAATATTTTAATATTCGAATAAAGTCATTTTTATTTTTTAATAAAAATTAATCAGAATTTGAACAAAATTTGTATTATTAACTTCGTTTAAATTTAAAACTCGCTTTAGTATTTTAACTTTTATTTAAAATTAAATGTACAAAAACTAAATAAAATTTTTTATTTTAAAAATTTCAGCTGCTAAAACGTAGGGATAAATGTAGGGATTTTTTTTGAAAAATGTAGGGAGAAAAGGGATTTTTTTTAATATGTGTAGGTTTTTTTCTTTTAACCCTTTCACTCCCCTTGTACACTACAGTGTACACATCTTTAAAAATTCATTAAAAATTAACCGTACAACATTTTTGTGTTTTGTTTTGACAAGATTGATCATTGAAAGGTTATCTTTACGATAGATGTGCTCGGAAAAATAAATTTGCATTCCGGTGGATTCTACACGCAATATTTGGTGGCAAACTGAAAATTTTTCAAATAACGTAAAAAAATTGCAAAACAAAATAAACGTTAAAAAGTTCTCAAAAATCGAATAATAATCGTACAAGCTTTCTTAAAAGCGGATTTTGTAGAACTTTTCGATACGAAAAATACAAAATTCGAATTTGGGAAAAATGTTTACCCGTTCGGGAGATATTGCATGTGAAAGCTTCAAGTTTGGTTGGATATACCTCCACTAGAGGGCGCGGTAGACCAACGAAATCAACAAAAAGCTTTTACTTTGCATAGATCTACATTTTCACAAATTTTGGTCAAGAAATTACTAGCCAAAAAAAGTCGGTAGTGAAAGGGTTAAAAAAATGGCAACACTGGGTTAGAGGACTTTAGCTTTTAATTTCAATTTTGATTATAAAAATCCGATATTTACGCACAGTGAGTGAGCCTCAGCGATGTTTAGGTTCAGCTTTAGTGTCGACGAAAAGTGTAAACGCAGTTCGATTTCTACTTGATTTAATCTAGTAGAAATCGAATTTTGCGATTTCTCGCGAACTAAAGAAGTTACGATTTTGATGTTTACTGTTTTGTGACCTTTAAATACATAAGTACAATTAAAACTGTATAATCAGTTTTTGAAAATATTTAAAAAACTTTAATGTCAAAATTTAAAAAAATACAAAATCACTAATTTCGCGTTATCTCGCGAATGCTAGCAGCTACGATTTCGCTGTTAACAGTTTTGTGGCCAGGGTCGCCAGTTTTTTTTTGTATGCCATCCCCAAATTAAAATTTGTCATCCCCAAAAATCCCAAAAAAAAAAATTTCACAAATTTTACTACACGCAAAAAACACTTGAAACCCATCAAGTGCTTTTGAGTAATTTAGCCAACTTTTTAGAACAAAAACTTGGTTAACTTACGTACAACCACTTGGTGGTTTGTATTTTTCACAGAAACTTGGCTAAAAAGTGTAAGTGTATTTTGCGTGTTGAGCGATTAGCACATCGTTTGAAGCCGCCAATGTTTTGATAAGTATTATGATAAAATTCAAAAGCAACGGAAATGTTTTATCACGGATGGATAACTCAGGAATTTTTAATTTACACACCAGCTTTACACTCAAAAAAATAACTTAGTCAAAATATTAGTAAAAGGTGTTGTAATTTACTTCAACCAAACTTTAGCAAAAAAAATTGTAAAAATTTAACTTTTACAGTTTTTTTTGGCAATTTACTATTGGTAAAATACAATAATTTTTTGGTATTTTTACTAAATTTTCTTGCTAGTTTTTTTTTTTTTATTTTACTATAATTTTAGCAAAAATATTAGTATTTTCCTTAAAGTAGGGTTGCCATTTCCTTTTTGAGAAAAAGAGGACGCCAACCTCAAAAAAGGAGGACATTTGACACAAAAAAGAGGACAATTTTTTTTAATAAATAAATTTAAAAAAGTAAACTGCGCGACACAATATGCAAAAAAACTGCATTTTTATTAAGGAAACAATTTTCATTTCCACTAAAAAGATCAGAAAAATACATAAAAGAAAATCTTCCAATTTTATTTCAGAAAATACCAATTATATTTCAAAAATTTGTAACTATATTTCCAATTATATATGAGAAATTTTCAATTATATTTCAGTAATATTCATTTTTAATTCAAAAATGTTTGGTTAATTTAAAAAAATGTCCAATTATAATTCAAAAAATTTCAATTGTATATCAGAATTTTTTATTTGTAATTCAAAATTTTCTAAATGGTTTTCAGAAAATTCCATTTGTATTTTAAACATTTCAAAATTTTCTCAATGATTTTAAGAAAAATACTTTTGAATTTAAATAAATTTAATTGGAATTTTAGATAATTCAATTGTATTTCAGATATGTTCATTTTTATTTAAAAATGATCTAAATGTTCAAATTCTGATTAATTTTTATTAAAAAATAAAAATTGTTGTACTCGACCTTTAAAATATTATATTTTGAGTAGGTTTTTTTCTAGCTCGAGGTCATTATTTCCTTTACTAATTAAAACTATGATATTCTCATATAATAATTTTCAAGAAAATTATTTTTTTGTTTTAAATTTATTTATGTTGGTAATTTTTTGCAAGACTTTATCGACACGTGTTTCGGAATTTGTCTGTTTTTAATATGTGTTGATTAATTAGCTGATGATCGTGACCTTACTACGATGGTACAATTTTCGTCTTCTAATTCCCAATGGGAATAGAGTCGAATACGTATTTTTATTTTAGTTTGATCATTAACGATTGGCATTTAAGCCCCTTTGCTACTTGTAGTATAGGGTTTTTATTTTTGCTAAATAATCTTGACAATGGGATCTGACAAATCCCGAAACACGTGTCGATTAAGTATTGCAAAAAATGACCAACATAAATAAATTTAAAAAATAAATATAATTTTCTTGAAAATTATTATATGAGAATATCATAGTTTTAATAAGGAAATAATGACCTCGAGCTAGAAAAAAACCTACTCAAAAATAATATATTTTTGATATAAAAATCTTTTTTCGGAGAGCAAACTTTAAGACACACAACAGCTGATAAGAATTGATGCTAACGTAGTTATTTTCGCATTACCTAGAGTGAATTTTTACTCGAAATATAAATAATTTGAAGCGTTTTTTTTTTTAATTTTTGTGCGTTTAGTTCTCAAAAAGTTGACATTACTACTGATAAGCGAAAATACGGCGACGAAAATAATTCAAAAGTTTAAAAGTAATAAAAAACAAGTAGAAAAGTTAAATTCGACTTGGCCGAATCTATGAATACCCTCCACAGTGCCCCTTTTAAGTTATAGTAAATTTTCTAGAGTGAAAAAATAACATTTTTGATTAGAAATATTTTATTTTGTTTAAAAAAAACTTTTTTTTTTAACTAATTTTTGAAAAAAAAAAAATAATAATTTACAAAATTTTTTTTTGAGTGTAAAAATTTTTTTGAGTGTAAAATTTTTTTCGAGTGTATTTTTTTTTTCTTTTAGTGTAAAAATATTTTTGAGTGACAAAAATGCGTTGTAAAATATTTTTGTGACTTACCAATGTTTTTAAAACCTGTTTAACGGGGTTTCAACACGTGAATTTAAGGTGAGGCGAATCAGAAATTTACGGTTTTGCTAATAACTTTTGAACACTGGACCGATTTGGCTGAAATTTAAAACGAACCGGACCAGAGGAACGGCAAATATATATGCCACACTTCAGCACCCTCTGAATTTCCGTTCAAAAGTTACCGTGTGTTTTATCTCGTAAATTCCAGAAAAACCCTTGCCGAAATTCACTCATTTGCTTATAACTTTTGAACCACTGGACCAATTTCGCTGGATTGCAATACCAACCTGACCAGGTAAATGCCCAACATATATGCCAAACTTCAGGAGCCTCCGTAAAGTCTTTCAAAAGTTAGCGTGTTTTCAACAGACAGACAGACAGACAGACGGACAGACGGACGGACGGACGGACTGACGGACATCGCTAGATCGTCTTAAAATCGATCGAGGATCATGAATATATATACTTTATGGGGTCCTAGACCAATATTTCGAGGTGTTACAAACGGAATGACAAACTTATATATCGTCACCTAAAATGCAAAACGCCCTATCTAACATTTTATAAATTTTACAGGAGAAGCAAAAAACGTGTTTATATAAAAACTATAAAAGTTTTCATTACAAATTTCTTAAATATTAGTAAAAACACACAAACAAATTCATTTCTGTTAAAAAAAATTATAAATTTTTAATATTTGAAAAGTTATGTTAGTAACGCCCTTTTGTCTTGTAATTTTCAGAAACACAAAAAGCCCCAACTGCACTGAAGATGTTTAAAAACACCAAGCAGATGTGTTATAAAATGTAACAATATGCTAACAAAATTTTATACTGAATGTTGTTTTATCATATAGAACTCTAACAAAATGTGGGCGGTATTGGAAAAAGGGGAGTGGCACCTGCTATGTAACCTAACACTGCAAAATGTCTCATTTTAGATTCTGTTAAACACATGCTAACTTAATTTGATACAAAATGTCAATTTACCATTTTAAAGCTCCATGTCAAATGAGGGTGGAACAGGACAAAGGGTATGGCCCGAAATAACCTAATCCATTAAAATGCTTTAACCTTTTAACGACCACAGGCAACTATACTTCCTAAATGATTTTTTGCGATTTTTTTTTGTTCAAGTAAAAGATAGGATAAATGTGCTAAAATATGAATTATAAAAGAGTTTTAGAGAAACAAAAGTTTTGATTTTCATTAAGTCTCTAACTGGGTCCACTTACTCACTATAAGTTCTCAAATTTTGCGAAGTAATAAATATATTAGGGACAAAATCATATTTACTTGACAGGCGAAATAAGGGTAAATAAGGGGGTTCAGAAATCCAAATTCTTGTAGAATAACTATTATTAAGTTGCATTTCTTAAAGATCACAGCGAGTACCAAAACAGCGTAATATGGGGGAAGGAGGGGCCCAATTTTTTTATGAGTAACTATTATTAGGTCAGAAATTACGAAAATTGAAAGAGAATCAAAAACACTTCGGTCAAAAATGTATGGTCGTCAAAGCGTTTACTCGGCTTCTGGAAAATTTCTTAAGATCTACAGTAAATATTGGGAATTTGATAGATATCTCACTCGCATCCCACAAAGCTCCTAAAGGAAAATACCTTAGCTTTATTTTGAGTTAAAAAAGGGCCGGTTTTAAAAAAATGCCAAACAAGTTTTTGATTTTGCAAAAAAAAGTAAAAAAAAAATTTTTTTTGAAAGATTAAAGAAATAGCTATCTGAAACTCTCGGGACACATTTTGCTAGGAACATTAGGTAATCAGTTACATGGATGCAAAAAACACCTGTTTGGCCAAAATGTAATTCAAAAAGTTATTTACCGATCTCGCTGAAAAATTGTGACTAAACTACTATTGGTTTTAAAAGTTGTGTCACTTAAGATGAAAATCCCCACATGTAAATGATGAAATTTGGCACAGGTTGTTATTTTTTCTTTCCTAAGCCCTGTATTTAATGTTAGCGATATTAGACATCAACTTGTTTTTTATTTCTGTCCCTTTTTATGAAGAAATTATAAGCTTCCCAATGAAGGGGGGGGGGTAATTATGAAACTTGATAGTCGTCAAACGTATCGTTTCCATCGTTATTCCATTACCATATAGTACCATTTTATGGTAATAGAATAATGAGCTCACAATGACGATTGACGATTATCAAGTTACATAATTAGCCCCCTGTATTTTTTGTAATAATAGCAAAAATTATAATTAAAAACAATTTTTTTTTTACTAATTTAACGAAAAATTTACTTTAAACTTTATTCAATCGGAATAAAGAACTTCCAATCATGTTTTTTATAGTCATTTATTATATTGTTATTAAATTTTATGTAGAATTTATATCTTACTCAAGACTAATTGTACTGCATAAATTGCGAGGAACACGGGCCTAAAGGGGTTAATTGGTAAATTTCTAAACTTTATTTTTTTTTTTGTACATATACATATATTTTTCCTATTGGTGGACATTGTGGAAGAAGAAGCATCAAAAAATGTTTAATCTTAAAAAATAACACTTGCATCGGCAATATTATGTATACAAATGTGTAGTTGGGGCTTTTTGGTTTAACAAATATCAAAGCATGTAGTTAGGGCTTTTTGAATTTTGTTAATAAAATCCCCATTTTTGATCAAAGGAGTCTAAATTTTTTTGTGGACATGTATTTTAATCCAATACATAAGAATCAATTAAAAACGCGATTTTGAATTTTTTGTTAGTTAGGGCGTTTTGCATTTTAGGTGACGATATACCCTCTATCACTAGAGTGGAGGGTATAAAAAATGTTATGGGGAAAAGTGCAAAAAGTAGGACATACCCGGACACTTTCTAAAAAAGAAGTAGGACTGCCCCGGACGCCCTAAAAAAGAGGACGGTGTCCGGGGAAAAGAGGACGGATGGCAACCCTACTTAAAGAAATGGTAATACTTTTTATTTTTTTTTTCTTAGTTTAAAAAAAAAATTGCTTCAAGTGTTCTAGTGTGAAAAAAAAGCATTGCAGATTGATGATGCTGCCAACACCATAGCAAAGTAGCCATCCATCAACTGCATGTGCGCTGAAAAATAGGCTACACAATTTTTAGTATTTTTTACCATATTTTTTGCTAATTTTACCATATTTTTTGCTAATTTTATATGAAAATTTTTTAAAATTTGACACCTAAATTGTTAATAAAAAGTTAATAATTTTGAAAAATTATTTTTTTAAATTTTAACACATAGTTAGATATCTAATCTTCAATATCCAAAAGTTTTTTTTTTATTTTTTTTTAAATACATGTGAAAAAAATTTAAAATTCGAAAAAAAATTGTTAATTTTTTACAAATTTTACCTGAAAATGTAAGAAATTTCTTGTGTAGACTACTACGCAAATCTCATTTGTTCTACTTAAGCTAAAAAAATGACGCAAAAAAAATACTTAAAAAAGTGAAGTGTTGTTCTTTAAATTTTTTGTTTAAAGTGTTTAAGTGAAAAAAAAATCATTTTGGATTTTGATGTTGTTGGAAGTCCAGTTACTGCAACTACAGCTGCTGAGAAGAAGGCAAAAGAAGATGCTGCCACCATCAAGCCGAAGAAACCATCCAACAACTGAAGTAATATGCTGCTATTACTACATTTAAAGAATGTGGTGCTCAAAAACAGGCAAAAAATTTTTTAGTATATTCACCAAATTTTAAATCAACTACTAATCAGAGAAAAAAAATTACTAAATAAAACAGTTTTTTTACCAAATTACAAATTTTTTCATCTATTTCAATTTTACCATTTTTTTTTGGTAATTTTACCATATTTTTTGATAATTTTACAAGGTTGATTTTTTACAAAAATAAAATGGTATTCTTGTAATTTTACCATTTTTTTTCCTAATTTTTTGATTAGCAAAATGGTTTTGCTAATATTACCAAAATTTTTGCAACGTCCAAAACTACAGTTTTTTTTTGCTAATTTTAACCATTTTTTTTGCTAGTTTTACAATATTTTTTTTTTGAGTGTAGAGTACTTTATTGGTCCAAATTTGATTTAATCTTGTTTTATATCTTGAATTCCCTCAAAAGTTTTTTCAGCAAACATAAGTCATCGGCCCTAAGAAATTGTTTGTACCCTTTAAAAAAAAAACGAAAATTCTTTTAAGGTTTGATATACATATTACCGTAAAACCCCTTAAATTTTTATAAATACTAACTCCGGAATAGGTAAACATTGTATTGCTTTTTAAGAATTTAAGAAGTTGTAAAAGACCAGTATTTTTAATTGATGTACTTTTAGACTTTTTTCTACAGAAAAAACTAGTGAATTTTGGAAATTTTCTATAATAGATTTAAAGGATATACCTACTATAGAAAATGTATGAAAATTTACACCCAAAAAAAAAATTAAAAAAAATTTCCCGTTTTTGGTTTAATTACAACCTATAAAGTGTTCTTGGATAACTTACCGAAGTTTTTGCTCTAAAAAACTTAGGTAAATTATCCAAAACCACTTTATAAGTTGTATTATCCCCAAAACGTACCCAATTTTTTATATTTTTTTGTGTGTACAATTTGGTTTAAAGAAAAATAAAAGCATGATAACATGATACCACTACGATCCAGGTTTTGACAGACAACATATAAAATTTAAGTTTTTTCTATATAAATGTCACATTATTCCTACGTTTGCGTTTTTTTTTTGTATGCTTTAATGCCCACGATTTATCAAAAATAAAGTAGAGTTAATTTTACCGATTTTAGCATTATTTTATTATTAATGTATTTAAAAAACACTTGTTTATCTAAAATATTTCATCCCCTAAAAATCCCCGAAAAAATCAGTGTCATCCCCATGAAATCCCCGGATCCCCAAATCAAATTTTTCATCCCCAATTTAAAAAAAAATCCCCTATTTGGGGACAAAACCCCTAAACTGGCAACACTGTTTGTGGCATTCAATCTTGTAGAAATCGAACTGCTCTTACACTTTTCGTCGACACTAAAGTTCAACCTAAACATCGCACAGAGGCAAGGATCATAGAAGTAAATAGGATGTCCAGAACTTCAAGTTCCTGATAATGATGTTGCTCAGTCTGCTCAGTCTGCTCAGTCTGCTCAGTCTGCTCTCCCAAAACAGGGGTCTTGTGGACTGTCCACAGGGGCCTTGTGGACTGTCCACAAGACCCCTGAACATTAACCAGTAAAGCGTTCAAAACAAAGAAATCGAAATTTGGCAAACATTTTGAAAAATTTTCGATTTAAATTTTAAAAAAATGAGGAATATTAAGAAAAATTCCAAAAAAATTATTGAAAATACTAAGAAGAACCAAAAATAAATATTTATGGGGGAAAAAAATAAAAAAGAATGAAAATTTTTTAAATTTTCAAAAATAAGAAAATAAATATTCATTTTTGGTCCCTCCTAGTATTTTCAATAATTTTTTTGGAATTTTTCTTAATATTCCTCATTTTTTTAAAATTTAAATCGAAAATTTTTCAAAATGTTTGCCAAATTTCGATTTCTTTGTTTTGAACGCTTTACTGGTTAATGTTCAGGGGTCTTGTGGACAGTCCACAAGGCCCCTGTGGACAGTCCACAAGACCCCTGTTTTGGGAGAGCAGACTGAGCAGACTGAGCAACATCATTATCAGGAACTTGAAGTTCTGGACATCCTATTTACTTCTATGATCCTTGACAGAGGGCCAGACAGATCGATTTCCGGCCAAAAGTCCTTTTTTGTAAATTCTCAAAAAAAATGTTTACCAGTTTGTTGGGCATATATAGAAGCAGGTTTTCTGAACTTATCTTTATGATCCAATTACACCCTTTCCTTTGACAGGTCTTCAAAGTTAAAAAAGTTGTTAAAAAATTTTTAAAAGTTGAGATACTTTTTTAATTTTTTTTCCAAACTTCTATTGCTAATGTTTAACTTTTTGTTTGAGTGGTTCAACCTTATATACAAGCCTTTGTAACGAAAATAACATGGACAAATATAACTCATCTGCCTGGCAGCAATTCGCGTTTTTTGAGAAAAAGTTTTAATTTTTAGATATTTACCTCCCGCCGAAAAAATCCTCAGCGATCCTCAGTTCGATACAATCGGTCTATATTTTTTTTATATAGAATGGATCCATATCTTTCGAAAAAAGTTGCCCAAACTTGTTCAAAATGATAAATGGCGAAATTACAGCTATATTGCAATGGTCCGAGATTTGTTTTTAATAAAATAATTTAACCCAAAATAATGTTTTATGGCTTGAATAGTTTTTTTTATAGTCAGAGAGTGCTTTAAGTGTAGGAAAACAAAAATATCTACCTTTCTAGTTTTTTTTGTAAAATTATGGAAAATATCAGTTACACCATTTCCAGTTAAATTCATAGATTTTTTTATTGAATTTCCAAAATAAAGAAAAAAAGTGAATAATTTGTCGTCACCATTTCCAAAAGCTTTTCTGAAACTAAGTAAGTCATTTACACCATTTCCATATTTATATCAAAAATAAAAAAATATATATATAAAAATTATGTGCGTAGATTTAAATTCAGACACTCTTAATACTCAAAAAACTAATTTATAGTTAGATCAGTCAAAGCTATAAAATCTAGCCGCCATATTGTTTCCGCCATATTGAATTTTATCAGTTCGATTTTAACATAACAGACCCGGAAATTTACTAGGCCACACTTTCAGCTAGCTTCAACAAAGAAAAGGAATATAACTGTTTTTTAATTACTTTTAACAAACTTTACTAATATTTAGTCCGCCATTTTGTTTTTCAAAATTCACGCCAGTAATTCAGATTCAGTAAAAGGCCCCCTTAAAACAAAATTTGAGTTAAATCGGACAATTATTAAAAAAATTTGTCCCCCATATTGGATGCGCCATTTTGATTTTTTTCATTTTTAGTTAAATTTTGAAATCAGTGACCCCGAAATACTCTAGAAGCACATTTTCAGCCGGATCCAACAACGATAAAGACTCTTGGCCGGAGTTGGATCATTCTTTAAACATTAAGAAGCACATTTAGTCCGCCATTTTGTTTTTCAAAATTCGGAATAGCAATTCTTATTCAGTAACTCCAAGACCCGCATAAAACAAAATTTGAGTTCAATCGGACAATTTTTAAAAAAAAATTGTCCGCCATATTGGATCCGCCATTTTGATTTTTTTGGTTTTTCGCAAAATTTTGAAATCAGCGACCTCGAATTCCTCTAGAAGCACATTTTGAGACGGATCCAACAACGATAAAGACTTTTGGCCGGAATTGGATCATGCTGGCCCTGTGTGCATCGCTGAGGCTCACCGTGCACGTACCCAGCAAAAATTGGCATTACCAGTAATGGGTTTTGTAATCCAAAACAACTGTTAATAACTAGTTACTTATTGAATGAAACACTAATTATTTTAACAAGGGCGTGAGACAAAAATAACTAGTGAAGAGTATGGAGATAAATAAGTAGTTACTGCCTCGGATTACAAATAAGGAGTAAAAACCCATTACCAATAAGAAGTAAAATAATTAGTTAATTAAAACTTTTAAAATTTAACTTGTTTTTACTAAAACTTAAAAATTGCGTAATTTTTTTTAAGTTTTAAAGTACTTTTTAAGTTAATTGAATTGTAAAGGTTAAAAACTGCAAGTGCAAGGAGATATTATTACTTACAATTAGAAGTGTTTTTATAACATATTACTGAGAAGTAGTTACTTTTGGGCTTAAAATAATGTTAATGGTAATGGGTACTTATTATAAATAATGTACTTGGTAATGATTACTTTTTACAGCTCATTACCATGTTTTTGCTGGGTAAGAAGTTATAGCTCTTCAAACTATACAAATTTTGAATTTTTTTGTGATTTTAAAAAAATAAAATTCGCGAATAAAATCGCGAGTTTTTGCAAATTAATTAAACTGTAAATGGAAATGTCTAAATAGCTCCATTGGGTATCTTTATACACAATATGATAAAATCTGAAGACACCAGGTCCCTTTTTCTCGTGCTGTTTGATGAAAAAGGTGATATACAAATTTCATGAAGATCGGAGGGTGACACCAGGGAGACTTCCCTTAAGTGTGTATTGAAGTTTCAGATAATTATACTGAAAAGTAAAATAATTTCAAAAATTTAGCGCTAGTTTTTCATTGTTAGGCTAAGAACTTTTCGAATTGCTCTCGTATTTAGGGTAATTTTAAAACTCAAAATTGTTCTCAAGATTTTTTTTTATTAATATTAATGTTGGTTTTTGCCATAAATTTGGAAATGGTGTAGCACTTTAATGTAAAATACGTAATTATTGTTACGTTTCAAAAATTTTTGTATCTTCATATGTTTATGTATTGTTGTAAATTTATTTCGAAATTGAATTTGATAAAATTAATAAAAAAAAATTATACTTAAATGTTGATTTGTTTCTGTTATTGTTTTGCTGTTGTTAAAAAAGGAAGATAATTTAACAAACAAAATTCGATTAAAATCAATGTCAAGACTCTATTTTATTTTTTTGAAAACAACACAAAAAAAAATAATAAAAAAATAACATGAACCCTAAGAACAACATTATCAGGTATCAGGTATTATCGTTATAACAAATAGCCAAAATACTCAGATACATCCACATTAACTTCCTGGTTATAAGAAAGAAACCACCATTTAAAAAATACTAACTGACAACGACTCACAATATAAAATGTTGAAGTTCGAACAACTTATGGAAAACAATCGAGCTCTTATAATACATATTCTTAATGTAACATTTTACAAATTTGGTTACAGATTGAGTTGATTGAAATCACTTCACATGAATTGGTAATGAAATAAGATCTTAACGATATTGAATAATAAAAAAATGTCTTAAAAAGATTTAAACAAAAAAATATATATTTTCTATTAAAGTACCAATTCTTGTTAAAGTAGAATTTATCATGGTCGTTAAATTAATCTGTGTTTTTTTTTAACTTTAAAATTAAATCAGAAAAATATATATAAATGGTGGTTTCATAGAATTCTATTTGTAAATAGATTCAGGCAAAGTAGCAATTATAATATTTAATACCCTCTACTTATTGGTAGAGGGTGTGTATAAATTTGCCATTCCGTTTGTAACTCTTCGCATTATGTTTTTGATAATATATTAGTGTAATAAATTCTAGCGATGTCTGTCCGTCTGCGATCACAATCAAAGTATTACACTGTTATGACTAGGATGTTCAGTCGATTAATTCTTGTTGGATTAATCGAACAATTCCAGACGAATAATTGTTTGATTAATTTAAAATTGCTAATTTCGATTAAAGGATTAATTGAAGAATTTGTGCCGATTAATCGAATAATAATACATGGTTTTTCTGGAAATATGTATAATTATTTTAATGTTTTAAGTCAAATCAACAAACCAAATGTAGTAGCCTTTTTTTGGTCATGTTTACCCAGCAAAACTTTTCGAATGGTCACGGTCATGTAATGCATTACCATGTAACGCATAGCCAAACAAAAATTCAAAATATGCATTATTTTTTTCGGATTTTTGCTGCTCCTGAAGTTTGGATTTGTTAAACGACCTAAAATAAGTACCTGATAAAATGTTGGGCCTAAACTCTATGATCACTAGAGTTTTTTTCCCCTGCACTTTTTCATTTCCCGGGACGGGAAATTTTTTTAATTATCCCGGGATTCCTCAGCGAAACTTCCACACAATATAAAATGGATCATGTAATGCATTACCATGTAACGCATAGCCAAACAAAAATTCAAAATATGCATTATTTTTTTTCGGATTTTTGCTGCTCCTGAAGTTTGGATTTGTTAAACGACCTAAAATAAGTACCTGATAAAATGTTGGGCCTAAACTCTAAGATCACTAGAGTTTTTTTCCCCTGCACTTTTTCATTTCCCGGGACGGGAAATTTTTTTAATTATCCCGGGATTCCTCAGCGAAACTTCCACACAATATAAAATGGATTTTTATTAAGAAAACTGTTTATTAAAAAGCTTAAAAAACTCTCGAAAAAAAAAGTTTGAGAAATAATTACATAAACATTAAGGGTGGGATAGTGTTGTGTGAGATTTTAAGCAGCAGTATTTGGAAACGCTAGAACACCTCATTTTGTGAGGTTCGTAAAAAAGTGTATGAGCCAAAAAATGGGGGAAGTCGGATAGGATCTAGAGGTCGCTCATCGGGGTCAAAGTTGGGCGTAAATGGAAAAAAATCCACAAAAAGCCCCACAACTCCCCTGGTTTTGCTCCTAGAGGGGTCAAATGTGAGACCGGCCCCATTATTTTTCCCCCCAAACATTTTTACCAAATATACCTAAGCCCTATCTCCTCTCCTTAAGGCGGCTCCCATACAACGGTTGAATGTTTAAAAAATATTTGCTCCTACCTCTCTAGCTGTCCTAGACGTGACCCAAGAGGAATTAAATGTATGACCGACCCCGAATATTTTTTCATCACCAACATTTTCTTAAAACATACCTACCCTCTATCTTCAACCCTTAGGATGGTCCCCATACATTTAGTTTTATTTTTTCTTAATTTGATTTATTAAATCAGCTCCTACCGGTCCAACGGTGCTTCCTAGAGGGGTCATTAGCAAGACCGACTCCCATTTATTTTTAGCCCCCAATATTTCAACATACTAACTCCCTATCTCCAATTCCTAAGGGGTCTCCCACACAAAATGACATTTTTATAAAATTTGCTCCCACCGCTCTAACTGGCGCAGGGATGACCCTAGAGAATTTAAATGTATGACTGACCCCCAATATTTCTTCCGCCCCAACATTTTCCCCAAACAAACCTACCCTCTACTTTTAAGCCTTAAGGGGGTCCCCACACATTTTTTTATTTGTTTATAAAATCAGATCTTATACTGACCCCCAGTATTTTTTTAGCACCAACATTTTCCCCAAACAAACCTAACCCTTATTTTTAAGCCTTAAGGGGGTCCTCACACATTTTTTATTTTTTATAATTTTTATTTATAAAATCAGCTCTTACTGCTGCCATGGTGCCTCTTAGAAACGGGAAATGCAGACTGACCCCCAATAATTTTTGCCCCCTACTTTTTGTCCCAACATAGCTACGCCGTATTTCCACTGTGTTAGGGTAATACTTGTTCCTCTCCATTACTGCACAACACGTTGTTATAGTCCTCTATTAATTTTACGCCTCTTTCGGCAGCGTCGTTGAAAGCATGTAATTGAAGTAATATTTGCAGCGCTTGCTGGTAGTCCTCACAATTTTCCCAAGTGTTTGGACCGGAACCAATGAAATTTGTTGTTAATTCGAAGCGTGAAAATTTTGGTGTCTCAGCTGTGACGTAGTGGCTTAAATCATTCTTTATATTATGAGTTCTGGATTTACTTCTTTCGATTCCATATTAATTATGGAATCCAACAACGTGTACTGGATGTTGCCACTTTCGCCGCTATCCCCCGAGTCATAATCTTCCCCGATATCATCGACTTATTTTTCTTCGCTGTCAGATAACTCTTCCTCCTTGCATTTGCCATTTTTCATTTTATTTCACAAGAGCTATTCGGATCAAATAGTGCAATAGCTTCACCACTGAGATACCAAAGATGTCAGAGAATCTCTTCTCCAATCGTTGAGACATCTTATTAATTAATTCAAATCATTATTTGGAGGTTCTATTGCTTTAGTGGCGCTAAACCAAAATTTCACGTAAATTGTTTTTGGTCAAACCTAAAACATTTTTAGGCAATATATGCCTTTTGCCATCCACCGAGCACGACTGATGGGTCTTGGTGGGCTAAAACGATTATTAGGAATATTTTCACCAAGGTATAATAAAACAATTTCAAGAAACTCCTTGAAGTCGTCTCTGGGTCGCTTTTCCTTTATTTGAGCCCAACAAAACAATTTAATGCAGGTTGGACTAGAGCTAGTATGTTGCCTGCCACTTTCTAATATTCTATGCCAGGACTGTATGGCTGTCTTTTATATTTTCCCATTACTCTTTAAAACGCTCAAACATTGGCACTCCTGGTCCAGTGGTTTTGCCGAATTCGGTTTCAAAACACTTATTTTAATTGAAGTTCATTACTATGAGGTTTGCATGACAGATATAGGGGGTCAGTCTGCATTTCCCGTCCCTAAGAGGCACTATGGGAGCGGTAAGAGCTGAATTTATAAATAAAAGTTTTGCTAATTATTGTACTTTTGTAAATTCTAAATACTCCAACGTTGGGTTCCAGTACCATTACGAATTTGGTTTTCCTAAGGGGAGCACGCTTATAAAGTGGAAATACGCCGTAGGTATGTTCGGAAAAAATGTGGGGGGCAAAAACTAATGGGGGTAAGTCTGCATTCCATGTCCCTTAGAGGCACCATGGGAGCCATAACATCTGATTTTATAAAAATATAAAAAAATGTGTGGGGACCCCCTTAAGGCTTAAAAATAGAGGGTAGGTTTGTTTGCGGGAAATGTTGGGGCTGGAAAAATATTGGGGGTCAGTCATACATTTAACTTCTCTGGGGTCACCCCTGCGCCAGTTAGAACGGTAGGAGCAAATTTTATAAAAATGTAATTTTGTGTGAGAGACCCCTTAGGAATTAGAGATAGGGAAGTGGTTTATTCAAAAGAAATTTTGGGGGCGGAAAATAAATGGGGGTCGGTCTTGCTAATGACCCATCCAGGAGGCACCATTGGACCGGTAGGATCTGATTTAATAAAACAAATTAAGAAAAAATAAAAAAAAAATATGGGGACCACCCTAAGGGTTGAAGATAGAGGATAGGTATGTTCTAAGAAAATGTTGGGGTTGAAAAAATATTGGGGGTCAGTCATACATTTGATTCCTCTAGGGTCGCTTCCGGGACAACTAAAGAGGTACGAGCAAATATTTTTAAAAATTGAACCTTTGTATGGAAGCCCTCTTAGGGTTGGGAGGAAAAATACTAGGGGTCGGTCTGACATTTGACCCCTCTTGGGGCAAAACCAGGAGAGCTGTAGGGCATTTTGTGGATTTTTCCCCTCTATGCCCAACTTTTACCCCGATGAGCGACCCCTAGATCCTATCCGACCTGCCCCAGTTTTTGGCCCATGCATTTTTTTAACGAACCTTACAAAATAAGCGGTTCTAGCGTGTCGAAATCGAAAACTCATGCTCTATCCCACCCCTAATGTGTAGAATGGTGCAGCAAATTTCCATTTTTTCGATTTTCAAAATCGTCAGGGTCGTCCTAATTTTTCTTGTTTCTTCAGTAACACTGCGTTACAAAAAACCTAAAATTTTTGGTTACTCGAGGTCTGACCACAATTTCTATATAATTGAGGCATGCTGATTTGGGGAATTGGGTCTTCCACAGTGGCTGAAAGCTCTCTGTTGGCTATTCACTCGGGAATAGCAAGAAGCGATTCCATTTTTGGATTTTCATTGTTGGATTTCCTTAGCAGCTCACAACTTCCGGTATTATACCAAGTATTCCCTGGTATTGTCGAACAAACACCCGTTTGTCGGCAGCTAAAGTGAGAAGGCGACGGCTTGAGTAACCAGAATGGCACGCAAACATTGGTGCGTCTCAGGTAATTAGGTGCCAACCGACGACTGATCACTGAATCTCAGCTTTTCCTGGCTGTTTTTACAACCAGGAAACCTAGAGGTTTCTTGGTTTTAAAACCTAGAGGTTTGTTGGCAGCCCCAACACTAGGATCGGATGTATTGGCCTTATCAGTCAATCACTCCTAAATGCAAACGATTACAGAAACGTTAATAAATTCAAACAATGATCTCCCAACGATGACGACTTTTGGCTTCAAAAAACGGTTTATGATTGGTACCTGGAACTTTAGAATACTCTCTGAAATATCCAGACTCGAGCAAGTTCGAAAAGAAATGGCGTCTTACAAACTTGATATTCATTGGTGGAACTAAATTCCCTCACAAGGACATGCATGAATATACTTGGGAACAGACCTGGAATACTTGAAAATTTATTTACTTATTTTAAAATTTTTCAAATATTTTTTGTATTTGTACTTGAAAATTTAAAATACAAATATTTTTTTACTTACTTAACATTTTTCAATTAAGTAAAACAAAATACTTACTTAACGAGTGCAAGTTCAAATATTTTCAAATAAATAAAATATTTGAAAAAATAATAAAATATTTGTCAACAATGTTTACAAATAAAATACTTGAGAACATTTTTTCAAATATTTTTATACTTGCCCAAAATTTTCAAATATTCAACACTATTATGGTTGACGAAAAAAGGGCATAAAGACAAATTTTTTCTGCACAATTTTTTTTTTAAATAATTAATAATTTTTTAAGATTTTGTATTGAATTGTATGAATATTGGACTTCCTCTTTTTAAGGAAATCGAGACCTTAGGACAACAAGGTTATATTTGTTAAATAAATAGGCACAAATAGAACGTTGTTGTCAAAAGGTCGCGAAATCTCGATAAGATCCCGAGACTTAGTATCGGAGTACATGAATGGTAAAAAATTACCCCTAACGCATTTGAATAACAAGATTACGTGCCCCCTGTTGATCCTCTTGAAATTTTTATATGTTTCTTGGGATAAAAACTGTATTTTTTTTTAAGCGGCCAAAACTCATTTTTAGTGTTGGTCGACTTTTATAGGAGAAAAAATGGGATATAAACAGTAGAAAAAATGGACATAATTCAGTGATATATGGATAAATGTTGTGAAACATCCATTGACGTCATAATATGAATGGTTATTATTCGTAATGTCCGTTATGGGAACTTCGTCTTTTTTTTATATGGTTTAAGTCCCATTAATCTTGAAACAACCGGCTTCGCTTAGAGATTACCAAATCCAAAGTCTAAGCCCAAAAGTCTTCGCTGAATTAAGCTTTTTTGCGTTTCAGAAAAATTTATAAATTTGAGAAAAAAAGTCTTGGAAATTTTTTATTTAAGTAAAAATATTTATGACAAATAAATTTATTTGAAAAAATGTTGCCAAATATTTTATTTGAGTTCAAATATTTTATTTGTAAACATTTCTTCAAGTATTTTACTTATAATAAGTATTTGACTTACAATAAGTATTTTACTTATGGCAAGTATAAACCAAACCTGTAAAAAAGTTGTACTTAAGTATTTTTAAGTAAATATTGAAATACTTATACTTGAAGGTTTCAAATTCAAATATTTGTTTTACTTATTTAACATTGTTTTAAGTAAGTAAAAACAATATTTGTATTTAAGAAATCAAATACAAGTAAATTCAAATATGTTTTTACTTGTTATAAGTAAAATACTTGCTATAAGTAAAATACTTATTATAAGTAAAATACTTGAAGAAAATGTTTACAAATAAAATATTTGAACTCAAATAAAATATTTGGCAACATTTTTCAAATAAATTTATTTGTCAAAAATATTTTGTTATAAAATTTAAAACATTTATTTTTTTTTTGGGTTTTGTGATTTTTTACATTTATTAATTAAATCAATTTACATAATGCAATGACAGAATCATATTCTGTTATTGACGATTGTGTGGGATACAATGTTCATGCATCTTCAAAAAAAAAGAAGAAACATATTCTACAACCCGAAGCAAATTCCTTAGGGTAAATGATATAGTCAATGTTTGCAACTACACGCAATAATCGTCCCAGACTCACCTTTAGTATTCCGATCGTCTCCATATCAATTTTTAGTTGTTTTAGCGATGTTCATCCGATTATGGACATGCATGTGAACACGATACAGGATGCAATTACCAAACGTTTGACTATTATTTGAAGCTTAATGTTGAAGACCTAGCCCTAATACAAATGTCATGTTAAAATTTGGCATACCTTCATTTTAGTTTAATTTTGAATTGTAGCTTGAATACTTCTTTAAAATTTGTAAATTCTTAAGAGAGTTTGAAGATTCCAAAAGATATTCGAGAAGATTCTAAATTAAATACTAGAAATTCGTAAAAGATTAATTGTAATTTGCAATAGCTCGAAAAAGATGAATTAAAACTAGGGTTCTATAGTCGATAAGTCTATATCGACTTTTTTGTTGTTTAAAGGTCGAAAAGTCGACTTTTTCTATAGACTTTTTGATTTTTTCCTTGTTGTAGATGAAAATAATCTCTTCTGCAAAAAAAAATTCAAAAGACTCAAAGGCCAGTGAAATTTTATTGTAACTGAAGCTTTTTACATTTGTTGTAATCATATATTTTGTATGCGAAGCAAAAAGCGCCGAATCTGATTTTATCAGAATCAGAAATGCACTTAACACATTTTTCCACTTACCGTTATCCCAATAAAGGCGTTAGCAAAATTTTCGATTATTACCGTTAACAAAACTCTTTTTTTGTTTCTTTACCTATTTTCTTGTAAGGAAATCGGAAAATTTTTATATATAACATTGTGAGTCTGTAATACATACATGCATTTGCGTTAAAACTTGTTTTAAAAAAAATGGTTATTACGCCCTTATTTGTTGCACCAACTACTGTGTTGAATATTTGAGAAATGTGGGCAAGCATAAAAATATTTGAAAAATGTGGACAAGTATAAAAATATTTGAAAAAATGTTCTCAAATATTTTATTTGTAAACATTGTTGATAAATATTTTATTTGTAAACATTTTTTCAAATACAACATTTATTTGAAAATATTTGAACTTGAAAACTTTAAGTAAGTATTTTGTTTTACTAACTTGTAAAAATGTTAAGTAAGTAAAAAAATATTTGTATTTGAAATTTTCAAGTACAAATACAAAAAATATTTGAAAATTGCAGAATAAGTAAATAAATTTTCAAGTATTTACAGGTCTGGTATAAACATATTTGAATTTACATGTATTTGATTTCTTAAATACAAATATTTTTTTTACTTACTTAAACAAATGTTAAGTAAATCAAATATTTGAACTTGAAAATTTTAAGTATAAGTATTTGAATATTTACTTGAAAATACTTAAGTAAAACCTTTTTACAGGTCTGCTTGGGAATCACCGACTGGCCAAACATTCAACCAAATTGACCACATTATGGTTGGATAATTATTTTTGGGATCACATCTTGACGTCAAAGCCAGACGAGGTGCTGATATAGCTAGTGACCACCAACTTCTCGTGGCTAAATTTCGTATACGGCCAGCGGCAGTAAATGGAACTGGAGTAAATGGAACTGGAAGAAAAGCCGAAAGGTATAATCTTCAAAACCCCACCACTTCAATGATTACAACCAATCCTTAAGATCAAATCTTGAAATAAACGACCAATATTCATGGTCGGATGTAGCGAAATCCTGTAAAGAATCTGCAAAGTCGGTTTTGGGCCTCAAGTGAGGAAAAATCAAGTCATGGATCAGCTCCGAAAACTGGAGCGAGATAGAAAAGTAGCGAAATCCTGTAAAGAATCTTCAAAGTCGATTTTGGACCTCAAGCGAGGAAAAATCAAGCCATGGATAAGCTCCGAAAACTGGAGCAAGATAGAAAATCGAAAACATCTTTGAATCTTGCGTATTCGCTCCAAAACACCAACACTTAAATTACAGCCAAAACAGGAATACCGGCAATCTGCACGCAAGGTGAATTATATGGTTCGTGCTGACCGCGAACAGTATTTTAATAATATTGCGGAACAGGCGGAAAAGGCCGCAAACACGGGAAACCTCGGCGGTGTTTACTCCGCTATTAATCAAATGAGCGGCAACAAGTTAAGAAGTACCGCAACGCTAAAAGCAAACGATGGTTCAGATTTAACAACAACCGACCAACAACTTGAACATTGCACTATAGGGAATTTATAAGGAATTGTTGGCCAAAAGTCCATTTTTGATATGTTCAAAACAATTTTTTTCTGATGCCATTATAAAGTATACTATTTAAAAGTAGGCTAGCACACATATTTTTGTTCACCAAGCTCTTTTACCGCTAGTACGGAAGCGTCCAAAACAAAATTTCATTTTTTTTTGTAACATTTTGGGGAACAAAACTTATTAGAACAGCAACGTACTTAAAATCCTGTATTAAAATGAATTTCAATTATTAAAATGAATTTCAATTAGCAATAGAGCAAACAAATATATTTTGAACAAAGTACAGATTTCAAATGCAGATTTATATATTTTTTTAATTTTTCTATTTAATTATTTTTTATCATTTTTTAACCAAAAATATTTTTGGACTGCTACTTTTTTTGCTTATATTTGCATACTCCCATATCTCTTTGACGTATTACGAAACTCTTTCCGAGTATGATGTATTCATCCACTATGCCATGCGGCTCCATGGGCAAAATATATTTAGGGATGTCCGTCCGACCGTCTGTTAGTCTAATAGTCTGGGGAATGCACGATGCTGTCCAAACCAAAAGAGCTAGCCACCTGATGTTTGGCACGAATATGTCTTATGGTCTTGTACTGATCAAGTTCGTAAATGGGAAAAATAGGAAAATGTAAAAAAGGCCCCCCTTAAAGAAATAAGCATACTTATGCAAAACCCATCTTTTACAATTTTTTTTTTGTACATTTACTTAAAAATTAACAAAATTTACGCCACAAGAAGTTTAAAGTCCTGCAATTGGACCGAATGGACCAGCAAACATTTTTTTTGGTCCGCCCCCTTTTGTGGGCGTGGATGTAAAAAAAATTGACAAAATTTTATTACAAAATTGCATTAAAATCGCGAATTGTCAGGTCCGATCATGCCAATTTTTCATGCAGAGCTTTAAAACATACCACCAAATAAACTTGTCAAATTTCGAGTCAATATCCCAGCTTTTAGGATTTTGGCCAGAAAATACCAAAAAAATTCCCTATAGTGCATTGGCGTGAATTTTTCATTACACAGTCCTTGACAGCCGACAGTTTGCCAGCTGAACTGTTTAAGAACAGCGGCGATGTTCTATTAGAGCGCATGCACCACCTCATATGCAGGATCTGGACGGAAGAATGCATGCCAGATGAGTGGAATACTAGTGTATTCTGCCCGATTTTGAAAAAAGGGGATCCCACGAACTGCTCCAACTACCGTGAAATTAGCCCATTGCATACAAAATTTTGACTTGCATACTTTGTGAGAGACTAAAGCCCATAGTTGAATGAAAAATTGGTGCATACCAATGTGGCTTTAGACATGGAAAATCTACCATGGACCAAATATTTACACTTCGACAAATTTTAGAGAAGACCCGTGAGAAAGGCATCGGCACTCACCATCCTTTTGTCGATTTCAAATCCGCTTTTGACAGCCCAACACGACACTCACTATTTACTGCAATGTCTTATTTCAATATACCCTCAAAACTGATAAGACTTTGTGAAATGACGCTTAGGAACACTTGATCTTCGGTAAAGGTTGGGAGAGATCTATCTGAACCGTTTAATACTGAGCGTGGATTTATTGCGTTTTATTTAACATACTTTTGGATAAAGTTATGAATACTGTATTCGATGACAGGGTGCCAAGAGGCACAATTTATAGTAAAAGTATCATGCTGCTGGCATATGCCGATGATATTGATATTATAGGACGCACTATAGAAGACGTTACTGCAGCTTTTATAAAAATTGAAGAAGAAGCAAAAAAAATGGGTCTGGTGGTAAATGAAGGCAAAACCAAATTGATGCAGTCAGTGTTTAAAGAATCGCAGCGTACTGGGAGATCCGTAGCTGTCCAAAATTACAATTTTGAAGTAGTGGACGAATTCGTATACCTCGACTCTCTCATAAATAATAAAAATGATGTCATTCTGGAGATCAAGCGAAGAATCACCTTGGCAAATAGATGCCATTTTCGACTTGGCTAGCGGATGCGCTCACGAAGCCTCTCAAGGCAGACCAAAATTACACTATACAACACACTCATCCTGCCTGTGTTGTTGTACGGCGCGGAAACATGGGTGTTATCTGCTGCAAATGCTGCCATGCTTGGAGTCTTTGAGAGGAAGATTCTACGCATATTTTTTGGACCCGCTCGTGATATGGATGACTTTCGTCGAAGAACAAACGACGAGCTATATAGACTATACGCAGATACCAACATAGTTAAGCGTATTAAAATACAAAGATTAAAATGGGGTGGTCACGTCCAGCGCATGGATGACACTGCACCGGCAAGAAAAGCCCTTTTGGAAATCCCCCACGGCATTCTCGGAAGAGGTCGCCACAAGCTCCAGTGGGGTAAACAAGTTGACGAAGACATGTTGAGACTTCGTGTGCGAAACTGGGGAACTCGTGCTAAGAATAGAGATTACTGGAAACTTCTTTTGAAACAGGTCAAAGACCTACAGGGTGGCCCAAATGAGACCTAGTGATGTTAAACACGTGTAACTCTTGTAATAACGCTTTTTTTAAATGATTTATTTTTATATGTTAAATCATACATGGGACTATGTAAATAAATGGACTAATTAATTGACGATTTAATTGGCATTATATTGAAACTAATGCCAATGAAATTTTTAGCATTGGCATTGTTTCAATCAATGCCAATGCTCGTTAAGGAATTAGTAGCATTAGTAATGCCAATTATGAAAAATTTCATTGGCATTAGTAAATGCCTTAATGAAAACAAAGAATTAGCAATATTAAAAGTCGTATTTCCGTCAACCAGTTGTGAAAATTTTTTTTTTTGTTAAAACTTAAAATGGCTATATATCGAAAACTAAGCCATTTAGAGCAAAATGGAGGGCATTTTTGATTCTTAGAATCTCCATAGTTTCGCCGGTCCTCTTCACATGTGTGGACCCTAATAGGTCAAAATTTTGAATCTAAAAATTTGCGCTTCCGAAAGTTTAAAAATTCACATACCTTTTAGCATTATTTTGCTTATTTTTCCAGGTATTGCAATTTGGGGGCCCAATAGGGTCTTGAGAATTTATGAAACTGAATGACTGAAAAACTATTGCTCTGAGGGTTTTCTAGTATTGGCAGACGAGTTCTAGAAACCAAGAGCTACAAAAATGCTTTTGGACTTTTTGTTGTGTCACCAATATTTACCGAGATATAAGCATTTTTAAATTTTTCGGAATCCCAAATTTTTTGGATTCAAAGTTAGGACCCGTTGGGGTCCACATATGTGAAGAGGACCCGCGAAAGTATGGAGATTCTAAGAACCAAAAATGCCCTCCATTTTGCTCTATCTGGCTTAGTTTTCGAGATATCGCCATTTTAAGTTTTTAAAAAAAATATATATTTATTGTAAAAAAATGCTTTTTTTATCAATTGTAAATAGTTTTTTTAGGCATTTGTGCCGTTTCATTGGCATTAGTACAAATAATGCCAATGCAAAAAAATTTCATTGGCAATAATTGCTAATGCTTTTTTTGGCATTGGCATTAGTTCCAACTAATGCCAATGAAAATTCAATGCCAATTAAAAATTCCCATGTATGTGTTAAATACATTTTATGGAAATTTAACGTGACTATGTGTGAAATATGACATCAGACAAATGACCACCATTTTGCTCGATACAGGCATTGGCTATTTTTAGCGCATTTTGCTTTACATGGCGTAATGTTTCTGGTTGCAGGCGTCGTATTTCGTCTCGAATATTTTGCTTGAGCTGTCCAAGTGTCTGTGGTTTGTTAACAAACACTTTGTCTTTTAAATATCCCCATAAAAAAAAATCGGGCGCAGTTAAATCTGGTGAACGAGGAGGCCAAGGGAAATCTGAATTTCTTGAAATTATGCGTTCACCAAAAATTTCACTCAGTATGTCCATAGATTGCCTTGCAGTATGCGCAGTTGCTCCATCTTGTTGAAACCACAAATTAGGATGTTGCTCCACCGTTGGCCGCAAAAAGTTGTCGATCATTGTTCCGTAAGAAGCCCCGGATACCGTTTTTGGCGTTTCATCCTCATTCTCAAAGAAATATGGGCCGATGATTTTTGTGGCCATAACACCGCACCAAACAGTGCATCTGATTGGGTGTGACTTATGCTGATGTATTGCCCTTGGATTTTTGGAGCCCCACAACCTACAGTTTTGTTTATTCACATAACCACTTAAATGGAAATGCACTTCATCCGTCATCAAAAGATTATTTAAAAATTGATCGTTGAGAAGAATAATAAAAATCGATAATTTTAATGCGTTGTTGTGGACTGTACGTATTCATTTTAAATTTCCAAGAGTTCAGTTATAATTTGCAAAAAGAAAAAATAAGTTATGTTAAAAAATAAAAAAGTTATTTGTGTTTCACATCAGCTGGTCTTATTTGGGCCACCCTGTATTATAGGTCGTTGTACATGGCCAAATAAAGTAAAGTAAGTTATTCCTTGACTGAAACCCAGGCCGTAACTGCAACCAGTTCTACACGGCGTAATACAAGAAGGGATATCTTCACAGATCCACCATCCTGTACTGAAGTTGTAACTGCATTAAGTAAAACGAAAAATTATAAATCACCCGGTCCCGATAACATCCCTGCAGAGCTGTTGAAATATAATGCTGATACCTTAGGAGAGTTTTTTACCCCACTCGTTAGGAATGCGTGGCTTAACAACAAAAAAGGTGATTTAACGCTTTGCAGAAACTGGCGTGGCATTACTGTCTTAAATGCGATTGGTAAGGTTATGGCCACTGTACCGTATTTCCCCAGTAGTCGAACAAATTTTAAGAAGAAAACAATCCGGTTTTAGGCCTGGCAGATCGTGTGGCGATCACGTAAACACTCTTCGGATAGTAATAGAACAATCGGCAGAATACTAGATTCCTTGAATAATTCCTCATATATATTTACAAAAAACGTTTTTTAAAGTGCCTATTCAAAAAAAAGACTCTTGCACCCAACCTACTGTATACAGTTAATTACATATATACACAACAACACAATACAGTAGTTCAAAGAAGATACTCCCATAATCTAGGTTTATCACTTTTTGTTTATCTTGTTAATGGTTTATCTTACCTAAATCTCAACTTACAAAACAATGGATGATTTTCATATGCACGTACAGAGATTCAGAGATTTGTTCATATGGAATATCAATTGAATACAAAACAAAAAAAAAAATATAAAATAAAAAGAAAACTGAAATAAATTCAAACTTAAACACAAAATTTTTAATGTCATTTTGGGGCTAAGGTGAAAAGCGTGTTTAATATACTACATCTCCTACAAGCAAAACAGCAACAACAAAAAAAAAATGAATAAAAAACATAAACATAACAACAACTGCAACAACACAATACAGCTAACAGAAAAAGTAACAATTCAAACCAGCACGAGACAATTAAACTCTTCTTCTTCTCCATTTCTTCATCATCATCATCATCGTCATCATCTTCTACTTTTTTTTTCATTTTACATACATTTAATGATCGTTGTATACGAGCATAATCAGTTAAAGAGGGGCCCAGTTGGCAACGTCTTCGAGCCATCCTCAGTGACGGAGCGATGACATGTCAGAGTCACACCTGACATCCACAAGACATCTCTATGTACTGGGTTGAGGACAGTTTCATACAAATTTTCATAATGTCCTCACTCAAAGTCAGCAGTGGTCAGGGCTGACCTTCTGGGGACATGTCACCTAAGACTTCTTTGGGGAAATGTCTGACATAGGTCATGCGAAAATACAAAAAATTTTCGTATTTTCTTTAGTTTTGACTTTTATCCATTTTCCTTTATAAATTATCTTTCTCATATTTAGAAAAAACTTTTCGCCTTTTTTAGTCCCAACTGGATTTGAACCTGGAACCTCCAGTTTATTAGTCCCACACCTAACCACTTGTTCCAAACTTTATTTTTAAAATTGTTTGTCTATTTATTACTTTTATTCTACTAGTTAGACTTTGATTTTATTTTAATTAAGTCGATAATATTGCCATCTTTTTCTTGGAAATTAAAGAGTTGCCCAGATTTAAAATTCTAATTTAATATACTGCTATTCTGAAGACATTTCCTTTTAGACGTCTTAGAGGAATTGTCCACACTCTTCAAGCAAACATTCAGTGCTGACAATGTTAGGACATGTCATCAAGGATTGCCTATGATTTGTCAGAACCTGAAGACATTTCCTCAAGGAATCACTGTGGAAATTTCCTCAGTGACACATTTTCCAACTGGGGGGTACTACATACACCAAACTGAATATACAACAAAAAGCCAACATCACTTCACAAAATGTAAAAAATAAAAATAATACAGAAACGGAGTTTGAGTGGTACCTTAACGACCCACAAAACAATACAAAAAGAAACAAAGCAAAAACTTTTTTTAACCCTTAAAGGTACAATGGCTCTAAAAAACAACGCAATACACATTGTGTGAGTGCGTCGCAATTTGTAGGATCAGAAGAAGGTTCTTAGACAGGGAATCACTTAATTCTGCGGATATATTTGGTAGGGACTTTTTGGTAGTGGGTACCCAGAAAATTTTTGGTACTCAAGTACCCAAAATCCCGGTACCCAGTTGGCAACGTCCTCGAGCCATCCTCAGTGACGGAGCGGTGACATGTCAGAGTCACTGCTGACATCCACAAGACATCTCTATGTACTGGGTTGAGGACAGTTTCATACAAATTTTCAAAATGTCCTCACTCAAAGTCAGCAGAGGTCAGGGCTGACCTTCTGTGGACATGTCACCTATGACTTCTTTGGGGAAATGTCTGACGTAGGTCATGCGAAAATACAAAAAAATTTCGTATTTCCTTTAGTTTTTACTTTTATCCATTTTCCTTTATAAATTATCTTTCTCATATTTAGAAAAAACTTTTCGCCTTTTTTAGTCCCAGCTGGATTTGAACCTGGAACCTCCAGTTTATTAGTCCCACACCTAACTACTTGTTCCAAACTTTATTTTGAAAATTGTTTGTCTATTTATTACTTTTATTCTACTTGTTAGATTTTGATTTTATTTTAAATAAATCGAAATTATTGCCATCTTTTTCTTGGAAATTGAAGAGTTGCCCAGATTTAAAATTCTAATTTAATATACTGCAATTCTGAAGACATTACCATTTAGACGTCTTAGAGGAATTGTCCACAATCTTAAAGCAAATATTCAGTGCTGACAATGTTAGGACATGTCATCAAGGATTACCGATGATTTGTCAGAACCTGAAGACATTTCCTCAAGGAATCACTGTGGAAATTTCCTCAGTGACACATTTTTCAGCTGGGTACTTTTACAGCCCTACCTAAAACATCAAGAGTATCTGATTCTTCAATATGGTATAGCTATGGATACAGATGACACAGATCCCACAATTCGTCTGTAGGTCAACATACAACATTGGGTGTTTCGGTCATAAAAATTTACCATATTCGCAAGACCCCACTGGGAGATCGCTGAAAGGTCATGACTGAGTGTGTCATTCATGCTCTGCTTCAGAGCTTCAACCTCAGCAAGGCTTGGTCTATGATTAAAGGAAAATATATGACAAATCTTGCTGTTATCTGCGAAAGGATATATTGGATTGGCAGTCTCGTGTAACTACACGTATAGTACTGTCTTTGAAGAAGAGCTTGGATTGATCCTGGCTCGAAGATTGCCAGATCATTGCAGTGTTTACCAGGCAGAGATGCTGGCAATAAAGGAAGTGGCTTACGGGTTGAGCTGCAATGTCTTGTCTACAACCGCAGTCAACATCTATACTGACAGTCAAGCCGCGGTCAAGTCCCTGGATTCAATGTTTCTGAAAAGAGGATCTGCCCTTAAATGCCGCACGTCTTTAAATGAGATGGCCAAGCAGTTTAACATAGGACTCATATGGGTAACAGGGCACAGAGACATTCCAGGGAATTGCAAAGCCGATGAGCTTGCAAGACTAGGAACTACCTTACAGGTTCCAACAGAATTGGAGTGTGTTGGTATGCCTCTAGAAACTTGCAAGCAAAACCTACGGCTTTGTTCTGCGACGGAGACTAATCAAAGAAGGGCAAATAGATGAACGCGTGAGACAACACGACCGATTTGGCCTTCTCTTAATCAGGGGCGCACAAGTGAGCTGATATCGCTTCCAAGAGGAGAGATTTCGACGGTGGTTCCTATAATTACCGGACACTGTCTTATAGGGAGGCACGCAGAGTGGTTAAATGTGCCGTCGAATGACTTTTGCCGAAGTTGCATGGATGAAGAGGAGTTGGAAACTATCAAACACTTTATTTGCCATTGCACGGCACTTTCTGGTCAGAGACTTGCTTCACTGGGATCTTGGGAGCTGTACGATCTTTCTGATTTGTCGGATGTCAAAATTCAATACCTAAGGAGTTTTATAAGAAGCTCAAACTGGTTTAATGACAGGGACTAGTAGGGAAACCTATTACGGTCCCGTGGTATCAGAATGTACCTCAGAGTCTACGTGTGTTGACGTAAAACGTCAGCAGCCACTTTCAACCTAACCTAACCTAACTGTCTTTGAGAAAGCTCGATATAAATTGAGAGAAATAGATACCGACAGCAAACGCAATAAGCTTCGAAACGAGTGCAAACACGATCGAACGCCTTGGGAATATCCAGAGCAACGATGTGGCTTTACCAAATTGGTGAACAGAATGACTCAAACGTTCCGACAGGAGCGCTTACAGTTCTCCCGAAGAACACCTACAGTTCTCCCGAAGAACACCTTCACTTTTGTCGATCGGACAAAAGTGATTGGACACTTGATAATTTACAAGGTGGTGATTAACCACACTCTCCATCACCTTGGAGAGCGTATAGCTAAATGCAATTGGGCGGTAATTCTGCGGGTTTGTGGCTGGACGTTGGATACCTTCCCTCTTGCGGGGAAAACTCCTACCCGGTACAAGAAGCAAAATAGGTTTGCCTAAGGTCGAGAAAGCGACGATACCATTGCTTTATTTATGTTACCGGGGACTTATTTATGTAAAGATCTTTTAGAAAGTTTTTAGCTGCACTTGCTCGAAAAAATATTTTCAGCATAGTAGGATACCCTTTCGAGTTTGGGCAGTGGTTGATTGCTTTTCGGCAAGTTTGCGTTTCTTGCAAACATTTTAGAGAATAGGTTGACTTTATATATCGTGCCCGTGAAAATTTGGTCATTCATTAGGTTTGGAATGGATGAACTAGTATTATTCTTTACCGTTTCAAAGAGTGACCAAAAGGTCTTATTACCACGCGGAGTTGAAAGGACCTTAGCACGCAGACGTTATTCGTAAATAAGATTTTCACGTCTGAGTACTCCTGGACTGTTTGCGTAACGAGTTAGAAACTAGGTTTTTGTAATTACGCCAGTTACGGAACGTATCCTCTCTGGATCTGACTGCATTTCCACACGTTTGATTAAACCAGCTCTTATGTTTTGGTTAAGTCGAAACAAGACGATAAACAAGTATCTCAACCTAGTATTTGTTAGGATGCGAGGTGAAAAAAAAATCAAGGGTATTACAAAACTGCCCTTCAACACGCGGAATGTGTGTTGTTTCATCCACAAGTATATTGTCTGCAACGAAGAGTTCAACGTATAAGCCGTCGGGAGTGGTATAGCTAAGAATGTCGTAGCCAAGACAAGTAATTGTCATTAAAGTCCCTGTCTACGACTTATTCACTACTTTGGGCAGTCCCCAAGGATTCCAGTAATGGAATCTGATATAGAATCAAAACAGTCATAGGAGATTGCCGTATCCAAATTCGGGCTCCTATTAACGAACTCGAAGTATTAAATGTGTGACCTGGTTTGGAATTTAACCCATGAATGCATAGTATACTATGTACGAGGGCGGTTTGATAAGTCCGTGACTTTGGGAATTTCGCACGTAGCTAACAAAAAATCAACACTGCCCAGGTCAACTACTATGTCTTGATAGACTACTGTCAAATTTTGACAAATTTTGATATCATTTCGTTTGTTTTTTACAGTACCTGTAAGGAGACAACCTAGAGGATTTGGACAAAAATTAAAAAACTAAATTTTGTGTTCTTATCTTTTCGTAAAACAAACATCACTAAAACATGGGATATGTTATATAATTACTAAAGGGAAACTACTATGTCTACTACTATGTCTTGATAGACTACTGTCAAATTTTGACAAATTTTGATATCATTTCGTTTGTTTTTTACAGTACCTGTAAGGAGACAACCTAGAGGATTTGGACAAAAATTAAAAAACTAAATTTTGTGTTCTTATCTTTTCGTAAAACAAACATCACTAAAACATGGGATATGTTATATAATTACTAAAGGGAAACTGCTCGATTATATTCTGTGGTTAAAAAGTGTTTTACTCAAATCCGTTGTGGCCATACTAGCACAAGAGTCGACGAACGTTCTGGTTGCCCAAAAGAGGTCGTAATACCCAAAGTCGTTGAATGATAAATGATCGAAGAATAAAGATGGGCGAGGTAGCGGAGGCTGTAGGCATCTCAACTAGCATAAGTAGGTTCATCATACTTTGCATTAATATTTGGACATGTTAAAGCTATTAGCGTAACTGCTGCCGCAAATGACACTTTTCCGCCTTAAGCGCAATTGTGTGACCATGACAAAAAACCCCAAATTGGGCTACTTCTTTCTACACTGTCTATCATATTTTCCAAACTTAGCCCCCATCGACTATTGCTGGTTTCAAACCTGAAGAAATTGTTCGGCAGTAAAAAATTTAGGTGGAATGAAGAAATAATCACTAAAAAACTTATATTTTTTTTTATTATTATTAGTTCCTGTTGTTCCTAAGAGGAACATAGGGCCGTAACAAGATTCTTCCATTCGGATCTAGTAGGAGCTATTAATTTGACTGCTCTCCAGCTAAGTCGAACTTTTTTAATTTCTTCTTGGATTTGTCGCTTCCATGTGTGAGCAGGATGACCTCTACGTCTACTTCCCTGCGGATTCCATTCAAGTGCCTGCTTGGCAACATCGTTGTTGTTTTTACGGAGAGTATGCCCTATCCATTTCCATTTACGCTTGCATATCTCGCTTTGAATAGAAATCTTCTGTGTTTTTTCCCACAGACGAGCATTAGGCATTGTATTGGGCCAGAATATGTTTAGTAGCCTACGGAGACAGTTGTTAACGAACACTTGTACCACATTAACATCAGAATTGGCAGCATTCCACGTTTCACATCCGTAATGAACAACTGACTTAACGTTTGAGTTGAAAATATTCAGCTTTGTTCTTATCAAAAGGATTGAAGACTTCCAAACTTTGTTTAACCTTCCGAACGCCTGCCGTCCTTTCTTTACCCAGTCTAAAATAGCAGTACTAGATCCACCCTGTTTATCAATGATACTACCAAGGTAACAAAAGGATTCTACCTCTTCAAGTTGAATTCCATTGATGTGGAGAGGTGTGTTGTTAGGGGTGTGAATGCGTAATACTTTTGTTTTTGGAATGTTAATCTTAAGACCAGCAATTGAAGCATACTCGACAATAGTGCGAAGGTTATTTGTCATATCAACATGGGTGTGTGTAAGAAGGCATATATCGTCCGCGTATTCGAGGTCCACCAGCCTCTCTTGAAGTCCCCATGATATTCCGTTTCTTTGAGTTGTGGCCTGTCGCATGATGACATCCAATACTACGTTAAAAAGAAATGGGGATAGAACGCAGCCTTGACGAACTCCCTTGTTGATGTTTATCTTATCGGAGAAATCAGTTTCATGGAGAATTCTGCATGTTAATTTCACGTACATTACCTTAATAATTGCAACCATCTTTGGAGGAACTCCCTTACACTCTAATGCCTTCTTAAAGTCAATGAACACGAGGTAAAGTGGGGATCTCCATTCTACGGATTGTTCAACAATTATCCGCAGATTATTGACATGATCAACACAAGATTTTCCTTGGCGAAAACCAGCCTGTTCACTTCGTAAATATGGGGAAATGACATCAGAAAGCCTTTTCTTATAACACCTTCAAGTAATTCATCAGGTAAATGGTTGGAAGACCAAAATTGTTCAATAAGTGGATGTAAAAGTTTGGAACTGATCATTGGATCGATCAGTAGTAGCTCGCGAGGGATGTTATCTAAACCAGCGGACTTGTTGTGTTTTAGTGCTTTGGTGGCCTCATTAATTTCTAAAATCGAGGGACACTCCGTTCTTATATCCTGGTTAACCTCATGTGACTCGCATCTACAAAGCAGACAAGGGAAAAGTGTAAAACTTAAAACTCTTCAATGAAAAAAAACCAAAAGTATTTTTTTCAAAAAAATTTAATTCAATTTTTAAATAAATTTCCTACAATTTTAAAATAAAACTCGGTACCGAGTTTTAAAAATAAAACTCCGAAATAAAAAGAGTTTTATTTTCATACAATTAATTTTATTTTAAGTAAACAAAAAATGTTTTTGGTTTTAAACATTTTTATGTAAATAGTTGATAATATGATAAAATATGACCTCACGAAATAGTAAAATTAGTTGTAATTAAATTCATCTTATTTAAATTTATTAATACCTCTAATAGAACTTCTATTTGTAAAAAAAAAAACTTTCTATTAACGAAATATTGAACTAAAAAAGTGTTCTCTTAATATTTTGTTGGTTTTTCGCATAAAAAATATTTTTGCAAAAATCGCGTATAAACTTTAAAAAATAAAAAAAAAACACTCTGCAAAATTAAATGTATGGACTAAATAGATTTTGCCGTCCTAACTCCAAATTTGTTGTTAATATTTCTAGCGCTTACCGTTTTAAAGATATTCGTGTTTGAAGATTCGAATAACCGCTAATTTAGTACTTTCTGTAGTTCCGCTCTAACTTATTCGAAAATTGGAACCGGATAACTTTATGGGTAGTAAATAGACCTTGTGAACCCATTTTATTTCGATCCATTTTCGAAATATTAGAGACTGGAAAAAAATACTTTAAACAAATTTAAGCACCAATGACCACTAGTGAGAAAAGTAATGGATACAGACGCACAGTGTCTTTAATATCTAATAACTCTCTAATCTTGAGCAAAAGGTTCAGCGTAACTGTTCCAAAAACCAATAAAACGAAGATTTAAATAATATTCTATTTATTAAGGGGGGTTTAAATAAAAAAATAACCAATCTTTATGTGATTTTTTTAAGCAGCTATAAAAAATAAATACGCAACATTTTTTAATTCTGTTTTTTGATTTGAAAAATAATTTATTGTAATATTTTAAAAATTTTATAACACAAAATTTGATGAACTGAAATTTCCACTTAATTGTAGAATGTTTTTTCAAAGGACAAAATCGGCTGCAGTTGTACAGCTAAAAGTACTAGACCGATTTTGATGAAATATTTTTGATTTGTAGATTATTAAATTCTCCAGTACTTATCGTGGACATTTTTTAACATTTTGACCTAATTATTTTTTTTTTTAAGTTTATATTAGCATAATTTCTAATATTATTTTTCAAAAAATGGCCACGGTAAGTACTAGAGAATTTAATAATCTACAAATCAAAAAAAGAATCATCAAAATCGGTTTATATGCTATTTACATATAGCCCGAAATCCACATAAATTTGGATTTCAAATCCAATTAAAATCTATACCGTTTACATATGCTTTTTTGACATTTAGCGGGATTTTGTTTGTACTAACTCTGTATTTTCTTTTGATTTGTGTACAGGGTTGTTAGTTGGAAAATTACCCAATTTTATAAATATATCTAAAAACAATGATTTTTCTTTGCCGGAGCCAATATTTTCAATCCCACTAGTATATGTTGGGACCACAATATCAAAAAATGTGTTTTTATGAAGAGCTGCTTCTTTAAATGCAAGAAAATTAACATTTTTGCCAAGTTTGGGGCCGCCACCATTGAGTGTTTTTCTTTGTTAGGAAGACCAAATTGGTCAACTAAATTGTGCGTTTACCATTTGCAATGGTAAATTTTAAATGAAACATTGTTAAACATTGTTTTTATTAATCTTTTAATAGTTTTAAAAAAATAAATTTTAATTGTTTTTTTACTTTATAAAAAACAACAACAGCTGATAAAAAAATCGTGTGCAGCGTTGTAAAAAAAAGCATTAGGGATGATTATTTTGGGAAAACCCATAGTTGTACAATTAAGTAGTAGAAATTTTTTGGATTTTAAATTGCGATTTTACGATTTTCCCAAAATCCAAGTTTTTTTTTGTATGGGATTTGACATTTGAAATCCAAAAAAGTAATTGGATTTACTTGGATTTTCATTGAAATCCCATTTTTTTTGGATTTCGAGGCATATGTAAATGGCCTATTAGTAGTTTTTGCTGTACAACTGCATCCGATTTTTTCTAAAAAAAAAAGAAATGAGTGGCAACCCAGGAAATTCTTGTTGACCAAATTTTGTGTAATAAAGTTTCAAAAATATTACAATAATTCATCTTGCAAATAAAAAAAACAGAGTAAAAAAAATATTGCGTATTGATATTATTATAGCTGTTTTAAAATTGCTCACGTTAAGACTATTTTTTCCATTATACCCCCTTAAACCTAATAAAAATATTTAAGATGAAATACATTATTTTTATCTAAACTCTACTATACATATATTCATATTATTTTCAAAAATAATACCAAAATAAACTTATTTTTATTTTTAAGGTAAAATAAAACTCTTTTTTTTGAGAGAGTTTTATTTTTGAAATTATAAAACTCCAAAATTTTCAAGAGTTTTATTTTTTGAAATTATAAAACACCAACATTTTTAAGAGTTTTATTTCAAAACAAAATTAAATTTGAATAATTTAAACATTATTTTAATAAAGTACGGAGTTTTTCCTTGTCTGCTACAAAGTAGTCTTTTGATAGCGCCATACATGTCTCGGCTACGATTGGTTTCGGCCGCCGTTTGTGCTTCTTTGGCAATATCATCTGCCCATCTTCTTTTGTCTCGTGTGCACTTTTTTTGACTTCACGGTCCAGTCTTGAAAATTCTACCTGACTTAAACTCTTAGCAATGCGAGTTTTGGCTGTGTTTACGGTGTTCTTAGCTATTTTTCTTTCTGCTATAAGTTTCCAGGTTTCATCCGACATCCAATCTTTCCAATCTTTCCGATTTTTCGTTTTGTGGCCAATATGACGGACGGCAGAATCAACGAACAATTTTTCTAATGCTGTCCAGCTATAGTTAGGAGAGTTAACCTGATTTGACAAAGCATCTTCCAGTTCTTGGGTGTAGTTCATAGCAATATTAGGATTTTTCAATTTGTTGACGTCGAGTTATATTCTTGGTGAAGTCTTCTTTGTTTTTCTGATTGCTGCAATTTTCATACGGAGTGCAACAACCACTAGATGATGGTCACTATCGATGTCTGCTCCTCGTTTGTTGCGCAAATCTAGAAGAGATCCACGCCATTTTTTGCTGATCGTGATGTGATCAATTTAATTTTCAGTCACGTGATCTGGTGAAAGCC
Source organism: Pegoplata infirma (assembly GCA_963921195.1). Lineage (NCBI taxonomy): Eukaryota > Metazoa > Arthropoda > Insecta > Diptera > Anthomyiidae > Pegoplata > Pegoplata infirma. The sequence continues at coordinate 171,284,521 of OY992539.1, forward strand.
ATGTTACCTTGTGCACTCTTTTATGTGGAAAAAGTGTAACGAGTGAGTTTGTTGCACACATCTCAACAAAAAGTTCACCATTCTCCGTCCTTCTGCCTAATCCATGTTTGCCCATTGTGCTTTCCATGCTAGAATTATCTGGTCCAACTTGGGCATTAAAGTCACCCATGACCATTAGAATATCACCACGATTTAACTTATATTTGATGACCTTTAAAAGTTTATTTTTTTAGAACTAAAATGTTTTTTTACTAAAAAATGATTGCTTATACTAAAAGTCACGGACTTATCAAAGCGCCCCTGTATATATACTTATTTAATATACAAAGTAAACATTTATTTACGTACATTTATTAACACAAGTTTTGCATAAACATTTCATTTTATTTAATGTAAGTTTTACCGTAAAAACGAAACATTATCCGTTAGAGGGTTAAAAGCAAAAAACAATAAAAAAGTAACACCAAGATGAACTTCAACAATAAACCGTTAGAAAAAAGCATGACATTATGGATGGCAATATCAGCAATAAACATAGCAAACCTTTCAACATGGTTTCAAATGACTGTTTGCGTTTTGCTATTGCTTGTTTTAATACCCTACACTAATCTGTGGTACAGCGCATAATGAGTTTGTGCAGATGTTTATTCCGCAATGTTGGAGCTGCCCCTTATTTAAGTAAACTGATCGACTACGAACCATCGATGTCCGTCTGGGACTCCATAAAATTTACATTATGTACTTAATTTGGTTTTTGATCGATTTGAAGTCTAATAATGGTCTTTTTACATAGGTATGCAAATTGTAGTTTGGCATTATCAGCGAAGCCGGTCAAGGGGTTTTAAAGTTCTAAACATATTGGTACATCTCATATATCCAACAAAATGCTATTACTCGATTTCTGAAAAGCGCCTGTGAAACGAAATTTGATAGAAAATGTCTTGCATCTTTTTCAATTTAAGTTATCTGTCTGTATTTACTTTACAGGCGGAAGGTATATTTTATTCAGACGTGTGTTTTTCGTTTTTTTATTTCGAGAAAATCGCAATTGAATTTTGAATTTCAAAACACTTTAGTAATTTGCTTGTATTTTCTTGTTTCAACATAGCGTATGAGTACTATTAATGCAAATATGTATTTAATACTCATTCGATATGTTGAAACAATAAAATATATGAGAACCCCCCGATTTAATGTTATTTAGTGCAAAAATATTTGCCTGATTTTTTCAAACTCTAACTGACAGGGGCCCCTCACTGCTTTATATTGTGTATATGGATTCGACTAGGCCGAATATAACTTTTATACTTGTTTTTGTTTTATTAATATGTTTTTATTATTTTTATAGGTTGTTTTTTGTTAAAATGTAAAAAAAACCATTTGAAACTTTTTTTTTCGTTCGTTCGTTGTTTGGTTTGTTTGTTGTTTGACTGTCTGCCTGTTAGTTTAACAACTAATATCATAAAAAACGTCGACAACATCACCAGCAGCAACAACAGCTTTTAAACTATTCTTCATCATTTTGGTCTTAAAAGACAGAGAGAGTATATTTAAAAAACACACTGACTGCAAAAATGGTTTGTTAAAAATTTAGTATGAAAAGATACTGGTTACACAGAAAGAAAAGGTTCTTTTAGGGAATGCATTTTTTATATACCTTATATGAATTCCACTCTTAAAAAGAGCTAACTAAATTTTGGGACACAATTCCCTAAAAAATAATTCATAAATTTTCCTTCTTACAATTAAGTGGAACTTAACAAGTAATTTGTAAATTTTCTAAACTTTAAATTAACAACTTTAGTTCATGTACTAGTTCTTAGTTTTCCTTAAATAAAATTCCCTAATACATGGAAGAAATTCGTACCCCTTAAGAAATTTTCCCTAAATATGTATATGAAAAAAAAATATTAAATAATTTTCAAGTTTTTCAGTTTTTAAGATTCTCAAGACCCAATTGGGCCCCTAAATCATTGTATCTCAAAAACTAAGCAAGGTAACGTGAAACGGACAATCATTTTTTAGCTAAAACTTTGACGATACTTAAGGGACCCAACCGGTCTTATTCCAAGCTTTAAAATTTTTAATTATTTTAATTTGTATTATTATTTTAGTGAATATTTCTGAATCTTCTGAATGGATTTTAAAGTTTAACCACATATGTTCTTTAATGGGTTGTCTTATATTAAGGATGAAACCAAAAAGGGCATTCCCAATTTCTTTAAAATGTCATGATTTCTTGATTGTATCGGGACAGGATCATTAAATAGGAAGGCAAATTTATATAGAATTTATAAAAAACAAGTAAAAAAGTTAATCAATTGCATAAATATTACTCATTCGCAACGTTAAATCAAGAAAATACAAGCAAATTACAAAATTGTTATGAAATTTAAAGTTCAAATGCGATTTTCTCGAAAAAAACGAAGAACGTGTTTCTGAATTTTTTTGTGTGGATGGACAAACATCTAAACTTAAAAAAAAAAAATTTAAAAAAGAAAAAAAAATGGCATGTTTTTTAATAAATTGACATTTTTAAAAAATGGAAAATTTCAGAACGGGTTCTGAAAATTTTCCAAAAAAAAAAAAAAAAAAAATTTAATCGATAGCCCATACAAAACTATATGTTGAGTTGAGTTGAGTTGAGGGTGGGTTGTACAAGCCTTGAAAGAAAGCTAGGCGAGTCCATGGCGCTCAGACTCAAAATAGTCCATTGTACCATACCCTAGAAGGAAAGATTAGTAAAGAATGAGAGAAAGTTTAAAGAGAGTGAAAGGTGCTTGCTCAGAACTTCTCAGTTGCATTCACAAACCTGAGAAAGTCAGACAAGGGAAGTCCATGGACCATGTCCATCGACAAAATATCAGAGCCCATTATCCGCAGTCTTGATCTTGAGAAAGCTGGGCAATAACAGACGTAGTGTTCTGTTGTGTCCTCATCCTCAAGACAAGCTGCACAAAGAGGGTCTGATAAGACACCCAATCTCGTCATATGACGAGCACAGGCATTGTGTCCCGTAATTAGGCCAGTAAGTTTGCGACAGTCTTTTCTACTCAGACTGAGTAAATAGTTTGCCACTTTCTTGTCTGGCCTTATCACAAAACATTTAGTATTCCTACATGTTAACTCATTGGACCATCTTTCCATGAAAATTGATTTCATGTGAGAGTCTATCCAACGCATCATCCACGTCAAGCCTATACCAATCTGAGGCTCCGGATTGTGAGGAATTGTATCGGAGCCAATGTTTGCCAAAGAATCGGCAATCTCATTTCCCCGTATTCCCCTATGACCCGGAACCCACAAGAGGCAGACCCTGTTCTCACATGAGACCTCATTGAGTCTGCGCCTGCACTCTTGGACAATTTTAGACGTTGTGATTGGAGAACTCAGTGCCTTGAGTGCAGCTTGACTGTCACTACAGATACCGATTTTCCTATCCCTCCATCTATTTTCAATTATCCAAGTCGCCACGTCCAAAATAGCAAACACTTCAGTCTGAAAAACTGTTGCCATTTTGCCCATGGCATGAGAGTATTTGGTTTCGTCATCCAAATACCAACCAGATCCAGAACCAACTAATGTACTAGAACCGTCCGTATAGAAGGTATCAGAGTAATTTCTGAGAAGTTTATCTGGATCACACCAGTCTTCTCTTCTCGGAAATGTAACTCTGAACTTCCTACCAAACTCTATGCAAGGCGTCATACAAAACTATATAAGAATGTAAATTTTTGAGATTGTGGTGCATTCCGTTTTAATGTGATAAATATTTAATCAAGGCAACTCGCCACAAATTTTACCATATTTCCAATATTTGACCACGCCTCCTAAGCCCAGTTTTTGAAAAATTGAAAAACCAAAAACGCAATTTTCTAAGTTCCATATAGGGCTACTCATGCAACCTATTCAAAAGTTTATGGTACACGTGTTTTTTTTCGCTGGACATTTGGTGTGGAATGCCTCATATGTGAAATCGGGAAGGTGGTTTGCATGATGGCTACAAGAAGAACTGGTCCGATTTATTTAAAATTTGGAATGGTGGTTTGTGTACACGAAACATGATTACCTGCCAAATTTCGAAACGATGCCTATTATAATGCGGTTATCAGAGTCGTTTGAATCAAAACTAAAGAGGACCTTTGTATGGGGGTTAAGTCTAAATATGGACCGATTTTCTCCAATTTCAATAGGCTTCGTCCTTGGGCCAAAAGAGGCTTAAGTTTCAAATTTCAAGTCAATTGATTAAAAACTGCGACCTGTATAGTGTTTAAACCGTTTACATGGACAGACGGACGGACATCGCTAAATCGACTCCAAAAGTGATTCTGAGTCGATCGGTATACTTAAAAGTGGGTCTACGACCAATATTTTGGGTAGTTACAAACATCAGCACAAACTCATTGTACCCTGCGCCACAGTGTGGTGTAGGGTATAACTATGGCAAAAAACTTTATTCAAAATTACTTTTGAAAAAAAAAAAAAATTTTAAAATTTTCACGAAAAAAGTGTTGGTAAAAAAAAAATCCGAGATTTTTTTACTTTTTTTGCTATGAAATACCCAGAAAAATTTTTTGGAACATATTCCTGGTTCAATAGATTCCTAAATATATTCTACGGTAATCACAACAAAATTTTCTATGTAAAATTATTTTTTAAAAAATCTACTTCCCAGCAAAACTTTGGTAATGGGTAGTGATTATATAACACATTACCAGGTAATGCATATAACTTATTTGTAGCATTATTTTATGATGTCTTACCAAACATTTGTTCCACAACGTATTATTTTCAAGTGAAAAATAATGCATTACTAATAATTTGATACGTAATGCATGATTATTGGAAAAGTGAATTTCATATTTGTTATTTCTAAACCTTAAATCATGGATGACTTCTATTTGGTTACATTATGTATTATTTGAAAGTTTGAAATAATGTATTATTTATAATTGGATGCATAATGCATTACAATAACATAAAAAATAATTATTTTATAAAAAAATGCATAAGTTTAAACTAGAGATGGGCTCACGACAGGAAATTTCTAACGACAGACACTCACGAGCATATTTTATGTACTACACCCACTTACAATCACGTGAGTAAATTTAATACAAAATTACTTTTTCACTACTCGTAACACCTTATATATTATCTTCTGGTATGCTATATTATTTCATTTCTCGTAACCTATAAAATATCATATATTTTACACCTTACTCGTATTCTTCGTTATAAATTTATGACTTATTTTATTCCTTACTGGTATTCTTTGTGATAATGTGGGTGCATTACTTTGAGTCTCATCGCCTGTTAAAATCATCAATGCTGCAATGTATAAAATAAGAGATCCTATACCTTATTTTATACCTTATTTGGTAATTTAAGTTTTGCTGGGTTGCTCTAAAAAACGATTGCTTTTGGGACAATTTCAAACAAAAATCATTGCTTCTGGAATATAAAGTAGAACCGGTTGCGGGGTAATATGATGCGTTCTGGAACCGATTATTTGGAACAGAAAATTTTGCTGGGTATGTTCGTACTTGTTTAAATACCATTCGGTGTTCAATTATGTTCACATATGTCAATCAGCAGCCGAATTAAAGCATTTTGTATTTTTAGGTTATGTTGAATGTACCAAAATTTTCATTTTCGTTCATAACTTTTGAACCGCTGAATCGATATCGCTCAAATGCAATATTAAATTGCTCGGGAGAACTTCGAATAAACATGTTACGTTTTAGTCATCTCTGTGTAATACTTTGGCCGTGGTCACCATTTCTACAGGCGGACATCGCTAGAATGTCTTAAAAGCTATCACTGATCAATTATATACTTTATGGGGTCCTAGAACGATATTTCGATGAGTTACAAACGGAATGACAAACTTATGTATACCCTCTATCACTAAGTGGAGGGTATAAAAAATAAATAGCACACCTAGATCCTTTTTTTTAAGAAGCAACACTAATGTAAGCGTGATGCTTCTTTTGGAAAGGGGATAGAACAGATGAGAAAGATTTGAAAATGAGCGTGTTATTATTTTTGTGAACAGTTGTTTCAGCACCATCTGATGTTGATCTGGCGAACTACTTTTTGAAGCTGCCATTTTTGTATAAGCCCGGTTTAACGAATCTCGCTTTAACGAATATTCAATATATCGAACGACAAAAAATTTAACATTGACTACCTTATTTAACGAATGTTTCAAAAATTGTAAGCTCGATATAACGAATGGCCAAAATTTAGACTTTGATTACTGTAAATAACGAACATTAAAAAAAAATATTAGCTAAGTCGGTATTACACTGTTTAAATAATAAAAAATGATTTTTGGAGAAAAATACATGATTTCACAAAGCTACAAGGAGTGATGTAATCAGCACTGAAAAGATACATGCTTTCACTGTCTCTTCAAAGCAATAATTCAGTGCTACCAAAGAGTGCTCTAAAGCGTGAAATTGCTTACAAAAATAGTATATGAAAAAAGTTCTCTGTGACTCGTGACTTCCATTCTAATGCTGCTTTTTCAGTTTAGTTCAAAATTTATTCCTAATGGGTTGTTTTTAAAAATTAGCATGGGATATGGATCTGAAATAAGTGTACCTTTTCCTCAAGTCCGATAATTTTTCGTAGCACATTTTTTATCCTGCAGATCACACCCAATTGTAGCTGAGTGTCCTAAGTGTCATTATAGAGAAGATGTGCTTTTCGGTCCATCAATACGTATGAGGAATAAATGTGCAATTAAGACAAAGAGCTTGCCATAAATTTATTCAGAAGGTTTTTTTTTTTTCTTTTGAGAGAAGCATTTGTTTTATTAAACTATAGTCCCCAAACCACTGGCTGATAAAGGGGGTATTTTAAAATGAAATCCATTACATTTAACTTTTATACATACTTTATTTATCGGTCTGTGTGTATGTCTGCCTGTTCAGCCAGGCTGTTTTTTAGTTTTTATTTTTTCATTTTTTTTTTGTTTAGTTTGGTTTGGCAAGATCATGTTGTGTTGGAGATCAAGATTATGGCTGCACCCATAACAAAAAAATAATAAGAAAACAAAGAAAAACTTTTTTTATAACGAATCTGAGTATAGGTCTACTTACTATACATATAATTGTTAGAGCGGGCTGAAAAAAAAATTATTTGTCGATTTGTGAATTTGCCTAATTCGGAATAAAAGAGGAGTTTGGACAAATTTGTAATGACCGTCGAAGTTTTCTGCGGTTATTGACGATGAATCGTTACATCCTTGTGATGAAGTTAAAAGAGGCTACCTTAGCTTCATATAAGCACCCATGGGCTTCTCCCTTAAATTTGACATTCGCTTGCCCCTACAAAAATGTTTCTTATATATTTCTAAACTTACGGTGGAGGGTTTGATTTGCGAAATTTTAATAAAGTTGGTCAAACATGTTAAGATTTTTAGGAAAAGTTACCAAAATCCAGGCATGGGTCCACAAAAGTAAATAATCTTGAAAAAGTTTTTTGTGTAACAGAATTAGAGAAATTTTCTATAGGAAAAATTAATCAGAATTTAGACTTTTTCTATAGGAAAAATGTATAGGAATTTGAGATTTTTCTGTAAGAATAATGTCTCAAAATATGAGAATTTTTTTTATAAATTTGAGAATTTTTCTAAAAACAAAATTGAAAGTTTTTCTAAAAAAAATTTGGGAATTTTTCTATAAAAAAAATCTGACAAGTTTTCTAAGAAACATTTTACAATTTTTAGGAAAAAGCTGAGACTTTTTCTTTAGGAAAAATGTCTCAGAATTTGGGACTTTTTCTTTAGGAAATATGTCTCAGAATATTAGACTTTTCTGTTAGAAAACCGTCTCTGAATTTGAGACTTTTTCTATAGGAAGAATGTATAAGAATTTAGACTTTTTCTACAGAAAAAATGTAGAATTTGAGACTTTATCTGTAGGAAAAGTGTCTCAAAATCTGAGACTTTTTCTGTAGGCAAAATGTCTCAGAATCTGAAACATTTTCTAAAGGAAAAATATCTCAGAATCTGAAACTTTTCCTATAGGAAAAATCTCTCAGAATCTGAGACATTTTCTGTAGGAAAAATGTCTTAGAACCTGAGACTATATAATAATTCAGAATCAAAGACTTTTCCATAGGAAAACGTCTCAGAATAAGAGACTTTTACTATAGGAAAAATGTAGCACAATCTGAAACAAATTTTTCTCTAGAAAAATGCATCATACTTTGAGACTTTTTCTATAGCAAAAATGCATTAAGATCTGGGACTTTTTCTATAGGAAATTTGTAATCTAAAACTTTTTTATATGAAAATGTATCAGAATCAGACACTGTTTTTATAGGAAACGTGTCTCAGAATCTGAGACTTTCCCATAGGAAAAATGTGTTAGAACCTAAAACTTTTTTTATATGGAAATGTATCAGAATCAGACATTGTTTTTATATGAAAAAATGTCTCAGAATCTGAGACCTTTTCTGGGCGTACGGACATAGCGCCCAAGGTCTTATCGCCCAAAACCGTAAATGTCATATCGCCCAAGCTGCGACATATAGCCCAAAATGAAAGATCTAAAAATGTTATTTCTCCCAAAACAAAATTGTCAAAAAATCCAAAATATTTTTTTTGGACGAAATGTCGAAATTACGACTTCTATGATTTGTTTTTTTTTGTAATAAAGATTTTCTGCGTAGCCGGCCTTCGGCCGGACTTAGGGATTACATACTCCATGCATTAAACCCATCCTCTCTGCAAACCAAAGCTATTTTGGTTATCAGGCCTTTTTGATGCATAACAAATTAGATAGTGCTAAGGCCTGCTACTAGTGTTTATAAACCGGTTAACCGAAAAACCGGTTTTTTCCTAAATTTTCGGTTTTTTTGCAAACTGGTTAACCGGAATTGAAGATTTCCGGTGCACCGAAAACCGGTTTTTTTCTGTCGGTTAACCGGTTTTTTAAATACATTCAAAACGGAATATTTTCGCAAATATTAAGGGTTTACACTTATTTTTTTTATGATGTTTTCAAAATTTCGTTGAAAACAAATTAAAAATCCGCGAGAAAGAACGTCTAAAATATTTTTTGTCTTCAAGAAATTATTTTCTAAATAGGATTTTTTTCCAAAACTGATAAAAATTTGAAATACTCACCGTTGTCAGCGTTTTTTTGAACATTTCATGAAAACTTAATAAGTGACTGTTAACCAGATACTAAAATCCCTGTTAATGGCGAAAATGTCAATAAAAGAAATTAAAAATAAAATTCGGAACTGCAATTTACTTATAACGAATAAATGTATTTTTCTAAATAAAAAATAAAATTGAAAATAAAATTGAAATTCTAAAAAAATAAAATTGAAATTCTAGGGAATATGGGCAATTAAAGTACATTATTTAAATATCGCTTTTTTATAGCGTAATAGTTGCAAACCTTGCTGAAAGAAACAAATATGTTAACTTTAGCTATATTCGCTTTAATTTTTTTTTTATAAAAAACCGGTATTTTCAAGTATTTGTTGGTTTTTTCAGTTAAAGAAAAAAACCGGTTAACCGGTTTTTTTATTTCGGTTTAACCGAGAAAACCGGTTAACCGAAAAAGCTGATTTTCGGTTAACCGAGAAACCGGTTTTCCAAAATGTCGGTTTTTTATAAACACTACCTGCTACCCTAGAAACTTTACTTTGCGGAGAGCACTGTTGCCAATTTGGTGTTTTTCCCGCTAAAACTAGCGTTTTTATTTTGCGTCTAGCGGGAAAAAAAGTGATTTAGCGGGCAGCGGGAAATCTAGCGATTTTTACCACCCACAACTTAACAATAAAAAAAATTAAAATTTTCCATACTTTTGATTTTTTGTTTTAATTAAAGAGCCGTTTAGATGATCGGACTTGTAAAGCGACCTGTCAAAAATTTTTGAATAAAAATCTTGTTTGTACAGTCTTAACACAGCCGAATTAAGAAATTAGCAGTTTATATCTTGTGGTGCTTACAACATGCCAAAAAAGAAATTATTTGTTTGACTTATTTACAAAAATGTAATGGTATTTTACTCAATATGACAAAAAGTTGTCCATGTTTGGACACGATTTTTACAGACTTGGATAGGTTTCTAAAGACCTTTCATTTTATATACAACATGACTAGGTTTCCTTGCATAAGGTGGGAGAAAAGCGAAAAAAAAAACTAAAAAATTACTGTTTCTTTCCCCCGAAACATTAATTTGGACCGCTAAAAAAATACTTTTCCCTTTATTTTTTCTGCTCTACAAAATAAAACCAATTCCATAAAGATCCACGGGTGACACTATGGAGACTTCCCTTTTTGGTGATGGCCAAACATTTACAGCTTTTCGTCATGTTGGTAAAGTGGAACAATTTTATTATATTTTTGTTAATTAGTCGAAAATATGTCTTTTAAATATATTTGAGCATGGGCCGCTGCTGTTGAATTAATTTGCGTTCTGAACAATATCTCCAAGTTTCACGAAGATCGGGGTGAACCAGGGAGACCTCCCTTGTAAGTCTAATTTAACTTTTTTTCTTGTTTTTCCTACATAAATATTTGTTTTTAATATTCGGTTTCGGCCGAATAGTATCAATTTTGCCGAATATTTGGCTATGGCCAAAACAGGTGTATTCGATTCTGTAATTTTTAAACTGGCTTTGTTAAAAAACTGTCGTTTTATAACATTTAAACTGTTTTAATAGCTGATACATAATTTAAAAAAAAACGTTATATATTTTTTCAAAAAACCGTTATATTTTTTCAAAAAAACCCGTTACTTTTGAAATTTCATGATATTTAGCTATTTAATAGCTAAATTTATTTTCTGTTTTTGAATTTGGTGTTTTCTGGAGATTTTTTTTCCTAATTTAGCGGGTTTTTGTCAAAAAAAGTTGGCATCAGTGGCGGAGAGGGTGGGTTTAATGCATGGATTTTGTAATCCCTAAGCCCGGCCGAAGGCCGGCTACGCATAAAACCTTTAAAACATTGTCTTAAAAAAAACAATATTGGTGAGTTTTATGATTATTTTTTTGGGCGCTATAACATTTTATAAATTCAACATTTTGATATTTGGGTAATATGACATTTTTGATAATTTATATTAATTTAAAGAAAATTGTTAAAATACCCAAAAATAATGGCCATATCGTCCAAAAAATTTTGCAACAACAACTAACACACATTTTTTTTGGGTGGAATGACTTTTTTAAATTGGGCGATATGCACTTGGGCGTTATGTCCGTACGCCCCTTTTCTGTATGAAAAATGTCTTGGAATATGAGATATTTTAAAAATTTCTTAAAATCTAATAATTTTTATGTATGAAAAATGTCTCAGAATCTGAGATAGTTTGTTTCAAAATCTGACACTTTTTCTATAAGAGACTTTTTGTATAGGAGAAATGTAACACAATCTGAGACAAATTTTTCTCTAGGAAAATGCAATAGGCTTTGAAACTTTTCCTGTAGGAAAAATCTCTCAGAATCTAAGACTTTTTCTGTGGGAAAAATGTCTTAGAACCTGAAACTTTTTTTATAAGAAAATATATCAGAAGCTGACAATGTTTTTATATGAAAAATGTATCAGAATCTGAGACCTTTTCTGTATGAAAAATGTCTTGGAATCTAAGATTTTTTGAAAAATTTCTTCGAGTCTAAGAATTTTTATATATGAAAAATGTCTCAGAATCTGTGATTATTTGTTTCAAAATCTGACACTTTTTCTTTAAGAGGCTTTTCCTATAGGAAAAATGTAACACAATCAAAGACAAAATTTTCTGTAGGAAAATGCCATAGGCTCTGGAACTTTTCCTATACGAAAAATTTCTCCGAATCTGAGACTTTTTCTGTATGGAAAATGTCTTAGAACCTGAAACTTTTTTATATGAAAATTTATCAGAATCTGACAATGTTTTTGTATGAAAAATCTCTCAGAATCTGAGATCTTTTTTGCATGAAACATGTCTTGGAATCTGAAATTTTTCGAAAAATTTCTTCGAATCTAAGAATTTTTATTTTTAAAATGTCTCCGAATCCGAGATTATTTGTTTCAAAATCTGAGACTTTTACTAATAGTTAAAATGTCTCAGAAATGAGGCTTTTTCTGTATGTAAAAATTTTTCAGAATCTGAGACTTTCAGTGTGGGAAAAGACTCTTGGAATCTTAAATTTTTTATGTTGGAAAAATTTTGCAGAATCGAAGACCATCATTTGTGTTGGAACTTTGGGTACTATACTCAACTATTCGAAATCCCGCAAAAACGTCTAAATCGATTTTGTTACAATTTCTCAATAGATAGTGCTAACCGAGAACTAAAGACTACTAGCTAAACCCGGACCCATGCTTTAGTTTTGTACGATATTGTATATTTCAATCGAGATGCAATATAAAACATGTGATTTCTTAGGGCCAGCAACGCGGACCGGGACCAGCTATTTGCGAAAAACTAAAAAAAATACAATTTTGCGATCATTTGCAAGAATATCAATTATCCTTTGAAGATTAAATTAATTTCCTTTGCAGAATTAAAACCTCTTAAAGTTGGATTTTTCCATTTAATCATTTTAAGATAATAAAAAAATATATCATTAAAATCATGGATTCTTTCAAGTCTTACAAAATTTTTTATTAATAACCATATAGTTTAGAAAGGATGCCACTCTAATTTTTTTGTGTGAAAACATCACACAAATGTAATTATGAAAGTCGTCAAAGTGAGCGAACTCTTAACAGTGACAAATTCGCTTGAAACTTTGCACAGGGAGTTGTTAGGCAACAAGAATACGGACAGTCTTGTGGATCTCAAGATTTAAATAAAAGTTTCATTTTGGACCACTATAATACACATACTTTCATATATTTTAATTCAACTATATCTATGAGAGGCAATGTTTCGACAGTAGCACCACAATATCATGTTTTTAAACTAAATCTTGAAGACATCATATACGAGTACCTGTATTTTAAGACAAACATACATATATTTATAAAGACAAACAGACAGAGAAACAGACTAATACAAGAGGCCAAACGATGTTTGGCAAACCTTAATAATAACGAAAAAAATAAAATAAAATAAAAATAAAACAAAACAAAATTGGATATAAACATGAATATGAAATACCCCAGTCAAATTATTCGGAACGATAATATCAGATTTTTTTAATAAAAATATAAAAAGTCAAAGAACCATCGAACTATTTTTTCATTAACCAGAAAATTTAGATAAAACACCCTAATGTGTCGATTTTAAATCCAAATGAATCATCTTTTTAGTAATGAGCCTGATCTTTTTTAAGATTCACTAAAATAGTTAGGAAATCTAGCGAAAAAGCCTTTTAACATTTTAAATCTGTCATTAAGGCTAAACGTTTAACTTTCGAAAGGAAACCTTTATAAAACCGTTGTTAGAGTCATTTAAGGCAAATGAAGAGGGGACGTTTGTATGGGGGCTAGGTCAAAACATTTTTCCAATTTCATAGGCTTCCTTGGCTCAAAAGAAGCTTAAGTTTAAAGTTTCCGCCAAATCGGTCGATAATTACGACCTGTATCGTGTTTACACCGTTACCTGTTCAGACAGAAAGACAGACGTACGCACGGACGGACATTGCCAAATCGACTCAAAAAATGTTTCTTAGTCGATCGGTATATTTGAAGGTGGGTCTTGGACTAATATTTTGGGTAGATACAAACATCATCACAAACTCATTATACCCTGTTCCACAGGTTGTATTCATAGCCCTATATGAAACTTAGAAAATTGCGTTTTTATTTTGAAAAATTTTCGGAGCCCGTTCTGAAATTTGCTATTTTTAAAAAAGTCAATTTATCAAAAATCCGGACACTTTTTATTCTTTTTATTTTTTTTAGTTAAGATGTTTGTCTATCCACACAAAAATATTCAAACGCGCGTTTTTCGATTTTTTTCGAGAAAATCAAATTAGATTATAAAATTTCATAACAATTTTGTAATTTGCTTATATTTTCTTGTTTCAACATAGTGTATTGGTAATATTACTGCAAATGTTTAATACTCATTCGCAATGTTGAACCAAGAAAATACAAGCAAATTACATTTTTTTTAAATTCTGTATAATTACTTAAAAAAATATTTTCTAACTTTAAAATATATTTTAGCTTAAGAAAATTTTTGATTGCTTTTTTCAAGAAAATTATTTTTTAATGCAAATGTTTAATACTCATCCGCAATGTTGAACCAAGAAAATACAAGCAAATTCATTTTTTTTTAAATTCTGTTTAATTACTTAAAAAAATATTTTCTAACTTTAAAATATGTTTTAGCTTAAAAAAATTTTTTCACAAAGTTTTGTGATTTTTGCAATATCATAATAAAGTCTTTTTCAAATACCTAGTTCGTTAAATACACCGAAAAAAATCCATGCTTAAAATACACAAATCCTGTCGTATAATGTACGAAAACTTTTGAAATTTCGCACATAGAAAAAACTTCGTAAAATATACAAAATTTTTCGTATTTTATCCGAATGAATATTTTTAATTTTACGAAAAAATCTTAAATATGCTGATTGTTAGAAAATTGATGCAAAAATTTTGCAAGTGTACTTTTATTTGGTAACCAGCGGGCAAAATTAGAAAAAATAAGTTTTTCGACAAAAAATCACATCCGAATTTTTTACCAAATCCTGCTCAAATATGAAATTCAAATTTAATTATGCAAACTTCATGGGAATATTTTTTAAAAATATTCCAAGATCGCGAATGTAATCCACTGCTGCTGATTTTTGTTGAAAATGGCTAAAAATTTTGTAAATCTTGTGTAGATAATGGAAAAGTTTGGACGAAAATCACGTTTTCAATTTTGTTTTAATATTTTTTAAAAAACGTAATCAGCACTTTCAGATTTTTGAGACGAATTTGTTAAAAAATTAATTTTAAGGTTAAAAAATTAGCTTCTTTGGAACAAAGTCGCGATTTTGAAATTTAAAAAAAAAAAAAAAAATTTATTCAAAACGTAAGCAAAATTTACTCATTTATCAAACTTTTAGTGCTGGGTGCCAACTGGAAGTAACCTTGCAAAATTATTTCATATATTTTCCCACAATCACCTCTTCAGTGGCCATCATTCGGCAGGTATTCCGACACAAAATTAAAAAAATTATTTTTTTGCCAAAAAAAACTATCAGCCTTACCATAGAAAAATAAAATATATTTAAAATCAGCTTTTAATTTTATTTCCATACAAATTGTTTTGTTTTAAAAATCGACTTTCAAAAAATTTATTGAAAATTTTAAATTTAAAATAAAACTTTTGTTAAAATAGACTTTTTGTTTTCTTGTGGTAAGGGCCTATAAGTATATGCATTGAGTTGAGTTGAGGGTGGGTTGTACAAGCCTAAAAATAGGTAAATTTTTAGGCAAGTCCATGGCGCTCAGACTTAAAATAGTCCATTGTACCGTACCCAGAAAAGAAAGATTAAGTAAGGGCGATAAAAGGTTGAGAAGAAAAAGGAAGAAAAGTGCTTGCTCAGAATTTCTTAGTTGCTTTCACAAACTTGAGAAAATCAGACAAGGGAAGTCCATGGACCGTGTCCATAGACAGAATATCAGAACCCAATATCCGCAGTCTAGCCCTTGAGAACGCTGGACAACAACATACATAATGTTCAGTTGTGTCATCATCCTCAAGACAAGCCACGCATAATGGGTCTGATAAGACACCTAATCTCGTCATATGACGAGCACAGGCATTGTGTTCCGTAATTAAGCCAGTAAGTCTGCGACAGTCTATTCTACTGAGACTGAGTAGATAGTTAGCCACTTTCTTGTCTGGCTTAATTACAAAACGTTTGGTATTCTTGCATGCCAACTCATTTGACCATCTTTCCATGAAAGTTGCTTTCATATGAGAGTTGATCCAACGCATCAGCCATGTCAAGCCAATACCAATTTGAGGTTCCGGATTGTAAGGAATTGTATCAGAGCCAAGATTTGCCAAAGAGTCAGCAATCTCGTTTCCCCGTATTCCCCTATGACCCGGAACCCACAGAAGACTGACGCTATTCCCACATGAGACCTCATTGAGTCTGCGTCTACATTCCTGGACAATTTTGGATGAAGTGACATGAGATTCCAGTGCAATGAGCGCAGCCTGGCTGTCACTGCAAATACTGATTCTCCTATTACTCCATCTGTTTCCAATTATCCAGGTCGCTACGTCCAAAATAGCAAATATTTCAGTCTGAAATACTGTAGCCATTTTTCCCATAGCAATATAGCATTTGGTCGCATCGTCCAAATACCAGCCAGACCCAGAGCCATTTAAGGTACTGGATCCATCCGTGTAGAAAGTATCCGTGTAATTTTCCAGTAGGTCGGCTGGGTTTCCCCAGTCTTCCTTACTCGGAAAATTCCCAAGGCAGCCGCTCTTTGCAGTCCGTTTAGCTTGGATCGAATAGTTTTCACCATCGTTCTCGGCCACCAGACTACCGCCACATACGTCAAAATAGGTCTAATTACAGCTATGTACATCCAATGTACATTAGCAGGTCTTAGACCCCATGTCTTTCCAAAAGCACGCCGACACTGCCAGAAAATCCGAAGTGCCCGTGAAACTTTTTGTTCAACATGTTTTGTCCACATTAGTTTACTATCTAGGGTAACCCCTAAATACTTAACTTCTGTGGACAGTTGAAGAGTTATGCCCTTCAACGTAGGAAGCTGTGAACCCTTATGTTTGGTTCTTCGCGTGAACAACACGAGTGTTGTCTTTTTTGGATTGACAGACAATCCATGTCGATTGCACCAGTTGTCCATCAAGTCAATAACGGTCTGCATTTTCTTGCATACCAAGTTAAGTGACTTTCCGGATACTAATGCGCACACATCATCAGCGTATGCCTGTATGTGTACACCTAGAGCTTGTATCTCAACCAAGAGTGAGTTTACCACAAAACACCACAGCAAAGGAGAGAGAACACCCCCTTGGGGGCAACCTCTACTAACCTCAACCGTTACTTTTGTGCCCTACTCATCTTCAGCCGTCAACAATCTCCGGGAGAGCATAAAATGAATCCACTTGACTAGAACTGGATCCACGCCATGCAATTCAGCCGAAGTTTTCATAGAGTCGAAAGTAGCATTATCAAAAGCGCCCTCAATATCAACAAAAACATCCAGAGTAAAGTCTTGTTTGTCAATGCCCTTCTCAATATTGACCACAAGATCGAGAAGTGCCGACTCACAAGATCTACCACTCTGATACGCGTGTTGCTGACTATTTAGGGGGCATTCGATTAATGCTACTGACCTAATGAATTTCTCAACCATTCGCTCAAGACTTTTCAGTAGAAGGATGATAAACTGATTGGTCTAAAACTTTTTGCCAAGGTGTAGTCCTCCTTCCCAGGTTTGGGAATAAAAACAACCTTGACATCGCACCAAGATGATGGAATATACCCATAAGCCAGGCTGGCTCTGAAGATATTTTTAAGAACCTTCACTAGGGTATCTCCACCACTCTTCAACATCATAGGATATATACCATCTGGTCCAGGGGATTTATAGTTATCAAAGGAAGATAAGGCGTACCTGATCGATTCCTCAGAAACTACCCTAGATGCTATATACCAGTTCCTACAAGTAGTATTACCAACAGGACTCTCAATAATATCTGTATTTATCGTTGTCACTTTGCATCCTGGAAAGTGAGTAGATAACAGAATATCATTGACCTCCTGTTGGTTGTTTGTGTAGGTACCATCTGGCTTTCTGAGGGAATCAAGCTTCGCTGAACTATCTTTTTGAAAGATTTTACAGAGCCTTGCCGTATCCCTCGTACCATTTACCTCCTCACAGAAAGTCCTATAAGACTCAAGTTTGGCTTCCCTCACTTTTTTCTTATATTCCTTTTGCATGAGGTGGTAATTGTTCCAGTCAGCATCCTTTCGAGATTTTAAGGCTCTATTCAGAAGCTTTCTTGAACTTTTTCTCAGCTTACCAAGTTCCACGTTCCACCAAGGGACTGAGTTACCTGGTCTGATTTTCCTTAACGGACAAACAGTCTCATAGCAGTCAGTTAAAGTTTTACCCAATTTCTCAGACTCCACTTAAACCGACCCTATACAACTAGGTATTGGGATGGGACGTAATCTTTGATGAAGAAGTTCCTCAAATCTTTTCCAATCCGCTTTTCGAGGGTTTCGGCCCTGTGGGATTGTTGGTTTATCAATCCCAAGCCTAAACTCGATGTAGCGGTGGTCCGACAAGGATACCACATCAAGAACACGCCAATCCCTTATCATTGTACTCGCCTTACTGTTAGATAAGGTAAGATCAATGACCTGTTGTCTTCGTTGAGTGACAACGTTGGAGAATTACCAACATTTTGAATCACCAGATTTGAAGACAAGATGAAGTCCAACAATTTGTTACCTCTAGAGTTGCACTTTGTGCTACCCCAGATGATATGCTGAGAATTGGCATCGCATCCAATAATCAACCCCAAGTTGTTGGCCTCCGCGTATCGTATGACTCTAATTAACTCCTCAGAAGGCGGGGGATAAATAGAATCGTAGGGCAGATAGGCAGATACAACAATAGTCTCTACCACTTTACCCTCTATACGAAATCGCACACTAATTGCAACGACGTCTTGGCAACAAAATTGCCTCAACACCGAGCTCTCGATTGTCCTAGGGACAACCATACAGGCCCGTGGCCGCAGTGATCTTGTGTCATACAAGATTGATCCCCATCTAATCATACTTAAACCACAAACTCGTCCTTTGACTGCCCATGGTTCTTGTATTAAGATTATTTGTGGATCTGTTTGCAACTTAGCATAACTACTGCATACTTAGAAGAGCAGAAGCCGCTTTGCTGTGTTGCAAGTTTATTTGGGTGAAAGAAATGTCGATCTTCGCTGTCATGTGAGACATTGAAAAACATTTATATTACCCCTAAGTATATCCATAATATTGGGGTGTTTTCCATTTTTGGAATATAATTAAATACGACGCTTTAATGAACTACAGATTCATGTGGTGGAGATACAAATTTTTTAAAAAGTCTTTGGAGACAAATTTTAATTTTAATTAACTTGTCTAATCTTACTAAAATGCTTCCAATTGAAAATGAGTCATTCCATGTCAAACCGAACAATTTTCTGACCTCACTATTTTTATTTGTCTCCAATTTTTGCACACGTATTCTAAATGGAAGAATATTTTACACGTGTTTCAGGAAAAAAAATTAAAAGTCTTTTTGCAAAGGTTTTTGCATTTGAAAATCGATAAAAACCTGAAAAACGCTCAAACATACCAACATTTAAAACGTTGTTATTTTAAAACTAAAAAACGGATTTTAAAGAGTAATAAGCTCATTTTAAAAATCTTTTAGCATACTTTTATTTTTTTTTTTTTATTTTCTTTTAACTTTTTATTTTTTCTTTCATTTTAACATTTATTTTTATTTTTAACTTTTTAGACCTCCAGTTAAAATTTTCAAAAAAAAAATACAGTTTGTTTGTACTCTAATTCTAAAGATACCATAAAAGTTCGAAGGTGGAGAAATTTCTGGATCTATTTTTAAAACAAATTTAAGTAAATTTGTCACTAAATTTATATAATTTTTTTTCCTGAAACAAGTGTTAAATATTTTTAAAAGTAAAGTAAAAAAAAAGTTTCAAACAAATTCAAATAATCAAAGTCAATTTTTACCAAAAATCTTTCGGTTTGACATGGAATGACTCACATTTAGAAATTTTGAACCCAGGTAAAAATATACTTTTTTGGATATTTATTTTTTTTTTTGTCGCGAATTTGCTTTGGGGACAAATTTGGGTCTTTGATTTTTTTTGGTGATTTTTGGGAATTTTCGTGTTCAGAACGGGGATTTGACGTGAAAAGTTTCTGGCAACACTGGGTGCATATGAGGGGGGATAACGATAATTTTTCAGTTTTTTTTTGCGTTTATCTCCTTAATTATACAAACTTAACTGGTAGTCATTTTGCATAACAAATGAAAGGTCTTTGGAAAATATATTGAGTCGAAAAATTTTGTCTTTTTAGGCACGTTGCACAGTGGTTTCCCCCATTAGCAAAAAAACAAAAAATTTATGTTTTTTTCTAAGCTTTATTGCAATAAATTTATTGATAACACTCTAAATTTTATGAATCTAACCAATTTTCTTGGTTTTTTACGAGATTTAATATTTATACGGCATATATTGTGGTGGCATAGTCATAAAATAATTCTTATGTTTATCTAAAAAGTTATACGCGATATTGTGGCAGAAGTTTCCAAAAAACCTACAAACATTAAATTTTAACCTATTTTTTACCAAATTTAATAATAAAAGCTACAAAAATATAAGCCCATTAAAAAATCCCTGAAGAATACTGTTTTGACCCTTTCAAAACACACTTTTTTAAAATCTACTTTTTCACATAGACTTTAAGATATTTGGCCCTCATCTGCCTACAACTTTTTATACATCAAATTGAAGATTTTTTACCCCTTTTTAAACTAAAAAAAAATATTGTGGCCGCGGGTTTTTGCATATTTTCGCATATGGATGTGATTTACATAGTCGTCAAACGAGAAATGGTGGAAAATTGCATTTTGTTTTGCACAATTTCTTTTTAAGAATATGGGTAAAGAGAAATATTTTTTTTTAATTGTTGCTATTTTAAAATTAATATTTCAAGAGAAAACACTTAAAAAAAAGTTTTAAACTTTATATATACTATATATTTTAATTTTAAGGTATTTGACTGTCGGTTTAACTCTTTGACGACCATACATTTTCTACCGAAGCGATTTTGAGTTTCTGTTAATGGTCGTGATCTGTGACATAATAACAGTTTAGAAACAAAAAAAATTGAATTTTGTCTAGAATGATTTATTTTGAGCAAAAAACTGTTCTTAGACATTTTTGTAAATAAAAATTTTTTGAGTGTAAATTTTTCTCTATCGGAAATTTTTTTTAGTGTAAAATCTTGTTTTAGCTGCAAAAACGCTTTGTAAAATGTTTTTGTGACTTACAAATGTGATTCAATGTGTGTTTTTTATTTGGTATTCGGCTATATCCGGCCAAAAATGTGGCCGAAGCCGAATAGTGGTCGAACAGTGCTTTTTGGCTGAAACCGAAGCAGAATATTCGGTCGGACACTAATAGTTACTTTACAAGAATTTAGAACTCTACACCCTTCTTGCCACCGATTTGGAAACAAACTTTGAAGGCTTACAGTGAGTAAGTGGATCAAATTAGAGACTTGTTGAAAACTAGACTTTAGTTGCGGAAACCATACTCTACAATTCATCTTTAAATGCATTTACCGTATCTTTTACTTGCACGAAAATAATCTCCAAAAACCCTTTGGCAAGTGTACTTGCCTGTGGTCGTTAAAGGGTTAAGTGTAGCTTACTCATTGCATTTAAAAAAGGGCCAAAACAAAGGCAAACTTTAATTCTTATAATTAATTGTTTTCGCGATAGTGTTAGAAGTTTCGGAAATATCAATATAAAAAAATATTCATATTGAAATACTTTATTTCAAAAATTCTTAAAACAGATCTATAAGCCAATTAACCCTTCAAAGATCAAATGACTACTGTGGCTACAGATTTTAATATTTTTTCCTAAAAATTTGTAAAATTTTAATTCTTCGGGCATACTATTAGCTGAAAATTTTGAAGACCCTAGTGTTTTTAGTTTTGGAGATATTGATTTTTGACCGCTTGTCCATATAAGGAAATCCACTGTGCGTTGCTACTACACAGCATAGATGGGAATTTTTCATTACCATTGAATTTTCATTACCATTGGTTGATATCAATGATAATGAAAAAAATTTCATTACCATTTAATGGTAATTAAATTTTTTTAATTAAAAAAATAATTATTAATTGTAATGAAATGCACCAATTGTTGAAAAACACCAATTATAATTGGTTTCAAAACAATTGGTATGCACATTTTATGTTTGTTTTGAAAAGTTATAAATTTAAACATCGAAGTATGTTTTTAAAAAAATATGAAAATGTCAAAGACAAAAATCAAAACCCAAATAAAAAATTTCAAATATTGTGTTATACAAAGGCAATCGACATGTGTTTGGTTCATAAAATGTGAAAAATTAAAATACCAAATAACAAAAAACAACAGCTATTTTCAAATATTAACGATTTTTACAATATTGTGACGACTTTTACTAATGGTAATTATTTTTTTTAATTGATGCCGTACCAATGGTAATTATTTTTTTTTTATTTTCATTAGTAATTAAATTGATAAGTAATTAAATTGATTCAATTGATACAACCAATGGTAATGAAACAATTTTCATTACCATTGACATCAATTAAATGGTAATTAAACCATCAATTGATTGGTCCCTTTAATTAATTAGTCCCATCTATGCTACACAGTAAAAAGTTTTGGGTTAAATTTAAAACCTAGCGGAACACATTTTAAACCACCTTGGAATTAAATTTAAAGTTAAAACCGAAATGGTTTATATGTTAAACCACATAGGAATTAAAAATTTGTTTTTCTTTATGTTATTTCTTTTAGTTTTATTTTAATGCCAAAAAATAATTAAATTTCTCTCTTAAAAACTAATAAAAAATAAACGTCAAACGTCATCAAAAAATTGTATTTCATCAAGTTTAAAATTAACACTTAACAAGGAATTGAAAACAGCTGTTTTGTTGAGTGAGCAAAATCATCTTATTCATTCAATGAAAGTGTGGTCAAAATGTTTGCAATGTACGCAAAAGTAAAAAACTTATGGAAAATTTTACGTTATCAGAATTTGTGATCCAGAAAGTGAAATTTTGACTCCGACCGGAATATTAATATCAAGTAAGTATTGACTACTAACGTTTTACAATCGTTTTTAATTAAATTTTGTTTAACCTTACTTTTAGACCAGCCGAATCTTGAAGCAGAAGGCAGAGACTGGAATTTTTAATTGGGCAGTGCATTCATTAACTTTAAAAACCTTCCAGAAATAATTACACAATACTGATCCAGAATCTGCTTTTGTTTCTTTTTGATGGAAAGACATCAACAAACCATGCCGAAATTGATTTGGAAGACACCCAGGAATAATTTCGTAATATAGAAGCATTATCACTTTTCTATGTAGTTTTACGGAGTGTGGGTGAAAAAATGCATCAAATCAACATTCCTCTTGATTTTAACTTTATTCAGGTATTTGATCTGTATTTTAAGTCTTCTTATTATTCAATACACAAAAATATAAAAAAACATAACCTTACTTTTGTTTTATTTATTTTTGGGGAAATTTTATATTTTCAGTCCTGCCTAGATTAAAATTAACACCCGTTTAGGTATAAAATTATTTACATTAATAAAACTATTTTGGATTTATTTTAACACCAAAAAATAGGTTAAAAAGACACTCTCTCACTCTCTTTTTATCTCTTTAAAAGTATACTTTTAATGGAATTAATTTAATTCTTTTTGTCTTTGATATATATACACACCAGCTAGGAATTAAAATTAACCCAAAACTTTTTACAGTGTACCAAGAAATGGGTCTTTTTACACAATTCGTTTGATCATAATCAGAATTATTTAGGTTATTCAACCAATTTTAAATAAAATATCTCACATTAAGTAGAATTATTAAAATATTGGCAGGGTTGTTTGTATGGGGACTAGAAATTGAAATGGTCCGATTTCGTAAAAATTTGGAATGATGATTAATGCATTCAAATTGGGGAGTTAATCTAACGGTTTCCCGTTAAATCTTAAATTTGTATGAAAAATTGACATAGCTCTGCGAGGAGTCTTTAGGGTGCGTTATTTATAACGTAAGGTTACATATCGTTGGCTTAATATAGAAAAGGCGTATCTCAATTTTTTTCGAAAACGAGTTTTTTACGTATTCTAGACCACTCTAAAAAAAAAAATATAAAAAACAATCAGCAATGAATTAATCGATTGTTTTGAATAAAAATTGCATTAACAAATTTCTTGTATCTATTTTTTTTTAGATTTTATTCATTTTTTTCTTCCTGTAAAGTAACCAAAAACTTTGTTACGCCTTTTCTCTATTAAGCCATCGATATGTACACTCAAAAGAAAAGTCTGTCAAAAAAATTTGTAAATCTACTTTCAATTTGATTCAGCAAACTTTCAGCAGATTTTTCTTCTAAAATGGATATTTTTGCTAAAATCTCTGTCATTCAGTTTTACAAAATAACAGAACTTTTACAGCGTTTTACTGATTCTGTTTGCTGAATTTCAAAATATTTTTGAACATATTTTTAGCAGATTATTTGTTAATTATATAAAAATAATGTGCTGTCATTCTTCAAGAAAATTTTCCAAGTTTTTTCGAAGTGTTAATTTTTTTTTGGTTTTTTATGCAATATTTTTTAACATATTTTTAGTTGATTATTTTGTAATATTACAGAAATAGTTTGCTGTCATTCTTTTTTAAAGAAAACTTTCTTAAGGTTTTTTTTTAAAAGTTATTTTTTTCGTTTTTTATACAATTAAAACGATTGAGGCTAATAATAATTGACAAAACTACAAAAAATCAGTAGATTATATTGCTAATTTTACAGATTTTTTTAAAAGTTTATATTAAAAAAAAAAACTATTAAAGTTTTCATGATGACAATTTTTTTAAAAACAAAAATTCTCTAGAAAATGTGTTAGCAGATTTCTCTGCTGTTTTGAGAGATTTCTCTGCTGATTTCACCTATATAATCATGACAGATTTTCAGCAAACCGTGTCTGCTAAAATAAGCAGATTTCTCGAATGGCTCAAATTGGATGTATTTTCAGCAGATTTTTTTTCTGATTGGACAAAGAATTTATTTTGAGTGCAAGTATTTTTATTGTGTGTGGTAAGATGTTACTGCTACTTACATTACTTAACCAGTTTAGTAACGATCCCTTTAGTACTGATAATTTTTGCTGGGAATTATATATATTTTTTTTTTTTTTTTAGAATTATAAATTTATGGCCTATTTTATTAAAATATATTAAATTGTATATAAAATTTATAATACATACTAGCGAATCAATGTATAAACTTGTTTTTGTGGGGAAGACGGTCGTATGTATAATTTTTGAAATTGATTAATTCTGATATTGTATTCTGATATTGTTGATATCTGAATAAATGTTATTCTTCTAAAACATGGCTAGGAACAGCAGTAGCCTACGCACCGCACCGTATTCAATTAATCAAATACAAATTTAAAAAACCTTTCATTTTAGACAGATACTAAAATCTCTTGTCTTCACATTAATCTTTTAAACAAAAACTCACGTATTTAATTTTTAATTGTTCAAAGTCTAAATTTAATAATAATGATAAGTTCAGCATTATTTTTTTTTCTATTTTCACTTAAAAGTTTTAGTAAAGTGTTGGTTATCAATAAATTATGATTATCTTTCTTGAGTACAAATTTTATGACCATTTTTGACTAAAATAACATATTATTTAATGAATCATTTGTTTTTCATGTTTTTACTAAAAAGAATTAAACATATAAATACTGTTGCCAAGTTAGATTAAAAAAAACAAAAATAAAATAAAATAAATAACAAAAAAATTAGTTAAAAACAAAATATACAGACAGACGGTCGATAAGATTATAAGGTTGTTTTTTATTTTCCTGAAACAATGATAGTAACGGTATTATAAAGTTTTATTTAAAAAAATAAGGCCAATACCTTCTTTTTGTATAAATAGAACTTGGTAAATTTGTTTTTTGTTTTTTTTTTTTGTTCAATATATTGTTTTTTCGGTTTTGCTCATATCTATTAAATGTCTAGTTTTGCTTGCAGTAAACAAACTAAAAAAACTTATTTGCTTATCTTTAAAGATTTCGTATGATTCGATAGATAAAATTACAGTAAAATCTTTAGATAATGACCAAATAAATGAATGAATTGATTACAACCCATTTTAAAGAAGTTTTGGTTTTGTAAAAATGATGACAAATGGCATTTCGTCCTCTTTATTAAGAACTTTAAAATTCTTTAACATCCTAGCTGATCCTGTTTTCTAGTTGTAACTTAATAATTACACTGTCCGACAACAAAAACCTACCATTAAAATTGTCACCAGATTCTTAGAGATTTTGCTCTTCTGATTACAAATCTACTATCAACATTTTTCTAGTACATCATAGGTGTCTTATTTTTTTGTTGCATAACTATAATTAGGTCAGAGATCACCAGCGTTTTAGCTTTTTTTTTTTAATTTTAAGCGAAAAATTTTGCATTTAGCTTGAAACGGATTTCTTAGCTTTTTTGAAATTTATTTAGCTTTTTTAGCTTTTTTAGACTTTTTAGAATTTTTTCATTAAATATCAATGTAAAAGGGTGCACAATTTTAAGATGTGTTTTTTTTTTTTAAATTTTTGTGAAATTTAAAATTCTAAAATTAAATTATTAAAATTAAAAAAAAAAAAAAAAAACAAGAGATTGTTTAGTTAATTTGACAGAAATATTTAGTTACTCCTTTTTGAAAAAAAAACTATAAGATTTTTGTTTGATCTTAAGAAAAAAAAAATTAAATTTTATTCTTGGAAAATCAACACTTAAAAAAATAAAATTTTCTTGTATTTATTTGTGATCAGCAGATTTTTTTGCTTTCTCGACAGATTTCTCTGCTGGTTTCACCCAGATCAAGACAGATATTTAGCAAACCGCGTTTGCTAAAATCAGCAGATTTCTCATATGTCTCAAAATGGGTGTATTTTCAGCAATTTATACACAATCTTTTAAAATTTCTTCAAAACACTTTATTGCAATAACAGACGATGCAATAGAAGCAGCAGTATTTTTCAAGTATTTTTTCTTTTTTATAAGCCCAGATGATGATACTCAAAGAGTTTCGAAATATCGGCAGTTAATAAAGAAAATAATATTTCAATATTGGCCTCGAGCTCAAATAACGCATTTATTATTTATAAATAAAAAGGTCGAATAAAAACAATTACCATTAACAAAACAAACTGGCATTAAAATCCTACTGATGAAGACAGTTAACTGGAACTGTCCGAAACCGGTATAGGAATACCAGAAATGTCTATAGCTTTTAGAAATTACAATTTTTCTTCTACATTTTTCAACTCAAACCCTTATAACAAATAGAATTAGAGCCCGTGCTCGATCTGTAAAAACAGAAAAATCAACAAAAACAACTTTAATTATTTTTTATCTTTTTATATAAATTCGAAATTTTCTGAAACACATTTTTTTTCAAATTTAAGAAGATAGGCATAATTTTAGTCGCAAATATTTTATAAAAGGAATATCAGATCTATATTTTGCAATTCAATTGTAAAATTGAAGAAAAAGCTAATTTAAATTTATTAAAAAATTTAGCTTTATTTTTTAGCTTTTTTCAAATTTTTTAGCGGGTTTTTATAAAAAATTTAGCTTTTTTGTTTTCAAAATATGGCAACGCTGGTCGTCAAAGGGATAAACAGAGAAATTCTCATATTAAAAAAATAAAGGATTCGGAAATATATTTTTCTAAATAAAAACTCAGATTCTAAGACGATTTTCCTGTAGAAATGTTATCAGATTCTGAGAACTGTTTTTGCAAAAAAAAAAATTTGGTAGATTCTGAAACGTTTTTTCTGACAAAGGAAGTATCTATACCCTTACGAACCGATTTTTATGAAACTTAAAATATATATAAAAGAGGCAATTCTAAGGTTGGGATATCATGGCTTATCGGCCATATCAAGGATTTAGGGGTTCAAAAAATGGGTAAAAAAATGGCAAAAAAGAGATTTTTTGATTTTTCAGACATTTACTTTTAAGAAACCATATGATAATTCCATATGAGAAAAAATGTATTTTTAATTCTTATCTAACAGTGGCATATTCTTGTAAAAATTTCGAATTGTTAAATATTTTTTTTATGACAATGTGTAAATTTTGTGGGGTATTTATTTGAAAACATACCCCTTCGATATCCATATGAATACGAAATAATCTATATTAAATTTAAGTCGACACATATTTTTGCTCTAGAGTGTAGACGACTTTTCTGTTAGTTCGGAAGTATCGAAATTTTTCGTAAACACTGATCTGGCTGGTACGTCGAGACAACCCCAACCTTAAAATCGTCTTTTTTAATATAACCCTTGCAAAAGTGTGAAATTGCAACATTGTTTTTAAAAAAATTTTGAATCAACTTTTACACTTTTATATTATCTTCTACATGATTCGTGGTTACACGAAATATTCGCATTTCATTGTAATAGTAATATTATTGCTTGTTTTTACAAAATAACGAGCAAAAAAATTTGCAATTTTGACAATATCGAAATTTCTGACGTGAATTCAAATAATATTTATACGACTCTATTGTCATTTAAGTTTTTCATATGCAATTTTTTTTTTAATTCTAAAATATTTAATACTAAAGATGTAACAATTCCTACGCGCCTCTCCAGCAGAGCTCATCCGTTTGTTGTTGATTGGGCAACGGACCGTACGACACACTATAGAGAGAATTCCTTCTTTGGCCGAACTATTCGAATGTGAAACAGACTTCCCGCAAAAGTTTTTCCTGATACAACATTAAAAAATTCAAGTCAAACATCCACAAACACTACTCCCTTTTTCCTCCTTCCCATACCTATATTTCCTGATCTTAACACAATGCAATGCATTTATAGGGGGCATCCCCTGAGTGTTGGTCTTAAAAAAAAAAATATATATATTTTTTAGTGATCCATTATCGAATCTAAGACATTCTAGCAATGTCCGTCCGTCTGTAGAAACCACGATGCAGTCCAAACCAAAAGAGCTATACCCCTGAAGTTTGGCAAGAATATCTCTTATATGACTTGTAAGATTAAGTTCGAAAATGGACAAAATCGGGCGGGAGAAAAAGTTCCCCCTTGAAGAACTAAAAAAACCCATGAAAAACACAATTTTATACGATTTTTGTTTTTATTTTTGCTCAAAAAATGTAGTATTTTTTGCCATAATATGTTTATTGACCTCCACTTGGACAAAGGGGATTAGGAAACTGGATTTTTTTTTTTTTCAGACTACCCCCCTTTTGGGGGCGTGGATATGGAATATAATTAAAAATTACGATGAAAATTTATTATTTAAGCGTAAATATCATAAACAAATTGTTTGTGAACATTTACAACTTTGGGAATAGTGTCCCCCACCGACACCGCTGATTTCCCCCAAAAAATACGCCCCTGCCATTTTTTGTTATTTTTTAAACGTGTTGGAGGGTATAATTTGTTTTCACTTCCTTTATTTTTTAATTTCCTTTCCATTTATATACCCTCCAACCACAGTTTGTCATTTCGTGTCATTCCGTGTGTAACGCATCGAAATATCGGTCTAGGACCCCATAAATTATATATGTATATTATTGATCAGTGATCGTCTGTCCATCTGCCTGTGTAGACTCCTAAAGTTTGGCACAAATAGAATGTCTTATTATCATAGGCTGGTTATGTTCGGAGATGGCAAAATCGGACTAGGGGGAATAAAGTTCCACCTTAAGGAACTAAACCCACCTCTATAAAGCTTCAGTTTTTACAGTTTTATCATACTTTTATTAAGCTAATGAAATATTTTAATTTAGGAAGAAGTTCTAAATCCTGCCATTGAACCCCGGGGATTAGAAAGTTTTTTTTCGGGCCGCCCCCTTTTGTGGGCGTAGATATTGAAAAATTATTGAAATAATAATAATATTGTTTAACTGAAGTGCAAATCACATAATAAATGAATTTATAAATCGCGAGGGGAAAGTGACGCCCATTGACCGAATTTAAATGTCCTACTTTGTTTTTTTTAAATCGTTTTGGCGGGTTTGTGGGGTTTGTGGGGAGAAATCCCATTCTCCTTAAAGTCTTTTAATGGCAGCTTTTACTGTCTGCAATCTATATTAATGTACGGATGTATGATATTTTTCATTCATACATTTTAAAAACATGTTATTTGTTTACTTATCAAAGTGTTATTTTTACGAGTGCTGTTTTTTTATTTTCCTTTCATTTGCAAATACGAAACCATTTGAAATGAAATTGAATGTTTACAAAAACATTAAGTTCCATTTGTTATTTTAAGACTAGTAGTGCTGTTGATTTTGCTTACTTTTCAATATGCTAAACTCTTGGATAACTTTTTGTTTGAGTACTCGATATAAATTTAAAATTATAAATTTTTAAATTTATACTGGAAATTAATTTTTTCATGGAGTTTTAGGTGGTTATTCATAAAAACTAATATATAACTAAAGGAGGTTTTTTTAACAGGTATTGCATGAATAGTTGACAAATAAACCTACAATAAGTGTACTTTAAGTATTATGAATAATAGCCTTAATATTGATGTGAAAGGTACCCTCACATCAGACAACTTCAGCGAGGCGCAACACGCCTATAGGTAGGTCTGTTGAAACGGCTTTAAGCGACGTTGTCGGGATGATTAAGGATACCATTCAGGAAAAGCTCGAAGACAGGTGATGCAGAAGCGAGGAAAGTAGTTACAAGGGGCACTTCACAAGGAGGGCACATCTCTCCTCTTCTGTGGAATCTTGTAATAAATGAGATCCTGAAGTCACTCCACGAAATGGGTATCAAGGTGGTTACTTACGCTGATGGCGTTGTGATCCTAACAAAAGGTAAGTTTTTACCAACGATTAGCGAACTCATGGAATCAGCGTTTAAGATAGTCTCAACGTGGGCAAAGAACAACGGTCTAGGAGTTAAGCTCGCCGAAACCGAACTCATCTTGTTCGCAAAAAGGACTAAGATAGACAGGTTTGTTCTTCCCAAATTAGATGGAATCACCCTGGAACTATCTTATGAGACGAAATACCTTGGTGTTATCCAGGACTCAAAGATTTCTTGAAGATAGAAGAAAGGATGCTAAAGGCCGGCCTAGAAGTGATACTAAACATTTAGCCCGTTGATATCTATATCAAGAGCACATCAGCAAAATCGGCTCTAAAGTTAAGAGAGTCGCAAATGCTTAAGCAACGTTCTTGGGGACGTACGGTAGGCGGGACGGAATTAGAACAAAAAACCGACTATATATATATCGCGATATCGTGTGCTATTTTTAAAGAAATTTTAAAAATTTTAATATTTTAAATTAAACCAAAAAAATCTGAAATCACATGATTTTGCAAAAAAATTCTAAAAAATAGCACACACAGTGGGTCCATTATTAGGAGGACATTATTTTATAGTAAAAATTGTATACTTTTCGAATATGATAATTAAAAAAAAATTCAAAGGGGTAAAAGTTTTTAAAAATGCACTTCAAAACTGCATTTGCATTTAAAATGCATTTGTGAAACACCAACATTTTTGGGGTTATTATATTCAAGAAATGGACAAAAATACCTTTCTAATGTGCATAAAAACAATAAAATACGATTCGTACTTTTAAAAATATAACGGTTTAAAAACATGTCTTTTTACATGATTTTGGAATAATTTAAAAAATAAAAATTTTTATAAGAGAAAATTAAGGAAGTATTTTAAAAAAAAAATATTAAAAATAGCATACATTCTCTGTCCATTGTAATGAAAACATTTTTTTGTAGCAAAAATTCTAAATTTTCCAAATATGCTAATTAAAAAAAAATTAAAAGGGGTAAAAGTTTCGCAAAATGCACTTCAAAACTGCATTTGCATATAAAATGCACTTTTAAACCATCGATTTTTTTCAGTTTATAAGATATTAAAATAGACTTACATACCATTCGTATGCGCTATAGATTGTTAAAATGCGATAAGTAGTTTAGGAAATACAGCAGCTCAAAGTAACACAGATTTTGCATTTTTTTTACATTTTAAAAAACGAAAATCGTGAATAAAATCGCGAGTTTTTCGAATATTTTCGATCTGATGGATGAAATTTGAAATTGGCTCCATAGAGAATCTGTATGAAAAATATAACAAAAATCGGAAGACCCTCGGTCAGATTTTTTAAAATGTCTCATGGAATGGACGCTATATCAAGAGCACATCAGCAAAATCGGCTCTAAGGTTAAGAGAGTTGCAAATGCTTAAGTAACGCTCTTGGGGACACTCGACGATATTAAGTATGGTGAGCGGGACGGAATTAGAACAGAAAACCGACTATATCTCACCACAGACGAACTTTGATAGGAACTTCGAAGTCCAAATACCAACAAGGGAAGACTGGGCGGAAAACTCTGTTATAACAGAGAATGCGATATCAATCTTTGCGGACGGATACAAGATGGTGATGGGTACGGGTTCGGGAGTGTACTCGGAATGCCTCGAAATAGGGGCGTCACTGAGACTTCCCTATAGGTTTACTGTTTTACAGGCTGAGATACTTGTTCTTGTGCCATTTTCGTGGATAGTCACGCAGCTATGAAGGTCTTATAATCAAACACTGTAAAATTGGGATTCGTTAGGAATTGTATACGATCCCTTCGTCGAATCAGTCAGCACACAGTCAAGCTAATATGGGTCCCTGGACATAGTGGGGTCGCTGGTCACGAATTGGCTGATGAATGTGTGAACACACAAAAAATTATTGGCTAAAAATTTTCAATTAAATGTATTGATCAACAAAATTTAAATGAGTCAATCAATGTTTTGATTAAAATTTTTGCTATTTTTTGTTACAAATTTTCAACATACCAGATTTTTTTCGCTTTAATTTATTTGAATAGATTAATTCAAAAATATACAAAATAATCGGGCTTTATTTTTTTTTTTTATTGTTGGCAACATATTGGAAAGCAAAAAAGATGAATTTTTTGATAATTTTGTCATGAGCTTACAATTCATTTGTTAAATCAATCATTATTTTGATTGACTTAAAACAAAAAAATTGATCAAATTTTTGATCAAAATCGAAAAAATGTTTGATTGAAATAATTTTCAATCAATCACCTACAATTTGATGATTGGTATAACAATTTTTTTAATTGGAGGAATTTCAATCAAAAAATTGATTGAATCCACGTTTTTGTTGATTGAAATTCGTTTCAAACTTTTTTTCTGTGAACCCGACATCTCGAAAATATCTGTGAATAGAATGAGGTATATGTAATATCACTGACTACGGGCAGGATATCGCGAACCATGTGGCCATTGCCAAATCCTGAGAGGACAAAAAGTATATTTACTTTTGGCAAACGGACGGTTAGCCTATTAGTTGGAGTACTTACAGGACACTGTATAATTTGTATTTGTATTTCTGATATATCAGAAGTACCCATACGCACGGTCATTTTTCTGTAGAAAAAGTCTCAGATTCTAAGACATTTTTCTTTTAGAAAAACTCGTATATTCTGCAATGTTTCCTTAAGAAAAAGGGCAAGATTTTATAATATTTTTGCTATAGAAAAATGATCAGATTCTAAGGCATTTTTCAATAGAAAAAATCTCATACTCTGAGAAGTTTCCAAAGAAAAAGTATTAGATTCTGAAAAAAAAGTCGCAGATTCTGGAATTATTTTCTATAAAAATGTTTTAGATTCTAAGACATTTTTTCTATGGATAAGGTCCCAGATTCTGAGACATTCTTCACATATAACATATCTCAGATTCCGAAACATTTTCGGACAGAAAAACTCTCAGATACAAAGGTATTTTTTCCATTGAAAAAGTCTAAGATATTTTTCCTGTACAAAAATGATCAGAATCTGGAAAATTTTCAAAAAAAAATCGGGATCATTTTCCTTCAAATAAATTTTCAGATTCTAAAATTTATTTCGAAATTTTTTTACGATTTTTTTATACTTGTTATCTATACTTGTTTTTTACTAAATCCAGAATTGTGCTCTATGGACTCCAACTAGAGTTTTTCTTTTCCCGGACTTTTTCATTTCCCGGGAAAGCGGGATTCATTTTTAAATTTCCCGGGATCCCGGGAATTCCCGCAATAACTAAAAACCCAAATTTTTTGTCAAAAAAAAAATATAAAAACCTTATGAATGCGATTACACTATTTATAATGTTTATTAACACCATAAAAATCTAATTTAGTACCTTTAAAACAGAAAAAACAAAATAAGTTTCGAGAAAAAAAGAACAATTTTTGTTACCCAGTTCTTATAAAAAAACGGTCCAAATATATCGAAGTCGTTTAAAAGTATTTTTAAGGGAATATGTTATTTCACATCGCTTTATCTGTTTTAATAATAAAATTCATCATTTATTATACCCTCCACTCTAGTGATAGAGGGTATATATAAGTTTGTCATTCCGTTTGTAACACATCGAAATATTGGTCTAGGACCCCATAAAGTATATATATTCATGATCCTTGATCGATTTTAAGTCGATCTAGCGTTGTCCGTCCGTCCGTCCGTCCGTCCGTCCGTCTGTCTGTCTGTCCGTTGAAAACACGCTAACTTTTGAAAGACTTTATTGAGGCTCCTGAAGTTTGACATATATGTTGACCATTTACCGGGTCAGGTTGGTATTGAATTCCAGCCAAATCGGTCCAGTGGTTCAAAAGTTATGAGCAAAAGAGTAAATTTCGGCAAGGGTATTTTGCGAATTTACGAGATTAAAACCACTCTAACTTTCGAAAGACAATTCTGAGGGTGCTGAAACGTGTTATATATCTTTGTCGTTCCCCAAGTCTGTTTGGTTTGGAATTTCAGCAAAATCGGTTCAGTGGTTCAAAAGTTATAAGCAAGGCTCTGAATTTCAGATTCTTTTCACCTTAAACTCTTGAAAACTCGTGAAACAAGTTTTAAAAGCATGGTGAATTACCAGTTTTTTTAAAACTTGTTGTTGTTTGTTTTCCTCTCGTGGGGTGCAGTTTAGTTGTTAGACAAGTAAATATTTGTTATTGTTTTGTTATTGTTAGTGTAACTGTATGTAACGGTGTATAGTAAGTATTTTTGGAAAAAAATCAAATAAATAATATAGGTTAGTTTATTTTTGGTTTTTAAAGAAGAGGAGGGTAAAATAAAAAGAGAGAAATATGTGAAATAATTTTTTTTTTGTATAGGGTATAAAATATAGGTATAAAATAACAAAAATATTTTACAAAGTAATTTTGTTACCCAAAGAAATTGTACACTAAAAAATATATACACTCAAAAAAATGTTACACTCAAAAAAAAAATGTTTTTTTTTTAATTCAATTATTTTTTTTTTTAATGAAATGTCACACTCAAAAAAATGTTGACAGTCAAAAAAATTTTACACTCAAAAAAATTTGATTGATTAAAAAAAAGTTCTACTCAAAATAATATATTTCTAATAAAAAATTTGTAATGCAATTTTTTTAGAAAATTACTATCAGATAACATTGTGGAGGGTATTCGTAGATTCGACCAAGTCGAATTAAATTTTTCTACTTGTTCTAATTCATCTTGTTGTTAGTTCATTTTTACAATTGGTTCTCAACGCTTTGCCTCTAAAACACAATGAAACTAATTCACAGGAATTTCTCTATTATGTTTCTGAAACTGAATGTAACTGTTTCAGAGAAATGAAATTATAAGAAAATTTACCCCAAAAATTATTAAAAAAATTAAAAATCCTGGTTTCTAAAAAAACTGTCATCCTTTACACAGATTTTATATCAACTTATCGATTTAAAAAGAATCATGTCCAGAGACATAAATATTTTCTAAAGAAACAAATAATCATACTGCAATTTTTTTTTGCACGCATTTGAAGTTGGTGAACTTTTATTATAATTATAATAATAATTGCTTAAAAATTGTATAGGGCGTATGATTAATTTTGTAATTGCCTTTAAATAACAATCATACGCAACAGTGAACAGTGGATTATTTTTATTAATTTGGCTATTCAGTAAATAGGTACGGGACCGATCACAGCGAATTTCATACCGGTTGTAGCTAACGTAATTTCAAGCTTAAGTTTAGACCAGGGGCCCCTAATGTAGGACATGTTTAGTACACAAAAGCCTTAATTGCTTTAAAATGCGTGTAAAAAATAATCTAGCGCTGAATTAAAAAAACCTCTTGATGGCTTTGTTATGTAAAATGTAAACTTTAATTTGCTTTTGGTTTCATTCTATTCCGATTTTAAATTTAGATTTTTTATCACTGTTTAATTATATCCTATCGAAATTTAGATATTGTGAGACTTTTTTCATTTCGTAAGTCTCAGATTTCATGACATTTTTTAGTTAAAACGTCTCTCTTTTTGGGCCCTCATGGTCCCTGCGTACGTTTATGTCATCAATTATCAAGAATTTTAATAAAATCTCTAAAAAATCACATACTAAATAATCAATAGAAGTCGAAAAATCAACAATTTCAAAGAAACTAAAATTCCCGGGAATTCCCGCTCTATTTCCCGGGATTTCGGGATCGAAAATTTACGGGAATTCCCGGGAATTCCCGTCCCGGGAATTCCCGTGAAAACTCTAACTCCAACCAATCCAAATTTTTATATGAGAACCTCTGCATAGGTTTTTAATTAATTTTTGTAACACAGTGTAATTTTCATCAAAACGCTTGTTTAAAAAGTCTGTTGCATTTTGGGGAATTAAAAACATAAATAATATATTTTTAAAAAGTGTAATTGGTTGCACACAGAAAAAAAAAATTGAGTAAATTTTTAATACTATTGAGTAAAAAATTACTTAATTTTGCACCAGTAAACGATTTAATAGTATTGAGTAAACGTTTAATAAAAAATTATTAAATTTGAGTAAATTATTAATTCACAGAATTAAAACTTTACTTAAAATTTTTCAAGATTTTTAAGTAACTTTTTAATTGTGTCAGGTTAAAATTTACTCAAAATGTATCAATTTATTTTTTTAAAAATTATAAAAAGTTTCGAATTTTTTTTCTTCCTTTTTCAAACTTTAGCAAATATACTTAATAAGTAAAATTTTATAAAGATGATTTCAAACTTTCATATACGTATGCAAAAAACTATAAACTAAATGAGAATTCGAAACACTAAGTGAATAAAAAAAAATATTAAATGTGTATTAAATTATTTACTGTAATTTTATTTTAAATTTTTGAGTAAATTTTTAATTGCGTTAATTAAAAAATTACTCAAATTTGTTTCTTGAAACTGATAATTGCTACTGGGCTGGGTATTCACTATTTTCACATCTCTAGTAGAATATAAGCACGCCATTCATCAATTTTTCCATTCATTTGTAGGTTCGAAATATTCAAAGAGTTTGAATAGAAATAATAAGCTTCAAATTTGTTTTTTCAAATTTTATAAAGGCCACTTAGAAAATTATCGTAGGTCAAGACCGACCATATAATACCCTACAAAAAACTTTAGTTCATGTGTAGCTTAATAGGTCATACAAACCCCTATTGGGCCACTAGAACGGACAAACATTTTTAATCAAAACTATCCTTAAGGGACCCAATTAGATCTAAGCCCATCGAGGTCTGGACATATCGGGTCTGAACACAATGGGGTTTTCAATCGGTCTCATTTTCTGGTTAAAATTGTCAAAATATGAGATATTTTTTTTATCCTTATTTTTAAGAAACAAATGAACTTAAAAGAAGGAAAACATGGATCTAAATCATTATCAATTTTCCTTGAATTTAGCTAATTTTAACAATTTCATGGCCATTTTTTTGAGTCGTCTAAAATATTAGCTTTAAGCTTGGAAAAAATGGTGTCAAGGCGCATGATCGGGTTGGCCAGTTGACGAACGTTCGCTGTCAGATAGCCGACTCACCAACTTTTGTTTACAACTTTAAGCGTTGCGTTGCTTGAAGGGGGCGCAATGTAAGAGTGACCTCCATTAATTTTTACACCCACATATTTTTTCTAAACAAAGCTACTCCTTATCTCTACTCTTTAAGGGGGCTCTAATACAAAATTACATTTTTATAAAACTAGCTCCCATCGTTCTAACTGTCCCAAGAAGGCTCCTAAATGAGTCAAATGTATGACGGACCCCCAATATTTTTTTTAACCCCAACATTTTTTTCAAAACATATTTACCCCCTGTCTTTAACCTTTAAAGCGGTCCCCATATAACTTTTTATTTTTTATATACTTGTTTTATTAATACCGCTCCAATGGTGCCTTCTAGAAGGCTCAAATGTGAGACCGATATTTTTTCAATACCACTATTTTCCCAGCACATACTTACCCTAAATCTTCCAGCCTTAAGGTGGTCCCCATACATTTTTTTTATTTTAAAACTTTTTCAAGGGCAACAGCTCCTAGCGCTCACATGGTTGATGAACTAATTGGAAGTTAATTACGGCCTAAAACTCAAGAAGAAGAATTTATCTTAAAAATAACGATTTTTTTAAATATTTAGGGAAAATATTTTTCTCGTTAAGAATTTCTTGCATGTATTAAGGACTTTCATTTAAGGAAAACTAAGAACTATTTAGCAGTTGGTACATTAACTAACAAGGGAAATATCTCAACTCTTATGAACCGATTTGCCTGAAACTTAAAATATATATAAAAGAGACTATTATTGGGGTGTCTCGGCTTATCGGCCATATCGTGGATTTAGGGGTTATAAAAATGGGTAAAAAATGGAGAAAAATCGTTTTTTGGATTTTCAGTAATTTCTTCTTACAAGGGAAGTATCTCAACCCTTATGAACCGATTTGCCTGAAACTTAAAATATATATAAATGAGACGATTTTAAGATTGGGGTGTCTCGGCTTTTCGGCCATATCAGTGTTTCAAAATTTCGTTGTCCCCTTATGAAACCATATGGACCTCCGGGAAAATTTCGATAACTCACGAACTAACAGGAATATCGTCTAGAGCAAAAATACGTGTCGAATTAAATTTAATAAAGATTATTTATTATTCATATGAACATCGTAGCTCTTTGTCTTCATATAAATACCCCCCAAAATTTTCACATTTTCATGAAAAAAGTATTTACCGAAGCTAAACTTTTACAAGGTTATGCCACCGTTGAATAGACATTAAAAAAACCTTTCTTCTCACATGTAAACATCACATAGTTTCTTAGAAAAAAAATGGCTGAAAAATCCAAAAAACGATTTTTTCGTAATTTTTTGACCCATGTTTTGAACCCCTAAATCCCCGATATGGCCGATAAGCCGAGACACCCCAACCTTAGAATTGTCTCTTTTATATATATTTTACGTTTCATGCAAATCGGTTCATAAGGGTTGAGATACTTCCCTTGTTAGAAGGTATATGATGTTTCCATAAGGGAAGAAAGCTTTTTTTTTAACACATATCCAACAGAGGCATCCACGTCTGAAAAACCGGCCTTATTAAATATTTTTTTCATAAAAATGTGGTAATTTTGGGGGGTATTTATGTGAAGACATAGAACTACGATTTCCAAACGAATACGAAATAATCTTTATTAAATTGAAGTCGACACGCATTTTTGTAGACACATTAATTCAGGAGTCATCGGAATTTCCCCGAAGGTCATAATTTCATAAGGGGGCAACGAAATTTTTAAACACTAAAATGTCCGATAAGCCGAGACACCCCAACCTTAAAATAGTCTCTTTTATATATATTTTAGGTTTCGGGTGCTGTGGTCTAATCAACCGCTCATTTTAAATAACACAGATTAACGAAACAACACAAATAATAAACGAATCGGAACTAACGGCACAACCAATTGGCTATCGAATAAGGACAAGAATCGGAACATGGAACGTCAGGACTCTATCAGTATCATCCCGTCTTGCGCAAGTGTATCGTGTAAATCGTAGAATCTTGCTGAAACATAATATGAAAAAAACTTTGTTAGAATACAAGCCCATCTCCGATAGATTTCTCATGGCCCGTTTCAAAACGAAATATCGTAACATTGTGATTTTTTTCGCTGCTAGAAGCTCTATTTGGAGTAGCGTTCTTATAATTTTTTGTAAGAAACGTTAACTAAAATAAAAAAAAAACAAATTTCAGGCAAATCGTTTCATAAGGGTTGAGATTCATCCCTTGTTAGTTTTCTTCTTTTCCGCTTAAAAAAGTTTCCAAAATTTTAGTTAAATTTTTCATAAAAAATAAGCCCCATTGATCAAAATTTTGAATATCTGAAAAAAGTTTAAAAATTTATGATTTAAATTAAATTTAGGTGTGGAAATTTTTATATGTAATAAATAAAAGAAACGAGCTAAAAATCAATTTTATTATAGCGGTGAAACTTTATTGTGAAATATGTATAGATTTATACATCGATTGTGCTGTTTTTTGTTATAAACATTTCAACAAATCCATCCATTAATTCCGTATAATTTTTAACAAGTAAAAAAATTAAGACGAATTAACATTTGTATACCGGAATAACATCAATAGGCAAAAATATGTTTGATAACAACTTTGGAAAATTCTATAGTGGTAATCACAGCGGATAGAAATTTACTCAGTATGAATAAAAAACGAATTGAACTAAAACTCCTCCGATCAAGAAAATTGTTAAACCAATCACTAAATTAAAAGTTAAATTATTTTAACCGTTTTTTGATTCTGATCACAAATTTTAAATTTTTATTTCTACACCATTTACAGATGTAATTCGAAAAAGATCAATTGTAATTCGAAGATTCTATTTGTTATTCGAAGATTCCATTTGTAATTCGAAGATTCCATTTGTAATTCGAAGATTCCATTTGTAATTCGAATACTCCAATAGTAATTCGAAGATTCCATTTGTAATTCGAAGATTCCAATTGTAATTCGAAAAAGATCAATTGTAATTCGAAAAAGATCAATTGTAATTCGAAAAAGATCAATTGTAATTCGAAAAAGATCAATTATAATTCGAAAAAGATCAATTGTAATTCGTAAAATATCAATTGTAATTCGAAGATTCCAATTGTAGTTCGAAAAATATCAATGGAAATACAGTTGATATTTTTCGAATTACAATTGGAATCTTCGAATTACAATTGATCTTTTACGAATTACAATTGATCTTTTACGAATTACAATTGATCTTTTTCGAATTACAATTGATCTGTTTCGAATAACAATTGATCTTTTTCGAATTACAATTGGAATCTTCGAATTACAAATGGAATCTTCGAATTACAATTGGAGTATTGGAATTACAAATGGAATCTTTGAATTACAAATGGAATCTTTGAATTACAAATGGAATCTTCGAATTACAAATGGAATATTCGAATTACAAATAGAATCTTCGAATTACAATTGATCTTTTTCGAATTACATCTGTAAATGGTGTAGTGCTATTGATCGGTAATATATTTTCTTTCAAACAAAATTCTTCAGAAGTTTTCCATCAAGAGTGATTACGGCTTATGTTTTTATATTTTGTTATTATTGTTATAGTTTTTTTTTGTATCATATCATTAATCTAATATTTTAAAAATAATTGAGATTAATTATATCCGTTATTACTAAATAAATAAATTAAACTTTTTTTTCATAAAATTTACAAAATAACAAATAACAGGTAAAAACTAAAAAAATACATTTGAACGGGTAATCAAATAAAAAACATTCTTTCAAATTGAAAAAAAATTAACATAATGTTGCCATTTAGGCATATAATTAAAAAATAAAATATATACACTAATTTTAGTTGTAATACTATTTTATTCAATTCAGTTGTTATAATCATCACAAAACGGAAATGTTTTTCAACATTGTAAAGTATAATACTTAAACATTCGCAGAACGAGCATACGATTACTTTTTATTTTAAAAACATATTACAACAAAATATGTAAATTCATACACTTGTACTCTACTGCATACGAGGGTAGTATGATTGGTTGGATAAAATGAAAGAAAAAGTGTACCTTTTTTAAAGCATGTTGAGCTTTATTTAAGAAAATTCGGGCTTGCGAGGCTTACAAAGAAATTACTTCTTATTCCAAATAATTTTTTTCATGTTGAACACATTTATTAAAGTATTTTGGCCTCCTAAACACGAATTTGTCATCAGAAAAGTTATATCAAATCGCGTTGTCGAGATATAGACATTTTAATTTTTTGTGGAAAAGTGTAATTTAAATATGTATATTCATAATTTTTTTTATTCGAATTCCCAATAAAATAGCCTAACTGTTGCAAGAAATCTGGACTCGATACGATCAAGGATACTATCAGGACATTATAGATGAATTCCAAAAATTTTGACTACAAAAAAAAACACTTTTTCGGCCTTACCTATTTCAATTGTCTTAAAAATTGGTAAATATATTCTTCTGATTTTTGTTGAATTTCGGTTTTTGTTATTTAGTCAAAATTGTAAATGGTTCGCATTTTATCGCTGTTCAAAGTTGGTATTTTGCCACAATTTTAAGAGAAATACATAATGTTTAAATGATCGTATCTTTGGAACGCATCTGTTGTAAGTTAAGAAATACGGAATTAGGATATTTCCCAAGAATGAAAAATATCCTAGCTTACAAGAAGGAGGAAAAAAATGGCCTTTTAAATAAAGGATAAAGGATATTTCTCCTGGAGGAAAAATATCCTTTTAAGAAATGTGTTAGTGTTTACCTACTGTTCTGGTGCGGGTGTGTACCTATTGTTTGTCCGTTCTGCGCGGACGACGCCTGAACCGTCAGGCTAAAGAGCCCCCTTTAAGATAAAAACAAAGGACCCGACTTTTGTAAGGGACTAGGGAATTGCATACTTACCAATAATTTCCAAAATCAAGAAACCAATTACATTTTCGATGCGAGGCGACAGCACTTCTGTCGCCCGCTCAATCATCAGACCTTAGACAATCTTTCTTTATTTTTTTCTTCTATTTATACCTAAAAGTAAAACTTAATACTAGCTTAAAACTAGGTCAATAAAGTAAATGCTGCATTAGCAGTAATTAATAAAAAAATAGTTGCATATTAAACCAAAAATATTAATAAACAAAAAATATTAATAAACAACAATTTCAAATAACCTAAATAAATATAAAATAACTAAAACCTAATCAAAAATTGTTTAACCCTTATGTGCTAATCTAAGAATAACTTAAAATAATGAAACTCC
The DNA here is from genome assembly GCA_963921195.1 of Pegoplata infirma. NCBI lineage: Eukaryota > Metazoa > Arthropoda > Insecta > Diptera > Anthomyiidae > Pegoplata > Pegoplata infirma. Next base: position 171,327,440 of record OY992539.1, read on the forward strand.
AACTCTGCTACACAACACATCACCCGATTGTAACGAAATAAAAAGCAAAATAATGGTTATCTCCTGTTCTTAAAATAGAATTTTAAAGACGGATAGGATGCTTTGCAAAAAGGATACTGAAATTAAAAAAATGTCCTTAATTTGCAAATATCTCAAAATGCGTATCTTTAATTTTCCTATATTTTTTTGCACATATAGCCCTAAATATACTTAACAACATATGCAAATCCCAAATTGGGGTGATAAGCGGATTAATTATAAACGTGGTTTCCTGAAACGACTTATTGATTTTGGTTGATAACTCTTGTTTACAAATGAAAAACAATTTCTGCGCAGTAACTGCAAATATTTTTTTTAAATGTATTTAGGACTGCTAAACTCAAAAATTTCATTAAAAGAACATTTCGCGAATAAGATTTTGTTTAATGAATTTTTTAGCGTTTTTTGGAGGTATTTAGACTATTTTTCTTATATCTTAAGTTCTGTTTATCTGATCTTCTCGTAATAAAAACCAAATTAAAGACAATAAAATTTCCAACAAATCCTACATTCATCAGTTCATAGCTTTGTACGCAAATAATTTTTTTTAGCGTTATTTGGAGGTATTTTGGCTATTTTTCCTATATCTTGAGTTCCGTTCATCTGATCTTTTCGCAATAAGAATCAAATTAAAGACAATCAAATTTCCAACAAATCCTTCATTCATTATTTTTATATCAGTTCATAACTTTACGCGCAATAGACAAACAAGGAAAAACTATTTTTTTTATTAACAAAGCTCATTTTTTAAAAATTTTAAAAAACAGAAATCATAAAAAATTACCAATTTTTTTTATTTTATCATGTATATTCTACAATTTGTGATAACTTCGGAGTAGACCAATAGATTTTCATCAAATCAACTTTATTATATTTCTAAATGTTCAGGCTTTGCAGATAAATAAAAAAACGTAATTAATTGCATAAATTTCTATTTCTTGAACTTTTTTTAAACGATTTTTTAATCAAAAAACTAATTTTAGTCATATGTTTGCCTATTGAACGGAAAGCTTTAATTTGATGGAAAAATTATGAATGTAGGATTGGTTGGAAATTTGATTGTCTTTAATTTGCTTCTTATTGCGAAAAAATCAGATGAACGGAACTCAAGATATAAGAAAAATAGTCAAAATACCTCCAAATAACGCTAAAAAAATTATTTGCGTGCAAAGCTATGAACTGATGGAAAAATGATGAATGTAGGATTTGTTGGAAATTTTGTTGTCTTTAATTTGGTTTTTTTTTTGCGAGAAGATCAGATAAACAGAACCCAGCAAAACTTAGATTACCAATTAAGGTATAAAATAAGGTATAGGATCTCTTATTTTATACATTGCAGCATTGATGATTTTAACAGGCGATGAGACTCAAAGTAATGCATCCACATTATCACAAAGAATACCAGTAAGGTATAAAATAAGTCATACATTTATAACGAAGAATACGAGTAAGGTGTAAAATATATAATATTTTATAGGTTACGAATAATGAAATAATATAGCATACCAGAAGAAAATATATAAGGTGTTACGAGTAGTGAAAAAGCAATTTTGTATTAAATTTACTCACGTGATTGTAAGTGAGTGTAAGTAGATAAAATATGCTAGTGAGTGTGTGTCGTTAGAAATTTCCTGTCGTGAGCCCATCTATAGTTTAAACTTATGAATTTTTTTAAAAATAATTATTTTTTATGTTATTGTAATGCATTATGCATCCAATTATAAATAATGCATTATTTCAAACTTTCAAATAATACATAATGTAACCAAATATAAGTCATCCATGATTTAATGTTTAGAAATAATATATATGAAATACATTTTTTCCAATAATCATTCATTACGTAGCAAATTATTAGTAATGCATTATTTTCACTTTAAAATAATACGTTGTGGAACAAATGTTTGGTAAGACATCCTAAAATAATGCTACAAATAAGGTATATACATTATCTGGTAATGTGTTATATAATCACTACCCATTACCAAAGTTTTGCTGGGATTGCAGCATTGATGATTTTAACAGGCGATGAGACTCAAAGTAATGCATCCACATTATCACAAAGAATACCAGTAAGGTATAAAATAAGTCATAAATTTATAACGAAGAATACGAGTAAGGTGTAAAATATATGATATTTTATAGGTTACGAGAAATGAAATAATATAGCATACCAGAAGATAATATATAAGGTGTTACGAGTAGTGAAAAAGTAATTTTGTACCAAATTTACTCACGTGATTGTAAGTGAGTGTAAGTAGATAAAATATGCTCGTGAGTGTGTGTCGCTGGAAATTTCCTGTCGTGAGCCCATCTCTAGTTTAAACTTATGCATTTTTTTATAAAATAATTATTTTTTATGTTATTGTAATGCATTATGCATCCAATTATAAATAATACATGATTTCAAACTTTCAAATAATACATAATGAAACCAAATATAAGTCATCCATGATTTAATGTTAAGAAATAATAAATATGAAATACATTTTTTCCAATAATCATGCATTACGTAGCAAATTATTAGTAATGCATTATTTTTTACTTGAAAATAATACGTTGCGGAACAAATGTTTGGTAAGACATCATAAAATAATGCTACAAATAAGATATATACGTTACCTAGTAATGTGTTATATAATAACTACCCATTACCAAAGTTTTGCTGGGAACTTAAGATATAAGAAAAAATAGTCAAAATACCTCCAAAAAACGCTAAAAAATTCATTAAACAAAAACGTATTCGCGAAATGTCGTTTTAATGAAATTTTTGAGTTTAGCGGTCCAAAATACATATAAAAAAATATTCGCGGTTACTGCGCAGAAATTGTTTTTCATTTGTAAACAATAGTTATTAACAAAAATCAATAAGGCGTTTCATGAAACCGCGTTTACAATTAAACCGCTTATCACCCCAATTTGGGATTTGCATATGTTGTTAAGTACATTTTGGGCTATATGTGCAAAAAAATAAAGGAAGATTAAAGATACGCATTTTGAGATATTTGCAAATTAAGGACATTTTTTTAATTTCAATATCCTTTTTGCTAAGCAACCTATCCTTTTTCAAAATTCTATTTTAAGTACAGGACATAACCATTATTTTGCGCTTTATTTCGTGATAATCGGATGATGCGTTCCAAGGATACGATCATTTAAACATTATGTATTTCTCATAAAATTGTGGCAAAATACCAACTTTGAACAGCGATAAAACGCGAACCATTCACAATTTCGACTAAATAACAAAAACCGAAATTCAATAAAAATCAGAAGAATGGAAATGTTAATTTTTGGATAAATTGAACCACCATCGGCTGATTGCCTATGCTATTTTAAATGGAACCAGTCATTATTTTAAAGTAAAAAATAATGTTTTATTAATTGCCGCTGGGTATAATTCGAACTTTTTCTGGTATTATGATCGGCAAGTATGTTAGACATAATCCCTGAAATGGAGAAATAAATAATTAGATTGATTTGTAATGAAAGCAACATAGACGAAAAATTATAATAACAAATTTTAACCAAAAAATCAATGCTTTTAGCGTTAATCCATGATAATTTTACTCCATTATTTATTTTATATTGGGCTGCAGTATATTAAAATGTAGCGTGATAATCTGAAAGTAAGTGCAGGGCTTGTGCGTTCGATTCCCACCAAAGCCTTGGTATGTTACACTCAAAGTAATACATTAGTAGATTTACTAATTTTTTTTTGCTAATGCTGGTTAGCTAACTTTTAGCAAATTTTTAGTTGAGATTAGCATGTTAGCAAAAATATCTTGTAAACTTCATTTAGCGCATTAGCAATTTTAAACAAAATTTGAACTAATTTTTGTTGCTAAATTTAAAATTGAGTTGATCAAATTTTTACAAGCTTTTTTTGCTAATATTAGCAAAAATAAATGGTAAATTTTTTTTATTTTCAGAAAACTTAAAATGGCGCTATCTCGGAAACTAAGCCAGATAGAGCAAAATGGAGGCCATTTTTGGTTCTCGGGCTCTCCATAGTATCGCCTCTCTATCGATCCTCTTCACATGTGTGGACCCTAATGGGTAATAACTTTGGATCCAAAAAAGTTAGCATTCCCGAAAATTTTAAAATGCTCGTATCTCGGTAAATATTGCCGACACTACAAAAAGTCCAAAAGCATTTTTGTAGCTCTCATTACGTAGAACAAGACCGCAATCAAAAGCTCTCCGAGCAATATTTTTGAAGTTATCGAGATTTGTAGTTCTCAAAACCCCGGTGGTCCCCTAAAATCACGTATGTCAAAACTAAGCAAGGTAGAGCGAAACGGACACAAATTTTGGATCAAAAACTATGACGATTTTTAAGGAACCCAACTAGGTCTAGGCCCATCGGGGTCTGGACCTATCGGGTCCGAACCCAATGGGGTCCTCAAATGTGTATGAACTAACAAGGGAAGTATCTCAACCCTTATGAACCGATTTGCCTGAAACTTAAAATATATATAAATGAGACGATTTTAAGGTTGGGGTGTCTCGGCTTATCGGCCATATCAGTGTTTAAAAATTTCGTTGTCCCCTTATGAAACAATGAGGACCTTCGGGAAAATTTCGATAACTCTCGAACTAACAGGAATATCGTCTAGAGCAAAAATACGTGTCGACTTAAATTTGATAAAGAATATTTTATATTAACATGGATATCGTAGGTCTATGTCTTCATATATATACCCCCCAAAATTTACACATTTTCATGAGAAAAATATTTAACGAAGCCGAATTTTTACAAGGCTATGCCACAGTTAGATAGGCATTAAAAAAAACTTTCTTCTCATATGGAAACATCATATAGTTTCTTAGCAAGAAATGGCCGAAAAATCCTAAAAACGATTTTTTCGCCAATTTTTTGAACCCCTAAATCCCCGATATGGCCGATAAGCCGAGACACCCCAACCTTAAAATGGTCTCATTTATATTTATTTTAAGTTTCATGCAAATCGGTTCATAAGGGTTGAGATACTTCCCTTGTAAGTTGAAATAAAAAAAATTTCAGTTAACTAATTTTTTGCAAAACGATTTTGCTAACTTTACCAAAAAAATTGTGGGTTCAAAATCAGCTAATTTTCTTGTAGGTTTACAAGCTTTTTTTGCTAACTTTACAGTTTTTTTTTTTTTTTGAGTGTACTTACAGAGGGAAGCTGGTGCAGCGGCTTTTTCTTATTAAATAAAAGTATGTAATTAAGGGTCATAATCCCAGGAAAATTTTCTGTTCCTAATAATCGGTTCCAGAACGCATCAAATTACCCTTCAACCGGTTCTACTTAACATTCCAGAATCAATGATTTTTGTTTGAAATTGTACCAAAAGCAAGTTTTTTAGAGCAAGTAGTTTTTTTGAAAAATAATTTTACATAGAAAATGTTGTAGTGATTACCATAGAATATATTCAAGAATCTATTGAACCAGGAATTGGTTTCGAAAAATTTTCCTGGGATGTTATTAGGAAATTGTTATTTTGTCAAAAATATATAGATAGTTTTTTCTGATGTAATTGGAGAGTTGCATACCATATAGTACACTCAAAAAAAAAACTGTAAAGTTAACAAAAAATTTAGTTAAATTTAACTAAAAAAGCACCTGATTTTGGGCCTACTAAATTTTTAGTTAATTTAACTAAAAATATTTAGTTAACTTTTCGTAGAATGAATTTAGCAAAAAAAACCGTAACTTTAACTAAAAATTTAGCTGAAATTTCGTAACGTTTTTATGTACATATATTAACAAAAAAATTAGTTGAATTCAGCTAAACTTTTTGTTACTTTTCGTAAACTAAAATTTAGAAAATATTTTGTAAAAAATTAAAAGTTTATTTTTTCTATTTTTTCATCAGCTTAAGTAGAACTTATGAGATTTGCATAGGAGGCTTCACAAGAAATTCCACTTAACAAATTTGTTACGAAAAATCAGCAAATTAATTAGTAAAAATTCGTAAACTCAGTTTTGAAGTCAACAAAAAAAATTAATACAAAATTTGTTCAAAACTAGTATTTTTGTAAATTGAACTTAACTAAAAAAAGTAGTTAAAACGCTGATTTTAACTAAAAATTTGCTAAAAAGCCAGTAAACTCGAGTTAACAAAAAAAAATTTGTTAACTTTACAGTTTTATTTTTTTGAGTGTAGAGGAAAAATGCTGTGTTCAATAATATTTTTTAATAACTGAATATTTTTATGACATCAGTATTTTATTTATTTTGAGTTAACATTTTTTTAAATAATTTTTGTAAAAAAAAAATTTTGGGTGTTAATTTTTTTTGTGTGTTCTTTTTAGTCTAATATTTATTTTTAGTGTAATGTTTTTTTTAGTAACAAAAATAGTTTCTAAAATATTTTTTTGGCTTATTATTCCTTTTCAAAGCGTGTTTAGCTTTTTTCAACACTGGAGTTCGGGATAAAACCCATCTGAAATTCCCCATTTTGCTAATAACTTACACTCAAAAAATTATGTAGGTAAATTCCAGTGAATATTCACTTAAAACAAATGAACTTTTATTTAAAAACCATTCCTGTGTTTTTTCTTTTAAAATAAAAACACAATACAGTCAATTTTAAATGTTAATTTAATGACTAACCAAAACATTAAAAAACTAGTGAATATTCAGTTATTTTGTATTAAAAAACAGTAAAACTATAGAAGAAATTTTTTACTGCCGAAATTAAATGTAACAGAAAACTCGTTTTTAATACAGTAAATTATTTTTTTTTAAACTACAGAAACAGTAGAAAATAAGAAGTGCATAATAAAATTAATGATTTTTCTTTTAAAATAACTTTACTGATTACTTTTTAAAATAACCTACAAACAGTTAATGACATAATTTTCTTAGTGTATGAACCACTGGACAGATTTCGCTGAAATTTAGTATTAATCTGACCGGAAGTAATTCAAATAAAGACAATGAAATCAATAGTATTGTTTAAATTGCAATGGTGACAGTTGCTAAAGTTCGAATAGATAGTTCGAAAATATCGAATGTGTATTTCAAAATTTTTATAATTTTTTTTTTATAATAGAACATTATGGCCAATAATAATAGTATTTTTTAATGGAAATAGTGTTTTGGAAGGCTTGCTATCCGCGACATAAATTAGAAAAGTTTTAATTTTCTCACAAACCCGTATTTTTGCGTTCGTCGAAATTCCTGCTAGTTCGGCTTTCGGATTTTCCCGAGAGGCCATATTTTTTTATAAGGTGGCAACCCATTTTTAAATTTGTGATTGGCAGCTAAAAAAAAAACAGGTAACTCTTATTTGAGTGTAGGTATAGGCCCATCGGAGTCTGTACCTATCGGGTCCTAAGTTGAAATAAAAAATTTCAGTTAATTAATTTTTGGCAAAACGTTTTGGCTAACTTTACAAAAAAAAATGTGTGTTCAAAATCAGCAAATTTTCTTGAAGGTTTTCAAGCTTCTTTTGCAAACATTACAGTTTTTTTTTTTGAGTGTAGGAGGCCAAAACACTTTGGAAAATGTACTTTAGAAGTATATGCAAAAAAAGTTAATTTTTGTAGAGTAGTGCAATTTTTAAAGATATTTATATACGGATGGCTATCCTAATCTTTTGAAATTATTTAGAAAATTATTTAACAATCAGACCAAATTTTAAACTTACACCGAAAAGACATTTGACTTATCATCAGATCCACTTACATGCAGGTATATATTTAGTCAAGTAACTCTGTATTAAAATTGTTCATTCACTGCATACATATGTATGGGTTTTGTAATTCTAATAATATTTTAAGTCTCCCTGTGTCGACCAACTGATTCATTCACTTGTAACATATTCATATGCATATTACACATACACCTGTGGCATTTAAAAGAGCACGTTCAGTCAACTCGGCAGAATAAAAAAATTAGCTATTCGACAGTAGTTACTTTGACTACCAGCTTTAGTTATCTTAAGGGCAAATAATAAACTTTCACGCAATATCATAAACCCTTTATCCGACGAACCATTAAATCCCCTTTGCTTATATCCGAAAACTGTTTAAATAATTCTCAATTAATGCTGCAAAGGCAGAATTATTTAAAATTAATTAAAATAATGAATAGATTTTTGTTATTTATCTATAATCCCAGCAAAAACAAACCGCCGACAAACTGCTAACACTTCCTTTATGAAATTGCTGACATCATCATACAATTTTTCCAAATGTCCCCAAGGAAAAGTTAGCTGTCCCCAAGGAAATGCTAACTCATAGAAAGATCACAGCGGAATTAGGAAATACTATTATCCATGCTATAGCAACTAGAGGCACTCCGCAGGGGGGTGTTATATCTCCTCTATTGTGGCTTCTTGTTGTTGATGATATTCTACGGAAACTGGACAAAAACGGCATAACAGTGGTGGCCTATGCAGATGATTTATTGATTATGTCTTCAGGTAAATGTCTGAGTACAATCTCTGATAGAATTGAAAGCTCCTTAAAAATGCTTTCTTTTTGGGCGGAGTCGTGTGGATTGAAGATAAATCCAGGGAAAACGGAAATGGTTTTATTCACAGGGAAAAAATTGATACCTAGTTTCAACCTCCCGAAACTGAACGGCGTAAGCTTGGAACTTTCGGATTCGGCTAAATTCCTGGGGGTAATACTAGACAAAAAACTTACTTGAACGGCAAATCTAAAAGAACGAATAAGGAAGGCTTACGCTGCACTATTCTCTTGTCAGAGATTAGTTGGAAAGAAATGGGGTCTGAAACCCAAGCTCTTTCATTGGATATTTACCGCAGTCGTCCGGCCAGTGCTGTCTTATGGCGGTCATGTTTGGTGGCCTGTCATAGAATATAGGACTCATGCTGACTCAATCAAACGGGTGAATAGGATTGCGTTGTTGAGTCTTACAGGGGCTATGAGGACGACATCAACTGAAGCTTTGGAAATGCTTCTGGATATGACACCGCTTGACCTCTTTATCAAGGAGAATGCGAAGATTACTCTAAATAGACTATTCCAAACGCGATCTCTGAAAAACAGACAGGTTCGACATACGAAGATTATTGGTAGTTCTGAACGGAGCATAAGGACTGATTATGATATTCCCTATAACGTAACTGATGGAAGATTCAAAATTGTGATTCCTTCATTGGATGATTGGCTTAACAACAGAGTAAAATTTCAGCAAATTAACGTTTTTACGGATGGTTCCAAAATGTTGGAGGGTACAGGTGGTGGCTTTCACTGCATGGAACTAAACCTGAATGAGTCTTTCCGTCTAGACAACGATTGTAGTATCTTCCAAGCCGAAGTATTTGCGATAGCCAAGGCAGCTGAGCAAATTTCGATGTTACCAATATACAGGCGTGATATTGAATTCTTCATCGATAGTCAAGCTGCTTTAATGGCTTTAGAAAGTGATAATATCAGATCTAAGGTGGTCAGCCGCTGCCACAGAGAGCTTAAGGTTCTCAGCGAGCAGCACAAAGGCGAGTTGGTTGGATAAATGGTCAAACTCTGAAAGGTGTATACAAACAAAATTATTATGGGATGAAAGCTTGGCAAAACACTGTAAAATTCTTCTAGATATGGACAGGAAGCAACTTAGAGCTACAATTAACCTCATTACTAGTCACAACACATTGGGTAAACACATGGTAACAATTGGAATTAGAAATGATGATACATGTAGATGGTGCAGAGAATCCGTAGAAGATACCTATCATTTCTTATGCGAATACCCTGCACTATCATTTAGAAGATTAAAAATTTTTGGTTCTTATATTTTTCAGAATTTATCCGAATTACGAGGCACGAATCCTTGGACCCTACTAGAATTTATAAAGGCATCTAAATGGGACGCATAAAAATGACCACTTTTGGCTACACAGTAGAAGAAGAGAGAGGATCAAAGTTTCAAAGGAATCATAATGGGCCGCATCGCGGCCTCTATGTGCGCTGGTTTTATACCAGTGTCATCCTTCATAACCTAACCTAACCTAACCTAGCTGTTGGTCAGCAGCCAACTGCTGACATATCATTTGGGATATTTGGAAAATTTGTATATATATAAAATATATATGGGGCAATCCATGTCAAATCGGACACTTTGAAATTTTTTTTTTTAGATTTTCCCAATTTGCTTACAGATTTTAGTACACTTTTTGATGACTCGTTCAAAAGATATCAAATTTTTAAAAATTGGTAGTTTGTTTCTTTATTCAAACCTCTTTAACTCATAACTTGTTCAATAATGGTACTTTTCCAAAAAAAAACCAAAAAAAAAATCTTAAAAGCGCTCTAGTAAGAGATTTTTAAGTTTTAAAATTTAAGTCATATTTTTGAAAAACTCTTCGATTTTTTTAAAATTTTTTTGTGTAAAACTTCTATCGATTCTAAAATTTTTTTGCCCAGGAGGATCGTGGGATAACGATTATTACTATTTTTTTTAAATTTTTTGAAAAAAACTTATTGTAATTTTTCAATCTTAAAATCATTTCTACTGCTTCAATGGTGCGTCATAGAGGGGTCATTTATAGGAAAGACCCCCATTAATTTTGACGTCTAAAGATTTCTTTGGAACAAACTAATACCCTATCTCCAATTTTTAAGGGGGCTCCCATAAAAAATGACATTTTTTAAAATTTGTTCCATCCGCTCTAACTGCCCTAATAGTGCCCTTAGAGCAACAAAATGTATGACCGACCCACAATATTTTTTTAGTCCAAACATTGTCTCTGAACACACCTTCCCTCTATCTTTAACTGTTAAGGCGGTCCCCATACATTTTTTTTATTTTTTGTAAATTTGTTTTACTTAATCAACTTCTACCGGTCCAATGGTGCGTCCGAGAGGGGTCATTTGTGAGACCGACCCCCATTTATTTTTACCCTACAACATTTTTTAAAAACATACCTACGCCCTATCTCCACTTCCTAAGTAGGCTCCCATACAAATAATGGTTGGAGCAAATTTTATAAAAATGTAATTTTGATTTGGGATGACATATATTTTTTTGCAAAAATACTTGTGCCCCGTATAGTGCACTTTAGCCAAATTTTTTGTTACAAGTTCTTTTTTTAAGTTAAGTTAGCTTTTCCTATTTAAATTATCACAATTGTATTGCAGTAACAAAATACCATTATTTATACAATGTTCAAAACAAAGTATTTAGAAAAGAATTAAACAAAGTATTTCGAAAAGAATTTAAAACATAAATAATAATGAAATCCCTTGTGGTATGGTATATGTTAACCTAGGTTACTTTTAATCACCATACTTATTTGTAATTCAAGGTATTCGTAATTACTCAGGAATAGTTTCACTGTAAAACAAAATTAAATAATTTATCATATTTAATTTGTTTTGTAATCTCTAGAGGAGAAAATTGTAATTAATTATTTAATATTAAAAGGATAAAATATATGATAATTTTTACTTATAACATTGGCTAATAAAAAACCTGCTGCTTTCTCTAAACATTTTGTAAAGGCTTTAAATCAGTTACAATATTAAAAAGGAGCTTATATGTACATTAGACCGGCATTTTTTGTATGGCAACAATACATTCTTCCGGTTTTCTGGTGTATTTAATTAAACTTCACGCCCTTACTACAAATTAGGTTCACATAATAACCCAGCAAAAAAAGAGCTTACCATTCACTACAAAATTCACCACAACTTATGAACCAGATGTACTTCTTCTTCAACTGAAACATTGATGAATTTAATATGGGCGTGACACACAAAGTATGTTCTTTTTATCGCCACTTTTCAGTGGCGAAAGATTGACACTTAAGTATAACTTATATCACTAGTGTTTTTATCACAACTTCTGAAGTAGTGATCTGGATGTTAATATAACTTGACCTTTTGGAAGCACTTTTTTCATCACTTCTTTAGAAGTACATATTTCTTGGCATTTTGGGTGTGATTATGTCATTTTTATTTGGTGATTTAGAACTTCTAAATTAGAAGTTCTTTTCTTACTTATTTTTGTAAGATTGATTGAAAGAGTATTTTTTGGAATATTTACACTAAAATCACTGTTCGACAGCAAAAACCTTCCAGTGAAATTTCTAACTGGTCCTTAGAGATTTTAGTCTCCTGCTTCCAAATCTACCGTCCCAATTTTTCTAGCACGTACCGTTTTTGAGATATTCGCTGTTAAAAAGTAAAAAAAAAAAAACACTTTTAGGGGTCCACTGTTACGTATTCTTACGTTGTTTCCACGAAATAGGACTTGATTTCATATCAAATGGACCTCCTGATTCCAAAACTGCAATCCACAATTTTCAAGCATGTTCGTAACAGTGGAGTTTGATTTTTTCAAACGCCAATATTTCAAAAACAGTACGCGATAGAAAAATTTGGATACCAGATTTTAACTAAATCGAGTTTGTTTGAGCAACTTAAGAATACGTTACAGAGGAGACCCAAATATTTCAATATTCAAACGCGAATATCTTAAAAACCTTACGTGATAGAAAAATTAATTTCATTGATAATCAAACGTATATACTTCGAATTAAAAAAAGGAGTAATTATAAAGATCAAAAAACTATAAAAATTCAAGGCGAATTGATTCACAAGTTTTTTCTGACCGATAGCCTATACCTCCATTTTCTAAAAAGTTTAAACAATATATAATACTAGCGTGCGCAGGGGATTTCGTTGCCCGTAAATACAGAAAAATTTCATAATGATAATAAATGATCCATTTTTGGAACTTTTCGCTATGTTATCTTCATATATCGTCACCTGAGAATTGGTTTGGTCCATAGGATGGGGTTTTTACCAGCCTATAGAGCTAACCAATTCTTAGGTGACGATATGTCTTAATCCTTTACAAAAACTGTGCTTATGATGATCACAACAATTACAATAAAATACCAAATACATTAGTTGATATAATAAATACAACGTCAACTTTAAGACGGTCTTATGTTATTAAAAAAACATTGATTTATTAATTTGAGAAAAAAAAAAAAAAAATTGGGTAAACAAAACTTTTGTAAAAATATGAACAAATATGTATGAATGAAACAAAAAAATTATTGAAAAATTAATTAATAAACAAATTTTAGTACAAAAAAAAATTTTGAAAAAAAAATTTAAAACATTTTCATTTATTTAAGAAAATATAAAAAGAACAAAAAAAAAAAAAAACAAAAAAATCTTTGTCTTATTTAGAAATCTTTTTTCGCTAAATGACCCTGCATTCCAAATTTATAGTTCCCAGGACCATTATTTCAGAAATTATAATAATTACCAAAATACCCTTTAGAATTGGAATTTCGAAAAAGTACTTTTTCAAAATTTTTCCCGTTGTTGGAACTAACATTTTAAAATTTTTTTGTAGGACCTTAATTTCAAAAAATTTAGAAAGTACCAAAGTAAATTTTTTTTACCACTTTTTACCCTTAGGATTCCGAATTTCCAGAAAGTACTTTTTTTGGGAATGTTTTTCCGTTAGAGGATCCTTCATTCCAATTTTCAAATTAATAGGATTTTTTTTTTCGGAAAAAGTAAAAAGTACCAAAGTGCTCGCTTTTTACCCCCCTTAGAATCGGTATTTCGAAAAAGTACTTTTTCATAATTTTTTTCATTGTTGGAAACAACAGTGCAAATTTAAATTTTTTTGTAGGACTTTAATTTAAAAAAATATGAAAAGTACCAAAGTACAATTTTTTACCACTTTTTACCCTTAGGAGTCCGAATTTCCAGAAAGTACTTTTTTTGGGAATGTTTTTTCGTTAGAGGATCCTACATTCCAATTTTCAAATTAAAAGGATTTTTTTTTTCAGAAAAAGTAAAAAGTACCAAAGTGCTCGGTTTTTACCCCCCTTAGAATCGGTATTTCGAAAAAGTACTTTTTCAAAATTTTTTTTATTGTTGGAAACAACAGTGCAAATTTTAATTTTTTGTAGGACTTTAATTTAAAAAAATATGAAAAGTACCAAAGTACAATTTTTTACCTTTTTTTACCCTTAGGAGTCCGAATTTCCAGAAAGTACTTTTTTTTTGAAAGTTTTTCCGTTAGAGGATCCTACATTCCAATTTTCGAATTAATAGGATTTTTTTTTAGAAAATAAAAAAAGTACCAAAGTACTCGTTTTTTTACTCCCCTTAGAATTGGAATTTCGAATAAGTACGTTTTTAGAATTTTTTCCGTTGTTGGAACCACCAATTTCAAAAAATATAAAAAGTACCAAAGTACCATTTTTTACCCCTTTTAACCCTTAGGAATCTGAATTTCCAGAGAGTTCTTTTTTTGGGAATGTTTTTCAGTTAGAGGATCCTAAATTTCAAATTTGAAATTAATAGGATTTTTTTTCAGAAAAAATAAAAAGTACCAAAATACTCGTTTTTTACCCCCCTTAGAATCGGAATTTCGAAAAAGTACGTTTTCAGAATTTTTTCTGTTGTTGGAACCACCATTGCAAATTTTAATATTTTTGTAGGACCTTAATTTCAAAAAATATAAAAAGTACCAAAGTACCATTTTTTACCCCTTTTAACCCTTAGGAATCCGAAAGTTCTTTTTTTGGAAATGTTTTTCCGTTAGAGGACCCTGAATTTCAAATTTCAAATTAATTGAATTTTTTTCAGAAAAAATAAAAAGTACCAAAGTACTCGCTTTTTCCCCTTTTTCAACCCTTCGTTTTTACCCCTTAAAATCAACATTTCCAAAAACCCAGCCTTAGCGGATATGTATTCCAGGAGGTGAAACTACAATCCAAATTTCAAGACTCTAGCTTCAGTGGTTTGGGCTGTGGGATGATGCGTGATTAGTATGTCAGTCAGTCATCAGTCAGTCACGCAACTACTTTATATATATAGATTGTGATGCAGCAACCTCCGATTTAGTTCGTAAATGTATTTATTTAATTTAGGACCAACTTTTTTTTATATAAGATATGATATTTGAAAAATTTATCAATAATCAATTTTCGTCTTTTCGATTTTTTAAGCTCTAAATAAAGAGAAATAAAGTGCCATTACCAAATTTTGTTACCATTTTTGCAAAACCTAAATCTATTTAAAGCTGGACGTAGAAAAAAATGCATTCTTCGTGTATCACCCTCATTCTAATTGTTTCAGTTGAAAAAGAAGTTCATATGTTGTGCTGATTTGATTCCTAAAAACATACGAAAAAGGTACTTCAAAATCATTAAGTAAAGAACTGGTGAAAGATGTTCTTATTGTTATTTTGTAGCATTTTTGGAAGTGATTTTAAAAGTACTTCCTACGGAATATGAAGTTCGGCTCCTATCACTACTTTGTATGTAGTGAAACCACTAATTCTTTTTGAACCACTTCGTTTATTTTTTGCTGGGAAAAATTGGCAATTTTATAGCCTAAAATTAACAACATGTGAATTGCAAAATCGCCAATGAACGTAACTATAAATACATTTATTTTGTGAATAATTTTGATACATATTAACAAAACGTACGTCCGCACAAAATGTTACCCAATTTAATCAAAACCAACAAAGATATTAACAAATTCAAAATTTTATTCAATACTGTTTTTGCTTCTCCTGTAAAATTAATAAAATGTTAGTTAGGACCTTTTTCGTTTTAGGTGACGATAGGAGTATATACACTCAAAAAATTATGTCATTAACTGTTTCTAGTTTATTTAAAAAGTTTTTATTAATGACTACTTCAGTCCTTTGTTTCAAAAATAACACACTAAAAAATAAAGACTTTCATTAACATTTAATTTTTAAAGTCATTTATTTTTGTTCTGTAAGTAAAAACTACTGATTATTCTTTTTGATTTTAATGACTTGTGTAAGTAATTTTTTTTAAATTGCTGGTATTTTTTAATGAAATATCATTAGTTTTTACCGTTATTTTTTTGTAGAAAAAAAAATTCAAAAAATTATTTATAGAAATATAAAAACATGTTTGTACACCGAAAAAAATCCATGCAACATTTTACGAAAAAAAGTTTCGTACTTTTTATTTTCGTAAAATACACGAAAGTTGACTACATATTACGAAAAACTTAAGTACTGAATTTCGTATTTTTAGGAAAGTAACGAAAATGATTAGTAAATATTTTTTTCGTAATATTTACGAATGTTGACTACATATTACGAAAAAAATTTTGTAAAAACTTTTGTAATTTTACGAAAGTAACGAAAAAAAAGAATGTAAATGATTCTTTCGTAAAATATACGAATGTTGACAGCATATTACAAAAAAAAGTGTACAGACTTTCGTATTTTTACGAAAATAATTCGTAAAAACTTCTTTCGTAAAATATACGAAAGTGGACTTTACATTACGAAAAAAAATAATCAAGAATTTTGAAATTTTACATAACTAATGAAAAAAGAAGAAATCTTTAAATGCATGCTTAAAGGGTGTTTTTATGCCCTCCAACTACAGTATTGGGGTATAATAAAAAAATATCGGTCGGGGTCCCCATAAAGTATATGTATTATTGATCCGTGATAAATTCTAAGGCATTCTATTAATGTCCGTCTATATAAAACACGGATACCACGGAAACAGTCTTTTGGTCATCAGCAGGTTAAGTTCGTATGTGGGCAAAAAAGTTTTATTTCTTTAAACCAACCTCTGGAAAACTCATTTTTTTAAAGTGTTTTTTGTTGTTTTGTTAAACAAATGAAACATTTTTATGTCAAAAAAAATTTTAAAGTAATGAGCTTCGACCCAGGGGATTAGAAAATGCCTTGTGGTCGTGGGTATAATAAATTAATTTCAATAATGATAACTCTGATATTTTTTTTACATGTTTGGGGTAATAAAAATTCGGCACAGCCGACTTAAAAGCTCTCTCTTGGTTTTTATTTATTTTAAGGATCAATTAAAATTTGAGCCTAATCGGATCAAATAAAATTTGAGGCTTGATGATATAAGTTTTTTTTACATGTGGGGAGGTGGTCCTCCAAAAAAATCATCTCAACATATCATCATAAGTTCTTCTAGTTTGAACGTAGCCTAAAACAAAATCACTGTAAATAATGAATGAAATCTTATAAGTCTCTGTTAAGAAGAAACAATTAATTGCATGGAAATGTTGCTGTCAAAACGTTGAAAACGTTGTTCTTATTCTCAAGAAAGAATTTATACATGTAATTTCGTTAATTTAAGGATTTTTTTTATTTACCAAAAAATTTTCGTAAAAATAAAAATATTTCGTTTATTTTACGAAATAATTTCGTAAAACAAAAAAAATATTTCGTTTATTTTACGAAAATTTTCGTAAAACACAAAAATTTATTTCGTTTATTTTACGAAATTTTTTTGTAAAATACAAAAACAATTTCGTTTATTTTACGAAACAATTTCGTGCATTTCGTACATTGTACGCAAGAATTTCGTGGTGCGAAACAACGAAATTTTTCGTACAATGTACGAACGTTTTCGTACATATAAGGCAGGTTTTTTTTTCGGTGTATCAAGTGACTTTGGCACGATGGGTAGAGTGTCTGGCCAGAATGTAGTTGATTGCGGGATCGATCCCCCAAAAATTTTATTAAAAATTTTTAAAAAAATATTTCAATAAAAAATTGTAAAAAATTACCTACGAAATCATTAATTTTTATTGTTTTCGAAGGTTATTTTTTTGAAATTTGTTGGTAAAAATAACAGAACTATCATTAATTTTTAATGTTTTCGTAGGTTATTTTTTTCGAATTTGTTGGTAAAAAAGAGTGAAAAAAACGTAATTTTTTAATGTTTAATGTTATTTACTTTAGAAAATGTTGTCAACAGTAAAAAATAAATGTTGATGTTTGTTAAAACAAATGAATAATTACTGGGATGGTTTTCAATTGTTTATTCACTGGTTTTAAGTGTGTTTTTCATTTGTTTTTGCCTACAAAATATTTTGAGTGTATGGCAAAAAAAATGTTTCTTTCGATTTTCAAAGCCTGGGAAATTTTTTTTTATAACTTCTGGAACGTATTTGTTGTAAATTTGAGGCCACTCAGATTAAAGTAGCCCTTGGCGCTCGGCGATCAAAGTTTTGAATTTTGGAAAATTAAAAAAAAAAAATGTCTTGCAATACATCAGAAATATTATTGAAGCGTTGAACAGGAATATTGAAGTTGAATCTATCAAACGGTTTTCGCGATATCGCCATTTGAAACTTGCCAAAAATTACAGTTTTTTCCTACGTTCAAGAAATTTAAAAAACGATCTAAACTTTTTCTTTCTTGACCCCTTCATAGAGCTCGTGACAAACTTTAATTTTAACTTAATTTGAGCCAAATCAGATCTTTTTAACAGAGATCTAAGCTCTGAATGTTCCAAAAGTTTTCCAAAAATCTAAAATTTTTATTGAAGACCGCTATGGGTTAAATGACCTGATTTGGTTCCCATTAAGTTACAATGAAAATTCTTTGCACGCCTAATGAAATGCTCAAGCAAAAATTAGTTTAACGTGGAAAAAAACCCCAACTTTTGCAGATTTTGAACAGTGATTTGTCGAAAACCGTTTGGCTAATTTGAAATAAAAAATTTCAAATCAAAACTGTGATCGCCGGGCGCCATGGGTTACTTTAATCTGGTTGGCATAAAATTTGTACTACATAAGTTTTAGGCAATAAAGACTTGCCCGGACACTCATGTGTTTTTAGAATTTAATGTTTTGTTTAAAATTGGACAAATATTTATTCCTCTAAATATACAAATATCAAAAAATAGGTTTTCGAGTTCCCGCTATGTAAAATTTGCAAAAATCTCAGATTTTCTTCCTCTTAGCCCTTTTAGAGAGCTTGAGACAATCTTACGTTTAAACTTAATTCGATCCAAATTAGATCATTGTGATGAATTTTTGCAAAATTTCCACCAAAATTTTGGTTTTTGAAAAATTTAAAAATAAAAAAATATCTTGCGACTGGCTAGAGAGCAGCAAATTCACCAGTGGAACACCTTAGTCGCTCCCAACTTATCTTCAAAACTAAACAAGGTATTAAATTATGATAAATAAGAAAAACGTGTATTTATTAGGGTATTCAATCGATTAACCGTTAATCGGTTAACCGATTAATTTTGGTCGATTAACTGTTCGAATAATTTAAAATTGTCAATTTTCAAATAACAAATAAACCGATTAATTTGTGTCGGTTAACCGATTAACCGAAATTTATTTTTTTAGTACTTTTAAATATTTTTTTCGCTTTATTTTGTGTTTTGATGTTTTATTTTTAACTTATATTACGGTTCTGCTCAAAGAAGTTTATGTCTAAAAAATAAAAAAAATTATCAAACTCTCTTTTATAAACATGTAAAAAGTTCATCAAGAAAATATTTTATCGAGGTCCTAAAAAGATATTTCGGTTAAAAAAAAAACTTAGTAACCCTAGCCAATTTTGTATACAAGTATCATAAGACCTTAACAGCAATTTTTCTAATAGTTTTTTGTGAGCCTAATCCGAATCTGACCTTAGAACTAATTTATCTAATCTTGAGATATTTAGATTTTCGATTGACAATACTGCATAAAATCAGATTTTCGCAATGTTCGGGACCCTATAAAACCGCGAATTATTTTATAATGTATAACACCTTCCGACAGCCACACTCAAAAAAAAGTGAACTAAAATCTGGGAAAATTAACTCAATTTTGAGGAAAAGAGGGAATGATTTGGCTCCAAAGATTTTTTTTCTTGGTTTTAGTTCATAATTTTCACAAAAATAAGGAAAAAAAAGTTATTTAATTTTAAGCCAATTTTAACTAGAAAATGGGAAAAATTATACTTCACATTTTAGAAATAGATTGGGTCTAGACCCTGGACCCATGGGTGCGGACCCCATTTAACTCGAGACCCCGTTGGGTCCTTTAAGGGTCCCCATAGATTTTGAACCAAAACTTGTGTCCGTTTCGCTCTAACTTGCTTAGTTTTTGAGATACGGTAATAAGGGGCCTGATAGGATCTTGAGAATCTTAAAAACCGGATAACTCAAAAACTATTAATCGGAGGGCTTTCGGGTATTTTGCGGAAGTGTTCTACGAGTCAAGAGCTACAAAAATGCCGTTGGATCTTTTCTCGTGTTAACAGTATTTACCGAGATATGTGCATATATAAAAACTCGGGAATTTCAAATTTTAGATCTAAAATTAGGGTCTTGAGACCCCGACAGATATGCAGAGCTAGGCTATTCCATATTTTTCTTTGAGTCTTTCTTTTGAAAATTTCATCCGTTTCGCTCTATCTCGCTTAGTTTTTGAGATATCGCCATTTTGAATTTTTAACTAAATTCTAAGAAGTTATTTACTTAATTCTCAGAAGTCATTAACTAAATTCTAAGAAGTACACTTCCTTAATTCAAAGAAGAGAAATACGATGATGTTTTTTTAGTAAATTTTAACTAAACTTGAACTAAATTGTTTTTTAAGAAATATGTCTTAAAAATAAAGATACGATTCTTAGATTTGTGGAAAATTTCTTTGGCAGTAAGAATTTTTTTCCTAATATTAAAAAAATTCATTTAAAGAAAACTATGAACTAATTATAAGTAAATGAACTAAAATTTTTTCCTCATAGTTAAGAAAATTTCTCATTTTTAAGTTAAATTTAACTAAATTTAAGGAAAATTCATGATAAATTTTCAAAGACATTTTTTCGTTAATTTTAGTTATGTCTTTTTTTTCAGTGCAATATTAAACATGAACCGGATGATATATGTCTGAAAGTATAGATCAAATGAAGTAAAACTGCATTTACAGTTTTTCATTTCGTGATCCTGTCTCCCAAAGTTTTAAAGTATTAAATTTAAAAAATTTTTATAAAATATTTTTTTAATATTTGTACTTGTCCTAGGATATCACTGGTCTAAAACCTTGAAGTCGTTTTAATAGGAAACAGGATCACAAAATGAAAAACTGTAAATGAGGTCTAACTAAATTTAGTCTCTAGTTTCAAATGTATATTACCCAGTTCGTGTTTAACGACTTTTTTCATATTTGTCGGACGGTGTAAATAGTTCAGCACATCTGAAAATACTTCTATTTTTCTTCAAAATATTTTTGGGATCCTTTATATATCTTTTTTCATTACGGAGATATCGACCGATGAAATTATTGCAATTTCGGGCCTGAAAAATAAAAGAAAACAAATTTGGAAACCAAAAAATTTTTTTGTTGATATTTTTAAGTAGTACCGAATTTTAAACTCTTTTAGGGGTGCATCTAAGCTCGGCAGCAATTTGGCTCAATTTTTCCTTTCTATAAAATTTTTTTTTTATAGAAAATGTATATTGCTTTAATTTTTTTGCCATATTTTCACATTGAATTGGGGCCAATTTGGATTTTGATAAATTTTCAGGGTGCCATACAAAAATTCTTTATTTGGACTAATGGGTATTTAAAGCTTCGCCATATCGGATATAGATTTCTTATTAATAAAATTCTTAAAAGTATATACAATTCGTGGTTTTATATTCAATTGAAAGTTTAAATTGATATTATTCGGTTAACCGAATAATTCAAATTTAACCGATTATTAACCGATTAAATCTCAACATCGATTAATTATTTGCTCGATTAACCGATTAAACCAGAACCTCGATTAATTGAATACCCTAGTATTTATCGATCATTTTTCATACCATGAACTTTGATAGTTCTACATTAGACGCTAAAGCGTGCAGATGCGATTTTTTATTTTTGAGGATTCTGAAAAAAATACTATCTGTTCAGTATATTTTGTAATAACTGCTTGAGTTACTGATAGAATGTTCCATGACGGCCTGAACAACTAAAAAAGAATACCTGACTGATCCTGTTAAATTTAAAAACTGAAGTTCCTCGTCAGCACTCTTCGAAAAAAGACTACTAACTTAATTTTGAATTAACAAAAAAAGATTAATTCAAAATTTGTACAAAAATAAGTATTTTTGTTAAATGACTTAGGGCTGGTAACTCATCACAATGTAATCAATGATTAAGGCTAATCAGCGTTTGCAAACGTGAAATTTATATGAAAATAGTCAATGATTAGTATTAATCATTGATTAGCTTTTGATAAGTTACCAGCCCTTAAACTAATAATTTTGTTTAATCGTTACAATTGTTTTTTTATTATATTGGTGTTTGGAAATGGTGTTATACATAGTATACATTGTTGCCTTGCACAGTTTGTTAAAGTGATAATTGCATTTAAATTGCATGCAATCGAAAATTACACGTTTAGTCGCTGAAAACATTGAAATACATACAATAAAAAACAAAGTCATTTTATTCGAAATTCGAAGAAAAAATAGAAAAATATTATCTCATTTTGTATAATTATTTAGATGGAATTATAATGAATAATTTAATTTTCCATTTAAAATATAAATAGTGTTATTTTATTTTTTTGGGAAGAAACAAAGTTTGTATGTATGAAATATGCTTTTGTGTGGATCAGGGTCGCCAGTTTTTTTTTTGGATGCCATCCCCAACTTAAAATTTCTCATCCCCAAAAATCCCAAAAAAAAAGTTTTCTCAAAATTTACTACACGCAAAAAAAAAACACTTGCAACCCATCAAGTGCTTTTGAGTTATTTAGCCAATTTTTTAGAACAAAAACTTGGTTAACTTACACACAAACACTTGGTGGGTTGTATTTTACACAGAAACTTGGCTAAAAAGTGTAAGTGTATTTTGCGTGTTGAGCGATTAGATTAGCACATCATTTGAAACCGGCAATTTATCATTTTGTATTTTTTTTTTTTGTAATTTGGCACCTAAAATGTCAATAAAAAGCTGCCAATTATGAAAAAATAAGTACTTGCGAAAATAATTAAAAATTCAAAAAAAATTTTCGTTTTTTGACTAATTTTTCCTGAAAATATAAGAAATTTCTTGTGTAGCCTCCTTCGCAATTCTCATATGTTCTACTTAAGAAAAACGAAATGTCGAAAAAAATAAAAAAGTGCAGTGTTATACATTAAAAAGTTTGTTAAAAGTGTTCAAGTGAAAAAAAAATCATTTCTGGTTATTGAAGTGCTACTCCAGCTGCCGAAGAAGCAAAAATAAGATGCACCAATGGAAAAAAACCTTAAAATTTACAAAACTAATATGTAAATAAACCAAATTTTTTTGTAAATTTACAAAACAAATATGAAAATTTAAAAAAACAAAATTGTATACTTACAAAAAAAGTTGTAATTTTACAAAAATGAATTAGAAAATACAAAAACAATATTGTAAATTTACAAGTTATTTGGTTAAACTACTGTTTTTACGCAAAAAAATAAGCTAAAATGGTATATTTACAATAAAAATTGTAAATTTACCACTTTTTATTGTAAATATACAAGTTTTTTTGCCATTAAAAACAGTAATTTAACCAAACAATTTGTAAATTTACAATTTTGTTTTGTGATTTTTTCTTTATTTTGTAAATTTACAACTTTTTTTGTAAGTTTACAATTTGTTTTGTAAATTTTAATTTATTTTTTGCAAATTTACAATTTTTATTGTAAATATACGTGTTTTCAATATTTTTTTGCGGTAAAAACAGTAGTTTAACCAAATAATTTGTTAATCTACAATTTATTTTTTTCTTTTTTTTCTTTGTAAAATAACAACCTTTTTCTGTAAGTTTACAATTTTGTTTTGTAAATTTACCAAATTTTTTGTAAATTTCAAAAAAAAATGTTCGCCTCGAAGTTAATATTTTACAAGAAAAATTGTAAATTTACATTTTCTTTTGTTAAATCAATTTACAAATTATCCCCGTAACATTACGGGGATTCTTGCTAGTACATATTTTACAAAACCTGCCCCGTAAAATCACGGAATTTTATGTCATTTTACAAACTTTTTTTTTTGAGTGTGTATTTAAAAAACACTTTTTTATCTAAAATATTTCATCCCCTAAAAATCCCCGAAAAAATCAGTGTCATCCCCATGAAATCCCCGGATCCCCAAACCAAATTTTTCATCCCCAATTTCCAAAAAAAATCCTCTATTTGGGGACAAAACCCCTAAACTGGCAACACTGGTGTGGATGGTAATATATGAAATTAATAAATTTAAATAAGGTTTAACCAGTTTAGATCCTTAGAACTACTAACGAATACCCGTGAAGTTTTTTTTGTACTTGTAACTTTTTTTTGTTTGCTTCCCCCTATTTCACAAAAAATCCTAGTAATTTTACAAGCTTTTTACCAATAATTTTGTAAATTTACAAGGTTTTTACCAATAAAATTGTAAATTTATAAATTTTTTGACTCGATAAGATTTACAAGGAGGTTTCGTAACTTTACTAGATATTTTGCTACCTCCTATTTTACGAGAATTCCTAGTAATTTTACAAGCTTTTAACCAATAATTTTGTAATGTTACAAGCTTTTTACCAATAAAATTGTAAATTAACAACTTTTTTGGCGAAATAAAACTTACAAGAAATTCTCTTAAATTTACTAGATTTTTTTTTTTTTTTGTAAAAAGTTTTGGAAATTTGTAAAATTAAGAGAAAAACTGTAAAATTACAAAAAAAAATGTAAATTTTGATCGAAAATTATTTGTTAAAAAACAAGGAAAACTGTCAAATATTGGTAAAACAGAATTACGAGACTTTTTCTAGTAATTTGACAAGAATTTTTTGTGTATTTAAGTTTTATGGTCAACATTTTTGTATAGCATTTCATTCCCGCCCTCACCTTTTCAATCTATTTTCTACGATGTGTTAGAATAGAGCCTAAAAATACTGTTAAGAGGGGGAGTTAGAGGGTTAATATATTCCACAAAATTATTTGCCATTATATTTTCTACAAAGTTGCTGAACTTCCCTTACAACGCAGATGTAAAGAAACCATAGTTTTATATACCGATAAGCTGCAAGATTAGGTCAAAGCTGGGAAACCTTAACTGTCTCTTAAATAAAATTCCGATGTGATTTTACAAAACGCCGACACACGCATAATTTTTTTTGGTCTCCTCTATCTAAATCAATCGTCTGTGTTATTAGTACTGTGATATTGGTAAAAAATAGAAGAACATTTATTTATACTCTAGTATATTCTAGTGTTAACGAGTTCTTTTAAGCGTATTAAAAGTGTTTTGCTGTTTTTAGTTTGTTTGTTCTTTATTAAGATATTTTTGTATTTATTAAACTTTTTGTGGATTATTTATCAAACCATTAACCCTATTATAACTAGTATTTCAAAGTTCCCCCTAGAGACTTTTCTAAATACACATCAATAACATCAATTAGAAAAAATCCCTCCTCCATCCACTGAACAATAGTATATATCTACTCCTACTACATACCTATTATCGTTATAGACCAACAATATTCATTCAAACATTCATAGAAAAACATTAAATAGAGTATTTTTGAAATTTGATTGATTAATCTTAAGATAACAAAAACAAACATTTCTAAATGCAACAAACGAATTTTTAACAAAAAAAAAAAAAAGAAAAGAAAGATATTGGTAAAAGAGATGTTATCTTACACATTTGTTAACATTTTCAGTATAATTTCATCAATATTAGTTTAATCTTACATTCATGTATCATACACTACTTCCTCCTATAACGGTTTATTGAAGTTTAGATTAAAATAGTTTCATTCACAGAAAGAATTAAAATCGAATTTCAATCAACATAAACGCGGTTTCAATTAATTTTTTAATTGAAACTCCTTTGATGAAGAAAATTGTTATATCAATCATCAAATTGTGGGTGATTAATTGATTTTATTTATAATTAAACACTTTTTCGATTTTTGTTCACAAATTTAATAATTTTTTTTATTTAAAGTCAATCAAAATAATAATTGATTTAACGAATGAATTGTAAGCTTATGTCAAAATTATGAAGAAATTCATATTTTTTGCTTTCCAATATGTTGCCAACAATAAAAAAAAGTAAACCCCGATTATATTGTATATTTTTGAATTAATGAATTCAACTAATTTAAAGCGAAAAAAATCTGGTTTGTTGAAAATTTGTAATTTGAAAGTTAAAGAAAATAACAAAAATGTTAATCAAAACAAAATTGACCACTTTAAATGTTGTTGATCAATAGATTTAATTAAAATTTTTTGCCAATAATTTTTTGGTGTTGGTATTTTACAAAAATTAGAGAAACATGTTAGAATATCAGATTATTTTTATGGAAAAAAGTTCTAAGAATCTGAAACATTTGTGTACTAAAAATATTGAATTTAAGAATTTTTTTACAAAAAATATTTAAAGCTTAACAATTTTGTTACATATAAAAATAAGTATAACGAGGGATTAATGTATACATTTAGGATAAAATTTAGAAAGTAAAAGATGAACATAAAACCATCAATCAATAAAAAAAATGTTCTGAAGTATAAACATTCATTCATACCTAAATATTTCTAAGTCTATCATACATACTCTTCATACACTTACGCATTTTCCCATCCGTTAAAGAAAAACAAAAATCGGATATGGCTGTTAAATTTATTTTTTTGCAAATGGATTTTTCCAAGAAAGGAAAACATACTTAAGCTTAAGGGTTACAAGGGTTAATTGTGTTTGTAATATAAGAAAATGAAAATAGAAAAAAAAAACTTAAATGGATTTGGAACTTTTTAAAAAGTATGTTGCGTCTTCTTATTAGGTCCGGAATTGATTTGTTTTTTCATATGTATATATTAGGTTATCCCTCAATTTTGTTTTACTTGGGTTTAAATGCTAAGATTAAAAATATGAAATTATTTCGGACTAATGACTACTTCAGAAACAAATCTTGTAAAATTACCAAAAAAGTTCATAAAGTAATTGTTTGATACCTCCTATTTTACGAGAGTTCCTAGTAAAAATTTAAATTTTATTGGTAAAAAGCTTGTAAAATTACAAATAATTTACAAGCTTTTGACCAACAAAATTATAAATTTACAACTTTTTTGACGCGGTAAAAATTACAAGGACTTCTCTGTACTCAAAATAATCACTCTGTTAAATAACTGAGATACTCTGCTGAGCCAGCAGAAAATACCATAGATTTCCAACCAGCAAGATTTTTTGTCATTTTACGAAGAAAACTCTGTAAAAGTGATTTTGATAAAAAAAAACTGTTAATTTACAGAATTATCTGTAAAATGTGCATCGTGTAAATTTGCCCGTTTTAATGCTTCCGAATTGTAAATTATTTTTTTTATTTTTGGTAAAATTTTAGGAGTACCTCCAATTTTACACGACATCCTCGTAAAATTTACCAGCTTTTATTGTAATTTAGACGTTTTTTAAAAATGGTTGAAATATTTGGAAGTTTTTGATTTTTTTTTTTTGAAAACTGTATTACAGAGCAATAAGTAAAATTACCGAAGAAATTAAGTATTTTGGTTAAGAGAAAAAACACTGTATTTTTCTATAATCTGTATTTTAACAAAAAAAACTCTGTTTATTATCTGTAATATAAAGATTTCAAATTAAAAAGTTAAATTACAGATAAAATTTTGATTTCGCTCACTAGAAAATACAAAGTATTTTCTTAAAATCTGTATATCAGCAGATAACTTTGTCGAATATCTGTTGAAGTGAGATTACAGTCATTTTACAGAGTATTTAACAGAGTAATTATTTTGAGTGTGGACTTTACTAGATTTTGTACTACCTCCTGTTTTACGAGAATTTCTAGTAAAAGTTACGAGCTTTTTTGTAATTTTAAACGTTTTTTTATCAATAAAATTGTAAATTTACAGCATTTTTGATGCGATAATACTTACAAGGAATACTTACAAGCCGTAACTAATTTTTTTTTTGTAAAATAACCTTGGAAATTTTGTACATTTATAAAATAAAGTGTAAAATTACAAAGAAAAATTTAAATTTTGATCCAAAATTTTTTGTTAAAAAACAAGGAAAACTGTCAAATATTGGTAAAATGGTATTACGTGACTTTTTCTAGAAATTTGAGAAGGTTTTTTTTTTGAGTGTAGTCAACTTACCTAATTTTAACAAATGTTGTGATCACCATTTTGCTGATTTACTTCGAGAACTTCATAAATAAAAATATATTCTGAATTTAAGACGCAGAATTAGATTATGTGTTATCATTTGATTATGTGTTAAAAACTCCACTAAAAAAAAAAACCTTGTAAAGTTACCAAAAAATCTCATAATTTTACGATGCTATTCTCGTAAAATAGGAGGTAGGTAAAATTCTCGTAAAATTACGAGGATTTCCTCGTAATTTTGAATGCGCCAAGAATTGGTAAAATAACCAATTTTATTGGTAAAAAAATTGTTTTAAAACCAGAAAAATAAAAAAAATGGTAAACTTACAAGAAAAATGGTAAATTTATAAACCAAAATGGTAAATTCTGTTATAAAATTTACCATTTTAATAAATTTTTCGCAATTTTGTCAACTTTATTTTTTAAATATTTTTCAATAAAAAAAAAAAAATTGTCCGGAACTTGGAAAATTTTTTTTAAAAAAATAGAAAATTTACAAAAAAAAAAAAAAAATAAACATAAATCCTCGTATATCATAATATTGTAAAATAACAGTTTTTTTTTGTAAATCAACTAGAATCCTCGTAGTAAAAACTTTGTTGTAAAATTACAGTTTTTTTTTTGTAAAATAACCTTTCAAAATGGTAGAATACAATTACTAAAATAAATTTGTAAAATTACCAATAAAACTGTAGTTCTAGTTTGAGCAAAGTACAAGATTTTTTTTGTTAAAAAACAAGGAAAATTGTAAAATATTGGTAGAACGGTCTTACCAGTTTTTTTTTTTTGAGTGTAGAGACACAGAAATTATTCATTAGATAATGTGTTAAAAACTTATATTTATATTACTTGTGCACTCAAAAAAAAAAAAAAACAAGAAAGGTATGTAACTTTTTTTGCTACCTCCTATTTGACAAGAATTCATTTTTATTTTGCAATCTTTTTACCAAAAATGTTGTAATTTTTCAAACTTTTTACCAAAAAAATTGTAAATTTACAATTTTTTTGACGAGATAAAACTTAAAAGGAGGTTTCGTGATTTTACTAGATTTTTTGCTACCTCCTATTTAACGAGAATTCCAAGTAAAAATTACGAACTTTTTTGTAATTTTTCAAAATTTTTACCAATATAATTGAAAATTTACAACTTTTTTGACGAAATAAAAGAAATTCTCATACATTTACTATTTTTTTTTTGTTAAAAAATCTTACAAATTAGTAAAATTACAAGAAAAGCTGTAAAATTACAAAAAAAAATGTAAATTTCGATCGAAAACTATTTGTTAAAAAACTAGGAAAACTGTCAAATATTGGTAAAATGTGATTATGAGACTCTTTCTAGTAATTTGACAAGGTTTTTCTTTTGAGTGTACTACCAGCTAGACATTATTCCATACGGACCGACCTTTTTAATTAATCCTTTTCAATTTTTTCTTTTCAATTAATAATTTGTAATGTGTTTTTTGAAAAAAAAGGCAATGTTTAACGTTGCCTGGAAAATTTTTTATTTAAAATCTTAGCATTTATGTACATCTAAATAAAATCAAATTAGATCGTGTGTTTGAATTTCAACTTTGAAAAATTAAGGGACCACCTGATATGTATGAATTTACAAATTCAAGTAAAAAAGCATTAAAAATTAAATTATCTTGAAGTAGATGGGGAAAATGTTTTTCTTATGTAAAAATATTGAATGTTTATTCAAAAAGAAATTTAATAAATCAAATTATAACATTGTTTATGCATGTTCAGATACTCGTTAAAATATCTTCTATAAATGTATATTTAGCTCTCGTAATACAAAATACACGTAATTGGTTGAATATTGCCAATCATCGTTATTTGTAATTTAAAAATTGAACCACAAATGTTGATATTAGCTACGTTTTTTAACTTTGAATTTATTAAATCCATATTTGTATTTAATCCGCTAATTATAAAAGTCGCAATTCCGACAAGACGCATGCATTTTTATATATTTGGCTGAAAGGTTCAATTTAAGCTTCTCTTGATCCAAGGACGAAGCCTATTGCTGTTTGATATTAGTGATCACACTAGAAAAGTTACAATTTTCTTCTTCTAATGCTTAATGAGTTTAGAGTTGAATATGTATTAATATTTTTGTTTTGGAATGTAAAGATGGTGCCATTTAATTTCCCTATGCCACTTGTAGTATACGGTTTTTAGGAAAACATTGCTAAATAGTATTGACTATGAAATCTGACAAATACTGAAACACGTGTAGGGTAAGTCTAGTAAAAATTTCTAACGGAAACAAATTTTAAACAGAAAAATAATTTTCTTGAAAGTTATTCCGTGAGAATACCATTGTTTTAATTAGTAAAGAAAAATTACCTCGAGCTAGAATAAACCTACTCAAAATATAATATTTTAAAGGTCGGATAACACAATTTTTATTTTCTAACAAAAATTAATCAGAATTAAAAAAAAAAAACATTTTTATTTTATTTCTTAAATATTTTTTTTTTTTTTTTGATTTTTTTTACAAAAATATTAACCACAAAATTAGTAAAAGTAAATGATTTTTCATTTAATAATACAAACACTTTAAAAAAATCATATACAGAAATCTTCAAAAATTGTAAGAACTATCATTAATTTTTACCGGGAAAAACAATTTAGTTTAAAAATTAAATATTACACAGGGCAACACTTTTTTTTGCCCGGGTTCTGATAGCTAGTTTTGGGTAATTGGGGTACGCTGATTTCAAATCTGGCCATCGTTTTTTTGGATCAGCTCTAATTTTCGAGATATAGCCTAAGGAAACTTTGAAAATAGGCAATTTTTGGCATGTTTGTGAGTCCACATTAAAGGTGTCCTAACGACTAAGGTAATTTTTCAAAATCACTTTTTAATACGTGGTAGGGTCCTAAATTGTAGTTTTGTATCTAAAAATGAGTGAGCCAAAATTTGGAGACAATCGGATAAAAATAACTCGTGCCGAAAATGGATTGAAGTTTTGGGACACTCTTATCTGATAAAAAAACACGTTTTTTCTAGTTTTTTGAAAAATATTGGTATATACTATTTTTTGTTAATTTTTTTGTTAAGTAATATGAAAATGGTAATAAATTACCTTTCCAAAAAGCTTAAAGAAATTCAAATCGGATAAAAAATAAGCATTTTACGCATACATGCCCCAGACCATTGCATGGTTTTTAAAGCCAAAATTTGAAAATTTTCAAAATTTTTAGGCAAAAAAATTAAAAAAATTAAATTTTACTTTATAATTATATTCAGTACATGTTATAGATAAAAACTAACAGATATGGTAGTCTAGCGTTTTTTCATTTGGCGTGGGTAGTGATATAATTTCCGCGGATTCCAAAGAAAATGAGTTTTTCTAAAATAATTTAGCAAATATGGGAAACAATTTTCTGTATTGTATTATACGAAGTGAAATACATAAATTCTGTAAATTTTTTGAGAATTCGGGCATCTTTAACCCCTTTTCGTCGAGGTGAAATAACAAATTTGAGACGTTATACATTTCTATAATACAAAATATCTGCATATATCCGATTTCTCAAAAGTTACAGAATTTACGTTTTACACTTCGATCCGCACAATAGAGCACAAATTTTCAAAAATTTGCTTAATTATTGTAGAAAAACGCATTTTATTTGGAATCCGCGGAAATTTTATCACTACCCGCGCCAAATAAAAAAAAAGCTTGACTACCATATCTGCTATTTTTAATCATAAACATGTTTTCAATTTGATCATAAAGTAAAATTAAATTTTTATTTTTTTTTTGCCGAAAAATTTTGAAAATTTTGAAATTCTGGCTCTAAAAACCATACAATGGTCTGGGGCATGTATGCGTAAAATGCTTATTTTTCATCCGATTTTAATTTTATCAGTCGTTTTGAAAAGGTAATTTAGTACCATTCTCATATTAGTTCACAAAAAATTTAACAAAAAATATCAAATACCAACGTTTTTCCAAAAACTAGAAAAAACGAGTTTTTCGTTCTTATAAGAATGTCCCAAAACTTCAATCCATTTTCGGCACGAGTTATTTTTAGCCGATTGTCCCCAAATTTTGGCTCACTCATTTTTAGATACTAAAGATCAATATAGGACCCTACCAGGTATAAAAAGGTGATTTTCGTTTTTAAGGACACCTCTAGTCCACATTTACCAACACTAGTCTTACATTCAAAAAGTAAATGACGATTTTAGGTATATTGGATATGTTGATTCCAAAAATGCTCTTACTTTTGCTGAGTCATATTTAGTTTTTGAGATATCGCTAAAATAAAATTTTTAAATTTATGCCCTCTTTAATTTTGTCTGAATATTTATGCCCATTTTAATAACTCGAAAACTAAAGCTGTAAGAAAAAAACTAATACCAGTTTTGGAATCCTCGCATCCAATATAGTTAAGTTCATGTTTAAAACTGAGGCTCTAAAATTAGTTTTGGAAATTATAGCCAAGCATAGTTGGTAAAAAACGCACTTTTTCGACTCTTCAACAGCGATTTGCTCGCGAACGCGAGCTGATGGAAAAAATTGGATAGCAGATTCGGAATCAGCACACTAAAGTACATATAAATCAGTTGTCAAAGGTCAGGCAAATTGAAAAAGTTCAACTTTTGTCAACCTGTGTAATTTGTTGATTTTGTTTAAAAATATATAAACAACAAAGTTAGTAAAAGTGATTTTTCATTTAAGAATACCAACACTTTAAAACAAATATATACAAAAATCTTTAAAAATTTTAAGAATAATCATTAATTTTTACCGGAAAAACAAATTAGTTTAAAAATTAAATATAAGTTAAGTTTTAATAATTTTTTTTTTATAAAATAATGTACAAGAGTTGTGATCAATAAAATTTCTTCGTTAATCAAATAATTTTTCGTTTAAAAACAAATATTCGGAAGACTTTTTAAACAAACTACAAACAGCTATACTCAAAAAAGAATCTTGTAAAATTACAAGAAAAGCTTGTTACTTTTTTTTTTGCTACCTCCTATTTGACAAGAACTGCTTTTTATTTGACAAGCTTTTTAGGAAAAATTTTTTAATTTTTCAAGCTTTTTACCAAAAAAATTGTAAATTTACAATTTTTTTGACGCGATAAAACTTACAAGGAGGTTTCGTGATTTTACTAGATTTTCTGCTACCTCCTATTTTACGAGAATTCCTGGTAAATATTACGAACTTTTTTTTTTTAATTTTACAAGATTTTTACCAATAAAATTGTAAATCTACAACTTTTTTAGCGAAATAAAACTTACAAGAAATTCTCGTAAATTTACTAGATTTTTTTTATAATAAATCTTGGAAATTTGTATAATTACAAGAGAAACTGTAAAATTACAGAAGAAAATGTCAATTTCGATCAAAAATTATTTGTTAAAAACAATGGAAAACTGTCAAATATTGGTAAAATGGGATTACGAGACTTTTTCTAGTAATTTGACAAGGTTTTGCAATCTGAAATGTAATCAGCAAGCTAAATGCAAATGTACACAGTAAAAAATTTTGGGATAATTTTAATACCGAGCTGGTGTATATATAACAATGACAAAAATTACTTAAATATCTATACTAATATTATAAAGAGGTAATGTTTGTATGTTTTTTTGTTTGTTTGTTTGTTTGTAGAAAGTAATCTCCGGAACTACTCATCCGATTTCAAAAAAGTTTTCAGATATATTTAGAGTGTTCCTCCCGGACGGACATAGGCTAGGTTTCATCGACCACGCCCACTTCTACGCCCACTTTTTGCCAAAAAAATAAAAATTTAAAAATCTCCAAAACTACTAAACCGATTTCAATTTTTTTTTTACCAATACATACTTGGAATGGTCCTTCATGATGGAAATATGCTGGGTTTCATCGACCACGCCCACTTCTACGCCCACTTTTGGCAAAAAACTTAAAATTTAAATATCTTTGAAACTACTCATCCGATTTAAAAAATGCTTTTACCAATATTTAAAGTGCTCCCCCAGAGTGGACATAATCTAGGATTCTTCGACCACGCCCACTTCTACGCCCACTTTTGGCAAAAAACTTTAAATTTAAATATCTATGAGACTACTCATCCGATTTAAAAAATGTTTTCACCAATATGTAGAGTGTTCCTCCAGGGTGGACATAGGCTAGGAATCATCGACCACGCCCACTTCTTCGCCCACTTTTTGACAAAAAAAAAATAAAATTTAAAAATCTCCTAAATTACTCATACGATTTCCAAAATTTTTCCACCAATGCTTGGTATGGTTCTTTTGAGTGGAGATATGCTGGGTTTCATTGACCACGTCCATTTATACGCCCACTTTTGGCAAGAAATACAAAAAATTTAAATATTATGGATCTACTCATCCGATTTCAAAAATTCTATCACCAATATATATTTTGAATGGTCCTTCAGGGTGGACATGGGCTAGCTTTCATCAACCACACCCTTTCTACGCCCAGTTTTGGTCAAAAAAAAAAAAAAATTTCAAAATCTCCGAAACTACTAATTCGGTTTTAATTTTTTTTTCTCCAATATTAAGAATGGTCCTACGGCTCATCGACGTAAAACTTTAAAATATACGAAACCTTTTATGATGTTTCAAAAATGATTTCACTAATATTTAGAAATCTCCTTTAGGGTGAGTTAGGGTAGGTTTCATTGACCGCACCTATTTTAAAGATCACTTTGGGTCAAAAGACTTCAAATTAAAAAACCTTTGAGACTACCTATCCGATTTCAAAACATTCTGAAAAATTCCCTTTTTGGATATTCCGATATTAATGGACCAAATAGGTGCAAAAAGTGATCTTTGTAACCTTTTCTATGCCCTGAAATATTGGTCATAGAAACTTGAAATGTGGAGTCCTCCTGCCCAAAAAATCATTATTTCTTCAACGCATGTTATAGAGAAAGGAATGAAGCCTTAATGGAACTCAATGAATTAAAATGAATAGAACAGGGAACGAAATGGAATAGAATGGGGAACGAAATCGAATGATACGGGTATTGAAATGATATCAATAATAACGATATAAGGGCTCGAAAATTTTTAAGAAATAGTTTTACCGGAACGAACATGATTCCGGGCTAAACGGGGTTGTTTGAATTTTATTGTTTGTTCTAAATAGTTTTTATCTAAGACTTCAACGATAAAAATTTAATAAAATTAAGATTCTGCAGGGGATAATTTTTGAAATGGGGACTCTAATCCTGATCCTTCTTTAATTCCGTATTTATTATTACCGGTGACAAAGTTCCGGACGGGCCTGCTAGTATTCTAATAAAGTACACATTTAAACATTCATACACTCAAAATAATTCTACAGCAAAAGGTTTAGTAACTGATATTGTACCAAAATCTACTAATAAGTTACTAATTTTAGTATCTTCAAAGTACTATAATTAGTAATTTTTACTGGTTTAGAATAATATTAGTTAAAAATTTTAGTATTGGTTACCAATTTCTGCACACAGAAAAAAATAAAAAAAAATTTTGAGTAAATTTTTAATACTATTGAGTAAAAAATTACTCAATTTTCCACCAGTAAACAATTTAATAGTATTGAGTAAACTTTTAATAAAAAATTATTAAATGCTTAATAAAAAATTTGAGTAAATTATTAATTCACACAATTAAATCTTTACTTAAAATTTTTTAATATTTTTAAGTAACTTTTTAATTGTGTCAAGTAAAAATTTACTCAAAATGTATCAAATTATTTTTTTAAAAAGTTTAAAAAGTTTCTAATTTTTTTTCCAAAAAAATTGCTTTTACAAACTTTACCAAATATACTTATGTCTTCAAGACAAAGTAAAATTTTATAAAGATGATTTCAAACTTTCATATACATATACAAAAAACAATAAACTAAATGAGAATTCAAAACACCAAGAGAAAAAAAAATAAATAAAAAAAAAATATTAAATTTGTATTAAATTATTTACTCAAATTTTATTTTCAATTTTTGAGTAAATTTTTAATTGCGTCAATTAAAAAATTACTCAAATTTTTTTAAAAAATTAAACAAGTGATTACTCAAATTTGTTTCCTCCATATTTTTTTCTGTGCACTAGGTCCTTTTGGACTAAAATTTAGGTTAATTTTTAGTATTAGTGTTAAAACAATTCCCAATTTCGGAATCAATATTAAATTTAATTCCAAAGAAAATTGAATTTAATTCCAAAGTGGGTTTCAAGCTCAAAAAGTAAACCAAAACTTTTTGCTGTGTATACAAAGTTTAAAGCGATGCTAAATTATTTTTCCCAAACTTTGCTAAAAAAAGAAATCATAAAGTTCGGCTTGTACCATACCAGAGACCTGCCTTGTAAGTATAAACAAACAAAAAATAATTATACGTAAGACTACAAATAAGGAAATGCGTTCATAAATCATGCATATAGTCATGCATAAGAGATTTACTTTGGTTTTCTTTATTTTTTATAACCGCTACTTTAGTGATATTGGTAGATATTAATTAGTCAATTTGTTAGTAACACATTGATAACAAAAAAATTTAGTTAAGTCACGGAAATTCCTTGTAAATATTATCGCATGAAAAAAGTTGTAAATTTACAATTTTATTGGTAAAAAACTTGTAAAATTACAAAAAAGCTCGTAAATTTTACTAGAAAATCTCGTAAAATAGAAGGTAGCACAAAATCTAGGAAAGGCACGAGAAGTCTGTAATTTTTATCACGTCAAAAAAGTTGTAAATTTACAATTTTATTGGTAAAAAGCTTGTAAATTGTTTGAAATTTTACAAGCTTGTAAATTGTTTGTAATTTTACAAGCCTTTTACCAATAATATTGTAATTTTTACTAGAAACTCTCTTAAAATAGGAGGCATCAAAAAATTATTTCACTTATAAGTTTTTATATAAAAGAATTGGAGAACGTAGGTTACCTACCTGATAATAGATCCACTTATGCTGGGGTTTTTGAAATTCCGATTCCAAAGGAGTATAAAGGTGCAAGTGTACTTTTCCTGGGGATTTATAGGGCCTGAAGCCTTTAATCGCCCAGACAATTGTTGGAATTATTAGGATTTCCGAATCAAATTCAGATGCTTGGGCGTCAGAGCATTCTAAAGTCGCCATGGAATAAACCTTCTGGCAAAGAAACTTTTTAGAAAATTTCGATTCTAAGACGGTAAAAAAGTGAACTTTGGTACATTTTCGGTCTTCTGAAATAATGGTACACTCAAAAAAAACCTTGTAAAATTACAATAAAACTTGTAATTTTTTTTTGGTTGCTACCTCCTATTTGACAAAAATTCCTAGTAATTTACAGGCTTTTTACTAATAACACAGTGCAACAGCCCAATTAGGGCCTCAACCAAACCAAGATCGTTTGAAAGTACTTGTGTGTATTAGTAAATAACCCAAAGGGTTTAGCACTGTAACGTCTCAAATTTTTTTATAGCCCACTGAATTTTTTAGTTTTTTTTGAAAGGCGTGGGAAAAAAGTCGAAAAAATTATGTTAATGTTCTTTTGAGCTTGAAATAGTGTTTGGGTCATTTACGTACTTTTTTTAAGAAATGGCTCAAAAGTATACTAACAAGGGAAGTATGAACCCTTATGAACCGATTTGCCTGAAACTTAAAATATAAATAAAAGAGATAATTCTAAGGTTGGGGTGTCTCGGCTTATCGGCCATATCGTGGATTTAGGGGTTCAAAACATGGGTCAAAAAATGGCGAAAAAATTGTTTTTTGGATTTTTCAGCCATTTCTTTTTGAGAAACTATATAATGTTTTCATATGAGAAGAAAGGTTTTTTTAATGCCTATCCAATGGTGTTATATCCTTGTAAAAATTCGGCTTCTTTAAATATTTTTTTCAGGAAAATGTGTAAATTTTGGGGGGTATATATGTGAAGGCATAGACCTACACAGAAAAAAATATGGAGGAAAAAAATTTGAGTAATCACTTGTTTAAATTTAAAAACAAAAATTGAGTAGTTTTAATTGACGCAATTAAACATTTTAAAAACAATTTAAGTAAATAACACCGCTCAACACTCATTTTCCGGTTTGAATTCTGATGATCAATTTTAGTAGACTTTGACCTCCTGATTCCAAATCTGTTCTCCAAATTTTCCCATCACGTCCAGATTTTTAGTTATTCACGGTTGAAAATGCGAAAAATGACGATTTTTGCATTATTTGAAAGCCTGCGCAGCAGCCATTCAGTGGAATACAAATCTGGTATAAAGCGCAAAAGTATAATTTGTCTATGGTCTCCAACATAGAACACAATTTTTTTCAAATTATTACGTTTGGTTGGCCTTTACTTGCGTTTTAAAATGATACTGTTAAAATTAACATTTTTGTAAAAAAGTTAAGGTAGATACCTTAGTTTTTTTTGATATTTTTCAAAGAAAAACTAAAAAATATAA
Organism: Pegoplata infirma; assembly: GCA_963921195.1. Lineage (NCBI taxonomy): Eukaryota > Metazoa > Arthropoda > Insecta > Diptera > Anthomyiidae > Pegoplata > Pegoplata infirma. The sequence continues at coordinate 171,365,763 of OY992539.1, forward strand.
ATATTTTACAAATTTAAGATTTCTGTGTTATTTTTCGTATACATCGGAAGATATATTTAATGGGTTTAAAAGTCTATAAGAAAGAATGAACTTTTGCCTAAATTTTGAGCTCATCACAGTAAAGATTGATCATCTGGTTATTGTATTAGAGCCTTTTAAAAATGGTGCTTTTTCTAATTTTTTTGACAGTGTTTTTTAAAATGCATGTTTAGCAAATAACAGTGCAACAACTTAAATTTTTTTTGATCATATTTTTGAGATCATAGTTCAATTCTACTCTCACGCTTTATACCAGATTTTTATTCCACCCAGCGGCTGCTGTGCAGGCTTTCAAAAAAGGCAAAAATCGCGTTTTTTCGCATTTTTAACCGCGAATAATTAAAATTCTAGACGTGATGGAAAAATTTGGAGCATAAATTTGGAATCAGCGAGTCAAAATCTTTAAAAATTTTATATCAAACTTCAAACCGGAGCCAAAAACCTTCGATTTGTTGAGCGGTGTAATTTAATAAAAATTTAATAGTTTTTATATTTTTTTTTTTCAACTCTCATAGTTTTTTGAATTCTCGTTTAGTTTATAGTTTTTTGTGTATGTATATGAAAGTTTGTAATCGTCTTTATAAAATTTTCCTATGTTTTTGAGACATAAATATGTTTGGTAACGTTTGAAAAAACAATTTTTTTTTTTGTAAAACGATTTAAAACTTTTTTAAACTTTAAAAAAAAATAAATAGAGAAATTTTGAGTAAATTTTTAATTGTGTCAATTAAAATTATGGCCGATAATCCGAGACACCCCAACCTTAAAATCGTCTCTTTAATATATATTTTAAGTTTCAGGCAAATCGGTTCATAAGGGTTGAGATACTTCCCTTGTAAGACTTGCATTTAAAGGGTTAAAATGTTCCACTAATATGATCAGCATCAAATTTCACTGGGGGTTTCCGAAGGCAGAAAGTTCAACCGGTATAAAATAAATACATAAAAAAGTTTAATTGTAAAGTATCATTAATTTTTTATATTTTTTCCTATATTTGTTAGTTACCCAGGAAAATTTTTCAGAACCGATTCTGACAACACTTGTTCTAGAACAGGTTCTTCGGTAATCATACACTATTACACTTTAATTATTCAGAACAAGTTAAGTGAAAATTGTTGTGAAACATGTTCTCTGCAATCAAAGTTTCATTACATTTTGGTTCTCAGGAATTGAAAAAAATTATGTGTCAAAAAAATTAAAAAATAAAATCATTTCTTTTTTTGTTAACCAAGGAAAAACACGAAACTCTATTGAAATATCAGGATATAATCGTGAAAATTGTTAATAAAAAGGTGAGTAAGTTTAGTTTTCATTGTATGGGTGGGGTCAAATACTAATAATATTATGTTTTTTATTTTACATAGTTTGCAGAAAATCAATGTTCTGGTTTGTCATTATTGTAAGGCCCAAAATTCAATTTTGGAGGCGCAAAAGGATATAAGTATGTGTGATAAGAACTGTGAATACTTCACGTCAGATATGATTGGATTTATCTTTTTTTAAAAAATTAATGCTATACAAAATATTTCTTTAATTCTCATTTCAGTTCCAAATTTTACTTCTAGAACCGATTCTGAAGAACAAAAATATGTTCTAATTTTGCTTACAAACACCTGTTGCTTTTGGGACAATCCCTATGTAAAAAGAATTGGTGTTGCACAAGAATTAGAACAGGTTCTAGGGAAGTATAAGTTGTTCCACAATCGGTTCTTTGCAACCGAAAATTTTACTGGGTACAATTGTATACGGTTTCTGGAAAAATAAAAAAAAAAAATTGATGACACTTTACAATTTATATTTTTTCTGCATTTTCCTTATACCAGTCGAACTTTCTGCTTTCAGTAACCCCTAGTGAAATTTGATGCTGAACATATTCGTAGAACATTTTAACCCTTTAAACGCAAGTCTTAGTATACTTTTGAGTCATTTCTTAAAAAAAGTACTTAAATGACCCATTAAAACGGAAGATAAAGAATTAGCGTACTCTAGAAAAAAGTTTCCCATAAAATTCTATTGAAGACATCTGAACACTATTTTAAGCTCAAAAGAACAGTTACATTATTTTTTTCGACATTTTTCAAACGCCTTTAAAAAAAAATAAAAAATTCAGTGGGCTATAAAAAAAAATTTGAGACGTTACAGAGCAAAACCCATTGGGGGTTTTGCTACTACAGTACTTTCAAACTGTTTTGGTTTGGTTGAGGCCCTAAGAAATGACCCTTTAATTGTGTCACAGTGTAATTTTGTAATTTTACAAGGTTTTTACCAATGAAATTGTAAATATACAAATTTTTTGACACGGTAAAATTTACAAGGAGGTTTCGTAATTTTACTAGTTTTTTTGCTACCTCCTTTATTTCGAGAATTCCTAGTAATTTTACAAACTTTTTACTAATAATTTTGTAATTTTACAAGCTTTTTGCCAATAATATTTGTATTGACAAACGTACAAAATCTTAATGTTTTTTCAACAAAGAAATTCAACAAACACAAACGCAATTTGTTGATCTGACAAACGTAAAAAATCTTCTTTTTTTTAACAATGAAATTTAACAAACACAAAAACTATTCATAAACTTATTCTTGTTTCAACAAACTCACTCAAGTAATTATATTTCAAAATTATTTTATCATGTCAACAAATAATTTTTGTGTTTGCTGAATTTCTTTGTTGAAAAAGAAAATAAGATTTTTTTACGTTTGTCAGATCAACAAATTGTGTTTGTGTTTGTTGAATTTCATTGTTGAAAAAAAAATTAAAGTCTGTGTATACTTACCTTGAAAAGGGTAGCATAAGATTCGGCAAAGCCGATTTGAATAATTCTTACTTATTTTTACAATTTATTGTGTTTTTATTTTCTTTTGTACACAGAAAAAAATATGGAGGAAACAAATTTGAGTAATCACTTGTTTAATTTTTGAAAAAAAATTTGAGTAATTTTTTAATTGACGCAATTAAAAATTTACTCAAAAATTGAAAATAAAATTTGAGTAAATAATTTAATACAATTTTAATATTTTTTTTTATTTATTTTTTTTTCTCTTGGTGTTTTGAATTCTCATTTAGTTTATTGTTTTTTGTATATGTATATGAAAGTTTAAAATCATCTTTATAAAATTTTACTTTGTCTTGAAGACATAAGTATATTTGGTAAAGTTTGTAAAAGCAATTTTTTTGGAAAAAAAATTAGAAACTTTTTAAAAAAATAATTTGATACATTTTGAGTAAATTTTTACTTGACACAATTAAAAAGTTACTTAAAAATATTAAAAAATTTTAAGTAAAGATTTAATTGTGTGAATTAATAATTTACTCAAATTTTTTATTAAGCATTTAATAATTTTTTATTAAAAGTTTACTCAATACTATTAAATCGTTTACTGGTGGAAAATTGAGTAATTTTTTACTCAATAGTATTAAAAATTTACTCAAAATTTTTTTTTATTTTTTTCTGTGTATGCGTTTCTATTTTACTTAACAAAATAGAAACAACAACCTAGAAATCTTGATTTATGGTTTTTATTGATTTATAAGAATAAATTTTAACTGGTCACAAAAACAAAAAATAGATGTGAAAAATAAGCAGTTTTAGCAGGAATAGAGCACACGTTTATGGAGTTTATGAAAAAAAAAAAAAAACTATAAGCAACAGGAAAGAAAACGACGGCCATCCGAAAAAAGTCATATGAAAATAAAAGAAAAGCAACATAAAAGTAAAACAAAAAAACCTTTTGCAAATGGCATTTCCTTTAGGCGTGAGTTTAAAAAGGGTTAAATTGTTAGAGCCATAAATTGTTAAATGCATTATCCGTTTGTTTTAGCATCAACTTTATAGAACTGTTTAAACAGAGGTTGGCCAAATTATTAAGGACATTAACTATGGATTTTATTACTAATTCGCTTTTTCCAACATTACGTCCAACAACAAGGTTTGGTTGCTTCAGCAATTTTTCTTTTTGCCAGAATCAAAATCTAAGACTTTTTAGAAAAATGTATCAAATATTATATAATATAATTTATAATCTTTTTGAATTGAAAATTTTTCTTGATTTTTTTTAAGAAAGTGTTTCCGAAAAAAGTTTTTAAGAATCGAATTTCTCGTAATCAGTTACATTTTATTTCTAGGAATTAATTCCAAAAATGTGCGAAGATGATCAGCGGTAAATGTTTGAATTATTATTCCTAAAACAAATTGAAGCAATAAAAAAATGTTTGTAATTTTAAATAAGATTTTAAAAAATATCCTCTCTTGAAAACGCATAGAAAAATATCGTCCGTTTTATTCAAAAAACTATTTAAAAAATATTCTCTTGAAAAAAAATAACAAAACAGCTTCTGAAGGGCATCTGTAAAATGCCATAATAAAAGTTTAATTATTTTCACACGATTTTTACATTCTTTCAAAACGAACTACATATACATATATTAAACAAATTGTCTTTTCTAATTTATAAATTAAAAATTAAACAAAATTGAATTTTGGCGATTTTTTGAAAATCTTCAAGATTTCAGTCGATTTTTGACATTTATGTTTTACTGGATATAACAAATAAAACAAAAATTATTTTTATAAAATAAAAATATTTTTTTTATTATTAACGAAAACAGAGTAAAATTGAATTTTGGCGATTTCTGGCGATTTTTAACATGATTTCTGACAATTTTACTTGTAATTCTAAGATTTCATTTGTAATTTGACACGTTATTTGTAATTTGAGCCTCAGCGATGTTTAGGTTGAACTTTAGTGTCGACGAAAAGTGTAAGCGCAGTTCGATTTCTACAAGATTAAATGTCACAAAACTGTTAACAGCGAAATCGTAGCTGCTCGCATTCGCGAGATAACGCGAAATTAGTGTTTTTGTATTTTTTAAAATATTGACATTGAAGTTTTTTAAATATTTTCAAAAACTGAGTATACAGTTTTAATTGTACTTATTTAAAGGTCACAAAACAGTAAACATCAAAATCCTATCTTCTTAGTTCGCGAGAAATCGCAAAATTAATTTTTTCCACTTTTTGTTTTCGTTTTTATACCCTCCAACTACTTACAGTATGAGGGTATACTCATTTTGTCATTCCGTGTGTAACGCATCAAAATATCGGTCTAGGACCCCATAAAGTATATATATTTATGATCAGTGATCGATTCTAAGACATTCTAGCGATGTCCGTCCGTCCGTCCGTCCGTCCGTCTGTCCGTCCGTCTGTCCGTCTGTCCGTCTGTAGTTAACACGATGCAGTCCAAAATAAAAGAGCTACACAGAAAAAAATAAAAAAAAAATTTGAGTAAATTTTTAATACTATTGAGTAAAAAATTACTCAATTTTCCACCAGTAAACGATTTAATAGTATTGAGTAAACTTTTAATAAAAAATTATTAAATGCTGAATAAAAAATTTGAGTAAATTATTAATTCACACAATTAAATCTTTACTCAAAATTTTTTAATATTTTTAAGTAACTTTTTAATTGTGTCAAGTAAAAATTTACTCAAAATGCATCAAATTATTTTTTCAAAAAGTTAAAAAAGTTTCTAATTTTTTTTTCCAAAAAAATTGCTTTTACAAACTTTACCAAATATACTTATGTCTTCAAGACAAAGTAAAATTTTATAAAGATGATTTCAAACTTTCATATACATATACAAAAAACAATAAACTAAATGAGAATTCAAAACACCAAGAGAAAAAAAAAAAATAAAAAAAAAATAAAAAAAAATATTAAATTTGTATTAAATTGTTTACTCAAATTTTATTTTTAATTTTTGAGTAAATTTTTAATTGCGTCAATTAAAAAATTACTCAAATTTTTTTTAAAAAATTAAACAAGTGATTACTCAAATTTGTTTCCTCCATATTTTTTTCTGTGTAGACTCCCGACATTTGGCACGAATATGTCTTATGTTCCTAGGCAGGTTAAGTTCGTAAAGGAGCAAAATCGGACTAGGGGAAAAAAGTTCCCCCTTGAAGAACTAAACCAACCTCTGAAAAATACCATATTTTTATATGATTTTCTTTGTTTTTGTTTAACAAATACAACATTTTTATGCTACAAGAGTTCAGAGTCCTGCATTTGGACCCACAGAATTAGAAAATGTCGTTTTTTCGGTCCGCCCCCTTTTATGGGCGTGGAAATTTTTTTTTTTAAAATAATGATAAACTTGTATTTCTGTAGAGCAAAAAGTATAAGAATGAATTATTAAACACATATTCGAGAAGAAATGCCCCCCCCCCTTAATTACCACTACCGACCCCCCCCCCCCCACCGAAAAAAAAAATAAAACGCCCCTGCAATTTTTTTTTTGTTTATTTATTTGCATGTTGGAGGGTATAACAGATTCGGCACGGCCGAATTTAACACTCTCACTTGTTTATCTTTATATAGGTTTCTTTAAAATTTCGTAAAAACATGGTATGCAGTTTTACTTGTGCTTGATCAAAGGTCACACAGCAGTTGACATCGAAATTGTAGGTGTTAAATTTCGTGAGATATCGCGTAATAATATATTTTTTTTATTATTTATTTATATTTTAAAACCGGTTCTTTTGAAATATTAAAAAAAAAGTGGTATGCAGTTTGATTTGAGCATGTCGGAAGAAATTAAAACTGCCCACAAAAAAATTATAGCTGCTCACTTTCGCGAGAAATAGCGAAAAACAGCTTTTTGGGGGTTTTTCTTGTTTTGATTACAAAAAGAAGTTTCCTTAACATTGTTGAAAAAAAAACGAAATGCAGTTTGACTTGCTATTGATTAAAGGTGATAAGGCTGTTAACATTTAAATTCTAGCTGCTCAATTCTTCGAGATATCGCTAAAAAACTCGCTTAACTACTTTTTATTCATACTTTGTGTTATTTTTGGTTTGTAAAAACGACAAAAATGTGTTATGCGGTTTGAATTTGAGGTTATTAAAGTTGACAAAACTACAAGCATAAAAATTATAGATGATCAATTTTCCGAGAAATTGCAAAATTACTGTTCAAGCTATTATCAGAGCTTTGAAGAATGAAATCCTTTTCGAATGAATTCTCAAAAAAATCCATTCAATTTTCATAGTCAGTGAATGCATTCGATTTCATAAATCAACATTGAATGCATTCCTTGGAATTCATTCAATTGAATGAACAAAAATGAATGGATTCGATTTCTTGTTCATTCGATTTAGAAAAATCGAATGCATTCGATTTTTTATCATTCCACTGCGAATGCAATCGATTTTTAAAATATATAGTCCAAAATGGAGCCAAAATTTGGTCCACAGTATCGCCTACTCTCTTTACATACGATGACCCTAATGGGCTCTAATTTTGAATCCAAAAAAATTGGTGGTCCCGAAAATTGTAAAAATGCACATATTAACTGCCTATACGACAAAAAAATGTGAAGAGTGTTAGCGATACTATGGACAAAAAATTGGCTCCGTTTTGCTCTATCTTGGTTAGTTTTTATACCCTCCACTTAGTGATAGAGGGTATATATAAGTTTGTCATTCTGTTTGTAACTCATCGAAATATCGGTCTGGGACCCCATAAAGTATATGTGGCATTCCAAGCCAAATCACTCACTTTTGGACCCGACTACTTACGATTTATTTTATTTTTGGATATGTTTTAGTACTTATTAAATGCAACTTGGACACCAATTTTCAGCCTTTTATTTCAAGATGGTGTTGAGTAATCAATTTTTCAAAATGGCGATTTTCTCTAAAAAATTGAAATTTTTAATTAATTTTGACCATTGAAAAAGATAGATATTTTAAAAAAAGTTGGACAACGTTTTGTTGGTATGTAAATGTAGTTTTAAAAAAAAAATATGAAAAAATTATTCGAAGTAATTATCACTTATTTTTTGACGTTTAAAAATTAAAATCGACTTTTTGAAAAAGTCCGAAACCTTCGATTTTTTTGTAAAAAATTGTAAAAATTGTACTCTAAATTACGCAACTTTTAAGCCATAATTCGAAATGTGATCGCAATTCTTTCTATTTTTTTTTAAATTTTTAAAATTGCACCTTTTATTTTTTGGCTCTGATTTATTTTATATGGTACTTCAAAAAAAATAAATTAGTAGATATTGACCCTAACTTACCCTAGATATATTCATTTCGAGGTAAAAATACGTCTCACAAAAATTTAGAACGATCGGAAATGGGTAAGGCGTTTAGCATGGTCCTTAAAGTTTAAAAAACGGATTACATGGAAAAATATGAATTTTTTTCTGTTTTCGCAATATTTTTGGCATTTTAAGTTAAGTTTTATTTCAAGCAATTACGGAGTTGTGATGTAGAGTAAAAGGCCTTTCTAATAAGGTACTAAAAACTTAAATCGGTTGAAAATCAGCCAAGTTATTACAACTTCCCCAGGCATCTAGCGTGTGTCATACCGCTTGATTAAAGAATACGAGTCCCTTTTTTTAAATTTATTGAAATTTTCTACTGTAATAACATTTTTTCATTATTCATGTTTCAGTGTAATATTTTTTTGGTTTTTCCAAATTTTAAAACAAAAAAAAAATTTTTTTTTTTAAATAGAGATTTCAAAAGGGTGTTGAAAATGCAGACATTTTTAGCATTAATTTAAAACATGTTAGCAAAACACAATATGAAAAATACTTGTCATCTTATTACATTTGAACTTGAAGAATAAAAAAATGTTATTACAGTAGAAAATTTCAATGAATTTCAAAAATCGGATTGTATTGCTAAATCAAGTTGTCTGCCACACGTTAGATGCCTGGGGAAGTTGTAATAACTTGGCTGATTTTCAACCGATTTTAGTTTTTAGTATCTTATTAGAAAGGCATTTTACTCTACATCATAATTCTGTAATTGCTTGAATTTAAACTTAACTTAAAATACCAAAAATATTGAGAAAACAGAAAAAAAATCATATTTTTCCTTGTAATCCGTTTTCTAAACTTCAAGGCCCATGAGGAACGCCTTACCCATTTCCGATCGCTCTAAATTTTTGTGAGACGTATTTCTACCTCGAAATGAATATATCTAGGGTAAGTTAGGGTCAATATCTACCAATTTATTTTTTTTGGAGCACCATATAAAATAAATCAGAGCCAAAAAATAAAAGGTGCAATTTTTAAAATTTAAAAAAAAAAATAGAAAGAATTGTGATCACATCTCGAATTATGGCTTAAAAGTTGCGTAATTTAGAGTAGAATTTTTATAGTTTTTTACAAAAAAATCGAAGTTTTCGGACTTTTTCAAAAAGTCGATTTTAATTTTTAAACGTCAAAAAATAAGTGATAATTACTTCGAATAATTTTTCATATTTTTTTTCTAAAACTACAATTAAATACCAACAAAACGTTGTCCAACTTTTTTTAAAATATCTATATTTTTTAATGGTCAAAATTAATTGAAAATTTCAATTTCTTAATTTTTTTGAGAAAATTGCCATTTTGAAAAATTGATTACTCAACACCATCTTGAAATACAAGGCTGAAAATTGGTGTCCAAGTTGCATTTAGTAAGTACTAAAACATATCCAAAAATAAAATAAATTGAAAGGGGTCGGGTCTAAAAGTGAGTGATTTGGCTTGGAATGCCCCATATATATTCATGATGCCCGATCGATTTTAAGACATTCTAGCGATGTCCGTCTGTCCGTCTGTCTGTGGAAAATGCTGTCGCGGACAAAATATTACACAGAGATGACTGAAACTTAACATATATGTTGGAAGTTCTCCCGAGAAGTTTGGTATTGCATTTGAGCGATATCGGTTCAGCAGTTCAAAAGTTATGAACGAAAATGTAAGCACACCTCAGAAATTTCAGTACATTCAACATAACCTAAAAATACAAAGTGCTTTAATTCGGCTTCTGGTTGACATATGTGAACATAATTGAGCACCAAATGGTATTTAAACAAGTACGAACATATTTTTGGACAAAAAAAGAAAAAAATCGCGGATTTTTTTTTTTTACCAAAATTTTTTTTCGCGGTTTTTTTTTTTTTTAATTTTTTTTTTTTTAAGTTATTTCCTTTTAACTAAAGTTTTTTGCAATAATCTTTTTGAAATTGTGGAGGGTATCACTACATTCGGCAAGGCCGAATTTAACTTTTTTACTTGTTTTAAGTTTTTTATGCAATGAATGAATAAGCCATTCGATTTTTCAAATTGAATGAAAAGAAAATCGATTGCATTCGCAAGTGAATGCATTCGATTTTTAAAGACGAATGAAAAAAACATCGAATGCATTCGATTTTTGAAAGTCGAATGAAAAATAAAGCGAATGCATTCGATATTTATAAATCGAATGAGTCTAAAGTGAATTCATTCAATTCGCTAAAATGTGATTGGGGAATGCAATCACTAAATTTTCACTCAGAATGACGAATCGAATTAAGGAATGAAATCCTTCGAAGCTCTGGCTATTATATTAATTAATTTATTTTTTCTTTAGTGTCTAAAATGAAGGAAAAAACTTAAGAAATGACAAATATATTGTATGCAGTTAAAATTTTAATTGGTTAAAGGTGGTAAAACTGCTCAAATCAATATCTTGGCTGCTAATTTACGCGAAAAATATTTTTTTTTCAATTTTTTTTTTTGTAATTTTGTGATTTTTTGCGAAATTGAGAAGATATGATTTCGATGTTAACTGTTTTGTGACCTGTAAATAAATAAAATTAAAACTGCATACTCAGGTTTTGAAGATATTTAATAATCTTTATTGTCAAAATTTTAGATAATACAAAAACACTAATTTCGCGATATCTCTTGAATGCGAGCATCTACGATTTCGCTGTTAACAGTTTTGTGACATTTAATCAAGTAGAAATCGAACTGCGTTTACACCTTTCGTCGACACTAAAGTTGAACCTAAATATCGCTGAGGCTCACCGTGTTGAAGATTCCATTTGTAATTCGAAGATTCTATTTGTAATTCGAAGATTCCATTTGTAATTTGAATATTCCAATTGTAATTCGTAAAAGGTCAATTGTAATTCGTAAAAGATCAATTGTAATTCGAAAAAGATCAATTCTAATTCGAAAAAGATCAATTGTAATTCGTAAAAGATCAATTGTAATTCGTAAAACATCAATTGTTATTCGTAAAAGATCAATTGTAATTCGAAGATTTCATTTGTAATTCGTAAAAGATCAATTGAAATTCGTAAAAGATCAATTGAAATTCAAAAAGATCAATTGTAATTCGAAAATTCCATTTGTAATTCGTAAAAGATCAATTGTAATTCGTAAAAGATCAATTGTAATTCGAAAAAGATCAATTGTAATTCAAAAAAGATCAATTGTAATTCGTTAAAGATCAACTGTAATTCGAAAAAAATTAATTGTAATTCGAAAAAGATCAATTGTAATTGGAAAAAATCAATTGTAATTCGTAAAAGATCAATTATAATTCGAAAAAGATCAATTGTAAGTCGCAAAAGATCAATTGTAATTCGTAAAAGATCAATTGTAATTCGTAAAAGATTAATTGTAATTCGTAAAAGATCAATTGTAATTCGAAGATTCCAATTGTAATTCGTAAAGTATCAATTGAAATTCAGTTGATGTTTTTGAAATTACAATTGGAATCTTCGAATTACAATTGATCTTTTTCGAATTACAATTGATCTTTTACGAAGTACAATTGATCTTTTACGAATTACAATTGATCTTTTACGAATTACAATTGGAATCTTCGAATTAAAATTGATCTTTTACGAATTACAATTGATATTTTGCGAATTACAATTGATCTTTTACGAATTACAATTGATCTTTTACGAATTACAAATGAAATCTTCGAATTACAATTGATCTTTTACGAATATCAATTGATATTTTACGAATTACTATTAATCTTTTACAAATTAAAATTGATTTTTTTTTAATACAATTGATCTTTTTCGAATTACAATTGATCTTTTACGAATTACAATTGACCTTTTACGAATTACAATTGGAATATTCAAATTACAAATAGAATCTTCGAATTACAAATAGAATCTTCGAATTACAAATGGAATCTTTGAATTACAAATGAAATCTTCGAATTACAATAGATCTTTTACGAATTACATCTGTAAATGGTGTAGAGCATTTATTAAATTTTTAGAGCATTTTTCACTTATTAGTGCAGTTTTTCAAATTTTTAGATGTTAATTTTATTTTGTCCACACAAATTTAGTATCTGGTACTGTATTGCCTTTATTCTACTTACTCCTTCCCATTTGAATTTTATTTTTGTTTTTTTTTAATGTTTTATAAGTATTATTTATGTAAAATAAAAAAAGTTTTTACTTTACTTTAGAATCTAATAAATTTTTTTCCTTTTTTTTTGTATAAAAAAAGGATATTTTTATTTATATCCTCAAGGTGTTTCCAGGCAATGGCAACAATAAAGAATTGTGCATATTTTCTTGGTCATTATTATCTTGTTGTTTTCCCATTTAAATCTTATTTATTTAGAAACAACAAAAACACAACAACAACATTAAAACAAAATAAGTCAAATTGAATAAAATAGTTTATCATTTAAAGAAAGATCTTTTTGAGAAAGCAAAGGAGACAATAAGATGTAACAGCAGGATAACAAAAAAAAAAGTTTTCTAACCCTTTGGGTATAATTAGGGTGGTTCAGTTTTCCTTTTGTTGGGATATATGTTAGTCAACGGACCTCAAGATATCGAAAAGGGCTTTATTGACACGCTTCTTCGGAAACAAGTTTAATCTCAAATTGGGAGCACTGTTATAGTATTTATAAGATTCTGAAGATCCTATCATGCCCCGAATTCCTGTATCTCAAAAACTAAGCGATGTAGAGCAAAAGGAAAAACGATTTGAATCAAAATCTATGACGACCCTTAAAGGACCTAACGAAGTCTCGAGCCTACAGAGCCTGCACATGGGATCGGAACCCAATGGGGTCTGGACTTAATCTAATAATTAACTGTGTATGAACTAAAACATAATAAAATTTTTCCCATTTTCTAATTAAAATTGGCAAACAATTAAATTACTTGGGTTTCATTATTTTTTTAGAAAATAATGAACTTAAACAAATGGAAAAACCTTTGGCGCTAAATCATTACCATTTTTTCTCAAAATTTAGTTAATTTTTCCATTTTTTAGTTCATTTTTTAGTGTGCTAAATTGTTCATAGGAGTTTCCTTATAGTTTTAAAAAAATCTAGCAGCCAAAGTAATTTTTCATAAAAACCTAAAGGGGTTTTCGCCTCAAGTAACACAACTTTTGAAACCAATGTCTTCCAATCGGGATAAAATTTCAACCAAGGTTATTCCTATTGGATAGAAGTTTGGACACAATTTTTCAACGAGATCGGTCAAGGACTCTCTGAGTTACAGGGGGTAGAAATTTTACATTTTCGAAAAGATATAACTTATTACCGATTGTTGTTAGCAAAATTTGTGTAAAGAGTCTTAGATAGCTATTTCTTCAAAAAAAAAAAAAAAATAATATAAAACAAAAAAAAATTTGGGTTGGATTTTAAAATTCAAAACTTTTTTTTTACTTTTTTGTCAATATAGGCCTTTTTTTATACAAAACAAATTTTATATCTTTTCCGTTAAGAGCTATGAGGTCGCTTAGTGGGATGCCAGTGGGATAATAATAATAATAATAATAAGCCTTGTTCTTGATATTGAAAGAACTGCCTCTATACTGGGCATAGGCTGTCTATAAATATCTTCCATCTTTCTCTTCTAGACGCTGCTTCACGAAGTTCTCCTATGTTGTTGTAGTTTCTATCTTCGGATGTACTATTTATCTCATTAAGTGTTGACCTTCTCCAGGTTGTAGCGTATGGCCAATCCACCCGAACTTTCTTCGGCGTATCTCGATGTTGACGTCTCTAAAATTTTAGCGGTTCCATAGCTCTACATTGGAAATACGATTCGGCCAAAAAATTTTCAAAATTCTTCGTAGACACCGATTGACAAAAACTCGAAGTTTGTTTTGTATTTCATCTACTACGTACCAAGTTTCGCAACCATACAGTAGAACTGACAGTACACATGATTTAAAAACCTTGATTTTCGTTGCTGTGCTGTACATATTGTTATTCCAAACTTTATGCAGTGTTGTGTATGCTCCCAGTGCTTTTCTTATTCGGGCATCCTTCTCTGTGCCTCCTTCTTCAGTAACTATGCTGCCCAGGTACTGGTATTCTTGTACTTTTTCAATTTCGATTCCATGGGGTGTAAGGGGTTCATTGGTGTTTACGTTTATTCTCATGTCTTTAGTTTTAGGGGCCCCTGTAGGCTAGTTGGTAGCGTGCTAGCCTATGAAACAGGGGGCCCTTGGTCGATTTCGCTACAACGAGACGACGGTCATTGTTACCAGTTCTCGGTTTGGTTAAAATTATTTAAAATGAGTTGTAAATAAAAATTGGAAAAATAAATAAAAACTGATCATTGGATCAAATTATTATTATTATTATTATTAGTTTTAGAAATGTTGATCTTAAGTCCAACTTTTGAAGATTCAGTAGCCAGATCGTTCAGCTTTTCTTGAATATCACTACGCCTATGTGCGAGTTCGCATTTGTCGTCTGCGTAGTCGAGTGACTCTAACCTTTCGTTTGGGTTAACTGGGTTCCAAATAATACCACGAGGTTTACTTTCAGTTGCGCGCCTTGAAACCGCATCTATTACAACCAGAAATAGTAGGGGTGAAAGCAAACATCCTTGCCTTACACCAGATAAGGATTGAAATGGTAAATACATTTTACCGCAGTGAAGAACACAGCTTTGAAAACCAGCATAACTACCGCGAATTAGTGAAATGATTTTGTCTGGCACACCGATGTTTCGTAGTTCAGCCCATATACATTCTCCAGCGACGTATCCAGGAATTTGAAAACGGGGGGGCACAATTTCCAAAATTTTTTTCGTCATCGCCTATTAACATTTTTTATAACTACCCCCATTACCCCCCAAACACGATTTCGTCTTTATTTATATAAAAAAATGTCTTGGAATATCAGATTTTTTTTATAAAATCTCGAAATCTTTGTACAGGAAAAATGTTCAGAATCTAAAAATTTTCTTTTAAAAAATTATAAACTTTTGATGAAAACAATGTCTGACAAATTCTAAGATATTAATGTTTCTATAGAAAAAACTTTTCAGAATCTAAGAATTTTAATCAGCAAATAATATCTCAGATTTAAATACAGAAAATGTGTCATACAATGGAAGTATGTCAACCCTTATGGACCGATTTGAATGAAACTTAAAATATATATAAGGGTTTCTTCGTCAACCACCACTTTGACACCATTTTGTCCAAAATTGGTATGGGCCTAAAATTGTTTTTAAAAAATTGCGAAATTACTTAAAAAAATTTGGTTTTGAATACCGAGTGGCAGTTTTGAATTTCAATATGGCGAATCCAATATGGCACCCAATTTTTTTTAAATATTACAGATTTGCTTAAAATTCTTCATGCAAGGGTTCTTGTAGTCGCTTAAGAAGAATTTGCATTTGGATTTTTAAAATTAAAAATTTCGGGTCCAACATGGCGATAGTTTTTTTTTTTTAACAACAGACTCACTAAAACGCTTTACGCACCTGTTTTTAGGTTGCTAAATTATAATCTAACTTTCGATTCTTATTTAGCGACCCCAAAAACTTGAGTATAAAAAGTTTCAAGCAAATCGCTTAATTTTGAATTTTAAAATTCCAACTCCAGATTCTTCTTAAGCGACCACAAAAGCCTGTGTTTAAAGATCTGACGAAGAAACCCTAAAATACAAAAAACAATTATAAGGTTGTGGTGTCTCGGCTCATCGGGCACATCGGGGATTTTGGGGTTCAAAAAATTGGGAATTTTTTAGATTTTTCAGCCATTTCTTTCTAAGAAACTATATGATGTTTCCATATGAGAGTAAATGTTTTTAATGCGTTTCCAACAGGGGAACAACCTTGAAGAAATTTAGCTTCGTTAAATATTTTTTTCATGAAAATGTGTAAATTTAAAATCGTCTTTAAAGTTTCAGAGAAATCGGTTCATAAGGATTTAGAAACTTCCCTCATCTTATTGTCTGAAAATTGTTTTGTAGAAATTAGTTTTCATGATCCTGATGCATAATTTTTATGATCCTGATGCATAATTTTTATTAGGTATAATTGACTTTTAAGAAACGAAATTATTTAAAACTAGAGTTTTTATAAAAAAATTAAATCTTATTTTTTTTAAATCAATATATTTAGAAACTTGTGATTTTTTTTTGTATACTGCATTTTGGTGTATCAAACTTTAAAAAACCAAACCTTCAAATCAAAAGGGGGGGCACGTGCCCCCTGTGCCCACCCCCTGTATACGTCCATGACATTCTCTACTTATTGAGTCAAAGGCTTTTTCATAGTCAACAAATAGTGTATATAACGGGGATCTCATTTCTAAGGACTCTTCGATTATTATTCTAAGCGTGTTTATTTGGTCGACGCATGATCGGTTTGCACGGAAACCAGCATGTTCTCGACGTAGCTTTTCATCAATATGTATCACCATCCGTTCCAGTATAACCTTCATAAAAATTTTCATAACAGACGAGAGTATAGTAATGCCTCTCCAGTTGTTACAATCTGTGGCATCGCCTTTTTTATACAACTTTACGATTATTCCTTGTAGCCAATCGGAAGGAAAAGTTTGAGATATCCAAATTTTACAAAACAAAGGATGAAGAATGGTGGCAAACTGTTCAGGGTTACACTTTAGAACTTCTGCTGGGATATTATCGCTACCTGCTGCCTTTCCATTTTTCATACTCTTAATAGCGTCAATTATTTCGTTTGCAGATGGTGTATCTGTTCTTATTTGCAGAAGGTTTACATTTGTTTTGTGTGTTGGGCAAACTTCTTGTCGTTCTATGTTAAGGACACTCTCGAAATGCTCCATCCAACGCTTCAATTGGTCATCAACATTTGTTAACAATCCACCGTTTAAATCTTTTACTGGCTTGTTTTTTCTACTAGCTACTCCCGCAATTTTCTTGGTTAAAGTAAAAAGGTCTTTCATATTAGATAGAGCGGCCGCGTTTTCTGCCTGTGCTGCCATATTATCCACATACGTTCTTTTATCGTCTCTTATTGCTCGTTTAATCTGTTTATCTAGTTGACTATATTCGCTTTTCAGTCTTCTTCTATCAGTTTCTATTTTGCTTGCAGTTAGGCGGTTCCTTAGTATTGCTCTATTATCTATTAGACTCCAAGTTTGAGCAGATATAAAGTCATCGTTTTTGTTTGATATTCTTCCAAGATTTTGTAGGCATGTATCATTTACTGTTGTTTTTATCACATTCCAACTGTGTTGTACGTCATTGTAGTTAAGAGTATGACAGCCAAGTTTTTCGTTAACAGTATTGGAAAATCTTTCTCGTTGTACGGGGTCTTTTAGTTTGTTTATCTTGTACTTTACTCTATTGTGATTATTAGATTTTTTCATAATCTTAACACCAAGGCGTATTTTACCAATGAGCAAGTAGTGATCCGATCCTATATCTGCACCTCTTTTACTTCGTACATCACATAATAAATTACTCCACTTTGCACTGACACAAATGTGGTCAATTTGATTTTCCGTTTTAGTGTCGGGGGAAATCCACGTTACCTTGTGACCCTTTTTGTGTGGGAATAGAGTACCTCCAATTTTTAGTTCATTGATGCCACATAACTCCGTTAATCGCTGCCCGTTGTCATTCATGATGCCTATACCATGCTTTCCCATTATGTGTTCCAATCCAGCATTATCGTCGCCAACCTTGGAGTAAAAATCCCCCAATAACAATATTAAATCCTTAGCAGGTATGTCGTCAAGAGTTCTATTTAACATATCATAGAACGAGTCCTTTATTCCATCATCACTGTTTTCCGTAGGTGCATAACACTGCACTACGCTTAGATTTCGCACACGACATCTGAATCTTACCACCATCATACGTTCATTTATAAATTTACAATCCAGTACAATGCCAGTGGGATATTTATCAAAAAAATGTTTGGTATCAAAAAACGGGTTTTCAATTTTTAGCATATGCAGTATTAAGCGTGGGAAAGAGCACCAGTTATCGATTTCGATCCGCTACACCCTCTAAATTGGTTAGGTTCGAAAAAAATCATGAGCCAAAAAATGAGGGAGGTGGAGTGGGGCATATGACCTCTAATCGGGGTCAAAGTTTGGCGTTAAGGTGTAAAAATCCACAAAACCCCCACGACCGCTGTAGAAACGTCCCTGGAGGGGTGCAATATGAGACCGACATCTACCAACATTTTTCCTGAACATACCTAACCTAGTTCCCATACACTCAAAAAATAAAACTTTGAAGTTATCAATTTTTTTAGTTAAGTTGAGTTAACTGGCTTTTTTGCAAATTTTTAGTTAAAATCTGCGTTTTAACTACTTTTTTTAGTTAAGTTCAATTTACGAAAATATTAGTTTTGAAAAAATTTTGAATTAATTTTTTTTTGTTGACTTTAAAACTGGGTTAACGAATTTTTACTAATTAATTTTCTGATTTTTCGTAACATATTTGTTAAGTGAAAAGAGTGATTACAATTTAAGAAATTTCTTGTGCATCCTATGCAAATCTCATTTAAGTTCTGCTTAAGCTGAGCTTAATGCTGTCAAAAAATATAAAAAATATGTGAAGTGTTAGTGTTTAAAGTGTCCGGTGAAATAAAAAAATGTCAACCTAAAAATGTAAAAAAAAAAATTTTTAAATATTTTGTTAATTTAAGTTTACGAAAAGTAACAAAAATTTTAGCTGAATTCAACTAATTTTTTTGTAAATATGTACATAAAAATGCTACGAAATTTTCAGCTACATTTTTAGTTAAAGTTACGGTTTTTTTTGCTACATTCATTCTACGAAAAGTTAGCTAAATATTTTTAGTTTAATTAACTAGAAATTTAGTAGGCCCAAAATCAGGTGCTTTTTTAGTCAAATTTAACTAAATTTTTTGCTAACTTTACATTTTTTTTTTGAGTGCGGTAGAGTCAAATGTATAACCGACCTCCAGTATTTTATAAAGTCCAACATTTCCTCAGAACATACCTAGCCTGTATCTCTAACCCTTAAGGTGGTCCCCATACATTTTTTTATTTTTATAAATTTGTTTTATTAAACCTGGTCCTACCGCCCCTAAGATGCCTCCTAGAGAGGTAAAATGTATTGCCGATCCCCATTATTTTTTAATCCCCAACATTTAGTCGGAACATAATAACACCCTATCTCCATCCCGTAAGTGGGCTCCAATTAGGGTTGCCAGATGGCCTGGAATGGCCTGGATTTTCCAGTTATTTAAGGTCTGGTCCAGTTTCCAGTTAAAACATAATTTTTCCAGTTGAAAAAGGATTTCTTTTATTTTAACAATTATTTTTTTTTATTAGATATTTTTTACAATTTTTCGGGACTACTTTTTGAATAAAAAATTAATCATAAATATAACATAAATAAATGTGGTTTTTTAATGCATTTTCACTAATTTTTTACAACTTTTTCACGCATTTCGGCCAGTCTAGGGTTGATTTCGGCAGGAATGTTTTCGTCGATGATTTAAGGATTTTTGGCCTTCATTTTACTTTTAAAATAACCACATAAAAATATCTCTGGATGGGTCAAATCTGCAGATAATGGTCTGTTGTTTTCCATCTTTTTTGACCTCGCACGTCCCGGAAATTTAAACTGTCCTCCTAGATTTCCAGATTTGACCTTTTTGGACTTAATTTTGTGGGGTTATTTAAAAGAAAAATATACTCTAACAATCCTCAGGCTAGGCTTGCCAGACGTACTTTTTTCAACAGTACGCGTACTTTTTTTTACTCATTGTACTTTTTTCTGCATAACACCTAAAAAAATACGCTACAGTACTTTTTTAGGCTTTTGTACTTCTTTTTGTACTTTTTTTTCTGTGCCTAACGTTTTTATTAAAAAAAACTATTAAAATAAAATGTTAAAAATGTCTAAAGTAGTGAAGTACTTTGTTGTAAATATTATTTACAATCCCATATTTTATATTCTTTGTTAAATAAATTGTTATTTAATGAATTTAAAGCAGCGACGAAAATCAAAATTTTAGCCAGAGCCGTTTTTGAAAAATCGCTCTCAAAAGCCAAAAAATTTACATATTAAGCTTATCTCGAAAACGATGGCAGATATGAAAAAAAATACTGAAAACAAAAATGATTCCCCGGGAAAAATGCAATAAAACTGCAAATTTACATTTTGCATTGCAATGTTTTTGTTGCCGAAAATTACACTTTTAAATTCAGAGCTAAAACCTTCGCGTTTTCGGGGGAAAAATAACGAATTGTAATTATTATTTACTTAATTTGATCGGTTTTGTTGCTCAAAAACTTGTTTGTTATATGTTTTTTTATAAATGTCGTTTTTTGATAAGCTTAAAATGTAAATTTTTAACGTTTGACGGCGATTTTGTAAAAAAACTTATTTGGCGAAGATTTTAATTTTCGTCGAAATATAGTAGTGGGCACATCAGATTCATAATCAAGAAAGGCACTCACAGTGCTCGCAACTTGAGGTTAATGTTGGTTCTGCCGAGGTGTGAAAAACACAATGTACTTTTTTTTTCTTAATTGTACTTCTTTTTTTGCCTTAATGTACTTTTTTTTCAATTCTATATCTGGCTACCCTACCTCAGGCCGATGAAGAAAAAGTAATAGAAATGCTTGAAAAAGGCACATTTTGCCGTGGCAAATAGAGACGGCCATTTAGTCCAAAATAAAAATATGTGTTTCACATATGAAAATCTGTTGATTTTTTTTTTTAAATTAATAAAAAATAAATTATGTATGGGTCCAGTTACTTTTTCAAAATCCAGGTGAAAATTTTCCAATATCCAGTTATTTGACTTCTAGCATCTGGCAACCCTAGCTCCAATACATTATAAAAATATGTATTTTAAAAACTAATAAAAAAATAAAGAAATTGTATGGGTTTCCCCTTAAGAGTTTAAAATATAGGGTAGGTACATTCTGAGAAAATGTTGAAGTTGAAAAAAATATTGGGGGTTGGTCAAAGGTTTTAGTCCTCTATGGACAGTTACAGCTAATTTTGTAAAAATGACATTTTGTATGGAAGCCCCCGTAGGAGTGGTGGTAGGAGCTAGGTCTCACATTGCATCCCCTCCAGTGGCGATTCTAGGGCAGCTGTTAGGATGTTTTTGGATTTTTACCCTATTATTCCCATCTTTGACCCGATGAGGGGTTATATGGCCTCACACCACCACCTCCCTCATTTTGTGGCAAATGCTTTTTTTTCGAACCTAACAAAATGAGAGGATAAAGCGGATCGAAATCGATGACAGGTGCACTTTCACACGCCTAATACTGCATAATATCAGTGGCGGATACAGCTTTTGATTTTGGGAGGGGAGGGGGATTTTTTTTTTGCTTTGAATAAAAAAAATGTTTTAATTGACCGTTTTCGGACGAGCAAAAACAGGCATACATTTTTTTATGCAAAAAAAGGGTTGGGACAGCTATAGAATCTTCAAATTTTATAGTTTTTGCCAAACAACTTTTTTCTATAGAAAAATTTGCATATTCTTAGAACTTTTTCCCATAGAGACTTTGTTTCTGAGACCTTTTAATATAGAAAATCTCATATTTTAAAGCATTTTTGGAATATTTTTCCTATAGAAAAAGTCTCAGATCGTAGACTATTTTTGTATTGAAAAAGTTTTAGATTCTGTAACTTACTTATAGGAAAATAAGTGTAAAAGTCTCAGATTCATCGACACTTTTCCTATAGAAAAAAAAAGTCTCAGATTACACCGTCCGACAGCCAATATTATACACAAACCGGATAATATACGTTTGAAAGTAGAGATCAAATGGAGCAAAAGTGCATTATCAGCTTTTCATGTTGTGATCCTGTTTCCTTTTAAAAGGACTTTAAATTTTTAGAGGATACATTGTGTAAAATATTTTTGAAATATTTGTATTTGTCCTAGGATGCTACTGGTAATGGCAAATGAAAGTGGAGGATCTTCCCTAATTTTTAATTTATTTTATTTTGCCATATCAAAATAAAAGGATAGGAATAAAGTCCTTTGAAAATTTTATAAAAATATTTTGTTGAAAATTTTGTTTGATATTGAAGGATAAAGTTTTGAAATGTTGTTACTTACCTCCTTTTTCCGATATATCAAAAAAATAAAATATAACAATTAGTAAAGATTTTCTTTCATTTGTTATCACTAGTGGCATCCCAGGACAAGTATAAGAAAAAAAATATGTTATATACATATAAAAGGAAACAGGATCACGAAATGAAAAACTGTAAATGCAGTTTTACTACATTTAGTCTAAAGTTTCAAACGTATATTATCCAGTTCGTGTTTAACGACTTTTTTCGTTTTTTTCGGACGGTGTTATTAGACCTTTTTCCCATGGAAAATCTCAGATTATGAGACATTTTTCCTATAGAATAGTCTCAGATTCTGAGATCTTTTACCTATATAAATATATATTCTTAGACCTTTTTCCTATATAAAATGTCTCAGATTCTGAGACCTTTTTTCTATAGAAGACACCTTTTTCCAAAAAAAAAGTTTCCGATTCTTAGACCTTTTTCCTATCGAAATAGTCTCAAAGTCACTTTGCGACCTTTTCGTATAAATGAGTCTCAAATTCTGTGAATTTTCTTCTACCGAGAGAGTCTCAGATTTTGAGACCTTTTCCCAAAGAAACAGAAAATTTTTTTAATCCTCAAAAATTTTCTTTTTGTATTTTTATAAAAAAGTTTCCAAATTCTGAAAAAAAAAAATTGACTACTATTGATGCCTGAGTCTCATTCTTTATCTAATTTAAAGATATGGGTCACTTTTCATAGAAAAATAAAAGATTTTGAGCCTTTTTTATTGATTTTATTATAATTGGGTCAGTCTTAGTGAAATCAATCAAAAATAGCTAAAAATTTTCGTGACCCCCTCCGATTTTGATGAAATTTGGTTTAGTTGTAACACTAAGTGATAAACTGACACACACTTATTTTCAGCCCTCTAAGTAAACAGTGGGCGAAAACACGGAGGGTCAAAATTTCCCCCAAAATCTCCCGGTCGCGACACTTTGCACCGAAAAAACTTAATATCGTTGGTTCTATTTTAGCTAGAAAGCCCATTTTTGGCTTGTTTTGAAGCTCATAATATGCTCTACAAGATTTACCATAACCAAAAAATTTTCGAAAAAAATAAGGGTTACCTCCCTTATTTTAAGGTCGTGATATACGGAGGAGAAAATGGGGAGGATGGTATCCCCCGATTTTTTTTTTACTTGCTAATCTTTGAGAGAATGTCGTAAAAAATATATTCTAAAATTTTTATGTTGGGACAACAATGGGATCGCTCAAAATCAAAATTTTTCACAATTTTCCCCAAAATCTCCAAATCCCAACACTCTTTAACAAAAAAATTTTATATCATAAGTGCTTTTGCAGCTACAGAGCCAATTTTTTTTGTTTTAAAGCTTATAATACGCTCTACAAGACATACAAAAACCAAAAAAATTTCCAAAAAAAGGAATTGGTGCCCCCCTTATTTGAAGGTCGTGGCAAAGGGTGGAGGAAATGGGGGAAAGTATCCCCTGATTTTTTTTTTACTTGGTATTCTCAAAGTGCAAGTCCTAATGAACATAGTCTACAATTTTTATGTTGGGACAACAATGGGGTCGACCAAAATCAAAATTTTTCAAAATTTTCCCCCAAAATCAACAAATCGCGACATTCTTGCGCCTCCCATTGGACTCCCAAGATAAAAATTCCAGGATATGCTCTCTAGAACTTACTCTTTAAAAAAAAAACAAGATGAAAAAAAAAATGGGGGATACTGTCTCCCAATTTCCCCCACCCCTTGCCACGATCTTTTAATACAAGAGGCACCCCTCATTTTTTTATTTATTTTTTTTGTGATAGTAATATTGTAGGGCATATTAAGAGCTTTAAAACAAGCCAAAAATGGACTCTGTAGCTACAATACAGTCCACGATATTAAATTTGTAATGTGCAAGAGTGTCGCGATTTGGAGATTTTAAGGGAAATTGTGAAAAATTTTGATTTTGGTCGATCTGATTGTTGTCCCAACATAAAAATTTTAGGATATGTTCATTAGGACTTGCACTTTGAGAATACCAAGTAAAAAAAAACTCGGGGGATACTTTCCCCCCATTTCTTCCACCCTTTGTCACGACCTTTAAATAAGGGGGGCACCCTTCCTTTTTTTCTAAAATTTTTTGGTTAAGGTAGGTATTGTAGAGCGTACACTCTAAAAAGTCCTTGTAAAATTACTACTATAAAGTGGGTAAATTTTTATGTAAAATAACACACAACGCCTAAAATTCAGCACCAAGTGTTTAAAATTTTAGTTTACACACAAAAATTTTAATATTACGCACATTATATAGTATTTTGTGAGTTTATAAATATATTTTTAAAATTATAAACACAAAATTTTTAAAATTACACATTTAATGTTTATTGTAAACATTAAGTGTTTAATTTTCAATATTAAACATTAAATGCGTAATGTTCAACAATTTTAAAATACAAATTGTCAAAATAAAATAAAAAAGGAAAATTTAACCAGAAAATTTTGTTATGCTCGCAATTAAACTAAAATAACGCGAAAAAACCATAAAATGAAAACAAATAAATTAAAAAAAAAGTGAAAATATTAACCAACGCGTTGCTGATCAAAGACACAAAAACAAACCCGATTTTTTTAAATTCGTAATATTTATGAAAAATATACATTGCATTTTTTCTTAAATATTTGCAATTATAAATCAGAAAGGTAAGTACCACAAATGTCTTGGATTTTTTGAATTATTCTTTACAAAAATGTGTGGATATCAGAATCTGAGAATATTTTTTGGAAAGAAAAAGTGTCTCAGATTATGAGAATTCATCTACAGAAAAAAATTTTTCAAATCCTTAGCAGATTCTGGGAAGATTTCAATAAAAATTTTTTGATTCCAACAGATTTTTTTCTGCAAAAAAAAATTTACCAGTTTCTGAGAATTTTTCTATAGAAAAAATATTTCTGATTCTGAAAACTTTTCTATAGAAAAAATATTTTTGATTCTGAAAACTTTTCTATAGAAAAAATATTTCAGTTTCTGAGAATTATTCTATATACGAAATATCTCAGATTTTAAGAATTTTTCTATAGAACAAAAATATATTCTCATATTTTGTCTATAGAAAAAATATCTCAGAATCTTATATTTTGTCTATAAAAAATATATCAGATTCTGAAAATTTTTCTATAGAAAAATTCATTAGATTCTGAGACTTTTTCTATAGAAAAAATTCAATGGATTCTGAGAATTTTTTTATAGAAAAAAATAAATCAGGCTCTGAGAATTTTTCTAAAGAAAAAATTTCTTATGTTCTGAGAATTTTTCTATAGAAAAATATTTTAGATTCTGAGAATTATTCTATAACAGAAATATTCAGATTCTAAAACTTTTTGTAGAAAAAAAAATCTCAGATTCTAAGAAATTTTCTATAGAAAAAAAAAATATCAGATTTTGAGTAATTTTCTGTAGAAAAAATATATCCGATTCTGAGAAATTTTCTATAGAAAAAATGTATCAGATTCTAAGAATTTTTCTATAGAAAAAACAAATCAGATTCTGAGAATTTTTCTATGGAATAAATATCTCAGATTCTTAGAATTTTAATATAGAAAAAATATCTTCGATTCTAAAAATTTTTCTATTACAAAATATCTCAGATTCTGAGAGTTTTTCTGTAGAAAAATTATTTCAGATTCCGAAAATTTTATAATTTTCCCAGATTTGGAGAATTTTTCTATAAAAAAAATATCTCAGATTCTAAGAATTTTTCTATGAAAAAAATATCTCTAAAAAATATTTTAAGAATTTTTCTAAAGAAAAAATATTTTAGATTCTGAGAATTTTTCTATAGAAAAAATATCTTAGATACCTAGAATTTTTCTATAGAAAAAATATCTCAGATTCTAAGAATTTTTCTTTAAAAAGATATAACAAATTTTAAGAATTTTTCTAATTTTTAAATATTTTAGATTCTGAAAATTTTTCATAGAAAAAATTCTTTAGATTCTAATAACTTTTCTATAGAACAAATTCTTTAGATTCTGAAAAATTTTCTATAGGAAAAATATCTCAGATACTGATTTTATAGAAAAAATATCTCAGAATTTTACAAAGAATTTTTCTATAGAAAAATTATCTCAGATTCTGACATATTTTGTAAAGAAATATTATCTTGAATTCTGAGAATTTTTCTACAGAAAAAACTTCTCTGATTCTGAAAATATTCCCTTGTATGATTTAAATATCAAAAATATCTCGTAAATAATGTGAAATTTTTTTATACTTGCAGTTTGAGACAACAACTTATGATAAGAAAGTAAAGTTCCAACGAATTCTCCACTCATTGCGATTGTCAATTCTTTAATTTAACAAATTTTATCTTTTATTTGGTTATTGTAACGTGTTATTTTTCATTTGTTATTAATATTTAGTTTAAGTTACGAATAATTTTATAACCCCAAAAAAATTTGTATTTAAATTATAATTTTTGAATATTATACATATTTCACTATTATACCCATTTTCATTTCAGTTTAAATAAAAACTATAAAAATAATAATAAAAATGCATTTTTGGTTTTATTTGTTTATAGGAATAAATTTTTTAGCAGGTTGTTAAAAATTAGGCACCTTTTATGTAAAAGAAAACATTAAAGATGCAATTTTAAACATTTTAAATCTATTTTTGAGCACAAGTAAGCTAAAATTACACATTTTGTGTGTATTGCCAGAGAATTTTGAAAGCAGTTCATTTGTAGGTTTACACACAAAATGTTTACAACTACACACTTTGTGTGTAAATTTAAACACATCGAGTATTTTTACCCACTTTATTGTAGGAGAACAGTTACCTACAATAAAGTGGGTAAATTTCAACAAAAATTTATAAGAGTGTACTATAAGCTTTAAAACAAACAAAAATGAGCTACAATAGCACTTATGATATTAAATTTTTAAGGTTCAAGAGTGTTGCGATTTAGAGAGTTTAGGGGAAGTTGTGAAAAATTTTGATTTTGAGTGATCCCATTGTTGTCCCAACTTAAAAATTTTAGAATATATTCTTTAGGACTTTCTCTCAAAGATTAGCAAGTAAAAAAAAAATCCTCCCGATTTTCTCCTCCCTTTATCACGACCTTAAAATAAGGGAGGTAACCCTTATTTTTTTTCGAAAATTTTTTGGTTATGGTAGGTCTTGTAGAGCATATTATGAGCTTCAAAACAAACCCAAAATGGGCTTTCTAGCTATAATAGAACCAACGATATTAAGTTTTTACGGTGTAAAGTGTCGCGACTGGGAGATTTTGGGGGAAATTTTGACCCTTCGTATTTTCGGCCCCTGTTGACTTAGAGGGCTGAAAATTTGCATTTGTTAGTTTTTTACGTAGTGTAAGAACTTAACCAAATTTCATCAATATCGGAGGGGGTCGAAAATATTCATGATTGATTTCACAAATAATGACCCAATTATCAAATTTTCATTTTAAAAAAAAAATCCAGATTTACGGACATTTACACTTTCATTTTCTGAAACATTTCTCCAAACTTAAATTTTCCGATTCTAAGACATTCTGAAAAAACTTTCCAAAACAGTTCTACATACATACGTTAGACTATTAATTTTTTTTTGATTTTAAGATATTTTTCCTATTCCTATGTAGTAGACAAACATCATTTTTTACACGCACCAAATTAAGTTCCAGTAACATTTCTCTATACGTAAAAAAAACATATTCTAACAATAAGTCATAATAAAAATATCTATTCACACAACTTCCAGATTGCCAGACATTTTTTTACAGAAAATTTTCAGATTAAGTCACTTTAATCATTTAAAAATTTACAGATTTTTCCTATAAAAATTTTTAGATTTTTCCTTTAAAAATGTTCAAATTAATTTTTATGGAAAATTTTTGGATTTCGAGATTTTTTCCTTCACACAATTTTTAAAAAAACTTTTTTTTTTTTTTAAATTTCTTTCCTTCTTTTTTTCTTTCTTGTTTTTCCATTTTTTTTTTTTCTTTTCTTTTTGAAATTTGGTCTGGTGGGGGTGGGGGGATTGTTAGTTACTTTACTCTCGAATATCGCAAATACGGCGGCTAACTTCGATAAACGGTTATCACCATTGATATTAGTGTACTCGAATTAGCTTAACTGCAAGGTGCCCAGCTTCTTAAAATTTGCAACAAGTACAGTGTAGTCTTTTATAAGAATACAAAAAACTCTAACTTTTTAGATTTTAAATTCGAAATACGGTTATTGGAGTCATTTAATTAAAATTTGAAGATTACCGGCTCACAGTGGCTAAAAATCACTTTTCATTGGCCAAAATTATGTAACTTTTGAACAGATCAAAATATTTAAGTGTTTCTTTTTTTGACGGATAGATAACACAGGGTCACAAAAAAGGACCTTTTTCAATTTGCCTGACATTTGACAACTGATTTATATGGAGTTTAGTGTGCTGATTCCAAATCTGTTATCCGATTTTTTCCATCAGCTCGCGTTCGCGAGCAAATCGCTGTTAAAGAGTCAAAAAGGTGCGTTTTTTACCAACTTTGCAAGGCTATAATTTCCAACACTTATTTTAGAGACTGAGTTTTAATCACGAACTTAACTAACTTGGATGCGAGGATTCCAAAACTGGTATTAACTTTTTTCTGACAGCTTTAGTTTTCGAGTTATGACGCAAGTAAATTTCGAAAAATTCTTTTCATCATTCCAGCCAAACCACTCTTGTGATTGACCTTATATTTACATCATATGCTTACTTGATTTTGGGAATTGTTCTAAGGAATGTGTGGTGTGGGTAGGTGGCGTGGGCGTGGCACCTCCCATGTAACCCAAAACAACAAAATGATTTTATTTGGCTTCTGAAAATATTTTTCAACAAATTTGAGTACAGGATGCTAATTTTTGTTTGCTTAACTTTGTAGAAAATATAGGCAAGATTGGGTTAAGGGGCGTGGCACCTCTCTTAAAAATAAAGATTATAACATGAAACTACAAAATTTTTTTTTATCGAATTCTGGCATAAATGAGAATTTTAAAATTTTATTTTAGCAGTATCTCAAAAACTAAAGATGACTCAAAAAAACGAAGGGCATTTTTGGAATCAGCATATCCAACATACCTATAATCGTCATTCACTTTTTTAATACAAGACCAGTGTTGGTAAATATGGACTCACAAATATGCCAAAAATAGCCTATTTTCAAAGTTTCCAGAGGCTATATCTCGAAAACTAGAGCTGACCCAAAAAAACGGAAGGCAGATTTGAAATCAGCGTACCCCAATTATCCAAAATTAGCTATCAGAACCCGGGCAAAAAAAAGTGTTGTCCTGTGTAATTAGTTGAACTTGACACAGTCTTAATTCCATCAAAATCGATTCAATACCCGAGTAAAAATTTTTATATGATGCAATATATAATGATATGTAATACAATATATAATTATACGCAATTTGATCCGAAAAATGGTGGATGTTTTTGCATTAAAAAAGATCAACTTGTATAAAATACGATTTGATTTCATCCGAGTTTTGACCAGTTATTGCCATATATTGGTGGATCTAATTAGATCTAATTGTATAAAAACATATAAAATCCTGGTGTTTTTTGGTTTGGGTTGAGATACACCACAGGTCAACGATACATTCACCAAACATATAATTTTCTAAAACAAAAAAATGTTTGGGTACGCTTCGAACCAGATAGGCGATATATGTTACATAACCCTAACAAGGAAATGTTTAGGAACATTTTAAAAAGTTTTTTATACTTTGCCTAAAAAACTTAGAAAATTGTTGGTTAATTAGAAACATTTATAGTTATATATGGAACAGAATGAGAAATATATAATTTTATATTAAATTATACAGAAAAACAAATTTTGTATTGACCCTCATATAATTAAATATAATTATATCAACCGTACGCATTTTAATCCGAATCATGATTAAATTATACACTCAAAATAATCACTCTGTTAAATTACAGAGATACTCTGCTGAGCCAGCAGAAAATACCATAGATTTCCAACCAGCAAGATTTTTTGTTATTTTACGCAGAAAACTCTGTAAAATGATTTCGGTCAAAAAAAAACTGTAAATTTACAGAATTATCTGTAAAATACTGATAAAACCAAGAAGAATTTTACCAAAAAACTCTGTAAATTAACAAAGTTTTAGTTAAATGCATTTATGAGTTCAAAATTTTACAAAAAAAACTGTAAATTTACAAAGTTTTAGTTAAATCCATTTTATGAGTAAAACTTCTCTGCTTCAAAAACATAAATTAATTAAAATTAAAATTTTGTTAAATTTTTCCGCTTTAATGCTTCCAAATTGTAAATTAACTTTTTTATTTTTGTAAAAATTACAAGTTTTTAGCGAGTAACTATAATTTTAAAAAATTTGGTTTTTCGGTCACAAGAAAATACGAAGTATTTTCTTAAAATCTGTATTTCGACAGATAACTTTGTCAAATATCTGTCGAATTGAGATTACAGTCATTTTACAGAGTATTTAACAGAGTAATTATTTTGAGTGTATATAACTACATACACTCAACCAAAAATCATTGTATTCCCAAAGAAAATCATTGTAAATTCAACAGAAATCATTGTTGATTTTGACCCTACAAATATTTATGTTGATTTCAATAAAAATTGTTGTCAGTTTTTGTAAAAGTTGATCAACTCGTTTTTTTGTAAATCAACTCGTATTTTTTGTAAATTCAACTCATATTTTTGTTGATATAAGAAATATTATTAATAAAAAAAAGCTTGTTGTTATTTGTTAATATTCTTTTATTAAGTAAAAATCACAATATTTTTTAGAATTATCACCGGCTTTTTAAGCTGCAATATTTCAACACAAGATTTTCACACACTTCTTTTATTTATGTTTTGCACTCGTAAACCATTCTCCAGTTTTCTAATGACACCAAATCAAAAGCCTTAAAAAAACAAACAAAAATATAATATAGTATGAATACATAAAGTAACCAATGTATTTTATTACTTACCAAATATTTATAGATCAGAATCTGATCATCAGATCCTATTTTAATTTATTTTTATAATATTAAATATTTTTATAAGAAACAAACACATAAAATAATTTTATAAGAGACAAACAAATTTCACATTGCAATGCATTGCTACCAACTTGATAATACAAAAATGAACGAACGGGGTTGTTTTTTCTTTTTTGGTTTTATCTATTGAATTCTGTATAAGCGATGTAAAGAGTTGATTCAACTTTACTGATTATTCAACGATATCAACATTAATTTTTGTTGAATACGGCAATAATCTGTAAAACTTGATCTACAATGGGTATACTAATTTTTCTACTAAGATATTTCTATGAGTGTATGACTGCATTTAAAAAATGTAGAAAATAGCTCACAGAATATATGATCATATATGATTCGTTAGGTTTGTATCAAGTTATATATTGTTATATATGTTTATTTTTACTCGGGTACTTTTTGAGAAATTCAAGGTCAAAGTTGAACTTTCGATTTTTTAGCTTTCAGCGTGAAATTGAGTTTTTATTTATTAAAAAAAAATTCATAAGTGGATTTTTATAATAATTATAAACATTTTTTGTAATAGTGGAAATTTTTGTTAATGTTTACACTCAAAAAAACTTTTACACTCAAAAAAAAAAAATAGTAAAATCCAAAAAATCAAAATGTTGCTTTATTACTGAAAATTAACGATTTTCTTCAGTAAAATTTGCCTAATTGTTTCTATTAAAAAAATATTTACACTTTTGCAAATACGTACCACAGAAAGTTTTATTATTTTTTTTCTGCCTAATTTGCCACTTTTAACAAAATATGCTGAATTTTTGGTAATAGAATAATAAGCTAAAGATACGATTTGACGGTTTAAAGTTACATAATACTTTGTTTAAAATTTTTCCAGTTGAATTTAAGAAATTTTCAAAAATTCGTTTTAAAAGTTTTTAATTAAAAAAATTCGCAGGGAATAAGAAACAAGTGAGAGTGTTACATTCGGCTGTGCCGAATCTTTTATACCCTCCAAAATGTAAAAAAACTATATTAAAAAAATCCAGGGGCGTCTTTTTTTTTGGGGGGGGGTTGGAAGAGACATTAGGGGGCACCTTCCCCCTGCGATTTTAAACTTCTTCTGAGATAAGAATGTTGCATTTGCTTATGCCTTTATGATACTTGCTTGTTTCAAGTTACTTGTTGCTGCATTTATTAGGGTTTTTCTATGGGAATTTCGATAAATTCAAAATTTTTGGTTAAAGTTATCGAAATTTTTATAGAAAAACCCTAATAAATGCAGCAACAAGTAACTTAAAACAAGCAAGTATCATACGCACTTTAGCAAAAGTACAAAAAACCCTCCAAAAAAGGCGGGTTTTCTTGGGTTGGTTTAGTTCTCTAAGGGGTAACTTTTTCCCCTTGGTCCGATTTTGCCCATTTCCGAACTTAACCTGCCTATGAATATAAGACATATTCATGCCAAACTTCGGAAGTCTAGCTCATTTAGTTTGGACTGTATCGTGTCTTCTACAGACGGACATACGGAAAGACGGACGGACGGACATCGCTATAATGTCTTAGAATCGATCACTGATCAATAATACATATACTTTATGGGGTCCTGGACCGATATTTCGATGAGTTACACACGGAATGACAAAGTGAGTATACTGTGGTTGGAGGGTATAAAAAATTTGCCGATTTTTGTTATCAACTTTAACATTTTTTAAACTCTTGTTGAATTTAAAACAATTATCTAAAATAATTTAAGAGAAATATTACAAACATATTAATTTAAACACATAAATATGCATGTTTGTGGAATATATTGTTGTATTTATGACTTTTATGAAATGTAACTATTAATTATCCTTTCATACAAACAAACAAATATATAGTAAATATGACACACAACCCCAAAGCCCCACTAATTTCACGTGTCAAACTTGTATTTGCTACCATATCATTTCATGAGTAAATATCTAATTAAAATATTAAACAACATAAAAAAATTTAACTTTATAATTAAAAGTTAAGAAAATTATACGATGTTTAAATTTTAATCACCACTCTTAAGTTTTATATGCATAGTTTTTGTTTGTCTATAGTAAAAGACTTGGAGGTATTAACTTATGGTTTAAATTGTATTGGATTATGAAAAAAATAATTTTCGTTGAAACACACATATGAGGCATTCAAAAAGTAAATTTATAAAAAATCCGGTCACTTTTTTTAATTTTTTTATTAAAGTTTAGATGTTTGACTATCCTCACAATTCAGACATGTGTTTTTCGTTTTTTTTTTGAGCAAATCGCATTTGAATATTGAATTTCATAACAATTTAGTAATTTGCTTGTATTTTCTTGTTTCAACAGAGCGTATAAGTAACATTTATGAATATATTTAACACTCATTCGCTACGTTGAAACAAGAAAATACAAGCAAATTACAAAACTGTTATGAAATTTAATATTCAAATGCGACTTTCTCGAAAAAAAAAAACAAAAAACACATATCTGAATTTTTTTGTGTGGATAGAGAAACATCTAAACTTAAAAAAAAAAAATTAAAAAAACGTGCCCGGATTTTTAATAAATTGACTTTTTTAAAAAATGGAAAAATTTCAGAACGGGTTCTTAAAAGTTTTGAAAGAAAAAAATTTTAATCGATAAACAAAACTATACAAGAATGCAAATTTTTGAGATTATGGTGCATTCGGTTTTAATTTGATAAATATTATACCATTTTTTTCAATATTTGACCACGCCTCCTAAGCCCAGTTTTTGAAAAATTGAAAAACCAAAAACGCAAAATCTTTTTTATCGCTACAAGGAGACGACGGTCATTGTTATCAGTTCTCTGTTAGGTTAATATTATTAAAAATTAGTTGTAATTAAAAGGAAAGAATAAATAAAAATACTTGATCATGAGATCAAAATTATTATAAATAATAAATCTATATGGGGGCTTTCGAGTCAACTGACACAACTTTTGAAACCGATATTTTCCGATCGGGATGAAATTTGCACTAAGGTTAGTCCTATTGGATAGTAGTTCAGACACAATTTTTCAACGACATCGGTCAAGGACTCTCTGAGTTAGAGGGTGTCGAAATTTTACATTTTGGCCAATGATGGGTACCAATACCTTTTCGATACCAATACCCGTTAATACCAATTCAAATTGAAAACCAATACCAATTAAAAACCAATACCTTTATTTGTGTGATACCAATACCGATAAAAAACCAATACCGATTCCCCACTACCAATACCAATTAAAAACCAATACTTTTATTCTTCAAAACCAATACCAATAAAAAACCAATACCAATTCATTTTTTTCTACTTTCGTATCGGTTTTGTTTCGGTTTTTTGTATTCTTATTTTCGTTTTTTTTTAATTGTGATGTCAAACATTTTCTTTCCATCACATTATTAGGTTTTACCTGTCTTAAGAATTGCAGAAGATGTTACATGTCACGGTTTTTATGACACCTAATAAAAGTAGATCTTAAAAAATTTAGACCTTTTCTGTGATGAAATTTTTTCGTTTGCAAACATTGTTAATATTTGATATATGTACATTGAATGTGACTGCACTCTTCTTTGCGTTGTAAAAATAAAATACTAATGTCCTTTTTTGGAAATTCCAAAATTTTAATCAAGCAGACGTTACAAAATTTTATGTAACAACACCAGAATCCAGAAAAAATGTTTTATTGTTTTATTAGAGGCACAGTCATATTATATAAGAATTTAAGAACGCATAATGTGCAGTTCACACTTGCTATTTTTGAGAGTTTAAGGGCTACGTGTTTAAAAAAAAAAATTATTTTTTCTGTATTCTTTCCATTACGTTTTTATTCTGTTACTGGTGTTTTGTTAAACAACTTGTTTAAAGTCGTAAGTGTGAACCCCATATAAGAAAAAAATTTACCTGTGCAATCGCATTTGGCAAAAGATCTAAAATCGAAAAAGGGGCCCCTGCATGATAACCCATTTCGATCACCTTTTTCAAAAAAATATTTATGTATGAAAAGGATGAAGTTCAGGTATATTTTGTTACAAATGTTAAGTCTCATCTTTCTGCAATTAAACAATTTCTCCCTTTTGACCACCGGAATTTATATGTGCATTAAGTGCAATGTGCATCAGCACAGAAATTGTTTCAAGCAAAAACGAAAAATTT
This sequence comes from Pegoplata infirma, assembly GCA_963921195.1. Classification (NCBI taxonomy): domain Eukaryota; kingdom Metazoa; phylum Arthropoda; class Insecta; order Diptera; family Anthomyiidae; genus Pegoplata; species Pegoplata infirma. The sequence goes on from OY992539.1 coordinate 171,401,100, forward strand.
GCATTTTTTAGTTTAGGCTTTTAATTTTTTTATTAATTAATATTTTTTTTTTAGATTTAAGTTATTATCTAATTGAAACATTTTGAAACTATTTATTTTGAAAATAACGAAATAAATAATTAAAATAGCAAATAAATCCAAATATTAAAATTGCATAAAAAGTTGTAATACAGGCTTTTCTGGAATAACGGAACATTACAATTTTTTCAGATCAGCCGGTGCTAATTTTACTAAATAGGTACCTTTTTCCAAAAAAAAAATAATCTTTGTCCAAAATGGGTTAAGCATGTACTATTTAGTTTAAAGTTTGACTTAATTCTGAATGCAAATACTGCTAAAAAATATTTTTTTTTTTTAAAAAGGGGTTTTTCAAAAAAAAAACATCCCTCACGCAAAAATTCGACTCACTCTCTAGACACTCACTCAGAATTTTTCAACTCACAATCACGTGATTTAAATGAAAATCACTTTTTAGAGTGACGCAAATCACGGGACCAGCGACCATCTCCAATTCAAATACATAAACAAGAGACAAGTGTCTTTTCATTTGTTTAATCATTAACATCTGTAAATTTTATTTAAAATGAAGTGTCCACCCTTGAAAAAGTTTCCTTGTAGGTCTGAATCCAAAAAGTTTCAAGGCACTTATTTATTACCTTAATATAGTCACTTGATTTAAATGAAAATCTCCAATAACCAAATGATTTAAATGAAAATCACTCACGCTCACGCGTGAATCACGGGACCAGAGACCATCTCCAATTCAAATACTTAAACAAAAGGCAAGTGTCTCTTCATTTGATTCATCTATAACATCTGAAAATTTTGTTAAAAATGAAGTGTCCACCCTGAAATAGTTTCCTTGTAGGTCCGATTTCAAAAAGTTTCAAGTCACTTATTTATTACCCTAATATAGTACTTAATTTAAATGAAAATCACTCTATAATCACGTGATTTAAATAAAAATCGCTCACGGCTGAATCACGTGGTTTTTTGAGTTGCTCTGGACATCTCAAAGGCATTTGACCGAGTCTGGCATAGTGCACTTATCTCGAAATTAATAGCTTTCGGTGTTGGCAACAAATTTACTCGATTTATATCGAGCTTTTTACATAAACGGACTATTCGAGTTGTTATCGATGGTTTTTCCTCCCGTGATTTTATATTAAATTCGGGAGTCCCTCAGGGATCCGTTCTTTCGCCATCTCTCTTTTTGATATTTTTGAACGATTTACTAAATTCAACATCTAACCCCATATATTCTTTTGCTGATGACAGCAACATTAGTCATTCATACTCATTCGATTACACTGTACAACACAAAAAAAAATTACAAGGTCAGACCAAAAAATTTTGATAGAAGAGACAAAAAAAAAAATACACGTGTATCGGCGTTTTGAAAGTTTACATCTGGGTTTCATTTTAGGGGGAGGTGAAGTTTCCCCCAAATGCAAATGTTGTATTGTGAATCGTCATTGAATATCGAGTGAAGCTTACGTTTAAAGCAATGGTTCCCAACCTTTGATTCTCGCCCCACTGGGGGGCAATTTGAAGGTTCCAGGGGGGCAACGAGCAAATTTCCAAGATTTTTTTTAGTCAAATTAACTACAAAAACTATTTTTTTTAGCAAAATTAACTACAAAAATTTTGTTAATTGCTTAATATTTTTACTAAAAACTTAGTTTAAATGCTTATTTTACGAAAAATTTGCTAAACCAGTAGTAATTTCTTATTAGAAACAAAAATTAGAAAAATTAGCAAATTTTTCTTTAGTGTAGGGGGGACAACGCAATTTTTTTAACTTAAAAGTGGGGCGTGGCGTAAAAAAGGTTGGGAACCATTGGTTTAAAGTATATGGTGTGTTAAGCAAATTTATGTAAAATGTTACGGAGAACATTTTTGTGGAATATATTAACCCTCTAACTCCTCAAGATAAGGGTCTTTTTTGTCCTTCTTTTCAAAAAGAGCAAAAACACCATTAAAACAGGGATTTAAGGGGTTTGAATGTTCCGCAAAAATATCCACCGTGAAATTTTACTATAAGTTCCTGAATACACCAAAACGGAAAACCTAACAAGAAAGTCAGAAATAAGACACAACAAAAGAGAGCTTAGGGTTAATTTCGGATTTATTAAGAAAATCGAGTTAACCTTACGTTTAAAGTATATGGTGTGTAAAGCAATTTTATGTAAAATGTTACGGAGAACATTTTTGTAGAATATGTTAACCCTCTAGCTCCTCAAGGTAAGGGTCTTTTTTGTCCTTCTTTTGAAAAAGAGCAAAAACACCATTAAAACAGCTATTTAAAGGGTTAAAATGGTCCGCAAAAATATTTGCCGTGAAAGGGACTGATAGTAAAATTTCACGGCGAATATTTTTGCGGAACATTTTAACCCCTTAAATCCCTGTTTTAGTGGCGTTCTTTGCTCTTTTTTAAAAGAAGGACAAAAAGACCCTTATATTGAGGAGTTAGAGGGTTAACATATTCTACAAAAATGTTCTCCGTAATATTTTATATAAATTTGCTGAACACACCATATACTTTAAACGTAAGCTTTACCCGATTTTCTTAATAAATGCGAAATTAACCCTAAGCTCTCTATTGTTGTGTCTTATATCTGACTTTCTTGTTGAGTTTTCTGTTTTGGTGTGTTCAGAGACTTATAGTAAAATTTCACGGCGGATATTTTTGCGGAACATTGAAACCCCTTAAATCCCTGTTTTAATGGTGTTTTTTGCTCTTTTTGAAAAGAAGGACAGAAAAGACCATTATCTTGAGGAGTTAGAGGGTTAACATATTTTACAAAAATGTTCTCCGTATCATTTTACATAAATTTGCTGAACACACCATATACTTTAAACGTAAGCTTTACTCGATTTTCTTAATAAATGCGAAATTAACCCTAAGATCTCTTTTGTTGTGTCTTATTTCTGACCTTCTGGTTGAGTTTTCCGTTTTGGTGTACTCAAGAACTTATAGTAAAATTTTACGGCGAATATTTTTTCGGAACATTTGAACCCCTTAAATCCCTGTTTTAATGGTGTTTTTTGCTCTTTTTGAAAAGAAGGACAAAAAAGACCCTTATCGTGAGGAGCTAGAGGGTTAATATATTCCACAAAAATGTTCTCCGTATCATTTTATATAAATTTGCTGAACACACCATATACTTTAAACGTAAGCTTCACTCGATATTCAAAGACGATTGACAATACAACATCTGCATTTGGGGGAAATTTTACCTCCCCCTAAAATGAAACCCAGATGTAAACTTTCAAAACGCCGATACACGTGTATTTTTTTTTGTCTCTTCTATCAAAATTTTTTGGTCTGACCTTGTAATTTTGGAAAAAATTTGATTTTGTTGTGCAGTGTTATAGACCCAATTGTTATGAGATTGATTCCATGAGACTTAACATGAATGACTCACTTAACCACGACTTAGAGGCTATCTCCGAATGGAGTCGTGTGAATAGAGTTGATTTTAATGCTCGTAAGACCCAATGTTGTGTTCTGACTCATAAACGGCTAGTCAATCCAGAATTGCCAACACTGTCAATTGGCGGTGTTAATATTGAGGAATGGGATTCCTTAGAAATACTGGGTATGAAAATACAGTGTGATGTAAGGTAGAATATGCACGTGTTCGAAGTGGCGAAAGAAGCTTTCAAGTGCCTAGGCTTTCTAAAACGCTGCAGAAACTACTTTTCTTCAGCGGATCTTTTGTGTATATATACCACATATATCCGACCGAAAATGGAATACAACTCACATGTTTGGGCGGGTGCTTCGAAAACCGCTTTGGAGCTTCTTGACCGAGTTCAACGTAGGGCACAGGTCCTTATAGACGATGACACTTTGTCTAATTCCATAGACTCCTTGGAACACCGTCGAACTGTGGGCAGTGTGTCCCTGTTTTATCGATACTTTCACGGAAATTGTTCCGCTGATCTTAGCAACATTATCCCTGAAGTTCGTGTATTTCAACGCAGTACTCGTCTCTCTGGTAGAGCCCATCCATTTGTTTTGGAATGGTCTACTGATCGTACTACACATTACAGGGAAAACTCGTTTTTTGGCCGAACTATACGTTTATGGAACGAATTACCTCCACACGTTTTTCCTGCTACATACGATATCATAAAATTTAAATCAAATATCAACAAACACTACTCCCTCTTTCCTCCTCCACTAACCTTTATTTCCTAATATCAGCACAATGCAATGCATATATAGGGGGCATCCCCTGAGTGTTGGTTTAAAAAAAAAAAATAAATAAACAAAAGACAAGTTTTTCTTCATTTGTTTCATCTATAACATCTGTAAATTTTATTAAAAATGAAGTGTCCACCCTGAAATAGTTTCCTAGTAGGTCCGATTTCAAAAACTTTCAAGGCACTTAATATAGGCTTATATTCTAAATTTCCAAAAAATCGATTAACATTTACGACCTGTAGAGACTTTTGGCCAAAAAACCCACCATCTCGCCCCAGTGTGCACTGTGGGGCGGACAGAAGGACGACTTACGTTAAATTAATTAATATTAATGACAAAACCTTTTGCATACAAATACCAAAACCGATATAAGATAAATACCAATACTAATTAAAAACCGATACCGATTCGAGGCTAAAACCAATACCAATACCCAATACCTAAATAATGCAAAACCAATACCGAAACCTATACCAATTCAACAAAAAATGAAAACCAATACCTATACCAATACTAATATAATTTTAAAAACCAATACCACTACCAATACTTTTATCGAATTGGTACCCATCCTTGATTTTGGCCAAAGAGGTGTTTATTCTCATCCATGTATTTTCTTACCTATTGTTTTTAGCAAAATGTGTCCCAAATATATTTCTTGAAATAACAGTTCAGAAAAAAAAGGTTTTTGGAAAATATAATTTTAAGTGGAAAAGGTGGCAAATGGTTATTTGTACCTATCTAACTATTAAAGCCTAGAAACTCCAAATTTGACGTGCAGTATCCTCCAGCCGAAATAACACCCAAGAGATGGACAGGGTAAAAAGGGGTACCTAAATTGGTACAAATGGTGTAAAATGGTATTTTTATATCTATAAGATAAATACAATAGCACTTTTTATTTCTGTAATGCATATTATATGGAGAGGAATAAAACTTGCATGGAGATTGAATTGGAAATGAAATGGTGTAGAACGGGGAACGAAATGGAATTGATCAGGGAACAATATAGAATTATACTTTTTACTACAATTTTTCGTATTAAACTTTTTAACTCCATATTTTTGCTCTCTATATGTTTTTTACCCAAATTTTTTTTTATTCCAATTTCTTTTTTCACTGAAATATTTATTCACCAAGATCCAAAATCCCGATATAACGGCTCGAAAAATGTCAAAATCTTTTTCACCGGAACGTACATGAAAACGTACCACCGAAATTATTCAAATTTTATTGTTTAAGTTATTCAATGAAATATTATTTTAAGAATGACATAAACGTCCACAATTAAATAAAACAAAGACTACATATGAGTCATTTTTTGAAATCGGTAGGGTAATCCTGATCCTTCTATTATCCGGTATTTAACATAACCGGTAACGAAGTTCCGGCGGGCGAGCTAGTATTATATATTAATATTATATTATTATTATTATATACCAAACAATCGTTTCAAATTTTAAGGAGATCGGACCAGTTCTTCTTGAAGTCCACATACAAACCACCCTCCCGAATTTCACATAAATCTCTTAATGTATATGGGGCATTCCATGCCAAATCACTCACTTTTAGGCCCGACCCCCTTCGATTAATTTTATTTTTGGATATGTTTTAGTACGTATTAAATGCAACTTGCACCCAAATTTTCAGCTTTTTATACCAAGGTGGTGTTGAGTAATCAATTTTTCAAAATGGCGATTTTTTCCAAAAAATGAAAAAATTTAAATTTTCAATCAATTTTGACCAGTAAAAAATATAGATATATTAAAAAAAGATGGACAACATTTTGTTGGTAGTTAAATGTAGTTTTAGAAAAAAAATATGAAAAATTATTCGAAGTAATTATCACTTGTTTTTTATCGTATAAATATTAAAATCGACTTTTTGAAAAAGTCCGAAACCTTCGATTTTTTTTTTTAAATGTCAAAAAATTCTACTCTAAATTACGCAACTTTTAAGTCATAATTCGAGATGTGATCGTAATTCGTTCTATTTTTATTCAAATTTTGAAAATTGCACTTTTTTTTTTTGACTCTGGTTTATTTTATATGGTGCTCCAAAAAAAATAATTTGGTAAATATTGACCGTAACTTCCCCTAGATATATTAACTTGGGTGTAAAAATACGTCTCAGAAAATTTTAGGATGATCGGACATGGGTAAGGCGTGCCGCATCGGCTTTGAAGTTTGAAAACCGGATTACAAGGGAAAATATGCATTTTTTTCTGTTTTCTTAATTTTTTTGGTATTTTAAGTTAATTTTGAATTCAAATGGTTACAGAATTGAAATGTAGAGTAAAATGTCTCTCTATTAAGGTCATAAAAACCGAAATCGGTTTAAAATCAGCCAAGTTATTACAACTTCCCCAGGCATCTAACGTGTGGCAGACAACTTGATTAATCAATACAATCCGATTTTTGAAATTCATTGAAATTTTCTACTGTAATAACATTTTTTTATTCTTCAAGTTCAAATGTTATTAGATGACAAGTATTTTTCATATTGTGTTTTGCTAACATTTTTTAAATTAGTGCTAAAAATGCCTGCATTTTCCACACCCTTTTGAAATCTCTATTTAAAAAAAAAAAATTTTTTTTTTGTTTTAAAATTTGGAAAAGTCAAAAAAATATAACAATGAAACATGAATAATGAAAAAATGTTATTACAGTAGAAAATTTCAATAAATTTAAAAAAAGGGCCTCGTATTTTTTAATCAAGTTGTATGGCACACGCTAGATGCCTGGGGAAGTTGTAATAACTTGGCTGATTTTCAACCGATTTTAGTTTTTAGTACCTTATTAGAAAGGCATTTTACTCCACATCATAATTTTGTAATCACTTGAAATAAAACTTAACTTAAAATACCAAAGAAATTGCGAAAACAGAAAAAAATTCATATTTTTCCTTGTAATCCGTTTTTTAAACTTCAAGGACCATGCTAAGCGCCTTACACATGTCCGATTGTCCCAAATTTTTGTGAGACATATATTTACCTCCAAATGAATATATTTAGGGTAAGTTAGGGTCAGTATCTACCATTTTTTTTTTTTGGAGCTCCATATAAAATAAATCAGAGCCAAAACATAAAAGGTGCAATTTTAAAAATTAAAAAAAAAATAGAAAGAATTGTGATCACATCTCGAGTTATGGCTTAAAAGTTGCATAATTTAGAGTAGAATTCTTATAGTTTTTTACAAAAAAATCGAAGGTTTCGGACTTTGTCAAAAAGTCGATTTTAATTTTTAAACGTCAAAAAATAAGTGATAATTACTCCGAATAATTTTTTCACATTTTTTTTCTAAAACTACATTTAAATACCAACAAAACGTTGTCCAACTTTTTTTAAAATATCTATATTTTTTACTGGTCAAAATTGATTGAAAATTTAAATTTTTTCATTTTTTGGAAAAAATCGCCATTTTGAAAAATTGATTACTCAACACCACCTTGGTATAAAAGGCTGAAAATTTGGCTGCAAGTTGCATTTAATACGTACTAAAACATATCCAAAAATAAAATTAATCGAAGGGGGTCGGGCCTAAAAGTGAGTGATTTGGCATGGAATGCCCCATATAAAAATAGTAAATATTTGATTAAAATTTTGTTTGTTGGTGTTCAACGTGTGCTTGGTAACCTTATTAAATCTAAACGTAATTGGATCATTTTTGGACTTAGTCCCGACACAAAAATTTTGCCCGATATTCTGTTAAATCGGTCTACTGGCAACAAAAAAGCCAATTCTACTTAAAAAGTTTCTGGCGTGTTTTCAACACTAATTAAAGATCTAACTAAAAATAGATCCAATCGGTCTATGTTTAGACGAATTTTCCGGAAAACACTGGTGTAAGGTATTATATGTTTATATGATAACCTGCCAAATTTGGAAATATACCTATCATAACACGGTTATTAGAGTCATTTGCGCTAAATTCAAAGGGGACGTTTGTATGGGGGCTAGGTCTAAACACGGACCGATTTTTTCTAAAAGAAATCGACCGATTTTTCCAAAAAAAAAAGAAGCCAAATCGTTTGATAAGTGCGACCTGTGTCGTGCGCAGAAATTAACATGGACAGACAGAAGGGCTGACATCGCTAAATCGACTCAAAAAGTGATTCAGAGTTGATCGGTATACTTGTGGGTGGGTCTTGGATCAATATTTCTGGTAGTTACAAACATCAGCACAAACTCATTATTAAGTTTCAAATATCAGACAAATCGTTTGATAAGTGCGACCTGTGTCGTGTGCAGAAATTTACATGGACAGACGGAAGGACGGAAGGACGGACATCGCTAAATCGACTCAAAAAGCATCCTATTTGACAACAACTCCTTGTAATTTTACTAGCTTTTTACCAATAATTTTGTAATTTTACAAGCTTTTTATCAATAAAATTGTAAATTTAAAAATTTTTTGAACAATAAAACTTACAAGGAGGTTTCTTGTTTTTACTAGATTTTTTGCTACCTCAAGATTTTTACCAATAAAATTGTAAATTTACAACTTTTTTGGCGCAATAAAACTTAAAAATAAGTCTCGTGAATTTATTAGATTTTTTTTTGTAAAAAATGTTGAAAATTTATAAAATTACAAAAAAATGTAAAACTACAAAATAAAATGTAAATTTCGCTCAAAATTTGTTTGTTAAAAAACAAGAAAAACTGTCAAATATTGGTAAAATGGGATTTCGAGAATTTTTTAGTAATTTGACAAGGTTTTTTTTTGTGTTTAACTTCTTAAAGTGGAAACATTTTTCACCAAGAAATGTTTTTAGACTCTCAGACAAATATAACGAAATTTTTGGGATTCTGAAAATTTTTTTTACAATGTTAAATTAGTTGTTTTTCCTTTTCTTTACTTCCTTTTTCTTTTTTCTGTTCTTTGTTCTTTTTCGAAGTCGTTTTGGGGGGGGGGGGGGGGGTAATTATGTAGTTAATCTTGTTATCGATAAGTTATATTGATGGCTGAGTTGTTTATCATATTTATTGACCACTGATTGTCTCGGTTATCGGTTAAATAAATAAATAATACATAGGGGGCAAAACAAGTCTTATCAAATGTTTTGTGAGACTAATGCTTTATTTATATGCACTTTAATTTATATAATCCGGCTAGTAATAACGCAAAAGCAAAACCAATTGTTCGGGGGTTTTCGACCTAGAAATTGCAAATTCTAAAGATATTAACATTTAAAAGGTTGTTACACTCAAAGAATTATGTAGGTAAATTCCAGTGAATATTCACTTAAAACAAATGAAATTTTATTTAAAAACCATTCCACTGTTTTTTTCATTTAAAATAAAAACACATTACAGTAAATTTTAAATGTTAATGTCATGACTAACCAAAACATTAAAAAACTAGTGAATATTCAGTTATTTTGTATTGAAAAACAGTAAAACTATAGAAGAATTTTTTTACTGCCGAAATTAAATGTAACAGAAAATTCGTTTTTAATACAGTAAATTATTTTTTTTTTTTAAACTACAGAAACAGTAAAAAAATTAAATCCTTTATAAAATAAGTGATTTTTCTTTTAAAATTACTTTACTGATTACTTTTTAAAATAACCTACAAACAGTTAATTAAATAATTTTCTTAGTGTACGCTCAAAAGTAAATACGGTACAATAAAAAAAAAACTCTGCAAAACCAGTTACAATCAGCTGAGATTACAAGAGAATCAATTTTTGAACGGATAATTTTTTTTACGACCAATCTCCTTGAAAGCTTAAAAACATGTAACGTGAAATTTCTCGAAACCAAATTAACATTTCTAACAATTTAAGAATGAATTTAATTAAAAAAAAAAAAAAACAGAACTTCTTAATACGAAATTACCTTTTCAATCATCTAATACCTACTTTTTATATATTTGAACCATAAAATGTTCATTAACATGGACATTTAGAAATATGTACATATGAAGCTTTTTGGTAGTACATACGTATGTACATTAGAGTGACATTTTTTCTTCAACTTTTGATTTCCCCAATGTTTCCAAAATATTTTAAAATCGGTCAAACGGTTTTCGAGATATCGCTATTTTAAATTTGCAAACAAATTTCGTTTTTTTCTTCTACGGTCAAGAAGTTAAAAAAAAAAATCTAGCATCTTCTTTATTTAACCCTTTCAAAGAGCTTGAGACAATCTTTTATCTAAAAAAAATTTGTAGAGTCCGACCGAATATTCGGTTTCGGTATCGGTTTCGGCCAAATATTGGGGTTTTGGCCCTTTTTCGGTATTCGGCAAAATTTTGGCCGAATATTAGCCGAAACCGAAACTTTTTTGTTATTCAATAAAATATATAAAAAAGTCGCTGAATTTTTTACTTTCGTGTTTTATTCCACTTGTTTTAGTTCACTTGAACAAAAAGTTACAAGGTTGCCCAATAAATGTGATACTGTTATAGTTCAAATACTTTTTCTCTTATGCTCGTAATTTCAACAAGTAGGTAACTACGGGTGTAAAACACCTAATAGATATCCTTACCTAGCCGGTAAAATAACATTGAAAATTATATTTACCTAAGAGTTAAGTTTTCGAAATTTAACTTACACGGTAGATATCTATGCACCGATAGTTATCTGCTTGTTGAAATTACGGCTATTAGTCTTCCAATGTACAATTTTTTGAGTTCTTTATAAAATTGATTTTTTAGTAAAATAAATATTTTTTTTAATAAATACAAACATTTCTATGGTTTAAAAACATTAAGTGCAGTATTTTTTTCTTTAAAGCAATCGTAATAATTTTTTGTTTAAGTTTCGGTTAGGTTCGGTTTCGGCCGAATATTCGGTGCGGTTTCGGTTCGGCCTTAAAAAGTGGTTTCGGTCGGGCTCTAATAATTTGAACCAAATCCAAACATTTCAACTCGTGGCGCTCTTTGATCAAAGTTTATTTTTTTTAGAAAATGTTCACTGAAAGCTCAAAATTTTAATCGAAGGGTGCCATGTAGAAAAATGGTCTAATTGGGCTCGTATTATGTTTAAATAAAAGCTTGTCTTAATCTTTAAAAAATAGTCAATGAAAAAAATTTGAGATTTTTTTTAAATTTCTTGAACGTAGGAAAAACCGTCATTTTTGGAAATTTTGTTAAAAGTTCCAAAAGGCAATATCTTGAGCACAGCTCGACCGGTTTCAGGAATTTTTGGATATTCTTATTCAGCATGCCAAAATTAATAAAAAATTATGTATCGCAATAGGGTCATTATTAGTGAAATCAATCATGAATATTTTTGACACCCTCCAATATTGATGAAATTTGGTTAAGTTCTTACACTACGTAAAAAACTAACAAATGCAAATTTTCAGCCCTCTAAGTCAACAGGGGCCGAAAATACGAAGGGTCAAAATTTCCCCCAAAATCTCCCAGTCGCGACACTTTACACCGTATAAAACTTAATATCGTTGGTTCTATTATAGCTAGAAAGCCCATTTTGGGTTTGTTTTGAAGCTCATAATATGCTCTACAAGACCTACCATAACCAAAAAATTTTCGAAAAAAATAAGGGTTACCTTCCTTATTTTAAGGTCGTGATAAAGGGAGGAGAAAATGGGGAGGATGGTATCCCCCGATTTTTTTTTTACTTGATAATCTTATAGAGAAAGTCCTAAAGAATATATTCTAAAATTTTTAAGTTGGGACAACAATGGGATCACTCAAAATCAAAATTTTTCACAATTTCCCCTAAAATATCCAAATCGCAACACTCTTGAACCTTAAAAATTTAATATCATAAGTGCTATTGTAGCTACAGAGCCCATTTTTGTTTGTTTTAAAGCTTATAGTACGCTCTACAATACCTACCTTAACCAAAAAATTTTAGAAAAAAAGGAAGGGTGCCCCCTTATTTAAAGGTCGTGACAAAGGGTGGAGGAAATGGGGGGAAAGTATCCCCCGAGTTTTTTTTACTTGGTATTCTCAAAGTGCAAGTCCTAATGAACATATTCTAAAATTTTTATGTCGGGACAACAATCAGATCGACCAAAATCAAAATTTTTCACAATTTCCCTTAAAATCACCAAATCGCGACACTCTTGCACATTGCAAATTTAATATCGTGGACTGTATTGTAGCTACAGAGTTCATTTTTGGCTTGTTTTAAAGCTCTTAATATGCCCTACAATATTACTATCACAAAAAGAAAATAAAAAAAATGAGGGGTGCCTCTTGTATTAAAAGATCGTGGCAAGGGGTGGGGGAAATTGGGGGACAGTATCCCCCAATTTTTTTTCATCTTGTTTTTTTTTTTTAAAGAGTAAGTTCTAGAGAGCATATCCTGAAATTTTTATCTTGGGAGTCCAATGGGAGGCGCAATAATGTAGCGATTTGTTGATTTTGGGGGAAAATTTTGAAAAATTTTGATTTTGGTCGACCCCATTGTTGTCCCAACATGAAAATTGTAGACTATGTTCATTAGGACTTGCACTTTGAGAATACCAAGTAAAAAAAAATCGGGGTATACTTTCCCCCATTTCCTCCACCCTTTGCCACGACCTTCAAATAAGGGGGGCACCAATTCCTTTTTTTGGAAATTTTTTTGGTTTTGGTATGTCTTGTAGAGCGTATTATAAGCTTTAAAACAAAAAAAAATGGGCTCTGTAGCTACAAAAGCACTTATGATATAAAATTTTTAAGGTTAAAGAGTGTTGGGATATGGAGATTTTGGGGAAAATTGTGAAAAATTTTGATTTTGAGCGATCCCATTGTTGTCCCAACATAAAAATTTTAGAATATATTCTTAAGGACTTTCTCTCAAAGATTAGAAAGTAAAAAAATCGGGGGATACCATCCTCCCCATTTTCTCCTCCGTATATCACGACCTTAAAATAAGGGAGGTAACCCTTATTTTTTTCGAAAATTTTTTGGTTATGGTTAGTCTTGTAGAGCATATTATGAGCTTCAAAACAAGCCAAAAATGAGCTAAAATAGAACCAACGATATTAAGTTTTTACGGTGCAAAGTGTCTCGACTGGGAGATTTTGGGGGAAATTTTGACCCTCTGTGTTTTCGCCCACTGTTTACTTAGAGGGCTGAAAATAAGTGTGTGTCAGTTTATCACTTAGCGTTACAACTAAACCAAATTTCATCAAAATCGGAGGGGGTCACGAAAATTTTTAGCTATTTTTGATTGATTTCACTAAGACTGACCAAATAATGATTATTTCTTTTAATTTTTCAAAAATTCAAAATTTTTGTTCAAATATTCCAAAAATCCAAAACATGATCCGATTTTGCTCAAATTAAGTTTAAATGAAAGACTAAAGATCTAAAAGGGTCAAGGGAATGCAATTTGGATTTTTTTTTTGTAATTCTTGCCCGTAGGAAAAACCGCAATTTTTTGTATATTTTAAACTGCGATATCTCGAAAACCGTTCGACCAATTTAAATTATTTTTAAATTTCTGTTCAGCGCATAAAATTAATACGTATCATGAATCGCAAGACGCATACTTATATTTTTTGTATTTTAAAAAGTTCAAAGCTTATATCGCCAGGCGCCATGGGGGCCTAGTAGAATAAAAATTTTCCCGGACATTCAATATCGGAAGAAAAACCATTTTTTCCATACAAAAAACTGCCACTCTAATGTTTATACAAAAAATATGAATGTAGAAAAATGGCCCCATAAAAACAGAGTTCACGTGTACATTAAACGTTAAAATCATCACTTCTATTCCAAATGTTACAAAAGTTGTTTGTTGTTTTTTTGTTTATAGTTCCACATTTTAATGGCCCATCATTGTATATTATTATTATTTTATTGTGTATTTATATTAAACCGTAATGGTCGTCTATTTAATGTATGAATATGTTTTTAGTAACTTATTTATTATATAGTGGAAAAAAAAATAAAATTTATTTGCTAGAAAAACGCATTTTTACTAATTGCAGACCACCACCACTACAATCACCATCATCACATAAAGAATGGTCCGCTTATAATCTGGACGGCTTTTGTGAGTTTTAACTTTTGAATGAAAAGATACATTACCAAGCAGAAACTGCCAACCGTTCCAAAGAAAAAGTCTCGTCAAAGCACTTTAATTTTTGTGTATAAAGTAGTATGAATTCGAAAAAGTGCTTTGCAAGCGCTTTGCCAATGCTTATACCATACACCACTTTGTTGTACAGCCTATAATGACTTTGTGCTGATATTTGTAACAACCCGAAATATTGGTCCTAGACCCACCTTCCAACATTCCGATCGACTCAGAATTAATTTTTGAGTCGATTAAGCCATGTCGTCCGTTCATCCGTCTGCCCGTACGTCCATGTAAACGTTCCTTTCCAAATTTTAAAGGAATCAGACCAGTTCTTCTTGTAGCCCCCATACAAACCACACTCCCGATATTCACATAAATCTCTAAAATTTCATAAAAACTAAAAATATTTAATAAAATGTTGTTTGAGTGTGCTTAACGCGTACTTTAATAACCAAATAAAATCTGGTTACAATCACACCATTTTTGGACTTAATGACAATTTCGCAGCATATTCACTTTAATCGTTTAAGTAACCAGAGACTCAATACCGTAAATCAGGTGGTATCAGGTCATCTATAAGGCGACACATTGTTAAAGGCGCATTACAGAGAAAAACTATGAGTATTTACCCACTCTATGGACTTCAACCAACCCGAATGTTTATATGGAAAACCTGCATTTTTTTTATTGTAGCACAGTGTAATTCTTTCAGTTTGTTTATTGTACCTCGGTGGGAAATGGGTTAATTGCTCTATTTTGGGTTTAGTTTATTTTTGTTCGGTTTATTTGTTAATAAATCGTAATAATATGGCAAAATTAAAATTGTACTATTTACTGAAAACGACAGCAACAATGGCATTAATAATATATATTTCAAAAATTTACGATGAATACAAACGCAACTGTATATAAATATTAATTTGTATGACATACACTAACATTTTTTTAGCAGGAGCTAGTAGAAATTAAAAAAAAAAACAAAATTATATGAAATTTCTCGCAAACAAATAATTTGAAACTCTTATTAGAAAGCTAGTACATTATGTAATTCCCTCCCACCACACAGTGAGGCTCCTTCGTGAACGGGCAAAATCGGACCAGGGAAATAAAATCCCGTTTTCCATATGGGTGAAGTAGACGTGGATAAATATTGAAATAAATAAGTGAAAGTGTTAACTTCGGCTGTGCCGAATATAAAAAATCTCAAAATAAATACAAATTTTTCAGGGTCGATTTTGTGAAGAGAGCGGTACAGCGGGGTCGGTGAAAGTAATTGGTAATTGGGCACCTTCCTCCTCGCGATAAATTCTGGCAAATTGATTTATTTTAGTTTTCGCACTTGGGAGCCTCTAAAATGCCATACTTGGCACTGAGGGGAAAACTTGTAAAGTTTTGAAATTGTGTTTTTGTTCCGGTAGTTTCAGTTCTTCAAGTCGTAACTTTTTTCTTCCTGACCTATGACCATTAGACATATTCCTACCAAACTTTGGGGGTCTAGCTCTTTTGGTTCGGACTTCTTCGTGGTGCTTCGTGGACGGACATCTTAGAACTGATCACTAATAAATAATATATGCACTTTATGGGGTCCCCGGCCAATATTTCAATACGTTACACACGGATAACAGAATAAGTATACCCCCCTGCTGTGGTTGGTGGGTATGAAATAAATCGATTTTATTGGGCGGGTTTTCATCACTACCAGTCACCTTGAAACCACATATGAAATAAAAAATGCGTATAAATTTTATTAAAAATATCGAATATAATAAAATTTATTCAAAATTGATTTTTAAGTTTTAAAAAGTGATTTCCTTTTGAAATTTATTTTTTATGGTTCTTCAATTTCGGTTGTCGAGTCACCTGCAGCCAAGTCACCTGCAGCTAAGTCACTAGTAGCTAAGGCCGTTGTCGTAATTTCTATGCAAGTAGTCGTGGTCGTAGTTGTTGTTCTTGTAGTTGTTGTGCAAGATGAATTATTACAAGTAGACGTTGACGTCTGGGTTTGACTTGTAGAGGTTGAACAATTTATTGTGGGTGTTTCGGGGGTAGTTGTCGTAGTTATTGCCGTAGTTTCCGCTGGTGTAGTTTCTGTCTCACATGGATCTGTTGTAGTATCATCTGGAATCGTAGTTATATCTGCTGGTGTTGTTTCTATCTCACATGGATCTATTGTAGTATTATCTGAAGTAAAGCTTGATGGGGAAGCACATACTTGTTTTATCAAATCGAACATCAAATCATCTGGACATGTCAGGATCAAAGATATGTAACTAAACTTGCATTGATAGTATAATTGAGATTCATTGGGATCCAAAGCATAGCCACCGTCAGAAGTACCACAACATGGGCCGGTACAATCAGAAAGTGTAGTTACTTCTCGTTTCAACATGTCTACACAACTACTGCTTGAAACTACACAAATTTTGTTTACGGAATCATAATAACGTGGACATGTAAATAATTCGGATACTCCATTTTGGCACTCGTAATATTGAGAACAGCTCCCGGGTATTAAATCTCTATAAGAATTTTCCTTATTAGCACATAAATTTCTAGCATGTGGAGCATTATTTAATTTAGTCGCTTGAGATGACGAGATGGTCAATGCCAACAGAAGAGCTATTGAAACTGTAATTAACGTAAGATTTATTATAAATTATATTTGAAAAAAGTTATGCGCTTCAGGGTGCGGCAACTAAGCCAGAAAATTGGCTTTTTTTTTTTATTGTTTAATCTTAACAAGATCGCACTATGTGCTTCTTAGTCGAATTCCCTTCCTAATGTGTTTACTGGAATTATGTGCAAGTGGACTTTAAATGCTGCCTTACGTTTAGTAAAAAGAACTCCTGGGATAACATCGAAGGTATTCTTTTTATTTTCGCGATGAAGAAGCAGGTTACCAAACTGTGATTCCATACAGCAGTATCGAACGCAACATTGCTGTAATAATCCAGTATGGGTAGAGTAAGTAGTCAGATGCAGAAATTTATTTATTCTGAACAAATAAAACCTGAATTGCCGAACCCTATATATATTGACTTACTAAAAATTACTTCCATAATGCACTTTTTCCAAAGGTATAAATAAACTGTGGTTATGATTTAAAATTTTTCTTATTTTATACAAAATTGTCCAAAAAAATTTGTATGCAAGACTTAAAAATAAAATTAATTTAATGAACACTAGACAATCCCTTATTTTTTGCAACGTAGGAACGGAACGTAACTTTCATTTTTTTTTTTTTTTAATTTTTTATACCCTTGAATCACAGTATGGGGGTCGACCTTCTTTGTCATTCCGTGTGTAACGCATTTTAATATCTGTCTAGGACCCCAAAAAGTATATGTATTACACAGGGCAACACGTTTTTTTTTTGCCCGGGTTCTGATAACTAATTTTGGGTAACAGGGGTACGCTGATTTCAAATCTGGCTACCGTTTTTTTGGGTCAGCTCTAGTTTTCGAGATATAGCCTACGGAAACTTTAAAAATAGGATATTTTTGTCATGTTTGTGAGTCTATATTTACCAACACTAGTCTTACATCCAAAAATACCAATAACTTGGTATCGTGTCCCTGTACGGACGATATTTCGGAAGCAAGTTTTTGTTTTCCCCGCGCACTTCCCTCGCTGTATCTAACATGAGGACGACCTCTTTTGTTTCCGACATCACTTTCAGAGAATTTAAATTCAGTCACATTCGCTAATCATAGACTTTCGTTTTTTTCAAATCTCTTTGCACATCTTTGGTTCTTGTTCCACTTTTGGTGAGCATATGCACAAAAATTATTAATTTTATTTTTAATTGTTGCAATACATTCGCCATCCAAACTTCTTTTAAATTCCGTGAAAATCCGGTTGACAACAGTTGTAGCATTTCTATAATTACCCAGCCAGAAATTGCCAACGGTACAAAAAAAAATGTACTGGTAGAACATTGGCTACACAAAAAATACTACGCTTTGCAGAAATATCGAAAAGTACAAAAAAACATGTACTGGCAAAACATTGGATACACAAAAAATACTACGCTTTGTCGAAATTTCTCACTACATATACAGTACAAAAAAAATGTCCTGGCAAAACATTGGCTACACAAAAAATACTACGCTTTGCAGAAATATCGAATAGTATAAAAAAATGTACTGGTAAAGCGCAGTTTTTACACAAAATATTACACTTTGTAGAAATTTTCTCATTATATACAGAACAAAATAAAATATTTTTTTTTATTAAATTTATTTTTAAAAATTTATTATTAAATAATGTTTTAATGATTATCTTAACCAGAGACCAAATAAAACAGTTATATGTGTCTTTTTGTTTTACAAAAATCATGAAATGAATAATAGAACTGATAAATATTATTAAAATTACGCATGTAAAAGAGTCATTGCAATGTTTTCGTTATGAGATGTTGTAGGGTTCTATAGTCGAAAAGTCGATTAATCGACTTTTTGTTTGAAAAAGTCGAAAAGTCGAAATCGACTTTTTTGTTCTTAAAAAGTCGAAAAGTCGACTTTTGCTTTCGACTTCTTCGACTTTTTTGACTTTATCGACTTGATTTTTTTTTACTTTTGCCAGATGAGAATAGTTCTGAAAAAAAAAAATTTCAATTGAGAGCCGAGTTTAATAACAACTGAAGCTATTGGTATTTCCATGTATTTTGTGCACTGAAAAAAAATCACTATACTGAAATTAAATAAACACTGTTATTAATTTAAGTAAGCAAATTTTTTTGAATTTACTTCAACATATCTTAATATAAGGTGGTTTTACTTAAAACAAAGAAACTAAACTTGAAGATAGTACATGCAAATACTTAAAAAAGCACAAAAGTTTTCCTTAATTTGTTTTTTTAAATTAAGTTAAATATTCT
The DNA here is from genome assembly GCA_963921195.1 of Pegoplata infirma. Classification (NCBI taxonomy): domain Eukaryota; kingdom Metazoa; phylum Arthropoda; class Insecta; order Diptera; family Anthomyiidae; genus Pegoplata; species Pegoplata infirma. The sequence continues at coordinate 171,420,179 of OY992539.1, forward strand.
TTACATTTATGGCGAATTGATTGCATTTAAGAAAAAAAGGGTTTATTAAAAAATTTTGTTTTACTTAAAAGAAAAAAATTTAAATTGTGTGCAAAAAAAATAAATAAGTACGTAACTTACTTAAAAATAGTATAGACATTTTCAAGACCTTGAATCAAATAAGTACTAATCTTTAATTCCAAAACGCATTTTCTTTAATTTAATCATTTTTTGTTTTAATTTATGAAAAAAGTAATCTTTATTTTATTGATTTCATTGACTATATATGAATCCATATCTTCATCAGTTTAAGAAAGAATTTACTTAACTTAAGGAAAAAATATTTTTGGTATTTTGGGGACCCCATCTGAGGGCCCCATCTAGAGACCCGATGAGACCCTAACTTTAAATCCAAATTTAGATTTTAGCGGAATTTTCAAATCCCTATAACTCTGCAAATATTGCAGATACGAAAAAAAATCTAAAGGCATTTTTGTAGTCCTTAACTTGTAGAATATGACCGCCGAATACCCGAAAGCCCTCCGAGTTATAGTTTTCGAGTTATTTGATGATCAAATTTCTCAAGACCCCATTCCCATATCTCGAAAACTAAGCAAGATAGAGCGATTCTGACCAAAATTTTGGATCAAAATCAATAGTGACCCTATAATAGTGTACACATATACTCATGGGCGGACCCCATATATGGGGCCCCATAGGGTCCTCACATTGGGACTTCATAGGGTCAACAGAATCCGTAAGTTTAAGGAAATGTTTACTTATTTTAAAAAAATATTTTTCATCTGGATAAAAACAATTAAACTTATATTAAGTACAATTTTACTTACTTTTAAGATATATTTAAGTAAATGCATTACTATGTTTAAGAAAAAAATATACTTGGAAAAAGAATTAATATCTTTGGAGCCCTCGCATACCCTCCTTTTTTTAAATTAAGTTCAACATGCTTTAAAAATGGTAAATTTTTTTTTCAGTGTGTGTGAAGCAAAAATGTCAATGCCAAATTCATGAGTTAGAAAGTGTTAAGTGTAATATTTACCAATATTTTTGATTATTGTAAACACCACAGTGATAGCGTTCTATCGAAAGTCGACTCTTTTGCTTTCGATCTTTTCAACCTTTTCCACATTTTCGATTTCTTCGATTTTTTTTAACCTTCATTACTTTGGTACCCAACATTTTTAAATAAAATACAACCGAAAAAAATAGCACTTAAACGATTACAACAAGTCAAAACTAACTGAAAAAGGTAAAAAAAAGTTAAAAATCGAAGAAAGTCGAAAAGTCGAAAAAAGTCGACTTTTTAAAAAGTCAAAAAGTCGACTTTTTAAAATTTGAAAAAAGTCGAAAAGTCGAAAAATCTACTTTTTAGAAATTAAAAAAAAAAAATCGAAAAGTCGACTTTTTGTTGCGACTATATAACCCTAAGATGTTGTAAGAATACATTTAAATTCAACCATGGTTATATTAATTTCAGTACAAATTTCATCTAAATTTTCAACACGTTACAAACCAATTTAACTTGAAGGCATTGGATAATCAAAATTAGAAATTTTAAGAAAAATGTTTCCCTTTAAAGATATGTTTACGCATAGCATTTTTTGTTATGACCACTGTTTGCCAACGTTTGCTAGAACCGTGGGCACACGTACAACTGGCGTTATCATTTAGATATTGTGCCAGTACAGTATTTTTTGTTTTTAATACGGTTTGCCAACATTGGCTAGAACCGTGGGCACACGTACAACTGGCGTTATCATTTAGATATTATGCCAGTACAGTATTTTTTGTTTTGCCCACAGTTTGCCAACATTGGCTAGAACCGTGGGCACACGTACAACTGGCGTTATCATTTAGATATTGGGCCAATACGGTATTCGTTGTAGAACATATGTTTTGCCAACGTTTGTTGTACCGGTTACAACGCTTTGCCAATGTAGGCCCCACCGTATTTTTCTGGCTGGGTATGTAATCAAAATTCAAATATATCCGTATTTATTATTTTTACGCAATCTTTAAAGTCAAATATAAGTAATTTGATGCAATTTGGGGCAATTGGTTATGCAACCACATGAAAGTACACATCATTACCTTTGTCCACATACATAGCGTTCCAACAATACGTTCCAATAAACAAAGTACAACTCCAAGAAACACACGGTCGACAACCAAAACTACACAGAAAGACGACACACTTGGTCACAACAAAATTTTTACTACAACAACATTTTTATGAAACTTATCAATAACATATTTTTTAACGTACCTGTATTAATATTTTCCATTTTAGAAAATTTATTTTAGTTTGTAATATTTTGTTAAACAATAGTTTCAATATCAAGCACTATAAAGCGGAATGTCAGAGAACAAAACAATCCAAAAAATGCCTGCGAATTTTGTACTCTTGCCCAAAACATTAAATCATGATAATGTTTTGCGGAAGATTTGGGTGTACTTGCCAAAGCAAAGTTTTTTTTAGAAAAAATAATGTTATATTACTTGCTATTCCATGCAAAACGAATTGAACTATCAGTCGAGGACCCCATTAAAAAACCAAAAGAGCTGTGCATTTCTTAAGTGAGTGCAAAAAAATGTTTTTACATTTTGTAGAGTATAAAAGATTCGGCACCAAAGAACATACCACTCTCACTTGTTTTATGTACATTTGATAAACAAATGGAAACTTTTTATGCGAAAAGCCTAGACTTGGTGTAGTTTTGGTAAAAAAACATGATTTTTTTCACGAAAAACAAAATTATGTTAAAAAAATTTAATGAACCCAAAATTATAGGAGAAAAAAGTTTTTGATGAATTTTTTTGATGAAAAGAAAAAGTTTTTGATGTAAAAAAAAATTGATGAAAAAAAATATGAAAAAAAAAAATTTTGGTGAGAAAAAATTGATAATAAAAAATTTGATAAAAAAATTTTATTAAAAAAAATATATGAAAAAAAAAATTTATGAAAAAAAAATTGATAAAAAAAAATTGATGAAGAAAAAATCTGATGAAAAAAAAATTTGATAAAAAAAAAAATTTGACGAAAAAAAAAAATTGATGAAAAAAAAAAATTGATAAAAAAAAAACTTTGATAAAAAAAAAAAATGATGAAAAAAAGTTTGATGAAAAAAAAAATTAGATGAAAAAAAAAATGATGAAAAAAAAAAAAAATATAGAAAAAAAAAAATTATGGAACAAAAAATTGATGAAAAAAAAAAAATTATAAAAAAAAAATTGATAAAAAAAAGTAATAAAAAATAATTGATAAAAAAAATGATGAAAAAAAAAACAAGTAAGAAAGTTATGGTCGGTCAAGACCGGCCATATAATGCCCTACACCAGTGTTTCCCGGAAAATGGGTCCCAAGTTCAAACATGGACCGATTTGATGTATCTTGTGTCAAATCTTTAATAAGTGTAAAAAACTCACAAACCAAATTTGAGTGAAAAAGGGTTCCATTTGTGGCCAATAAACTGATTTAACTGAATATCGGCCGAAATTTTCATAAGTCCAAAAATGGTCCAAATATAATCAGACTTGATAACCTAATCAAAAAGTACGCGTTAAACACATACAAACAAAATTTTAATTAAATATTTGCTATTTTCGTGAAATTTGAGAGATTTATGTGAATATCGGGAAGGTGGTTTGTATGGGGGCTATAAGAAGATCTGGTCCGATTCCTTTGAAATTCGGAATAGTAATTTGTGAATATAAAATATTTTTACATGTCAAATTTCGAACGGATATCTTTTATAATTAGTCATTTGCGGCTAAAGTAAAGAGGACCTTTGTATGGGGGCTAGGTCTAAACATGGACCGAATTTTTCCAATTACAATATTCTTCGTCCTTGTGCCAAGAGAGGTTTAAGTTTCAAATTTCAAGTAAATTGATTAAAAATTGCGACCTGTATCGTGTTTACACGTTTACATGGACCGACAGACAGACGGACGGACGGACGGACGGACATTGCTAGATCGACTCAAAAAGTGATTCTGAGTCGATTGGAATACTTAAAAGTAGGTCTAGGACCAATATTTTGGGTAGTTACAAACATCAGCACAAACTCATAATACCCTGTACCACAGTTGGTGTAGGGTATAAAAAGTATGATGAAAAAAAAAAAATTTATGAAAAAAAATTTGACGAAAAAAAAAGTTTGATGAAAAAAAAAAAAAATCGATGAAAAAAAAAATTGATGGAAAAAAAAATTTGATGAAAAAAAAATTGATGAAAAAAAAATTTGATGAAAAAAAAATTTTTTTGTTGAAAAATAATTTTGTTACTTTTTATTCACCAGCTGGTGAAAAACGGTTTTATTCACCACGAGGTGAATTATTATCCAAGTTACAAACTCAAGTTATTAAAATTTTTGGTTTTAAGAAAATGAAAATAGTAATTCTTGTTTTCTTTTTCGTTAATTGTTAGCTTATATGTATAGTCAAACTGAGGTGGCGTCCTGTAACTTTTTTAAAATTAGACACCAGCCTAAAAACATTATCATGTTAAAAAATACAACTTTGACAGCTTGGCTTTAAGTCATGGGTAGCCGCCTGATTCTAATTTTTTGTTTTTGGGTATTTGAAAATGTGTAGTACAAAATGCCATTATCAAATTTTTGAAATAGTAATAACTTATAATTTGACTTTTTGCCTCAAAAACCAGTCATTTGACCCATAGTGCACAGTATGGGGGTTTGACTGCATTAAAAAATATCGGGGGACCCCATAAAGTATATCGAGAGCGAATATTGAAAACTTGCCATTTGCAATATTTGTTAAAGATATTTTTCGATCGAAATGTGTTCACTGAATTGGTTGTCATTTACCAAATCAATTTTTAACTGAACTATTATTTCAAAAACAAGCATTTTTAATGTGTTGTAAAAAAAAATCAATATAACTCTTAGAACTACCTGAAAATTGCAGTTACTTTTGGTCTCCAAAAAATTGTTCGTTATGCAGATAGCAAGTTTTTAATATTCACCCTCGAAATATATCATTGATCCATTTTGTATTGAAAAACAGTAAAACTATAGAAAAAATTTTTTACTACCGAAAATAAATGTAACAGAACATTAATTTTTAAGACAGTAAATTATATTTTTTAAACTACAGAAGTAGTAAAAAAATTAAATCCTTTATAAAATAAGTGATTTTTCTTTTAAAATAACTTTACTGATTACTTTTTAAAATAACCTACAAACAGTTAATGACATAATTTTCTTATTGTTAGTGTATTTAAAAAAATTTATGTTTAGTAATTTTTAAAAGAAAAAACATTTGTTTGATGTTCAGTTTTTATTAATGACTACTTCTGTCCTTTGTTTCAAAAATAACACACTAAAAAATAAAGACTTTCATTAACATTTACTTTTTAAAGTCATTTATTTTTGTTCTGTAAGTAAAAACTACTGATTATTCTTTAAATTTTTAATGATTTGTGTAAGTATTTTTTTTTTTATTGTTGGTATTTTTTAATGATCATTAGTTTTTACATACACAAGTAGGTTATTTTTTTGTAGAAAAAAAATTCAAAAAATTATTTATAGAAATATAAAAACATGTTTGTATCGGCGTACGGACATAACGCCCAAGTGCATATCGCTCAATTTAAAAAAGTCATTCCACCCAAAAAAAATGTGTGTTAGTTGTTGTTGCAAAATTTTTTGGACGATATGGCCATTATTTTTGGGTATTTTAACAATTTTCTTTAAATTACTATAAATTATCAAAAATGTCATATTACCCAAATATCAAAATGTTGAATTTATAAAATGTCATAGCGCCCAAAAAAAAATCATAAAACTCACAAATATTGTTTTTTTTAAGACAATGTTTTAAAGGTTTTATTCTATGATTTGTTTTTTTGTAATAAAGGTTTTCTGAGTAGCCGGCTTTCGGCCGGGCTTAGGGATTACAAAATCCATGCATTAAACCCACCCTCTCCGCAAAGTAAAGTTTCTAGGGTAGCAGGCCTTAACACTATCAAATTTGTTATGCATCAAAAAGGCCTGATAACCAAAATAGCTTTGGTTTGCAGAGAGAGTGGGTTTAATGCATGGAGTATGTAATCCCTAAGCCCGGCCAAAGGCCGGCTACGCAGAAAACCTTTATTACAAAAAAACAAATCATAGAAGTCGTAATTTCGACATTTCGCCCAAAAAAATATTTTGGATTTTTTGACAACTTTGTTTTGGGAGAAATAACATTTTTAGACCTTTTATTTTGGGCTATATGTCGCAGCTTGGGAGATATGACATTTACGGTTTTGGGCGATAAGACCTTGGGCGCTATGTCCGTACGCCGTTTGTATCAAGTGACTTTGGCACGATGGGTAGAGTGTCTGGCCAGAATGTAGTTGATTGCGGGATCGATTCCCCAAAATTTTATTAAAAATTTTTAAAAAAATATTTCAATAGAAAATTGTAAAAATAACAGAATTATCATTAGTTTTTAATGTTTTCGTAGGTTATTTTTTTCGAATTTGTTGGTAAAAAAGAATGAAAAAAACGAAATTTTTTAATATTTAATGTTATTTATTTTAGAAAATTTTGTCAGCAGTAAAAATAAATGTTGATGTTTGTTAAAACAAATGAATAATTACTGGGATGGTTTTCAATTGTTTTTTCACTGGTTTTAAATGTGTTATTCATTTGTTTTTGCCTGCAAAATATTTTGAGTGTATGAATGTCCGTCTGTCTGTACACTGATAGAAAAACGCTTCATATCACTAATGAATGGAAATCATTAATGTTGTTTCATTACAACATTGAAATATTTCATATGCCGAATGAAATTTCATACATATTGTGCAATATTTTCATTTATTTTGATTCATTAGATTTCGTAGTTTCATTAAAAAATTTCATTAAGTTTTGTTTACAAAATTTGCTGTTTTTTTTGACACCTGTCGTGTCGCGTCTGTTTAGTCTGTTAGTTTACGCGCGCAAAAAACAGCTGCTGATAAATTTTTAGTATTTATTAAACTCACGTTGTTTTATATTATTTCGTGATTTTACTTATGTATTAAAAGTAAATGTTATAGTAAAATTTTGTGTGAGAAAACTGAGTGAAATCTATAGATAAAATAAAAAATATGTGAAAGTGTTTTTTAACTTGGTTATTTTGTGATTTTTTCAGCCTTTTTTTTATAAAATTTGAAATAAAAAGTAAATTATTAATTTTATATTTACTAAATTCGTGCTGTTTTATATTGGTTTGTGGTTTTAATTATGTATTACAACTTAAGTTTGGTGTAAAATTTTTTGCGAGAAAACTAAGTGAAAATCATTTTTTATTATTTTTAATTCTATAAAAAGATCTTTACATTTTCTTACATATATTTCATTTTAAAAATAAAAGTAGCATTTATTCAATGAAAGTATTTCATTTCAAAAATGAAAAGTAGGAAAATATTTCATAAGAATTAAATACTTGTTTCATTAAAGTAACGAAAAATTTTAATAAAATACAATAAATATTTTGTATGAACAATTTTCATTAATTTAATGAAACTTGTTCTTGCAATTAAATTTTATGATACCTATTTCATTAATTCAATGAAACCCTACATCGGTTCCTTTTTAACGTCATTTTTCATAACATTAATGTAGATTTTCATTATTGTCATGTACAAATTTCTATCAGTGTAGATAACAATATGCAGTGAAAAATAAAAAAAGCTAGACTCCTGAAGTTTGGCAAGAATATGTCTCATGTTCATGGTTCGTAAATAGGAAAACTAGGACGATGAGGAAAAAGGTTCTCTATTGAAGAACTAAACCAAGATCTAAAAAGCACCATTTCTTCACAGGTTTTTGTATATTTGTTAAACAAATGAATTTTTTTGTGCAAGAAAAGATCAAAGTTCTGTATTTGGACCCAGGGGATTAATTGGGAAGGCGTCCCGACTTCCCTACTGACCCTTTTTTACATTTTGGAGGGTATAAAAGTTTCTGCACAGCCTAATTTAACACTCTCACTGGTTTTTTCTTTCTTGTATAAAAAAAATCAGGTATGCCACTCTAAGGATTTTTCTTGTATAGAAACAAGAAAAAAGTCTACGATATAATTCAATTTTGATTGTGAAATCGAACTCGGAAGTTCAAAATACACAAGGAGTGTTGATTTAAGCCTCTTGATTAAAATTTGAATAATTTTTAACCTAAAATCAGCACGAACTTATTAATATTGAAGACATTGAATTGTGGGATATGGGATTGGAAATTCCATCTTTGGGAAAATTAGGGCCAGCATAATGTATATATAATTGATAACGTATTTTAAAGATATATTTAGAATATGTTTAACATTTATTTTCAATTAAAACAAGACTGTATTTATAGCTTTTGCCATTAACAGTTATAGAAAGTTTGGCAAATTACAGTGCTCGACAATAAATTCTCCCCATTCAAAGAAATATTAAACATTGACTGTTGACTTAAAAATGGGTTTGGAATCGAATAATCTTCTTTAAAGTATTGTCGTGTCGGTAAGTTATAATTTTTCACAAAAACAATTTTACAAATCTGGATGTCAATTAAATAAAGAATTAAGTACTATTACAGAATTAAGTACTATACTATCGGCAATTCGACTTAATAGCACGTTGCAATGGAGGAGCAGTGATTGTGCCTATAGCGCGATCTTGGAGAAGATAACAATACCACAAAATGTGGATTGTGCTCCCTCTTTGAGCGCCACTTTACCACTATGATACCATCCAGGGAGTCTTGGATGGGGGACATTCCGGGTAGTGGAGCCACCATAAATTTTTACACCGATGGATCGAGGCTGCACGAACAAGTGGGCATTGGAGTCTATTCGGAAGAGCTCGGGTTGAGCCTGGCTCGAAGATTGCCAGATCATTGCAGTGTTTACCAGGCAGAGATGCTGGCAATATAGGAAGTGGCTGACTGGTTGAGCTGCAATGTCTTGTCTACAACCGCAGTCAACATCTATACTGACAGTCTAGCTGCGGTAACCTCAAAGGGCCACGGGTTAAAGTTATCCGATTTGGCTGAAATTTCGTCCACATCAGTTTTAGACTATGTGGCACAATATTCCCGACAAAGTTAAAAATCCAAAGTTGAAATTTCGCAGCCACCCTATTGGGGCACCTTGTCTTATAGAAATCCGATATTTACTTAACGAGTTATGGCTCTTCAAAAAAATGCATTGAAAAACAATTTAGAAAACATTTACTTACAAAAATTTGAAAAACAAAAAAAAATTAAAATTTTTTAATTTTTGTCTGTAAAAAAATTAGCACACAATTAAAACAAAAATATTAAAAATAAAAGTCCTTTGTGTCCCAAGAAAATGATGACTGAAACCAAAAATAGAAAACTCGATTTTTTCAGTCCGCCCCCCTTTTGGGACGGGGTAAGGTGTCCCTCACCGACTCCGCCGCCCCAAAAAAAAATAATACGCCTCTGGCATTTTTTTTATTTGTTTACGTGTTGGAGGCAGTGTTGCCATATATCAAGATTTCCCTTTTTTTGCAAGTTTTTTGAGGTGCTAAAAAGATTTCAAGATTTTTTCTAAAAAAACAAGTTTTTTGGAAAATAATAAAGTTTTTTCAAGTTTTTCTTAATTAGTTAAAAAATACAAAAAGTATCAGTTTTTTTTTTTAAATACCCGAAATATTGGTCCCACCCAACCTTTTAGTATACCGACCGATTTAGAATCACTATTTGAGCGTGTCCGTCCTTCAGTCTATGTAAACGGTTACAATTAAATACGGCTTTATTCTATAAACGTATGAGATATTCGATTAAAATTTTGTTTAATTAGCTTGGTAACCTTATTAAATCCATTTAAAATCACATCATTCTTTGACTTGGTCGCCATATGAAAATTCCACCCGATATTCATTTAAATCTGTAAGTTGGTAACATAGAACAATTTTTCACTTAAATTGGGTATTTGCTGCACTAATAAAAGATCATATCACATATAGATCCAATCCGTCATATATTGTCGAGCATGCACCGGTCTTTGATATTTGCTTACTGTGTTCAATTTTCTGAGCCTTCAGAAATTATGACTCTTTGAAGGCTAAAAAATATGGAAATAATGGAACGCTCGAAATTTGGAGTCCTGAAAGGTTCATATTTGACTCTAAATTATAGATGTGTAAAAAATTCAAAATATTTTTTAAACATTCATAAAAGAGTCCAAAAATACTCAGAAAAGAATATGAACACATACTTTTCAGAATCTTTTATGAGTCATATAAAAACGCTAGCCTATGAAACAGGGTTCGATTCCCACTAAAACCTTGGTCGAGACGACGATCATTGTAACCAGTGCCCAATTTCTGTAACTATGCAAAAAGTTTTCGCATCGAGAAAAAATAAATAATATTGTAGTCATTTAGTTTTCTACAGGGTGAGTATAATGATGCTAGTGTTAACAAGTAGAAAAGTTAATTTCGACTTTGCCGAATCTATGAATACCCTCCACAATGCATTTTTTTAAAGGGTAGTACATTTTTTAACGTGAAAAAATTAACAATTTTGATTAGAAATATTTTATTTTGAGTAAAAAATTCATTTTTTTGTCATTTAAAAAAAAAAATTACTAATTTTTTTTGAGTGTAAAATTTTTTTCGAGTGTAATGTTTTTTTACTGTAAAAATATTTCTGAGTGAATGCACGTAAGTATGTACACAAAATATTTTAATTTTTGTAAAAAAAAACTAAATTTTTTTTGTATAAAATTTTTTTTTGAGTGTAAAATTTTTTTTGAGTGTAAAATTTTTTTTGAGTGTAAAATTTTTTTCGAGAGTAATTTTTAAGTTACCAATGCTTTTAAAACATAACAAGTTTAAAAAGCATTGCTTTAAAATTAAACAAGTTTGAATGCTTTTAAAACTTGTTAAAACACGTGGCATTTTAGATGAAACTAATCTGAAATTCAGGGTTTCGCTTATAACTTTTGAACCACTGGACCGATTGAGCTGAAATTTAAAACCAAACAGACCCGGGGAACGGCAAAGATACATGCCAAGCTTCAGTAGTCTCATTATTGTTTTTCGAAAGATATCGTGTTTTTTATCTCGTAAATTCGTGAAACACCCTTGCCGAAATTTACTCTTTTGCTCATAACTTTTGAACCACTGGACCGATTTGGCTGGATTGCAATACCAACCTGACCAGGTAAATGACAAACATATATGCCAAACTTCAGTAGCCTCTGTAAAGTCTTTCAAAAGTTAGCGTGTTTTCTACGGACGGACAGACAGACAGACAGACAGACAGACAGACAGACAGACAGACGGACGGACGGACGGACGGACGGACGGACGGACGGACGGACGGACGGACGGACATCGCTAGATCGACTTAAAATCGATCGCGGATCATAAATATATATACTTTATGGGGTCCTAGACCAATATTTCGATGTGTTACAAACGGAATGACAAACTTATATACACCCTCTATCACTAGAGTGGAGGGTATAAAAACATCGAATACAAAAAAGAAATCAAAGCCTTTTTCTGAATCACTCTGTGACATACTGGATGACTATAATGTTATTTTATTTTTTTCGATGCGAAAACTTCTCGCATAGTTACAGAAATCGGAAAAAGTTCTCGGTTAGGTTTAAATAATTATTAAAAATAATTTGTAATTAAATTGGGAAAACTAAATAAAAACTCATCATTGGATATACATATTATAAGAGCGCTCAGAAAAATGGACCACTTTGAAAGGAAAATGAACGCTGGGTTGTTTTTTTTTTAATTATTTTTTTACACTTGATATAAAAATTGAATTGAAAATACATAAATTTGTATTAATTTTTAATTATTTCAATGCTTTTGAAAAAAAAGATTTTTTTGACAAAAAAAAGATTTTTTTTCAGAAATAAAAAGTTTTTTCCAAAAAATATATGGCAACACTGGTTGGAGGGTATAATAGATTCGGCACATCAGAATTTAACACTTTAACTTGTTTTTGTTATACTTTAAAAATATGTTAACTAAAACAAGTAAAAAAGCTAAATTCGGCCTTGCCGAATGTATTGATACACTCCACAATTTCAAAAAGATTCTTACAGAAAACTTAATTTAAAAGGAAATTACTTTAAAAAAAAAATTGTTTTTAATTTCTGCGAAAAAAAATGTTGGTAAAAAAAATTCGCGATTTTTTTCTTTTTTTGTTAGAATACCCTTCGGTGTTCATTATGGTCACATATGTCAACCAGCAGCCGAATTAAAGCATTTTGTATTTTTAGGTTATGTTGAATGTACCACAATTTTCGAGGTGTCCTCACATTTTCGTTCATAACTTTTGAACCGCAAAACCAATATTGCTCAAATGCAAAACCAAACTGCTCGGGAGAACTTCCAATATATATGTTAAGTTTCAGTCATCTCCGGGTAATATTTTGGCCCTGATCACCATTTCCACAGACAGACAGACGGTCATCGCTAGAATGTTTTAAAATCGATCACTGATCAATTATTTTATTATTATTACTACTTATTATTATTATTAATTTATGGGGTCCCAGACCGATATTTCGATGAGTTACAAACGGAATGACAAACTTATATGTACCTTCTATGACTAAGTGGAGGGTATAAAAAACAAATGGGGTAAAAGTTGTCGAAAATGCACTAAAAAAATGCGTTTGCATCTAAAATCCATTTTTAACCACACAATTTTTTTTTTAAATCTTACATTTAAAAAAGAGGACTTTAGCTTTTAATCACAATTTTGATATTATAATCCGAAATTTACTTAAAAAGATATAGGGTAGAGAGGGGCACATTCGCCAGTGGGGCACAATCGCCAACCCCAATTATCTCTTAAACTAAAAGAGGTATGAAATTGCGACAAATGAGTCAAATGTGTATTTATCAATGATCTTTCATACAATGAACTTTGGCCGTTCTACTTTACACGTGAAAGCGGACAGATGTGTTTTTGTATTTTTTAGGTTGCTGAAAAAATATTACCTACTCAGTATATTTTGTAATAACTTTTTGATTTAATTATGTTTTAATAAAATTATGTTTTTTTAATAAAATAATGTTTTTAGTAATAATTCTTCCGAAAACTTATACATATTTTAAATGAATTTCTAAAAAAAAATTTCTGAGCGATTGTGCCCCACCAGCTTGGCGCACGTGTCCTATGGATGGGACAGTTTCACCGATTTGGGTTACTTTAAAAATGTAAAAAAAAAATAAATAATAGAAGCCAAACAGATAAATTCCATTTGTAGTATACTTTTTAAGGTAAAACGTCTAAAGTTGCGAATGTGCCCCTTTCTACCCTAGCTCTTCAAACTACACCGCCTTTTAAGTTGTTGTGATTTAAAAAAAATAAAATCGCTAATAAATCGCGTATTTTGGAAATTTTATTGAACTGTAAATGAGATCGTTTAAATGGCTCCATAGAGTATCTATGAACGTAATATAACAAATATCTAAGGACCCATGGTCAAAAAATACCCTTTTTCTCGAGCTATCTCATGGAAATGGCGATATATACATATATAATCTTTGTATGGGAGCTAGGGATGCCAAACGGGATTGACATTTACAAATCCCGGGATTCGGGATTTTAAAATTCTAATCCCGGGATCCCGGGATTTTTCGGGATTTCGGGATTTTTCGAGATCCCGGGATTTTTCGGGATTTCGGGATTTATTAAAATTATGGTATTTTACGTAACATTTTTAATAATTTTTTATAATTAAATATTCAATTAATTCATAACCATTGAATATTTTTCGTAAAGTTTCACATATCTAGCACAGAAAAACCGAAAATTTAGGAACAGCTATGACCGATTTGAATAGACTCGAACGATGTGCGTCTGTGAAAGAAGCGATGCAGTCGAATTCAAAAGATTAGAAAATCCTTTTTTTCGGACGGCCTTTTTTTGTAGACGTGAATATAAAATATTTGTTTAAATAATGATAAAATTGTGTTAATAAATTTGTTACAATTCCTCGCGAGGGGAAGGTGTCCCCAACGTCCTCTGCCAATACAAAATTTGTATTAATTGTCTTATTGGTAGACGCATCGCATTTTAACGGGTTTCTTCCCTTTTGCGATAAATATTTAAAAATACATTTATTACGCCAAAGTAACAGAATTTTATCATTATTTATATTATTTTTTATATTCACGCCCACAAAAAGGGGGGGGGGACGAAAGTACAAATTGGTAAACAAATTTGGGTTTTCAGAGGCTGTTTTGGTGCTTCAAGGGGGAAATTTTTCCCTCATCCGCTTTAACTCATTTACGAACTAAAACTGTTAAAAATAAACTTTACAGATGGATTACTTAATGATCCCTTATAAATTAAATTCTCGGCAAAACTTAACTGTTTCTTAAAAATGTTGGCATTTGCATAAATCGGCAGCTAACTGCATATTAGGGTGACGCAAATTTTTTTTTTTTGGATTTTAAAATCGTCGGGGTCGGAATAGTTGCCTTTTAGGGTCAATATTTATACAAAAAAATATTGGACCTGTAGGGCTCCATTTTAGAAAAGAAAATGTGAAAGCTTCAAACAAAGTAAAAAAATGTTTAACTTTGTTCGGAATTTTTCGATTTTGAAGTAAAAAAGGAACCTAAAGACATTTCCTTGCAGGAACAATATTGACCCTAAATGGCATCAATTCTGACTCCGACAATTTTTAAATTCGAAAAAAGGAAGATATGCTTCTCGCTTCTGTATATTAAGTAATACGACCTGAAAATTAAATTGTACTCCAAAAAAGTAAAAGAATTTAAGCCCAACATGCCTCATTTGAAAGATATTTCGAACACCTTTCAAACAATATCCATTTTGTTACCATCGGACAACAAGCACTGAAGAAATAGTCAATTTTAATTACAATATTTGACAAAAAAATCCCGAAATCCCGGGATTTTTCGGGATTTCTCAATCCCGGAAAATCCCGAAAAATCCCGGGATTGAAAAAAATAAATCCCGGGATTCGGGATTTGTCAATCCCGAAAAATCCCGGGATTTCGGGATTCGGGATTTCTCGTTTGGCATCCCTAATGGGAGCCCTCTTAAGGAGTGGATCCAGTGCTAAGTATTTGAAAAAAAATGTAAGCGGCGAAAACTAATGTTGTCAGTCTATCATTTTATCCAAGTATTGGCGACTTCGGGACAGTTGTGGGGCTTTATGTACATTTTTTAGTCATAAACGACCAACTTTAAGGTACAGAGAAGTCTTCATGAGCTATTTAGAGTGCCTCAACACGTCGAGATTGTGATGGTACGTTCCGAAGAGTTGTTTAGTAGGGCGGAGTGAGAAATGCTCTTTCGCGAATTTCGCTTGGGCGTTGTGCGGGATAGGTAAAAATAGATGCCAAAACGATATGGTTAAAATTTCAGGGAGATCGTACTTCATCTTGGGGAACTTCAGCGCTGAAGTTTCAACTTTTCTAAGCCAAAGATAATTTTTTAAAAAAATTTTCAAAAATTCAAATTTGATCAGATCTTCTTAATTTTGAATTTTGTGTTGTCAATTTAATCACATCTATTAAGATTTTAAATATCAGCTTTGTAGGATACCGCTTACTAGAGATGGGCATATGAGCAGATTAGAGCGTGATTCACGAGTGATCACGCGTGAGTGTGACTGAATTCAATTTTACTCACGTGATTGTGACTGAGTGTGAGTGGAGAAAAAAATTGCGTGAGTGAGTGTGCGTGAGTGAGATATTTTCGTGAGTGAGTATGCGCGAGTGAATTTGTTTGCGTGAGTTTGCGTGATTTATTTTCTCTTCATATTTCCTTTCGTTCCCAAAAAAGCAACAAAAAATTGTAAAATTTTGCTTAACTTAAGATTTCGTCTGAAAATTTTTAAAGATTTTTTAAATTTTAGTTTTTGATTTTTTTTTGTATAAATAAGAGTTTCGTGAGTGTGAGTCAACGTGAGTGTGAGTGAAGCTTGATTGAGTGCACGTGAGTGTGAGTTGTATTTAATTTACTTTCGTGATTGTGAGTGAGTAGAAAAAATATGCCCGTGAGTGAATATGCGTGATTCAAAAATTCATATCGTGAGCGTGGAGTCAAAACTCACTCACGCGCCCATCTCTACCGCTTACCTCCAAAGCCCAGATGTGGAAATTATGCATACATTTTGGAGAAACCCGAAAATCATCTCTTTGCTGTAATATAAAAAAATTATATTAAAATTTCAAAATATGATTTTTTTTCTTTCTGACTTGGAAAATAGGCTACCCTAGGATTCTAAAACCATTACTGCAAAATTAAAAAAAAAAAATAAATAAAAAATTTTTTGAAACTAGTTTGTTAAAATTATCCTAAATTCAGATCGGTCCACACGTCGTTTAAGAATTTCGTATTTTTTGTTTTTAGCGGTTTTGGAATCCTTGGGTAGTCTCTTTTCCAAGTCGAGAAGAAAAACTCATATTTTGCAATTTTAGTGTATTTTTTTTATATTTTTGCAAAAATTTGATTTTCGGGTATCTCCAAAATGTATGCATATTTTTCCACCTCTGGTTTTTGGAGGTAAGCGGTATTCTATAAAGCTGGTATTTAAAAACTAAATAGATGTGATTAACTAAACCTCATAAAATTTAAAATTTAGAAGAAATTATCAAATTTGAATTTTTTGACAATTTTTTTAAAAAATTATCTTTGGCTTAGAAAAGCTGAAACTTCAATGCAAGATGAAGAGCGATCTTTCTGAAATTTTGACCACATCGTTTTGGCATCTATTTTCACAAATTCCGCATATCGCCCAAGCGAAATTTGCGAAAAGACATTTCTCGCTCCGCCCTATTGTTTAGCTTTACCGTGGTTACAATTATGCCAAATATTGTTAGGGAAAAATCTACCTGTTAGTTATTCTGAAAAAGTAAAAAAAAAAAAATTTTTTATATTTTTTTTAAGAAAGTCCAAAAAAAAATATTTTTTTTTTGCCATAAAATGTTAACAGAATTGGTTCAATGAAGTGTTCGTAATTTTAAAAGGCCCATTGTCCAAAGTGGACAATCCGAATATATTTGTACACTCATAAAAATTTGTTAGTATTCCTTACAAAAAAGTCTGTTACCATTACTAATAAAGTTTTCAATTTGTGCCCGATAACTTTTTCAGTTACCATTACAAACTTTGGTTTTCAAAAATTAGTAATCTTAAAAATACTAAAAAATTTAGTATTACTAAATTTTTCTGTACAATTTTTGTAAAATGGATTTTAAAACGCGTTTGTAAATAATATTAACTTTTTTTGTAAAAAAATTGTAAATTGTGTATTTTTAATTTTTGGTATTTGTATACATCATGTAAATTGCGTATTGCGCTTGTTGTCGCCAGTAACTATTTCCATGCAAGTCAGTTCTTGTTAGAATTTTCGATCTAAAATATGTAAGACAAAATATTGAACACATTTTTTTAATACAAAATATACATACCACCATATAAAATTAATTCTTTGTAGATTGATGTTGAATAAATTGGTGTACGGTGAACTAAAATAAAAAATATCAACATAATGTTTTAAATGGATCACATAAATATACAATTGTTACCTGTTGTCATCATTTCCTATTTTGCTTTATTATTCTAAAAATAAAAAACGAGTTACATAATTTTAAACAAAAAATACTTTAAAATTTGGTTACCTGCATTTTACCCGTCGCGCGATGTTCACCGATCGAATGTTATTTTGTGACTAAAATACTCAAAGAAAGGCATAAATTACACAAAAATCAACCCTTTATGTGCGTGAGAAAAAAAATATTCGTGGATAGCATAAACAAAAAAATTTCGCAAGTAAAGAAGAAAGAAAAAAAGAACTGATGTTATTCTGGAAATTTTCCATTTGAAAAGGTCGGCATTGTTTTTAAATTTTGCATGTCTTCTCTTTACTCTATTTTGTTTCCTTTTTAATATATATCATTGAAAACACGAGAAATCAATAGAAAACGCAATAAATCTGGACTGAGGTTCCCCGATTAACTTTATATTGTGCACACGGATACTCTTTGGAGCAATTTGGATAATTGCATTTAGAGTTTAAAAAAAATTAAAATCTCGCGATTTTTTTAGCGTTTTAAATTTTTTAAAAAATGAAAAAAATGCAAAATGTAGTCAACTTTGAAGAGCTATATTTCCTAAAGTATATATCGGATTTCAATTCTGTTCAATGCATTCGAAAGATATACTCGTCTTCTTTATAACTAATATTTTTTAAAGAAAAAATTGTGTCTAAAAATGCAGTTTTAAGACAAATGCAATTTAGAAATGCATTTTTCAGAACTTACTACATCTTCGATTTTTAAAAAACCAACATTTTTGAAAAGATTGAAATTTTTTCTTTAAATATAGCTAAGAAATATTTTGGGACACACATTCGTGCTATTTAAAACGATTTTATGAAAAATATCTTACTAAATTTTTCATATAAAAAGTTCAAAAAAATTTATTTTTTTTAGTATTTTAAAATTTAGTATTATTGTAGAAGTTTTTTCAAAAAGTATTCCACTTCAATAATCTTCATTACTAAAAGTAAGTATCGCATTTAAATGTTTTAAAAAGTTGTTTACAGATTTAACTGTGTTTTCTAAAATTATCAGTTTTAAAATAATACAATGCATTTCAATTAGAATTTTTAAGATGCATTTTGTTTTCGTAAATTTCTTTCTTGATTTTGAATCTGGGGTGCCCCACTACTATGTATATTTTTCGACGAAAATCAAAATCTTCCCCGGAGCCGTTTTTTTGAAAAAATGAGAAAATGAAATAATCAGAAATATGATATAAGAATAAAGACAAAAATTATTCCTCGGGAAAAATGCAATAAAATTGCAAATTCACTTTTTGCAATTATAGTGTTTTTGTTGCCAAAAATTTCACTTTTAAAGTCCGAGCCAAAAACTTCGCGATTTCTGTAAAAAAATAACGAGATATTAATACCGCGATTAAAACTTCTTTATTTACTTACTTGCTTTAAATTTTATTGGTTTTGCTGCAAAAAAAATGTTTGCAATATGTTTTCTAAAAAATTGTAACCTGCAACTTTGTGTGTTATTAACTCCAAAAGGAAAACTGATAATTTTAGAAAACACAGTTAGTTGTTTCTTCACAATACAGCAGCAAACAGCCAATTTTTTTCATGTATTTTGCAGGGTTGGCAACCGATACCCACCTTGAATAACGGTATTTGGCTATTGTACCGCAACCAATTAAGATATGGACATTTTTAAAAGCGATTATGAAAGCTGATGAAATTTCTAGTATTTTAAATGTGTCACTTCGTGTTTCTACCGGTTAGTTTTCGAAAAATATGTCAATACCTTTAAAATACCGTTTGAAACGGTATTATAACGGTATTGGCCTGTTGCCGCAACAACAAAATACATGTAAAAATTTTGTTGTCTGCTGCTTGCTGCTGTATTGTGAAGAAACACTAACACCCAGTTTCTGTAATACGAACGCCATTCGTTCGTGATGAATTTGTGTGTATTTTGTTATTGTAACAAAAACAAAATACATGCAAATTCGTCGCAGACGAATGGCGTTCGTATTACAGAAACTGGGGGTAAATCTGTAAACAACTTTTTAAGACAGTTAAATGCGATACTTACTTTTATTAATGAAGAGTATTGAAGTGGAATACTTTTTGAAAAAATTTCTACAATAATACAAAATTTAAAAATACTAAATAAAATAAATTTTTTTGAACTTTTTGTATGAAAAATTTAGTAAGATATTTTTTATAAAATCGTTTAAAATAGCACGAATGAGTGTCCCAAAGTATTTGTTAGCTATATTTAATGTAAAAATTGCAATATTTTCAAAAATGTTGGTTTTTTAAAAATCGAAGGTGTAGTAAGTTTTAAAAAATGCATTTTAAAATTGCATTTGTCTTAAAACTGCATTTTTGGACACAATTTTTTCTTTAAAAAATATTAGTTATAAAAAAGACGAGTATACCTTTCGAATGCGATGAACAGAATTGAAATCCGATATATACTTTAGGAAATATAGACCTTCAAACTTGACTACATTTTGCATTTTTTCCATTTTTTGAAAAATTTAAAACGCTAATAAAATCGCGAGTTTTCAATTTTTTTTTTAACTTTAAATGCAAAAGCCAAAATAGCTCCATACAGTATCCGTGTGCATAATATAAAGTTAATCGGAGTACCTAAGTCCAGTTTTGTGGCGATCTCTCGTATTTTGAATGATATATTTTTTTTAAATTGAAAAAAAAACTAATGAAGCGTAATTGAATATTAAAAATAATAAACATATTCATACTCATCAAAGCGCAGTTTTATCATTAAAAAAATAACTAATAATATAATTTTTTTTTTTTACTTTTTTTTAATTTCCAAATATTTTAATAAAATAAATTTTTTTTTAATTATAGTTTATAGGTTTTCTAGAGCAAAATACGAAATTTACTAACTAATATTGTAAAATTTACAAAATAATTATCAAAAGTTAGTACGATAATTTTTAAAAAATCAACTGAAAAAATTATTAAAAATCAGTATAAAATCAATAGTTTGTAAAGCGAGTTTACTAAAAAGAATTACTAAAAATTGATTTTTTAGTAGAATTTAGTAAAAAAGTAGTAAATTTGAGATACAAACCACTTTACAAATTTTTTTACAAACGTATTTTTTTGAGTGTATACACGAAAAAAAAACTTTTCAAATGACTAGAAAAGGTCTAGTAATCCCATTTTACCAACATTTGAAAATTTTTCTCGTTTTTTAACATAATATTTTCAATCGAAATTTAAATTTTTCTTTGTAATTTTACATTTTTTTTTCGAAAATGTCCAAATTGCCAAAGTAATTTTACAAAAAAAATCTAGTTAAATCAAGAGAATAGCATCAAAAAAGTTGTAAATTTACAAGTTGTAAATAATTGGTAAAAAACTTAAAAAATTAGAAAAAAAGCTCGTAATATTAAATAGAAATTCTCGTAAAATAGGAGGTGGGACAAAATCTAGTAAAGTCACGAGAAGTCCTTGTAATTTTTATCGCGTCAAAATAGTTGTAAGCTTACAATTTTATTGGTAAGAACCTTGTAAATTGTTCATAATTTCACATGCTTTTTACCAATAAAATTGTAATTTTTACTGGGAACTCTCGTAAAATAGGAGGTAGCAAAAAATTATTTTATCAGGTTTTTTTTTTTTTTTGTAATTTTAGAAGATATTTTTTGTGTGTATAGTCCAATTGTGTTTTTTTTTAAAGATTTTATTGTAGCACAGTGTATTTGGCAGATATTTTTTTTTTTGGAAATTACACATACCTGGTATTTTTTATAAAATTCAACTATAGCAATGAAATTAAATAGTTAAGCGCCAAAAATTCTTTAAGAGGTTTTGCTAAACAAAACATTTTTCATTTTTATAATAAAATTGGGATATTTTTTGTGTACAAAAAACAAGTAAATTTTCTTTCTGAAGGTATTGTGAAAAATCAACATGTTTGCACGTGCACGGCTGGATTTCATCTATACATTGGAACATCATTTTCACTTTCCCAAACAAAAACATAAAAATCCAACAATAAAACATTGAATTATAAACACTTGTATAAAGGAAAAAAAGGTCATATCTTTTGTGCTAGCAAGGAAAATGGGAAAATATACTCCAATTTAAAAGAATAAATTCTATTCATAACAAAATCCATAAATTCTAAAGAAAATAACGATAATAAGATTTTTGAGGTTTAATCTCTACTACTGTTTAGAACTTTTCCAATTTTGACATTTTATTTTCAATGAGATTTTCCCTTAAGGATTTATAGACATATTTTGGATTTTCTTCTTTAAGAATGGAAAAAAAACCTAAATTGTTTTTGTGTGCAAAAATGAAAAACATTCCCACGCCTTGAAAAACATTGAAATACACGTATACAATTTTATGATCATTAGGTGTCCTACTAAATACCTGCGTTAACAAAACAACAAAAAAATGTCCTTTAAAAATCAATTTTCCCTGGTAAACGTGCAGATTTTAACAAATAACCTTTAAAAACGAAAATACCCATAAGTTCAATATTCCATAGCAATTTATAATATTGTAACACATTTATTATACATTCGTAGGGTTTCTTTTACTTTAGCTCAATGTCAAAAGATTTTCAAAAATGTCTGCTCTAAAACATTTTTTATTGCATTTTAAATTTAATTGCCATGAAGTCCTACTTCCTTTATTTTTATGAAGTTTTTATTAGTCAGTGAGAATATTTTTAAAATTTTGTATTACATTCATTAAAAAATATTTCTAAAAAATATTTTCTAAAAATATTTTCTTAAAAAAAAATACTTCAATAATATCCAAAAATATTGTTTAACAAAACCAGGCGCGGATCCAGTTGTTGGATTTGTTTGGGGTGGACTTTACTTACTCAAAAATTTTGACCCTGAAAAATTATGACCCATTAAAAATACCCTTTAAGTTTTATGTAAAAATTCGGAATTCTGAGACTTTATAACAAAATTTTTACTCAAAATAAAACCAATGCCCAATCAGCAGACAAATATGCTTCGGAATTCGTCAAATTCCATTGTCAAGAGTATTTAGCAAATTGACAATCGTTTGTGGCAAAACATAAAGTCTTATATTCGTATGTAAGTACCCAGACAGAAACTGCCAACCGTTCCAAAGAAATAGTCTCGGCAAAGCACTTTATTTTTTGTGTAGAAGGTAGTA
This sequence comes from Pegoplata infirma, assembly GCA_963921195.1. Taxonomy (NCBI): domain Eukaryota; kingdom Metazoa; phylum Arthropoda; class Insecta; order Diptera; family Anthomyiidae; genus Pegoplata; species Pegoplata infirma. The sequence continues at coordinate 171,442,874 of OY992539.1, forward strand.
TTAATTCGAAAAGGTGCTTTGCAAGCGCTTTGCCAATATTTTTCTATTTAAATCCGTTCAAGGTACACATTTTTTATTAAAATTTATTAATTTTCATAACAATTGAAATATTTTTTATTTCCCTGCAGGATTACTGTCCGGTCCTTGATAGTTCTCGTGATATATCACTTAGACACAATGGCATATTACAAACTTGACACATTTTATATAAAAATACCTGTTTCTTTCATGAAGTGCCGTAAACTCCGTATACATCACATGTGAAATGTCACTAGTCCCTTTGGAGCACAACCCGTTTCGGTTCAATACATTTTCGGAACTTTTTCAAAATTTTTTCTAAAAGCATTTTTAATAAATTTTTCATTTCAAAATGCAAAGAAAACTGCAAACAAATTTGTTCCGGGACTTAGAAAATATTTCAAAGTTTGTCCAAAATTTTTTTATCCTAATAAATTAGTCAATTTAATAAATTTCCTTATTCAAATAAACACCAAAAAAAAGTTGTGTCTTTTGGACTTATACAATTTAGATACGTCCCATTTTTTTGTTCTAAAAGTGCTATAATAGTACCATATTTTTTGTTTTTAAAGCGCTTTCAAAGCACTTTAAAAAAGCAATGGTATACCGTTTACCGTGGTTATCATTTTGGACACTGGGGGAGTACTAAACTGTGATGCTTTCCCAGCACACAAGCGACCATAAAAGGTACTTTGCCAGCGCTCTCCCGTTCGTATTTTTCTGCCTGGGTAGGCATAATGAGAATTTATTTGCGTTTGAAATTTAGAGCTGTATTATGTTGTGTATTAAGTGGGTAATTCCAAAAATTTTCGCCCCACTGTTCGGAAACATGCCTTTGGACGCCACTGAGAATTTGGCTCATAGATATCCACGTTTATATGAGATATGTTGCATTTTTGGATTTTCAAAATTTGCTGTAGTTTTCAAATTATCGCGGGTCAAAGTTCGACTTTTTTAGCAAAAGCCAGAAAAATACATGACGTTTAACGTGCTCTAACTTTTTAACTAGTAATCCGATTATCACAAGTAATGGCTCATATGAAAGCTTAATTCTTCTTCTTTTAGCAAATATTTTCAACAGCATACGGTTTTTTTTCAGAAGTGTTGCAAAAATTCAAAAACATTTTTTTTTTGCGAATATTTAAAAAAACACATCTTCGATTTTTTTAAAAAAAAAGTTTGGTGATAAACAATACTGTTTTGTACAACATATCCAAAATTCAGAGTGGGATCCCAATGGGATCAAAAAATATTCTGGTTTTAGTACGAAGTTCTTAAATTTTACCTTAGAAAATTAAAATTTTATGTTTCTTCAATATAAAAATTTAAATTTTCAAAGAAAATTATACTATTAAAATTTTGAAAAACATTCAAAACATTAGAAATTTAAATTTTCTAAGGGAAAAATATGAGAACCTCGTACTTAAAACAGAATAGGTTTTGATCCCATGGAGATCCCACTCTGAATTTTGAATATGTTATACAAAACATTGTTATTTTTCACCAAAATTTTTTTAAAAAAAATCGAAGATGAGTTTTTTAAAATATTCGAAAAGAAAAATGTTTTTTGCATTTTTGCATCATTTCTGTAAAAAAAAATGTGTTATTATAAAAATATTTTCTAAAAGAAGAACCCCAGCTTTCAGATGAGCCTAAATTTTTGAAAATCGGGTCATTGGTTAAGAAGTTACAGCTCTTTAAACGTGATGTATTTTTCTTACTTTTGCTTAAAAAGTCAATCTTTGACCCGCCATAATTCGTTAAATACACCAAATGTAAAAAAACGATATATGGTACATACAGTGGGCGACAATACATTGGAAACTTTTTTATAGTAGATGAAATTTGTTAAAAACAAAGTTAACAAAACTAAACGTTATAATTATCAAACAAGTAATATAAAAAAACGATATGTAGGAAATTTATCAAGCTTTAATTTAAGCTTAATTGCGTCCAGATTGGAAAAATAATGAATGTGTTACGAGGGTCGATGTGGAAAATGAAAAAAATTATAGACATTTTTCAGAACATTTTTAAAAAATATTTGCGAGTCGATTTTTTCCAAGTTAAAACATTAGAAATTTAAAAAAAAAGTCCAATAGTTTTTATTCAGTGACCAAGTAATTTTTCCAACAACCCAAACAGACACTGGAATTTTTTAAGTACAGTAGCAAAAATCCACATTTTTTGACCTCCAATTCTTTTGACCACCAATTTTTTATAAACAAAGAAAAGATGTTATTGTTTATTAATTTTAGTACACTTAAGTATATGCTAAGGATATATTAAGATAATTTTAATTTCTCTTTGTTAACAAAAAAATGGTGGTCAAAAGAATTGGAGGTCAAAAAATGTGGATTTTTGCTACTGTACTTAAAAAATTCCACTGTTTGTTTGGGTTGTTGGAAAAATTATTTGATCACTGAATAAAAACTATTGAACCTTTTTTTAAATTTCTAATGTTTTAACTTGGAAAATATTTTTTAAAAATGTTCTGAAAAATGTCTATAAATTTTTTCATTTTCCACATCGACCCTCGTAACACATTCATTATTTTCCCAATCTGGACGCTATTAAGCTTAAATTAAAGCTTGATAAATTACCTACATAATATTTTTTTATAATACTTGTTTGATAATTATAACGTTTAGTTTTGTTAACTTTGTCTTTAACAAATTTCATCTACTATAAAAAAGTTTCCAATGTATTGTCGCCCACTGTATATCATATTTATGAGGGCTATCTATGTGTCAAGGTTCAAATTAATCTGAGACACCATTTCCAAAAATGACAAAAATTTGAGCTAAATTTTCTGGAATGGCCCAAGTACGTAAATTCTCATTATGCCTACTTACATACGAATATAAGACTTTATGTCAATTTGCTAAATACTCTTGACAATGGAATTTGACGAATTCCGAAACACGTGTCGAGTAAGTCTTGCAAAATGACCAAACCAATCAATTTAAAACAAACAACTTTATAAAAAGTTTCTTGAAAATTGTTACTTTGACAATATCATCGTAATGATTAGTAAAAGAAATGTGACCTTGAGCTAGAATAATCTTTCTCAAAAATAGAATTTTAAAGGTCGAATAATAAATAATTTTTATTAATTTAAAAATTAAAACAGAATTAGTAAACAACAGAAAGAATTGAAAACGAATTTCAATCAAACAAAACGCGGATTCAATTAATTTTTTAATTGAAACTCCTCCGATGAAGAAAATTGTTATATCAATCGTCAAATTGTAGGTTATTAATTGAATTTTTTTTTCAATCAATCACTTTTTCGATTTTGATCAGAAATTTGATAAATTTTTTATTTAAAGTCAATTAAAATATTGATTGATTTAACAAATGAATTTTAAGCTTATGACAAAATTATGAAGAAATTCATATTTTTGCTTTCCAATATCTAGCTGAAAGTAAAAAAAAGTAAAACCCGAGTATAAAGTATATTTTTTTTTTAATGTATTTAAATAAATTGAAGCGAAAAAAAAATCTGGTATGTTGAAAATTTTTAATTTGATAGTTAAAGAAAATAACAAAAATGTTGATCAAAACAATAATTGACTATTTAAATTTTGTTGATCTATAGATTTAATTGAACTTTTTTAGTCAATAATTTTTTGTGTGTAGGTCCATTTGGACTAAAATATTAGTTCGTTAGTTAAATTTTTAGTACTGAATACCCACGTTTTTTTTTTTTTTTTGAGTGTAACATGTAAAACGTGTTTTATTTATATAAAAAAGAATTATTTTGAGCATAATTTTTTTCTAAAACTTTTAAAAAATGCTATTTGGCTTGGAAAAGTTGTAACTTCAGCGCTGAAACGGGACGCCAAGATGAAGTTCTATCTTCCTGAAATTTTAACCACATCGTTTTGGCATCTTTTTTACCAATCCCGCAAAAGGAAAGAAAAAGAGTAAGAGAAAAGGAAATTATGTGAGAATGTCCTCGAATCTCAAAATTTTTCTATAAGAAAAATGTTTTTTAATCTTTAAATTTTTTATAGGAAAAAAAATACCGGAATCTTTAATTTTTGTCTATAGGAATTTTTCTATAAAAAATAAGAACATTTTCTTTAAAAAAAGCCCCGAAATCTTTAAATTTTTCTATAGAAATTTTTCTATAAAAAATAAAAAAAATTTCTTTAGGGAAAATTTGAGAATTTTTCTATAGAAGAAATGTGTTAGAGTCTGAGACTTTTTCTATAGGAAAAATTATATGTGACTCTTTTTTTTAGAAAAGCTGGACATTTTCTTTAGGCAAAAATTCTAGAGTCTTAGAAAAAAATCTCAGACTTTTTCGATAGGAAAAATATATCAGAATATGTGGTTTTTATTTAGAAAAAATGTTCTAGAGTCTGAGACTTTTTCTATAAAAAAAAACTCAGAATCAGAGACTTTTTCTATAGAAAAGATGCATGCACTTCTGAGACTTTTAGGAAAAATATCCCTGAAGTGTCTTTGATCTTGGGATTTTTGCTATTTGAAAAATGTCTCATAATCTAAGACTTTTTCTGTAGCAAAATGTCTGAGACTCAGAATCTGTGACAATTTATTTAGGAAACAATGTTGCTGAAGTTAAGACCATTTCTATAGGAAAAATGTCTCAGAATCTTAGACTTTTTTTTAGGAATAAATTTCTTAGATTCTTTAGAATTTTTCTAAAAAAAAGTGTCTCAGAAAACTATACTTTTTCACTAGAAAAATTTCTCAGAATCAGAATCTAAAAAAAAATTAAAAGAATTAAAGTTTTAAATTTTTGTAATCTCAGGCACTTTCTATAGAAAGTGTTTCAAAACCTGAAAATTTTGGTGTAGAATGAACGTTTCGGCATCTTAAGATATAGCAAGAATTTTATAAATTTTAATTGCTTTTCTGTAGCAAAATACCTCAGAACCTCAACATTATTATATTGGGATTATGTATAAGAACCATAAACTTTCTCGTTAAGAAAGGAAATTCTTAGGATGCTGAAGCTTTCCATATATAAATTTCGTTCCCCTGGCCTCGTTTGTATTGAATTGACGCCAAATCGGTCCAGTTGTTCAAGAGTTATTAGCAAAACCGTGAATTTAAGATTAATTTCACCTTAAATTCACGTGTTGAAAACCCCCGTTAAACATATTTTAAAAACATTGGTAAGTCACAAAAATATTTTACAACGTATTTTTGTTGCTCAAAAATATCTTTACACTAAAAAAATACACTCGAAAAAAAATTTCAAATTCAATAAAAAATTAACACTCAAAAAATTTTTTTAGTAAATTATTTTTTTTTTTCAAAAATTACAAAAAAACAAGTTTTGTTACACAAAATAAAATATTTTTAATCGAAAATGCTATTTTTTTACGTTAGAAAATTTACTATCACTTAAAAAGGGCATTGTGGATTGTATTCATAGATTCGGCCAAGTCGAATTTTACTTTTCTACTTGTTTTATTTTATTTTAATTTTTAAAATAGTGTAACTTCTGACTAAAACAAGATAGCGCTAACCAAACCCACTAAGCATGATTTGTTAAGCCTCTACTAGCACACTGTCCACGTTTAGGAAATCTGATAAAAACAAAACAAGTAAGAAAGCTATATTCGGCTGTGCCGAATCTTTAAATACCCTCCACCAATGTGATGATTTAAAAAACAATAAAGTTTGTTTTATTTATACCTCAGAAAATATAAAAATGTACCAAAAAATGTACTTTCGGTACCTTTAATAAAAGATACTTTTTATTAAAGGTACTTTTTATAGAAGGTACTTTTTATAAAAGGTACTTTTTATTAAAGGTACTTTTTATAAAAGGTACTTTTTATAAAAGGTACTTTTTATAAAAGGTACTTTTTATAAAAGGTACTTTTTATAAAAGGTACTTTTTATAAAAGGTACTTTTTATAAAAGGTACTTTTTATAAAAGGTACTTTTTATAAAAGGTACTTTTTATAAAAGGTACTTTTTATAAAAGGTACTTTTTATAAAAGGTACTTTTTATAAAAGGTACTTTTTATAAAAGGTACTTTTTATAAAAGGTACTTTTTATAAAAGGTACTTTTTATAAAAGGTACTTTTTATAAAAGGTACTTTTTATAAAAGGTACTTTTTATAAAAGGTACTTTTTATAAAAGATACTTTTTATAAAAGGTACTTTTTATAAAAGGTACTTTTTATAAAAGATACTTTTTATTAAAGGTACTTTTTATAAAAGGTAATTTTTATAAAAGGTACTTTTTATAAAAGGTACTTTTTATAAAAGGTACTTTTTATAAAAGGTACTTTTTATAAAAGGTACTTTTTATAAAAGGTACTTTTTATAAAAGGTACTTTTTAAAAAAGGTACTTTTTATAAAAGGTATTTTTTATAAAAGGTACTTTTTATAAAAGGTTCTTTTTATAAAAGGTACTTTTTATAAAAGGTACTTTTTATAAAAGGTATTTTTTATAAAGGGTACTTTTTATAAAAGGTACTTTTTATAAAAGGTCCTTTTTATAAAATGTACTTTTTATAAAGGAACCTTTTATAAAAGGTACTTTTTATAAAAGGAACCTTTTATAAAAGGTACTTTTTATAAAAGGTACTTTTTGAAAACGGTACAGAATTTTCGGAAAGTACCTGTTCCAGAATGTTTTATTTCACTAAAGGATCCTACATTCTAAATTTCAAGTTTGAATAAAATTTCAGTAAATAAAAAAAAGTACCAAAAGTACTTTTTTACCCATTTTACCTCAGTAGAATCAACATTGGCAAAACCCGAGCCTTAGTGAATCTTTTTTCCGGAAGGTGAACCGACATTGCAAATTTCCATTTTCTAGTACCATTATTTAAGGAAATATAAAATGTAACAAAAGTACATATTTTTACCCTTTTTATCCTATTAGAAAAATCATTGGCAAAAACCCAGCCTTAGGGGATCTATATTCCGGGAGGTGAACATACAGTCCAAATTTCAAGTCTATGTGACAATTTTTTAAGGAAATATAAAATGTGCCAAAAGTACAGATTTTTTCCCTTTTTACCCTCTTAGAATCAACATTGGCAATAATCCAGCCGTACTGGATCTATATTCTAGGATGTGAACATACTGTCCAAATTTCAAGTTTCTATGACCATTATTTCAGGAGATATAAAAAGCACAAAAAGTACAGTTTTTTACCCTTTTGACCCCCCTTAGAATTAACACTGGCAAAAATCCAGCCTTAATGGATCTATATTCCGGGAGGTGAACATACAGTCAAAATTTCAAGTCTCTATGATCACTATATCAGAAGATTTAAAAAGTACCAAAAGTACAGTTTTTTACCATTTTTACCCCCTTACCATTGGCTAAACTCCAGCAATAGTGGATCTATATTGCGGGAGGGTAATATACAGTCCAAATTTCAAGTCTCTATGACCATTATATCGGGAGATATAAAAAGTACCAAAAGTACAGTTTTTACCCTTTTTACCCCCTTAAAATGAACATTGGCAGCAAAAATCCAGCCTTAGTGGATCTTTATTCCGGAAGGTCAAACTACAGTCCAAATTTCAAGTCTCTAACTTCAGCGGTTTGGGCTGGGCGATGATGAATGAGTATGTCAGTCAGTCATATTACTCTTTTATATATATAAATTTTCCGGATTTGGGCGATTTTTGCCATTAAGTTTATTTCTGTCTTTTATTATTTAACAAAATTTATTTTTTTAAATGAAAATATTTTTTTTTTTAGGAAATCTGAACAAAATTGAATTTTGGCGATATTTTACATCCGATTTGGCGACAAAGCCAAAAAAAAGTCTGGCAACCCCGTTAATATGACGAAGCAAAAAATGGACACACACACACACATGCTATATAAAAATAACTATTATTTTTTTTATTATTACTTAACGAACTTTTTTTTAATTAAATTTAGATTTTGTTTTACATATTTTAAAGCTTTTTTGTAAAGATTTTTTTCCTTTTTCTCAGTTTTTTTTTTTTTTTCATTTCGTTTTCTTTCTTATGTATCACACAAAATATGAGTTAATTTAGGGTTATGTTGAAAAAAAATATGTGTTTTTTAGTAATTCGCTCATAACTTTTTAAATACTTACTTAACCGATTTAAACAAACAATACATCAGTTTTTGCCTGAGAAAATTACGCAACTTTTGGTACCCCAAGCGTTTAAATCGGTTTCGGAGTATTGCCAAAAACGTGATTTCAACAGACAGACAGACAGACGGACGGACAGACAGACAGACAGACGGACATCGCTAGATCGACTTAAAATCGATCAAGGATCATGAATATATATACTTTATGGGGTCCTAAACCAATATTTCAATGTGTTACATACGGAATGACAAACTTATATATACCCCTAGGGTGCGCCAAAGTTGTATGGGTAAAATAAAAATTATGCTAGAGATCAGCACTCCCCCCAAAAATATTCGTTTTTATATCAAAATACACTATGCAAAAAATTATGGCGATCGCTTGAGGGGAAAGGGTGCCTCAAACGCCTTGAAAATGGAGAAATATGTCAAATTTGACCATTAGATAAAATTTTTTTTTTTTTTTGTTGTTATTCAATTTCGCCAAAAATTTTTTTTTTGTATTAGGTTTAATAAGAACTACTTACAAAAAAAATATAAGCTCTCCACTACATCGCTTACCCATTTTAACTTGCGATACAAAAAAGGGCAGTTATTTTTAGGGGTACCCAAAAGTAACATTTTTACATTTTTGAAAATTTTATTAAAAAAAAATTTTAAAAATTAAAATCGCTCTCCACCAGTTTTTTATATATATTATAAAGATAAAAAATGTGAAATATTATAAATATCCGTTCGGCAGTTTTTCTTTTATAGCGACATGAAGTTAGCGGATTTCAAGGAAAATTGATTTTTTGCTGTATTTTCTTTAATTTTGAACTTTTACTACGTTTTAAACGAAATTGACGATATTGGCTTTGCAAGTAATTAAATTGGATCATAAATTTTAGTTAGTTAGTAATTTTTACAGTTTAGCTTTAACCCATGTAAACCCGGGTCAATTATGTCCCACTTTGGAAATATTATTCTTTAAGCCATTTTTTTTTTTATCATGAAATTAGTAAATGGAAATAGTTTAAGCTATTCATCGTGTATGCACTTAAAGAATTTAACCCTTTTTATGAAGTTTTTGTATATTTAATGAAGCTTTTCATAAATATGATGATATATTTTTTGATTGTATCAAACACATTAAGAATTCATGATTTCTTCTACTTTATTTAAAAAATTTAATTTTTTGTTTGGGTTGTTGAAAAAATTAGTTGATGACTAAAGAAAAGCTAATGGACAATTTTTTCTTTGAATTTAGAAAAAATCGACTTCAAAATATTCTTAAATAATTTTCTAAAAAAAATGTGTATAAATAATTTCATTTTCCAGCGCGACACGCGTATTTCATTTAATATTTGCTCAATCTGCACGCTATTTAACTTAAATTGAAGCTTTATAAATTACATTAATAACATTTTTAAAAATAATACTAACTTTAAAATAATAACGTTTAATTTTTTTTTAACAAATTGGATCTACTTTAGAAAAGTTTCATTGTATTGTCACCCACCGTATATAAAAAATGCGGTATAATTTAAAAACATTGTTTTTTCACATGTAGATTTAAATAAACTTGGACTAAAACATTTATTTTTACAGATTAATTTTAATATATTTAATAAAAATATACAAGCCGGCATACAATGGGAAGTATTTGCCCTGTGGGTCATCTTCGACCCGGGTTTACAAGGGTTAATGCTGTCCTGCAAAAATTATTTACCTACTAAAATTTATGATCCAATTAAATCAGTTGCAAAGCCAATTTCGTCAATTTTGTTTAAAACGTAATAATAAGTTCAAAATTAAAGAAAATACAGCAAAAAATCAATTTTCCTTGAAATCCGCTAACTTCAAGTCGCTATAAAAGAAAAACTGCCGAACGGATATTTATAATATTTCACATTTTTTATCTTTATAATATATATAAAAAACTGGTGGAGAGCGATTTTAATTTTTAATTTTTTTTTTAATAAAATTTTCAAAAATCTAAAAATGTTACTTTTGGGTACCCCCAAAAATAACTGCCTTTTTTTGTATCGCAAGTTAAAATGGGTAAGCGATGTAGTGGAGAGCTTATATTTTTTTTGTAAGTAGTTCTTATTAAACCTAATACAAAAAAATTTTTTATGGAAAAATTGAATAACAACAAAAAAAAAAAATTTTTTTTATCTAATGGTCAAATTTGACATATTTCTCCATTTTCAAGGCGTTTGAGGCACCCTTTCCCCTCAAGCGATCGCCATAATTTTTTGCATAGTGTATTTTGATACCAAAACGAATATTTCTAGGGGGAGTGACGGTATAAAATCGAAAGTTGACATTTTTGGCGCACCCTAATATACCCCCTATCACCAGAGTGGAGGGTATAAAAATGGCAAACATTTAAAGTGTTCTTATGCAAAGGGTACCCTATTTCGGGGGTTCTGTTAGGTCGTAAGTGGTTGCTGACGTTTTACATCAGCAGATATAGACGATATGCATTTTTAAAATCAATTTCTCTTATTTTTATTTAGCACCCACTTTAAAATTCGTGTAGGTACACTCAAAATAATCACTCTGTTAAATTACAGAGATACTCTGCTGAGCCAGCAGAAAATACCATAGATTTCCAACCAGCAAGATTTTTTGTTATTTTACGAAGAAAACTCTGTAAAATGATTTCGATAAAAAAACTGTAAATTAACAGAATTATCTGTAAAATATCGATAAAAGCGACCAGAATTTGACTATTTTATTTACTATTTGATTTCTGATCAATTTATCTTTCCTTAAGGTGCAAGTAGTGTTGACAATTGGAAAATGCCATCGAGTAAATTTGCCCGCTTTAATGCTTCCAAATTGTAAATTTACTTTTTTTTTATTTTTGTGAAAGTTTTTTTACGAGTACCTCCAATTTTACACGACATTCTCGTAAAATTTAACAGGTTTTATTATTACAGAGCAATAAGTAAAATTACAATTGAAATTTTGTATTTTGGTTACGGGAAAAAAAACACAAGTATTTTTATAAAATCTGTTTTTTAACAAAAAAACTCTGTTTATTATCTGTAAAATAGAGAGTAAAATAACAGATAAAATTTTGTTTTTCGGTTACAAGAAAATACAAAGTATATTCTTAAAATCTGCATTTCGACAGATAACTTTGTCAAATATCTGTCGAATTGAGATTACAGTCATTTTACAGAGTTTTTAACAGAGTAATTATTTTGAGTGTACCTAAAAAATATATATATTCCAAAACTAATTAGTATCTTATCTAACTTTTATATCTCGATAACAGAAGTAAAACTTACAAACATACTCATATTTATATGACACAACCGCAATATGATTTATGTGTCTCGAAGTATTGAGATATAAATCTAAAAAAGCAAACAAAAGTATCATATTGTCTCATTAGAAAAAGGGGACATTTCAAAAATGTTTACCTGAAATAAAATATTTTTTTTTTTTCATATTACAAGAACAATGTAAATAAAATTATGACAACCATCATAGTTGAAAAATAAAATCAACCCAGTTTTTAGGTTGCTTTCAAAAATATTAGACATTAATTACCCACACGAAATTAAAAGCAATAGACAGCATTAAACCAAGGAAATTTTTTAACACTTAAAGTACATTTCATTTGTTCCACATGAACTTAGTTTTAAGACTATGCTCACAAAGTATCCTGAGTTTTTTATGTTAGAATAACAAATTTAACAATTCATAAAATACACTGTGATCGAATTTGACACTTATTTTTAACAAGCTGGGCAACCTACTGGTAAAGTTAATTCGAGTACGCTGAATTCAATGGTGCTAGCCGTTTTTCGGTTTTGACGTCATAGTGCGCAGTGCTACTCAAGCAAACAGAGGTATAAGATGGGAGTTCACTAAACAACTTGCAGAAACAGAAAGGGTATCACAATTCTTAGTGCAGTTAATAATATTATAAAGTTTATCATCAACAAAAGAATTTCGAATGATATAGTAGTCTCAGACCTGAGCAGGCTGGCTTTCTTCCAAAAAAATCTTACGTTGACCATATCAATAGCTTACAAATCATAATTGAGCAGTCTTCCGAGTGGCAGTCCTCTCAGTACATGGTCTTTAAAGATTCTGAAAGAGCTTTCGACAACCTGAGCTATTATGCAATATGGAGCGCCCTCAAGCTCGTCTGAGGATATGAAATGATTTAATGTGGTAACCGGAGTGCGCCAGGGATGTATACTATAACCTCTTCTCTTTAACATCATTTTGACGTCATAGTGCGCAGTGCTACTCAAGTAAACAGAGGTATAAGATAGGAGCTCACTCAACAACTTGAGAGTCTGGAGTACGTCGATGATATTTGTCCCCTATCTCATTGCTATCGTTATATGTCAGCTAAAGTTAGGGCACTCGTGACCGAAGCTGCAAAAGCTGGATTACAGATTAATATGAAAAAGAGTAAGGTACTGGGCTGTAGTTCCCTCAATCGCAACAAATTCAAATTACATGATGTTGAGTTAGAAGAAAAAAGTAAGCACACTATCCAACACTCAACTTTGGCAACAAACGAATCAACATCCAATCAACATCAAAATACCTGGAGGCCTTAACTTAAAGCTGAAGTAAACCAAAGTAGGCTAAGCGGAAATTCAAACAAGTAACAACAAACCTCCGGATCAAATGGAAAGAGTTTGTGTGGCCCTTTGTTCCTACAAGGAACCACAGGAGATAATATATAGGCTACGTAGAAAAACTTTTGGCTCAAAAAAAAGTTTATTAGACATAATCCACTTGTTACATGGTCATTTCGCCATAAATCTGGGAATTATGTCCATTTTTTATTGTGATTATGTCTAAATTATTTTTGGTCATAGTTCCCACCACAGTTATGAGGAGTATGACGGAATTAATTTCGGGTTTAATCCCAATAACGGAAATGGGTATAATGCACTTGGGGCTATGTCACACATTGGTTGATGTTCATAGAACGAGAAGCTAAAAATAGAAGAAGTTGTCGAAGGACAATGAAACCTGGCACATAGGCATTTTTTGTTTGAATCAAGAAAAAAAGCAAAAATCAAAATGATCCGCCCACTTTTACGCCCACCTCCCATACAAAGTGAAAATTAAATTTTGACCTACGGCATTGTTTTTTGGCACATATCATTTTTAAACACTAACAAGGTAAGTATCTCAACCCTTATGAACCGATTTGCCTGAAACTTAAAATATATATAAAAGAGACAATTCTAAGGTTGGGGTGTCTCGGCTTATCGGCCATATCAGCGATTTAGGGGTTCAAAACATGGGTCAAAAAATGGCGAAAAAATCGTTTTTTGGATTTTTTAGCCATTTCTTTCTAAGAAACTATATGATGTTTATATATGAGAAGAAAGTTTTTTTTAATGCCTATCCAATGGGGGCATAACCTTGTAAAAATTCGGCTTCTTTAAATATTTTTTTCTTAAAAATGTGTAAATTTTGGGGGGTACTTATGTGAAGACATAGACCTACGATATCCATATGGATAAGAAATAATCTTTATTAAATTTAAGTCGACCCGTATTTTGCCCTAGACGATATTCCTGTTAGTTCGGAAGTTATCAAAATTTTCCCGAAGGTCCACATGGTTTCATAAGGGGACAACGAAATTTTTAAACACCGATATGGCCGATAAGCCGAGACACCCCGACCTTAAAATCGTCTCATTAATATATATTTTAAGTTTCAAGCAAATCGGTTCATAAGGGTTGAGATACTTCCCTTGTAAGAATCATTTGTGTGAAATTTGAAAAATATCCGCCCACTTTTACGCCCACTTCCTATACAACTTGTATTGAAAAAGTGGCATAACTCCCTTGATTTTAAATGCATCAACTCAATTTTCACAAAAAATAAATATTATAATTGTAGAATGGGCTCCTGAAAATATATACCTGGTACGCCCACTTTTACGCCCACCTCCCATAGAAAAAAACAAATAGAAACAAGTAAGAGTGTTAAATTCGGCTGTGCCGAATCTTTTATACCCTCCAACACGTTTAAAATAAAAAAAAATAAATCGCAGGGGCGTCCTTTTTTTTTGGTGGGGGGATCGCCGGAGTTGGTTGGGGACACCTGTATCGCCCCCATATATGTTTACAAATTATTTGTTTGTGATATTTACTTTTAAATAATAAATTTTTATCGTTATTTTTAATTAATTTCTGTAACCACGCCCCCAAAAAGGGAGCGGCTTGAAAAAAATGGAATTTTCTAACCCCCTTGGTCCAAGCGCAGGTCTATGAACATAATATGGCATACAAATGTTACATTTGTTGAGGAAAAATTTAAAAAAACTCGTAAAAATATCGTATTTTTCAGGGGTCGTTTTAGTTTTTCAAGGGGGAACTATTTTCCCCCTGTTCCGATTTTGCCCATCTTCGAACTTAACCTTACCAGTAACATAAGAGATATTCTTGCCCAATTTCAGGGGTGTAGCTCTTTCTGTTTGGACTAGGGATGCCAAACGGGAAATCCCGAATCCCGAAATCCCGGGATTTTTCGGGATTGACAAATCCCGAATCCCGGGATTTATTTTTTTCATTCCCGGGATTTTTCGGGATTTTCCGGGATTGAGAAATCCCGAAAAATCCCGGGATTTCGGGATTTTTTTGTCAAATATTGTAATCTAAATTGACTATTTCTTCAGTGTTTGTTGTCCGATGGTAACAAAATGGATATCGTTTGAAAGGTGTTTGAAATATCTTTCAAATGAGGCATGTTGGGCTTAATTCTCTTATTCTTTTGGAGTACAATTTAATTTTCAGGTTGTATTACTTAATATACAGAAGTGTGAAGCATATTTTCCTTTTTTCGAATTTAAAAATTGTCGGAGTCAGAATTGATGCCTTTTATGGTCAATATTGTTCCTGCAGGGAAATGTCTTCAAAATCGGAAAATTCCGAACAAAGTAAAACATTTTTTTACTTTGTTTGAAACTTTCACATTTTCTTGTCTAAAAAGGAGCCCTACAGCTCCAATATTTTAAGAAACAGTTAAATTTTGCCGAGATTTTAATTTATAAGGGATCATTAAGTAATCCATCTGTAAAGTTTATTTTTAACAGTTTTAGTTCGTAAATGATTTAAAGCGGATGAGGGGAAAATTTCCCCCTTGAAGAACCAAAACAGCCTCAGAAAACCCAAATTTGTTTACCAATTTGTACTTTTGTTAAGCAAATGACACATTTTTAAGTTTCACCTAGCCAGAAAATGCAATTTTTCTCGTCCCGCCCCTTTTGTGGGCGTGAATATAAAAAATAATGATAAAATTCTGTTACTTAAGCGTAATAAATGTATTTGTAAACATTTATCGCAAAGGGAAGAAAACCGTTAAAATGCGATTCGCCTACCAATAGGACAATTATAACAAATTTTGTATTGGCAGAGGACGTTGGGGACACCTTCCCCTCGCGAGGAATTGTAAAAAATTTACTAACACAATTTTATCATTATTAAAACAAATATTTTATATCCACGTCTAAAAAAGAGGCCGACCGAAAAAAAAGTATTTTCTAATCATTTGAATTCGACTGCATCGCGTCTTTCACAGACGCAAATCGCTCGAGTCTATTCAAATCGGTCATAGCTGTTCCTAAATTTTCGGTTTTTCTGTGCTAAATATGTGAAACTTTACGAAAAAATATTCAATGGTTATGAATTAATTGAATATTTAATTATATAAAAAATTTATTAAAAATGTTACGTAAAAAACCTTAATTTTAATAAATCCCGAAATCCCGAAAAATCCCGAAATCCCGAAAAATCCCGGGATCCCGAAAAATCCCGAAATACCGAAAAATCCCGGGATCCCGGGATTGGAATTTTAAAATCCCGAATCCCGGGATTTGTAAATGTCAATCCCGTTTGGCATCCCTAGTTTGGACTGCATCGTTATTTCTACAGACGGACGGACGGACATCGCTAGAATGTCTTAGATTCTATCATGGATCAATATGTGTTACACACGAAATGACAAAGTGAGTACACCCCCATACTGTGGTTGCAGGGCATAAAAATCAGAGTTTCTGAAGCATGAACTAAAATTAATGTTTTGTTACTTTATTATTTTATAGTTCTTACTGTTTTTTTTGGAAAAGAGCAGGTAGGAGCAGCTGATTTTTTTTTTTAAATCTTAGCTGAGACTTCAAGCTGTAATTTGACATCTTTCGTTAAACAGTGATCCACAGCGCTAAAAAGATGCAGTCCACTGGAATTGATGAACATTGAAATTTTGATGTTGTTTATATTTTGTTCTACGAAATTTTTTATATGGCACTTTTTACAACTTTTTTAATGCAAATCTCATCCATGACAATTGTCATTTACGAAAATATACAATAAAGTCAAATGATAAGTTTACTTTGATTGTAACAAAAGATTGAATATACAGTAAATTTGCATGCCATTTTAAACAAGCGAACATATATGAACTTTGAACGTGTCTGTCCAAACAAATAATAAATTTATCAGCCTAATATTACGGAATCACAATATTCAGATATCTGACAGCAAAATACCAAAAAATTATCCAAATCGGCGAACATGAAAAAATGAGTTTCGGACCCTCTTCAACCAATGTGTGTCATGGCACCATTATTCGTAGTTAGAATCCAACTAAATCACATTTAAACGGACTAGGTTAGCTTGTAAGTGGCTGCTGACGTTTTACGTCAACACACGTAGACTCTGAGGTCCATTGTGATACCACGGGACCGTAATAGGTTTCCCTACTAGTCCCTGTAGTTAAACCAGCTTGAGCTTGGTATGAAACTCGTTAGATATTGAATTTTGACATCCGACAAATCAGAAAGATCGTACAGCTCCCTAGATCCCAGTGAAGCAAGTCTGTGACCAGAAAGTGCCGGACAATGGCAAATAAAGTGTTCGATAGTTTCCAACTCCTCTTCATCCAT
Source organism: Pegoplata infirma (assembly GCA_963921195.1). Classification (NCBI taxonomy): domain Eukaryota; kingdom Metazoa; phylum Arthropoda; class Insecta; order Diptera; family Anthomyiidae; genus Pegoplata; species Pegoplata infirma. The sequence continues at coordinate 171,459,896 of OY992539.1, forward strand.
GCAACTCCCTGGGTGGCCAAATTCTGGCTGCCAAATTTGGCTTCCAAATTTCGTGGAGAGCAAAACAACGTTTACTACGTAAAATGTTGGACCCTACCCTGTGAACATTTAGTACATTTTTTTAATATTTAGTACATTTTTAATTTTTTTCAATTTTTTGTTTGTTTTTTATATAAAAAAATACCGTTATTATGAAAAATAATAAAAACAACAAAATCAGAATTTTGTTGTATTTATTTTATTTGAAATCAATTTTTTTTTCAAAAAAAATTTTTTTTTTTATTTTATTATTACTTTGTTTTAATTTTTAATTGTTTCTGATATTTTTTCTGTCGTTTTCTCAATATTTCTAAAAAAAATACCTTTTTTAGGTAGTAGCGGGTATTTCGTACCATTCTGCCCAACATTTTACGTAGTAAACGTTGATTTGCTCTCCACGAAATTTGGAAGCCAAATTTGGCAGCCTGAATTCGGCCACCTTCCATATAAGCGCGGCGGCCTCTACGGTCGTTGGTATCCTTATAAGCGCGGCGGCCACTACGGTCGTTGGTAAGACAGTTGCACGGATTTTTGAACGCGGGTTCGAACGGACGGTAGATATATTGAAGATGTGTACGATATAAAACAAATCTTCGGAAGAAAACCATATATCAAAGGAGGCAGAACTTTGAAGACTCTGGACGTACTGATTTATTTAAAACTAGCTTACCATCCCGGTACTTCGTTACCGGTGGTATTGAATACCGGATAATAGAAAGGTCAGGATTACTCTATCGATTTAAAAAAAAATCCCCTACATAGTCTTTGTTTTGTTTACTTGTGGACGTTTAAATCTTTCATAAAATAATATTTCAATGAATAATTTAAACAATAAAATTTGAATAACTTCGCTGGTACGTTATCATGTTTGTTCCGGTGAATAAAGATATTGACAATTTTCGAGCTCTTATATCGGGTTTTTGGATTTTGAGTGAGTAAATATTTCAGTGAAAAAAGAAATTGGAATAAAAATAAGTTTGAGTGAAAAAACATATAGAGAGAAAAAATATGGAGTAAAAAAAGTTAAATACGAAAAATTGAGTAAAAAGTATCATTCCATATTGTTCCCTGCTCCATTCCATTTCGTTCCCTGTTCTACACCATTTTATTTCCAATTCCATCTCCTTTCGTTCCATGAACACAGAAAAAATTTGAAACGAATTTCAATCAACAAAAACGCGGATTCAATCAATTTTTTGATTGAAATTCCTCCAATTAAAAAAATTGTTATATCAATCATCAAATTGTAGGTGATTGATTGAAAATTTTTTCAATCAAACATTTTTTCGATTTTAATCAAAAATTTGATCAATTTTTTATTTAAAGTCAATCAAAATAATGATTGATTTAACAAATGAATTATAAGCTTATGACAAAATTATCAAAAAATTCATCTTTTTTGCTTTCCAATATGTTGCCATCAATAAAAAAGTAAAGCCCGATTATTTTGTATATTTTTGATTTAATCTATTCGAATAAATTAAAGCGGAAAAAAATTTGGTATGTTGAAAATTTGTAACAAAAAATAACAAAAATTTTAATCAAAACATTGATTGACTCATTTAAATTTTGTTGATCAATACATTTAATTGAAAATTTTTGGCCAATAATTTTTTGTGTGAAAGTTTCATTCCTTTCCGTATAATATGCGTTAAAGACATAAAAAGTTCTATTGTCTTTATCTTATAGATATTAAAAGTACCATTTTACACCACTGTTACCAGGTACCCCTTTTTACCCTAAAATTTTAAATTTCTCTTGGGTGTTTTTTCTGGGGATTTAAATTAAATTCCAAAAACTGTTTTTTTTGTGGTAGGTGATCCTATATTTAAAATATATAAAGAATAACAAAAATTGCCTTTTTTTATTCCCTTTACGATCGGTCGCGACCCTTAGAAACAGAATTTCCAAAAATAACTTCTTCCAGCATTCAAAATTTCGGTGCCAAGGATCATTACTTCATAAAATATATAAAGTATCAAAAAAAAACTTTTTACACCTCTAGAAACGTATTTTTTAAAAAGTACTTTAGCAGAATGTTTTTTCACCGAAGACCCCTACATTTCAAAATGCAATCTTCTAAGGTCATTATTATAGGAACAGAAAAAAAGTACCAAAAATAGACTTTCTTACCCCCGTTAGAAACGGAATTTTCAAAAAGTACCTCCTCCGTAATGTTTTTTGCTTCATCGAAAAATCCTACATTCCATATTTAAATTTTCTAGGATCATTGTTTTAGCAAATATTAAAATTACAAAAAGGATTTTACATTCCCTATTTTAAGTTTCTAGAGCCATTACGTCAGAAAATATAAAAGTGCCGAAAATACACTTTTTAGCCATTTTACCTCAAACCGGATTTTTGCCAGAATGTTTTTTTTACCGAAATCTACTACATTTCAAATTTTAAGATTCTAGGACCATTTTTTCAGGAAATATAAAAAGTTTCTATGATTACTATTTCAGGAAATAAAAAGTAACAAAGTGTACTTTCGGTACTTTTTATAAGAGGTTCTTTATATTAAAGGTACTTTTTATTAAAGATTCTCTTTATAAAAAGTTCTTTTTATTAAAGGTACTTTTTATAATAAGTACTTTTTATAATAGGTACTTTTTATAAAAGGTACTTTTTATAATAGGTACTTTTTAGAAAAGGTACTTTTTAAAAAAGGTACTTTTTATAAAAGGTACTTTTTATAAAAGGTACTTTTTATAAAAGGTACTTTTTATAAAAGGTACTTTTTATAAAAGGTACTTTTTATAAAAGGTACTTTTTATAAAAGGTACTTTTTATAAAAGGTACTTTTTATAAAAGGTACTTTTTATAAAAGGTACTTTTTATAAAAGGTACTTTTTATAAAAGGTACTTTTTATAAAAGGTACTTTTTATAAAAGGTACTTTTTATAAAAGGTACTTTTTATAAAAGGTACTTTTTATAAAAGGTACTTTTTATAAAAGGCACTTGTTATAAAAGGTACTTTTTATAAAAGGTACTTTTTATAAAAGGTACTTTTTATAAAAGGTACTTTTTATAAAGGCACTTTTTATATAGGGTTCTTTTTATAAAAGGTACTTTTTATAAAAAAGGTACTTTTTATAAAAGTTACTTTTTATAAAAGGTACTTTTTATAAAAGGTACTTTTTATAAAAGGTACTTTTTATAAAAGGTACTTTTTATAAAAGGTACTTTTTATAAAAGGTACTTTTTATAAAAGGTACTTTTTATAAAAGGTACTTTTTATAAAAGGTACTTTTTATAAAAGGTACTTTTTATAAAAGGTACTTTTTATAAAAGGTACTTTTTATAAAAGGTACTTTTTATAAAAGGTACTTTTTATAAAAGGTACTATTTATAAAAGGTACTTTTTATAAAAGGTGCTTTTTATAAAAGGTACTTTTTAAAAAATGTACTTTTTATAAAAGGTACTTTTTATAAAAGGCACTTTTTATAAAAGGTACTTTTTATAAAAGGTACTTTTTATAAAAGGTACTTTTTATAAAAGGTACTTTTTATAAAAGGTACTTTTTATAAAAGGTACTTTTTATAAAAGGTACTTTTTATAAAAGGTACTTTTTATAAAAGGTACTTTTTATAAAAGGTACTTTTTATAAAAGGTACTTTTTATAAAAGGTTCTTTTTATAAAAGGTACTTTTTATAAAATGTACTTTTTAAAAAGGGTACTTTTTGAAAAATGTACGGTATGTTTTCCAGAAATTTTTTCGCTGACGGATTCTACATTCCAAATTTCAAGTTTCAATTCCCATTATTTCAAGAAGTAACAAAAGGTACTAAAAGTACACTTTTTACCCCTTTGACTCCCCTTAGAATCCAAATTTTCAAAATTAGTTTTTTTTCAGCAGAGGATCCTACATTCCAAATTTCAAGTTTGTATAACCATTATTTCAGTAAATAAAAAAAGTACCAAAGGTACAGTTTTTTACCCATTTTACCCCCGTAGAATCAACATTGGAAAAAACCCAGCCTTAGTGAATCTTTTTTCCGGGAGGTGAACCTACATTTCAAATTTCAAGTTTCTAGTACCATTATTTAAGGAAATGTAAAAAGTACCAATAGTACAGTTTTTTACCCTTTTGATCCCCTTAGAATCATCATTGGCAAAAATCCAGCCTTTGTGGATCTATATTCCGGGAGGTGAACATACAGTCCAAATTTCAATTCGCTATGACCATTATTTTAGGAGATAAAAAAAGTACCTAAAGTACAGTTTTTTACCCTTTTTACCCCCTTAGAATCAACATTGGCAAAAGTCCAGCCTTACAGGATCTACATTCCGGGAGGTGAACATACAGTCCAAATTTCAAGTCTCTATGACCATTATTTCAGGAGATATAAAAAGTACCAAAAGTACAGTTTTTTACCCTTTTAACCCCCTTAGAATCAACACTGGCAAAAATCCATCCATAGTGGATCTGTATTCCGGGAGGTGAACATACAGTCCAAATTTCAAGTCTCCATGACCATTATTTCAGGAGATATAAAAAGTACCAAAAGTACAGTTTTTTACCCTTTTTACCCCCTTAGAATCAACATTGGCAAAAATCCAGCCTTAGTGGATCTATATTCCGGGAGGTGAACCTACAGTCCAAATTTCAAGTCTCTAGCTTCAGCGGTTTGGGCTGGGCGATGATGAATCAGTCAATAAGTCAGTCAGTCAGTCAGTCAGTCACATTACTCTTTTATATATCGTCGAACTATATTCAATAAATGCCAACTCGAAAAACCTTACTGTTCAGGAGAGCTAAAAAACTAGTTATTTCGCGTATTATTGCAAAAATAAACAATGTACCTTCCACAAGATGGTTTAAATATTCTAAACAATTTTTACCTATGCAAAAATTTTCATATTTTGCACTTGTTTGCATATTTTTCAGAGATGGCATTTATTACTATATCAAAAAACAAATATTTTTTTAGAGTTGGCATATTTTGTCGGAAAATAAAAATACATTTTTTTTGAAAAAATTTAAAATTTTTTTTTTTTTTTTTGGTTTTTGTTATCCTTAGTACGGTAATTGCAAAAACTGAACAAAAAATTAAAAATCTTTGCATATTTTTAAAAGTTACTAGCTCCGAAAGCCTTTTAATCTCAGGGTGGTCAACTTTGACACTCTGTAACTCACGCTGTATTGTAATAGGGTCACTCCAAACCAGCTATTTTGAAAGCTTATATCATTGACTTTATTTGCCCCATTCATAATGTTTCAATCTGATAAATAGTTTAAAAGTTACATAAATATAAGCAATTTTTATTTTTGCAAACACTATTTACCGATATTTTTAAAATGGCAATATCTCGAGAACCAGTCATTAGATATCAAAATCTTTACAAGATTCGTGTTTAGCATGGAAAATGCAATAAGATATGTGGTCTAATTTTTTCTAGAAAAATTTTTGAAAAATTTTTGGAAATTTACAATTGGAGTTGGCATTTATTTCCACCAAAAAAATATGTACTTTGAGTTAGCAGAATAACAAAAATGGATGTAAAACGACAAAAAATTATTTTTTTGCTCTGAAATTTTTATGGCAGATAGGTATTACATAGGGGAGCCATTTGCCATCGGAAACTCATTTCCGTCAAATTTGAGTTGGCATATTTTGAATATAGGTTCACGATATATAATATATATATATTAGAGTGTCCCTTATTTTGGAAATGTTGGAAATCTTGAGACGGTACCCGCTCATTTTTTTCCTTTTGACTTAAAAATAACTCAGGAAAAATTTTACGCCCCTAGGACCACGCCTTCCCTACGCGACGGGGCCTTAAAGAGCGGGGCCTAAAAAATCATTTTTCCATACAAACCAAAAAAATTTTTTTTTGATTTTTAATTTTTTTGTTATTAATTATTATATTACTTGGTTTGCTTATTCACGACAAAAAATTTGATTTTAGAGGGATAAGTCTTTCAGCGCTAAAAAATTTTTCGCAAAAAAAAAATTTGGGCGGCCGGGGTCCTACAGTAAAAAATTTTTAAAAAATATTTTTTTTTAGTTTTGACCAGCAACGGTTTTAGCTGCAATGTTGCTTTAAATGATATATATTCCAAAAAAAAAATTATTCATATCTGTGACATCTTTATCTTTTTCGAAAAAAAAAATTTTGAGCCGTAGGAATCCTACGGTAAAAAATTTTTAAAAAATATTTTTTTGTAGTTTTGAAAAGCAATGGTTTTAGTTTTTATGTTGTTTTTAATGATATATATTCCAAAAAAAATATTATTCATATTTGTGACATTTTTATCGTGTATCGAAAAAAATCATCAATGCATTTTTTACCCTTTTTTAGAACACGATTAAGATGTCACAGATACAAAAAATATTTTTTTATGAATATATATCATTTAAAGCAACATAGCAGCTAAAACCGTTGCTGGTCAAAACTAAAAAAAAATATTTTTTAAAAATTTTTTACTGTAGGACCCCGGCGGCTCAAAATTTTTTTTTGCGAAAAATTTTTTAGCGCTGAAAGACTTATCCCACCAAAATCAAATTTTTTGTTGTGAATAAGCAAACCAAGTAATATAATAAATAATAACAAAAAAATTAAAAATCAAAAAAAAAATTTTTTGGTTTGTATGGAAAAATGATTTTTTAGGCCCCGCTCTTTAAGGGCCCGTCGCGTAGGGAAGGCGTGGTCCTAGGGGCGTAAAATTTTTCCTGAGTTATTTTTAAGTCAAAAGGAAAAAAATGAGCGGGTACCGTCTCAAGATTTCCAACATTTCCAAAATAAGGGACACTCAAATATATATATATATAGAAGATACCTTCCGGAAAAGGTTCCTCATATTATTTGGTTTATTTTTTATCGTCGCTGCTCTGAAGAAAACAATTTAATGGATTTTATTTTTTATTTAGCGACAAGCTAAATTGTGAACTTTTGAGTTGGTTTTTATAAGTCGACTTAATGATAAGGAGACATTTGCAGTATTATTTGAATATTAATGAAAATGGTTACACGGTGGCCACAGGAATAATGTTTACCGTCGCAAAATCTTCAAATCTAATCCTCCCAACATAAGTTGATAAATATAAATACTTTGTAAACAAGGTGTTCAGTACACATATTTTTGCCTAACCTAATGCTGGATATTCGTTTTCTCAAATGACTTACATATAGTGGCAATTATAAACAAATTTGTTTAAATCAACGCCACTAATTTCTCAAAGCCAAAGTTTTTTTTTCAGTTATTTCGATGTTGTATGTTTCTTTTTTTCGACTGACTCTTCTAAGTCTAGACAATTAATAATTCAAATTGAGGGATAACGAAGAAAAAAAAGAAAAAAAAAACAACAAACCCTAATTGTATGGTAAAGAAACCTCTCTTGGAAAACAAAAGGAAACTTATTACAATTGAAGTTGAGTTGTTGTTGAAGAAATCCAAAAAAAAAAAAGTAACAAAATAAAAATTGAAAGGTTTGAAGAGGGAAAAAAATCAACATTCATGGTGAAAAATTGCTGGCAATTATTTTAAACTCTTGATATACAGAAAAGAACTTTGTGGTCAAAACAACATGACAATGCAAAAACGAATTGAACTGACTGACGGAGGAAAAAAACAACACTCCATAGAAAAAAAAAAAGATACAAGTATCAAAAAAATAAAAATAAAAAGTCATAGGTAACAATAACAGACATACAAACATTATACATAATGCCATAAAAGAAAATAGGAATGGCCCATAAAAGAAATTAGAAACAGCAGGTCATATATAAAGATTTTAACAATGATGTTTCATTTTTCTTTGAGTGTAACAAGAGAACAACAAAAAAAAAACTATCTAATCATGGTGATTAACCCGTATTTGGTCTTAAAATGATGGTAGTATAAATAATCTCTCAACATATTTCATTATTTTTTAGTTACCCAGTCAAATTTTTTCTTCTGTGTATTCACTTTTAAACCTTAAGCAAATTATCGGAATCAAACACCGTCAGGTTTCGTTCTGGGACCAGAATTATCATTCCTTTTTTTGTTAGATCTAAAGTTTAAGATATTGAAAATAAAATAAGGTAAATTTTTAAATTCGGCTGTGCCGAATCTTTAATATACCACAAAATATTTACAAATGAAAGGCAGAAAGTAATAGCCGGACAAGACCGACCATTTCATCTATACCGCACAGTGCCACCTCCCATATTTTTGATAATGTTATTTCCGAAGTCAAAACGAACATGAATACCGAATTTCAAGTCAATATAAACAAAACTGGATTTTTGTCGTCCTAGATTGGCCAAAAGTGGCACTGTGCACCCTGTGCTTTCCGGAATATAGGTACAAAGTCCACACTCAAAAAAAAAGTGAACTAAAATCTGGGAAAATTAACTCAATTTTAAGAAAAAGAGGGAATGATTTGGCTCCAAAGATTTTTTTGCTTGGTTTTAGTTCATAATTTTCCCAATAATAAGGAAAACAAAGTTATTTAATTTTAAGCCAATTTTAACTAGAAAATGGGAAAAATTATACTTCACATTTTAGAAATAGATCTAGACCCTGGACCCATGGGTTCGGACCCCATTTAACTCGAGACCCCGTTAGGTCCTTTAAGGGTCCCCATAGATTTTGAACCAAAACTTGTGTCCGTTTCGCTCTAACTTGCTTAGTTTTTGAGATACGGTAATAAGGGGCCTGATAGGGTCTTGAGAATCTTAAAAACCGGATAACTCAAAACTATTAATCGGAGGGCTTTCGGGTATTTTGCGGAAGTGTTCTACGAGTCAAAATGCCGTCGGACCTTTTCTCGTGTTGGCAGTATTTACCGAGATATGTGTATATATAAAATCTCGGGAATTTCAAAATTTTAGATCTAAAATTAGGGTCTTGAGACCCCGACAGATATGCAGAGCTAGGCTATTCCATATTTTTCTTTGTAGTCTTTCTTTTGAAAATTTCATCCGTTTCGCTCTATCTCGCTTAGTTTTCAAGATATCGCCATTTTGAATTTTTAACTAAATTCTAAGAAGTCATTAACTAAATTCTCAGAAGTCATTAACTAAATTTTAAGAAGTACACTTCCTCAATTCAAAGAAGAGAAATACGATGATGTTTTTTTTAGTAAATTTTAACTAAACTTGAACTAAATTGTTTTTTAAGAAATATGTCTTAAAAATAAAGATACGATTCTTAGATTTGTGGAAAATTTCTTTGGCAGTAAGAACTTTTTTCCTACTATTAAAAAAATCCATTTAAAGAAAACTATGAACTAATTATAAGTAAATGAACTAAAATTTTTTCCTCATAGTTAAGAAAATTTCTCATTTTTAAGTTAAATTTAACTAAATTTTAGGAAAATTCATGATAAATTTTCAAAGACATTTTTTCCTTAATTTTAGTTAAGTCTTTTTTTTCAGTGCACTTCAAACATGGTGCAAGTGGATAATTACACTGTAAGTACGTGAAATTGACATTTAAAAACACCGAGACACGTAAACTTAATTTTGGGTTGTAGAAAACCCAGATTAGTTCAATATTAAGAAATATTTATTTTTGAGATTTTCCTCCTGGTTTCGTATTTAGGGTGACAAGTGTTTTTGTTTTGGCGAAATTCCTGTTAGTTTGGCATTTATTCAGATTTTTCCGAAAGGCCATAATTTTTCATAAGGTGGCAATCAGAGGGAGCTAAATCAGGAGAATAAGGCGGGTGGGTGTTCATGCAATTAGTACTACAATTCCTTGAATTTTGTCATTGTTAATACACATTTGTGGAATGTTGCGTTGTCTTTAATGAAAAATAATTTTTTCGTGTTCTAAGCCAGGTTGTTTTTCTCGAACTTTCAAATTTAATTGATCTGAAAGGTTACCATAATATTCCGAATTTATTGTTTTACTGAATAAAATATCTTTGTAATCACAGAAAAATGTTGCCATGACCTTAACAGCCAACTGAAATGTTTTTAAAATGAGACAACTTTTTTGGCATAAACACATCTTAAGTTCGATTTATTTTCTATTGGAATAATCTGGGTCTTTGGCTATTAGAAATTTTTTTTTTTCAAAACATCAAACATTTTCTTCAGTTCTGTAAGAAATGTTTCTATAGAAAAAAATAATAATAAACACTAAAAAATCTTAACTAATGAATCAAATCCGACCTGAGGTATCCTGCAAAAAAAAAATTTCGAGTAAAAAAAATGTTCCCCCCAAACCCAAGAGCTGGATCCGCGCCTGAACTACAGTATGGGGGTATACTTACTTTGGCAGTGTGTAACATGTGTAACGCATCGAAATATCGATCGGAGACCCCATATTATTGATCTGTGATATTCTAAGATATTCTAGCGATGTTGATCCGTCCGTTATAGAAACAACGATGCAGTTAGAACCAGAAGAGCTAGACCCCTGAAGTTTGGCACAAATATGTCTTATATTCAAATGCTGGTAAAGTTCGCATATGGACAAAATCAAAATGCATTCTTTGGTATCATTAATATAAAAAAATTAACATTATAGCTTTAATTAAAAAAAATCTTAACAAAAAATTAAAATATTCCCCCCTTACATTTAATGCACTCTCATGAGCGCTGATTGGATGCGCATACTATAATGCTATTAAAAGAAGCTGTGTTACCAAAATCTCGATATATTTTTGCTGGGCTGTGACAGTTACGTTTTGTTCGTCTCATATCAGGTTCTACCTGTAGCTAAGTATTTACCCGACTCAGCGTCATTCCTTGCACATTCATTAGCTAATTTATTCCCAGCAATTTCACTGTCTCCAGTAAGCTAAATTAGCTGTCAGATTTGGCGGAGGGATTGTATACAATTCCTAACGCATTTCTATTTAAACGTCTTGGACTTCAAGGGCTACAGAGCTGCAATCCTATCCACGAAAGTATTTATGGCGCAAGCATGTTAGTTTCTTGCAAACATTATCTGTGCGGCTTTATCAATTGAAAGTACTGCTGCTTAGGAAATAATACCGGAAGTCTCGACGAAGCCCAGATTTCAGGGTGTTTGAAGTATATTCTCGAAATCGTATCTATCTCTATCTTTGATCCATCTCTAAAAAAGTGAGATTGCGTTCTCAGTCATAGCAAAGTTTGCTGTCCAGGTTTCCCTTGTCACTACTTGATTTTCGAAGGTTCTGTCAAAATTCGTCCTTGGTGAGATATAGATTGTCTGTTCTGGTTCCGTCCCGACTACCGTCGAGTGGTTGTGTGTCCCTAGGGGGGTTGCATACCCGACTGGGTTGTTGATCTTATAGACCTTTTACAGATTGGAGAGATATAACTTTTTATCCACTTCTCTCCACCACACGAGGTCACCGTAGGTAAATACTGGTGTAATAATTGCAGTACATGATACACGGTTTTAGACCCCGACTTTTTCCAACTATTCTTTTGCAAGTGTATTTATCATTTCCTTGGTATTTCTTTTCCAAGAAAGCTTCGAGTCCACGATGACACCTAGGTGTTTCGCCTCAATTTCTAAGCAGCTCACGACTTTCGTCCTTAAACATCTAAGCAGCTCACGACTTTCGGCCTTAAACCAAGTGTTCCCTGGAAATGCCCTTCAAACACCCGTTAGTTTGATAGATACACTGAGAAGGCACACAGAATTTAGTAATTATGGTAATAGGTGACACCTGGAACTCCTAAATAACTAAAACTTAATTGGTTTTTTGCCTAGAGACGTAGATGGCACTTCGGTCACAAGACTAGGAGATTTCGGATTAATGTCCCACTATCATCCAATTTCTCATTATTTCCAGAAATTCAATAGGAAAAAATAAAGTACCCGGAAAGAAGTTGACAACCCTTCGCTATGGAAAAGAACAAAGGAGTTGGGACAAAAAAAAAAGAATTTTCTAATTCCCTGGATCCAAAAGCAGGCCTTTTTCCTTCTCCTGGCACAAAAACGTTTCATATACAGTGGGCGACAATACATTGGAAACTTTTCTATTGTAGATGAAATTTGTTAAAGACAAAGTTAACAATACTAAACGTTATAATTATCAAACAAGTATTATAAAAAAACTTTATGTAGGTAATTTATCAAGCTTTAATTTAAGCTTAATAGCGTCCAGATTGGGAAAATAATGAATGTGTTACGAGGGTCGATGTGGAAAATGAAAAAATGTATAGACATTTTTTATAACATTTTTAAAAAATATTTCGGAGTCGATTTTTTCCAAGTTAAAAAATTAGGTCCAAAAAGGTCCAATAGTTTTTATTCAGTGATCTAATAATTTTTCCAACAACCCAAACAAACAGTGGAATTTTTTAAGTACATTAGTAAAAATCCACATTTTTTGACCTCCAATTCTTTTGACCACCAATTTTTTTTAACAAAGAAAAATTAAAATTATCTTAATACATCCTTAGCATATACTTAAGTGTACTAAAATTAATAAACAATAACATCTTTTCTTTGTTTATAAAAAGTTAGTGGTCAAAAGAATTGGAGGTCAAAAAATGTGGATTTTTGCTAATGTACTTAAAAAATTCCACTGTTTGTTTGGGTTGTTAGAAAAATTATTTGATCACTGAATAAAAACTATTGGACTTTTTTTTAAATTTCTAATGTTTTAACTTTGAAAAATCGACTTGGACATATTTTTTAAAAATGTTCTAAAAAATGTCTATACATTTTTCCATTTTCCACATCGACCCTCGTAACACATTCATTATTTTCCCAATCTGGACGCTATTAAGCTTAAATTAAAGCTTGATAAATTACCTACATAACGTTTTTTTAAAATACTTGTTTGATAATTATAACGTTTAGTATTGTTAACTTTGTCTTTAACCAATTTCATCTACTATAAAAAAGTTTCCAATGTATTGTCACCCACTGTATAAGGGGTGGTCCAATAACAAGTATCTTTTTAAAAATGCAATAAAATTATCAATACCCAAATTTTTGGAATGTTATGGCTTTATTTGAAAGAGCAAACATTCCCATATTTTATGACAAATGACTTCATTGATGCGTCCTCGGCTTGCTCCGCTGTATCGCGTTGTAGCGCAGTACTGCGCTGTCAAACTGTACGTTTTTCGAAAAAAAAAGTTTTTAACCGAAATAAAGCTCACAAATGAGTTTATGTTAACAAACAAATTGCTACATCTTGGGATCGGAAAACTCGCACGGTATTATAAAGAATCCAATTCATCTATAGGAAGCAATAGTCTTGAGTATCAGCATATACACAATATTTTCACAAATACAGCTGAAAACCCCATTTGCGTCAAAAATGAGCGCTACAGAGCCATGATTACCGACTTGTTGTTGGCCGTAATAGAATATATCAACTTGGATGACATGTGTTTTCAGAAGGATGTCGCAATATATCCCACAGTTCATCAAACAATCGATATTTTGCGCACTTAGTTCGGAAATCGTGTTTTTAGCAATATTCGCGGTGACAATTGATCATTTCACAGCTGCCGATTAAAACCTTTAGAATTTTTTTTGAGAGGTCTCGGTAAAGATTCATGCAACATTGGAAATCCAGAAATGTTCTAGGCCCTTTCGACGAATATCGTTCAAGCCATTCGTGAGATAGAACCAGAAAAATTAGAAAAATGGGTGCCAAGGATGAGCTACTGCGGAGCTAACCCAGGCAGCCGCATGAATGAAGTCGTTTTCCATAAATAATGGGAATATTTGCACTTTCAAATAAATCCATAAGGTTCCAAAAATATGGAGTATTGTTCATTTCATTGCATTTTTAAAAAGATACTTGTTATTGGACCACCCTGTATAACAAAAGTACAAAAAATAATGTTAACAAATGGCCTTTTTAATAGGTTGTTTTAGTTTTTTTAGAGGTTAGTTTAGTTTTGCATGCTAAATTTCGGGAGTCCGGAACTTTAGTTTGGACTGAACTGTGCTTTCCACAGACGATTGGATAGACGGAAATCGATAGAGTGTCTTTGATTCGATCAAGGATCAATTACATGTATATTTTATGGGGTCATAGATAGAGTGTACATAACGATTAAAATCGTAATCGCTATTAATCGGACTAATTAATCACTATTATGATTCGACAAAAAATCATTCGATTACGAATGTATTAAATACACTGTTTTTATAACGAATTAAAAATATATACATTCTTGGTCCAAGATTCATTTAGCTTGTTTGCAGTTTTTATTTCAATTTTTTTAGTAAATCTTAGTAACCCCTCAAATTTGATGTAAAAATATATTCAAAAGGCTTTGGCGGCATTTCAAAATCTCGATTTACTTTTGCTGGGAAAATTCAGAAGTTAATAATTTTATAAAAAAGTTTATAATTTTATTTCTTAAATATATTAATTTTTGTAAATTCGTTCGTTCTGAAATGTAAATTTTAAAAGAGTGTTGCAATAAAGCTATTGCAATTCAAAGTTTTTAAAAAATTCGGTTAATCGATAATCGCGATTAACGGCGATTTTTTTAATTATAATCGCGATTATTAAATATCTCGATTGTTTGCAAACTTTAGTCATAGACCGATATTTCAATGAGTTACAAACGGAATGACAAATTGACTCCTAAACACTTGTATACAAAGCTGTGTGCTCAAAAACTGGTCAAGTGTGTTTAAGAATCAATATGTACACAAATACTAGATCATTGGTTTCCATGCTTCTATAATTCGAAACTTACTTATTTTTCATCCAATTCCTGAAGCTCTGGTTACATTTGTTATCCAACGAACGTTCTGTCAATAATACCTACCAAACTAAAAAAACAAAAATAAACATTAAAAAATCTTAAGTCTACGCAATATATCGTTTAGGATTTTTTAAGCGATTCTGAGAACTTACTGAAATAGGTCGTTACAAATATTAATGGCACATTTACATAAATTATTGTTTGAAAGTTTCACATTTATGGTGCGTAGGGTATTAACATCGTAAATGTATAAAAATGATTATTATACAATATGTATTGAAATATCATAATTCCCGTTAACTACACACATATATCATAGATAATTATGTCATAGATCTTACTTAATTTGTAAAAGTTTATGTGTAAAAAATAAAAAGTTTAAACTTTGTTTTTTGTTAAAATGATAAAACTTTATTCAAAAGTTAAATCAAATATTTTGTTTGTATGTAAATAAATAGCAGTTTAATATACGTTTATGGGATGCCAAACAGGAAATCCCATAATAACGGTTTTTTGGGATAGATAAATCACGGGAATTTTTTCAATACCAGAATTTTAGGAGTTTTCGAATTTTTCGATTTAGAAAATCAACTTTTTCTGTAAACGACATTTATGCTTTTATTCATGGTGACCATTAGGGTGGCAGCAAAATTTCAACTTTGGATTTTCAACATCTCCCGGGCGGAATATTGTGCCACATGGTCTAAAACTGATGTGGAAAAAATTTCAGCCAAATCGGATAACTTTGACCTCAAAGTCAAAGTTCAAATGATAAAAAAAAAATGTCCATACAAGCAAAAAAAAAAATTCGTTTTTTTTTTTTTTTTATATTAGTTTGCTTTATTAGCTTATTAACGACTAAAAATCTCATTTCGATCGGACAAGATTTTCAGTTTCTAAAGTGACTCCGAAAAAAAAAATTGAGGCTTGTTAGGGGCTTACTCTAAAAAATTTCCAAAAATTTTTTTTTTAGTTTTGATAAGCACACATTAAAGATTTTTTGTTGTTCTTAATACCAGGTTTTTTAAATTTTTTTTTCGACATCGCATTTTTGTTCTAAATTGGGGTAAAAAACTGGAAAAATGCTGATTTTGGCCCTATTTAAGAGCATGATTACAATGTCCCAGAAAGAAAAAAAAATGATAGATTTGGAATATGTATTATCAAGAGAAAGAAACAAAAGCTATTTGTAAACTTTTAAAAACTAAAAAAAAATATTTTTTTAAGAGTATGTCTGTCTCAAGACAGTCTCAATTTTTTTTTTCAATACCACTTTTGTAACAGAAAATCTTGTCCGATCGAAATGAAATTTTTTGTTGTTATTAAGCTAATAAAGCTTACTAACTTTTTTTTAGCTCTGACAAGCACACACTTAAGATTTTACGTCGCTCTTGATAACAGTTTTTCTTTTTATTTTTTTTGGTTTTGTTCTAAATTGGGGCCAAAAGCTGCAAAAATTTAGTTTTTGGCCCTATTAAAAAACAAAATTACGACGTCACAAAAAATGTTTAAAAAAACCTATTATTAAGAGCGACAAAATATCTTTAATGTATGCTTGTCAAAACTAAAAAAAAAAAAATTTTGAAAATTTTTTAGAGTAAGCCCCTAACAAGCCTGAAAATTTTTTTCAGAGTCACTTTTGAAACTGAAAATCTTCTCCGATCGAAATGAAATTTTTTGTTGTTAATAAGCTAATAAAGCTAACTAATATTAAAAAATAAAAAACCAAAAAAAAATTTTTTGCTTGTATGGAAAATTTATTTTTTTATCATTTGAACTTTGACCTCAAAGGGGCACGGGTTAAAGTTATCCGATTTGGCTGAAATTTTTTCGACATCAATTTTAGACCATGTGGCACAATATTCCGCCCGGTTGATATCAATATTAATACAAAAAAATTGCTCCATATCATCCTAGAAAGACAATAAAATTTTTTTTTGTCAAAAACCTGATTTCATAGAACAGAAAGATTGTCCTCTCTTGATCAACTAAAATTTCATTTAGGATGTCAAATGGGACCTTAGACCGATAATGTGATATGTAACCAACATAATGCTAAACTCGATGAAGTAAAACTCTTCATGAGTTTAAGTATTGAATGCCACGAAATAATTCCTAAATTCAGAAAAATACTGGGGGCTAATAGTGTAACTTGATAATCGTCAATCGTCATCGTTAGCTCATTATTCTATTACCATAAAATGACACTATATGGTAATGGAATAAAGATGGAAACGATACGATTGATGACTATCAAGTTACATAATTATCCCCCTGGTATTCCGATTTAAAAATCCCGGGACTTGCAAACGGCAATCTCGATTGGAGTCCCTTACACGTACATCTGTAAATATAGTCGGATATAGGAATTTCTAGAAGTGGGTTAGTTTAAAAAACTAAAATTCAGATTATAAGGGTTCAAGTTGAAAAAATGCAGAAGAAAAATTTAATTTCTAAAAATTATAGACATTTCTGGTATTTCCCATACCGGTTTCAAACACCCCAGTTAGTGTCATCATCAGTAGGATTTTAAATGTCGGTTTGTCTTGTTAATGAAAACTTATATATGTGAATATTTATAGTTTTACAGAATATATTTTGACAGTTTCCAACACTACAATTCTATTGCTAGCAATCTCAACCTCACCTCGCACTTTCCCAGGCAGAAATTGATGATGGTACAAAAAATAAAGCACTTTGAAAGTACTATTTTCCAAACGATCTGAAGACGCTTTGTTTAATCAACTCAAATGTGCTTTTACAGCACCTATTTACAAATTAAAAAAATGTTTTATAACTTCCACCCATAACGTAGAATACATAATAATTGTATCCTCTGTGTTAACAAAAGAAAGCACGGGAAAACATTATGAAGTCCTCTTGTGTGAACTCAATTATATTTTTACTCTATTGTAAGAAAATATATAACAAATATAATTTAAAAAATCTACAATTTCAAATAAAATTAGCATAAAGCATCTTTAAACCACCTAATTTTTAGTCATCCGAATGCTTTTAGAGTGCTTTGAAAACAATCATATGAGCGTTTAATGACGTTATCATTCGGACGTTTTGAGAGCACTCTAAAAGTAAAAGAGTACTTTTAAAACGCTTTTATGATTGTATTTTTCTGTCTGGGTTCTTTCAACTTTTTTGTCTCTTACATTATTTCGCAAGGGTTACCAAAATGATCTGGAATTGCAGACACAAATGAAGGAATTTGCATTTTCTGTTTCGGAGACGTGCCTAATGGCGAAATATTTTGTCAGTAATTTTATTTGATTTTTTCTGTAAGTACAGATCGAGCACGAGCTCTAATTATATTTTTGTTATAAGGGTTCAAGTTGAAAAAATGCAGAAGAAAAATTGAATTTCTAAAAATTATAGACATTTCTGGTATTAGTGTCATTATCAGTAGGATTTTAAATGTCGGTTTGTCTTGTTAATGAAAACTGTTTTTTATATATGTAAATATTTATAGTTTCTACAGAATAAATTTTGACAGTTTCCAACACTACAATTCTATTTCTAGCAATCTCAACCTCACCTCATACTTTCTTTCAACTTTTTCATCTCTTAGATTATTTTGCAAGGGTTACTTACCAACATGATCTGGAATTGCAGACACAAATGAAGGAACTTGCATTTTCTGTTTCGAAGACGTGCCTAATAGCGACATCTTTTGTCAGTAATTTTATTTGATTTTTTCTGTTAGTACAGATCGAGCTCGGGCTGTAATTATATTTGTTTTTGAAAAAAAAAGCTATCTAATTGTAAGACTAAAAACAATTATATTTAAAAAGTGCCCGTATTGTACACCACCCCCCTTGGATCAGCACTGTAATGTACATATCCCAATTATTTAAATTGTCAATCAATAGACGTATTTATGTTGTTTTCTTATTTTTTCCTATAAAAATTTGTTTATCAATTACATTAAAAATGTATCGATTTACAACAATGTTCTGTTAATACGCTGTTCAACAAATTCTATAACAAACAATTTTAACCACTTTTCTGTTTTTTTCTTTTTAGGAAGATTATATAGAATATAAAATACCAACCAACAACCACCCAACTCGGTACACTTTTACGTTGTTCGTATTTTTCGATTCTCTCAAGAAAAACGTGAATATAATTTTGCAATTTATGTACATCTTGTTGAAGTTTAATGTTACATCTTCCTGTACTTAATTGATTTTATTTCCTTTATTGTAGTAGTATTAGTAGAAGATGATTTTCAAATACACTTAGCCAAATTCAATTTAGTGCATCTTATTACACCGTCCGACAAAAATAAAAAAAGTCGTTAAACACAAACTGGCTAACATACATTTAAAACTGGAGACTAGCGTCCAAATTCATAAAAAATAAAAGTGTTTTATAACAGGTTTATTTATCGAATTTCCTTACAGAATTTGTTTTATAAACCCATTATTAGCACTTCAAAGTTTTAGAGGTTTAATTTTCCTATTTTATTTTTTTACATATTAGGAAAAAGGAGGAAGTTACAACTTTTCAAAACTTTATTATCATTAAAAATTTTCAACTAAATATTCTAATAAAGTTTTCAAAGGACTTTATTCCCATCCTTTTATCCTGATATGGCAAAATAAATGTATGGAAAAATTATCATCCTGTTCATGTTTAATATTGGCTTTTGGACGGTGTTATATAACTTTTATTTGGAACCAAAACGAAAAAAAAAATCTTTTCTTTCTCTATTTACAAATAAATATAAGTTTGGGCGTATGGATTCGAGATTTATAAAAATCCCTAGGATCCCCAAGAGGTGTCCTTATATGGTACTTTCAAGTTTCGTAGGACTTGTAAACTGGTTTACATGTTTTCATGGTACTTGTCCATGGACATGCTGCAGCAAAATTCCGATTTAAACGGAGTAATAATAATACTGTGGTACTTTCTCTATCTCTTGAAATGGTTTATCAGCAACCACCAAGTAAAGGTTATTGAAATTCCAATTCAAAAAAGTATACTTTGTACTACTTTAAATATCTCGGTTGTTACTTCTGGAATGTAGAAACTAGAGATGGGCACATGAGCAGAATAGTGAGTGATTCACGTGATTTACTCGTGAGTGTGACTGAATTCAATTTTACTCACGTGATTGTGAGTAGGAAACAAATTGTGAGCGTGAGTGTGCGTGAGTAAGATTTTTGCGTGAGGGTGCATGAGTTTGTGTGATTTATAAAATTTTTTTTATAAAAAATAAAGTTCTTCAGGCTACACTTAAGAATTCGTCCCGAGAAAAGCAAAAAAAAATAAATTTCGCTGACCTTTAAATGTTGGTTAAAGTTTTGTAAAATTTCTGATATTTTAATTTTTGATTTTTTTGTATACATTAGAGTTTCGTGAGTGTGAGTCACCGTGAGTGAAGCTTGTGTGAGTGCACGTGAGTGTGAGTTGTATTAAATTTACTCACGTGATTTTCAGTGAGTGAGCGTATTGTTAGGGATGCCCTTTTGATTCACTAAAAGCAAGTTTTTTATCAAAGACCTACTTGGCGGTTAATTTCGCGAAAACCTCAAAAAATTAATAAATTCGCGAATTTAAGGGATTAAGATGAAAAGCTTTAAACCAAATTTGAATAAAAAATATTGCTACAAGTCATATCTTTGTTTTCCATGGCATTTAATTAAAAAATCATTAACTTTGAAATTTTTTTTGTTAAAATACTGCCTCGAAATCAGCAAATCTTTAACGACATTTTGCAAGAAAACTGTACCATACATCGAAAAACGGAGTACGCAATTCGAATCAGCATGTCCGAAATATATAGAATGATGGTCGTAACTCTTGTTATTTTTTTTGTGTTCCGCAGTGTTTTTTTTGGGCTCGTGCAGTACTAAAAGATATTGATGATCTCAACGTTATTAAGTCTCCGGGGCATGTTAGAATTACTATACTGGTGCTAAAACGGTGTGCTTCGACGCTCGTCCATTGGCATAACATTTTGGCTTTCCTATCGTGTGGAAGACTTTCCCTCTTGCTGGAAGGTGGCTAATGTTCCGCCCTTTCCTAAAAATTATCGAGTAATTGCACTTTGCAGTTATGGAGACCATCTTGTTAAATATCTACACTCTATAGGCACACATAGGACCCATGTGCCGAAAAAAAGTGACTATTTGCACGTACACAACACGAATGTCACAAAAATCACAACAAAGAGCGATCTATACCATGGATTTTTCCAAGGCAATTGATCGTGTGTGGCACGGACCACTTGTATCGAAGCTGAATGCATTTGTCACAGAGAAAATTCGTTTCTCAGCTGAACTAGTCGTGTGTGGAATTCACTAACCGTATAGTATTTTCAGTCAGCTACGATTTGGAAAAGTTTAAACTAAATATTTATAAACAATACTCCATATTTCCTCCTCCTCATAACCTTTTTTTCTAATACCAATACATTGCACTGCATTAGTAGGGGCATCCACTGAGTGTTGGCTCAAATTAAAAAAAAAACTAGTGAAAGTGTTACATTCGGCTGTGCCGAATCTTTTATACCCTCCAAAATGTAAAAATCAGTATAAAAAAAATCCAGGGGCGTCCTTTTTTTTTTTGGGGAGGGGGTTGGTTGAAGACGTTAGGGGCACCTTCCCCTTGCGATTTTGCATTTACTTAGGAAAAGTACAAAAAACCCTGCAAAAAATGAATTTTTTCTTTGGTTGGTTTAGTTCTCCAAGAGGGAACTTTTTCCCCCCTGGTCCGATTTAGCCCATTTCCAAATTTAACCTGCCTAGGAACATAATACATTGGCACATATGGGAATTTAATTGCGACAGGATAGAGCAATTGATGGTCGCAACAAAATACGTAATATAAAAAGAGATTTACACTGAAAAAAAAGACATAACTAAAATTAAGGAAAAAATGTCTTTGAAAATTTATCATGAATTTTCATAAAATTTAGTTAAATTTAACTTAAAAATGAGAAATTTTCTTAACTATGAGGAAAAAATTTTAGTTCATTTACTTATAATTAGTTCATAGTTTTCTTTAAATGGATTTTTTTAATATTAGGAAAAAAATTCTTACTGCCAAAGAAATTTTCCACAAATCTAAGAATCGTATCTTTACTTTAAGACATATTTCTTAAAAAACAATTTAGTTCAAGTTTAGTTAAAATTTACTAAAAAAAACATCATCGTATTTCTCTTCTTTGAATTGAGGAAGTGTACTTCTTAGAATTTAGTTAATGACTTCTGAGAATTTAGTAAATAACTTCTTAGAATTTAGTTAAAAATTCAAAATGGCGATATCTCGAAAACTAAGCGAGATAGAGCGAAACGGATGAAATTTTCAAAAGAAAGACTACAAAGAAAAATATGGAATAGCCTAGCTCTGCATATCTGTCGGGGTCTTAAGACCCTAATTGTAGATCTAAAATTTGAAATTCCCGAGATTTTATATATGCACATATCTCGGTAAATACTGCCAACACGAGAAAAGGTCCAACGGCATTTTTGTAGCTCTTGACTCGTAGAACACTTCCGCAAAATACCCGAAAGCCCTCCGATTAATAGTTTTTGAGTTATCCTATTTTTAAGATTCTCAAGACCCTATCAGGCCCCCTATTACCGTATCTCAAAAACTAAGCAAGTTAGAGCGAAACGGACACAAGTTTTGTTTCAAAATCTATGGGGACCCTTAAAGGACCCAACGGGGTCTCGAGTTAAATGGGGTCCGAACCCATGGGTCCAGTGTCTAGACCCAATCTATTTCTAAAATGTGAAGTATAATTTTTCACATTTTCTAGTTAAAATTGGCTTAAAATTAAACAACTTTTTTTTCCTTATTTTTGGGAAAATTATGAACTAAAACCAAGAAAAAAAATCTTTGGAGCCAAATCATTCCCTCTTTTTCTCAAAATTTAGTTAATTTTCCCAGATTTTAGTTCACTTTTTTTTTGAGTGTAGATTCAAATATGAGTTATACTAGAGTTTGCAAATAATCGAGATATTTCATAATCGCGATTACGATTTAAAAAATCGCCGTTAATCGCGATTATCGATTAATCGATTTTTTTAAATAATTTGCAATACTTAGCTTTAATAAAATATTATTTTAAAATTTACATTTCAGAACGCACGAAAACACCAAAAATAATATTTTTAAGAAATAAAATTATAAATTTTCGAACTTCACTAGCAAATAAATCAAGATTTTGGTATACCTAGGTATCTTTAATATATCATAGTGCATTGAAAGAGTGCTCTTCAGAATTTTTTGTAAAGATTATTTTTTTTATAGCCTCCACTTAGTGATAGAGGGTATATATAAGTTTGTCATTCTGTTTGTAACTCATCGAAATATCGATCTGGGACCCCATAAAGTATATATATTCATGATGCCCGATCGATTTTAAGACATTCTAGCGATGTCCGTCTGTCCGTCTGTCCGTCTGTGGAAAATTCTGTCGCGGACAAAATATTGCTCAGAGATGACTGAAACTTAACATATTTATTGGAAGTTCTCTTGAGAAGTTTGGTATTGCATTTGAGCGATATCGGTTCAGCGGTTCAAAAGTTATGAACGAAAATGTAAGCACACCTCAAAAATTTCAGTACATTCAACATAACCTAAAAATACAAAATGCTTTAATTCGGCTTCTGGTTGTCATATATGAACATAAATGAACACCAAATGTATTTAAACAAGTACGAACATATTTTTTGACAAAAAAAGAAAAAAATCGCGGATTTTTTTTCGCGGAAATTTTTTTTTTTCAAAAAATTTTTTTTTTTCAAAAGTAATTTCCTTTTAAATAAAGTTTTTTGCAATAATCTTTTTGAAATTGTGGAGGGTATCACTACATTCGGCAAGGCCGAATTTAACTTTTTTACTTGTTTAACTTATAATATATTTTTTTTTATAAAGTAAGTTCAAACATACTTTCCTTTATGATATCTTTAACACTTTTTAAATGATGAAAAATTATATTATTATTTTACTGCACTTAAATAAAACCTACAAAGAGTGTTTAAATTCACTGCGCCTTAATAGCGCTGTATCCAAATCTGCTTCCAGTTCAGCAAAAATTTCAAAACATCTTCAGTCGGCAAATAGTGGTCAAAGTTTAAAAAATTATGTTTTCGACAAAATTTCATGTCCGAATTATTTGACCAAATCCGGCTACAGCCTTTTGAATATATTAAAAAAAAAAAACAAATTGAATGACTTTTACGAGAAAAAAAGAAAAGAAAAATTTGCAAACAAGTTAAGTGAATCATGGGCAAACTCAGCAATATTTTTATTCCAAAAAATCGGTTCCAGAACGCATCATATTATCCTGCAGTCGATTCTACTTAACATTGCACAATCAATGATTTTTGTTTGAAATTGTCCCGAAAGTCTTTTAGAGCAAGTAGTTTTATTAAAAAATAATATTACATAGAAAATTTTGTAGTGATTACAGTAAAATATATTCAAAAATCTATTGTAACAGGAATCAGTTCAAAAACAATTTGGAACTGATTGAATTCGTATTTCAAAGAAAATGATTAATCGCAATCGAATGATGTTTTTGTCGATTACGATTACGATTATTTGGTGCGAATAATCGCGATTACGATTTTAATCGTTTTGCAAATCTAAGTTATACGGTGGCATATGCGATATATCCCAGCAGAAATTTTGCTGAACGTTCAGCAGCTTTTGGAAGGGGAACTTGAGTAAAGGAGCGCATCCAATTGCGCTGAATTCATGCATGATTCCCTAAGGCGATGTCCCACTTTAGAGCGCTAGTTGGATACACAGAAACAGCGCTCTTTAGATGCACTGAAATCACGTGTCTTTAGAGCGCTGATTTAAGCAGAATAAAGATGCTGTAAATTCATGTATCTTTTTAGCGCTGATTTAAGCAGATTAAAGATGCAGTGAATTCATGTATCTTTGTAGAGCTTATTTAAGCAGAATAAAGATGCTGTAAATTCAAAGTTGACATCAAATAACTAAAATTTAAAAAAATATAACAAAAAAATTCATTCGTTTTACTTTACAAAACTTTATTTATGTGAAACAAAATGAAAAAAAAAAAAAAATCGGAAGTGAACATCAAAAAAATATCGGAAATTTTAATTTTCACATTTTTTATGGGATTTTTTTTGGGAACAGCGGTCAAAGATGCTATGATTGAAGCGCTCTTTGCAGCGCTGATTAATGCGCAATAATGATGCAGTCAAATCATGTGTCTTTGTCTAAAACTCATGTTTTTTTATTCAAAAAGTGTTAAAAATATTAAAAAGGAAAGCAAGTGTGAAATTTTACCAAAAAATAATTACACATTATAAGTTTTATATAAAAAAATCTTAAAAAAAAATTTAAATTTTTTCCCCTTCCTTTTACTGCATCCCTAAGAGCGCTCTTTGGATGCGCTACGGTATGCTATAAACAGATGCTGTGTCGCCAAAATCTCGATTTATTTCTGCTGGGATGTACCTGGGAATAAAAAGACAGTGGACAACATTTTTTGCTATTTGTTTAGGAGAAATGTGATAAAACTATGTTTTATTCGCCATTTATTAAGATGCCCAGCAAAAACTTCGCTTACCAAGTAATTAACTTAAGGGGTTAGCAAAAATGTGAGTAACTAGTTACCTCCCAATTTCAATGTTAATTACTTTAACAGGGGATGTCATTGGAGATAACCACATTTTGCATTTTTTGGCGTAATGTAATGCTAAGTAATTAAGCCCACTTCAGACCATAATATTTGTAATAACATCTGTCAAAATTTTGTGTAAAATCTATAAAATAGTATGGTATAAACACAAATCGGTATAAAACCAAGAGAAATACGGATTGAAAAATGACAAGCGGATACGTATTCTCATTTTTAGAAATTTCTCTGAAAATGAGAAAACGTATATGCTTTTCATAAGATCAGGGTTGTATTTGTTTTGATAATATTTAAGATATGATGGTGTTAATACGCAAAGGAATTTTTAAAAGATTTTTTGACAAGCGGAGAAAATTTCGTATTATTTAAGATACGTATTTTCTTACGACTCAGTATTATAGTCTGAAGTGGGCTTTAGTAGTATTCAAAGTCATCATCACGTAATCATCATCACGTAATCGAGGCAGGAAGGGGTACCCATTACAAAGTTTTTTCTGGGTAGGTCCAATTAAATAACAAATAATTACTGAAAAAAAATATTTTTTCCATTTTTTCAACGTCCTTATATTATTTTTGCTAAGTATACAAATGCGTATTAAGGGTGGGATAGTGTTGTGTGAGATTTTAAGCAGCAATATTTGGAAGCGCTAGAACCGCTCATTTTGTGAGGTTGGTAAAAAAAGTGTATGAGCCAAAAAATGGGGGAGGTCGGATAGGATCTAGGGGTCGCTCATCGGGGTCAAAGTTGGGCGTAGAGGGGAAAAAATCAACAAAAAGCCCCAAAACTCCCCTGGTTTTGCTCCTAGAGGGGTCAAATGTGAGACCGGCCCCCATTATTTTTTCCCCCTGAACACTTTTGCCGAACATACCTAAGCCCTATCTCCAATCCCTAAGGGGGGTCCCATACAAAGGTTCAATTTTTAAAAAATCTTCCTTCTACCGCTCTAGCTGTCCTAGAAGTCACCCTAGAGGAATCAAATGTATGACCGACCCCCAATATTTTTTCAACCCCAACATTTTCTTAGAACATACCTACCCCCTATCTTCAATCCTTAGGGTGGTCCCCATACATTTTTTTTATTTTTTCTTAAATTGTCATATTAAATCAGCTCCTACCGGTCCAATGGTGCCTCCTAGAGGGGTCATTATCAGGACCAACCCCCATTAATTTTTAGCCCCCAACACTTCTTCTGAACATACCAATTCCATATCTCCAATTCCTAAGGGGTCTCCCACACAAAACGACATTTTTGTAAATCTTGCTCCCACCGCTCTAACTATCGCAGGGGTGACCCTAGAGAAGTTAAATGTGTGACTGACCCCCAATATTTTTTCAGCCCCAACATTTTCCCCAAACAAACCTACCCTCTATTTTTAAGCCTTAAGGGTGTCCCCACACATTTTTTTTTTTTTTTAATTTTTTTTTATAAAATTTGCGCCTACCGCTCCCACTGTGCCTTTTAGGACGGGAAATGCAGACTGACCCCCATTAATTTTTGCCCCCTACATTTTTTCTGAACATACCTACGCCGTATTTCCACTTTGTAGGGGTGCTCCCCTGGGGAAAACTATGTGTTTGAAACCAAATTCGGCAAAACGTCTGGACCAGGAGTGCTAATGTTTGCGCGTTTTAAAGAGCAGTGGGAAAATATAAAAGACAAACCGTACAGTCTTGGCATATAAGATGAGGAAGTGGCAGGCAACATACCAGCTCAAGTCCAAACTGACATCAAGTTGTTTTGTTGGGCTAAAATAAAAGAAAAGCAACCCAGAGACGACTACAAGGAGTTTCTTGAAATTGTTTTATTATACCTTGGCGAAAATATTCCTAATAAGCATTTTAGCCCACCAGGACCCATCAGTCATGCTCGATGGATGGCAATAGGCATATATTGCCTAAAAATGTTTTTGTTCCGAAAATATATCGGTTTGGCCAAAAAAGAATTAAATGCACTTCTTGATGTGACCGTTTTCATCATAACAATTTACGTAAAAGCTTGGTTTAGCGCTACCAAAGCAATAGAAGCTCCAAATAATGATTTGAATTTTTTGAAAGCGATTGCCAATTATGCTTCAATTGATAAGATTCTGTCGCAACGATTGGTCAAGAGATTCTGTGGACATCTCTGGTATCTCAGTGGCGAAGATGTTGCGCTCGCACTATTTGATCCGAATATCTCTTGTGAAATAAAACGAAAAGTGTCGAATGCAATTCGTATATTTGAAGAAGAGAAAGAGGAATTGGAGAAAGAGTTATCTGACGATGAGATGGACGAATCGTCTAACGAAAACAGCGAGGAAGAAGAAGACGATGATATCGGGGAAGAAGATGCCTCAGAGGATAGCGGCGACAGTGGCAACAATGATTGTAATCCTCGAGTACATGTTGTTGGATTCGAAGGTGTGAAAAGAATTAACATGGCATCGAAACAAGTGAATCAAGAACTCATGAAAACTGATTTAAGCCACTACGTCATACCTGAGACTCCAACATTTTATGCACGCTTCGGAATAACAACAAATTTCATTGCTTCCGATCCAAATACTTGGGAAAATCGTCAGGACTACCAGCGAGCGCTGCAAATATTACGTAAATTACATGTTGTCAACGACGCTGCCGAAAGAGGCGTAAAATTAATAGAAGACTATAACAACGTGTTGTGCCGTAACGAGGAGGAAAAAATAGTTTTGCTTCAGGTCGTGGCCGGAAATCGGAAACAATATCCATCACACGATAAAAATAAATTAATTTGATTTATAGTTATATTATTTATCATTTTTTATTATTTTCAAGTTAAAAAAAATATTTTTTTACGCTTAACAAAAGTTACTATTAAATTACAAATTAAAGACATCGGATTTCTCGATAAAATAAATAAAAAAATTGTGGGGTAACACCTTGAAGATAGAGGGTAGGTATGTTTAAAGAAAATGTTTTGGCTACAAAAATAAATGGGCAGGTCATACATTTGACTTCTCTACATACATTACTAATTTAGTTTTCCCCAGGGGAGCACCCCTACAAAGTGGAAATACGGCGTAGGTATGTTGAGAAAAAATGTAGGGGGCACAAATTAATGGGGGTCAGTCTGCATTTACCGTTCCTACAAGGCAGAATGGGAGCGGTAGGCGCAGATTTAAAAAAAAAAAAATTAAAAAATAAAAAAAAATGTGTGGGGACACCCTTAAGGCTTTAAAATAGAGGGTAGGTTTGTTTGGGGAAAATGTTGGGGCTGAAAAAATATTGGGGGTCGGTCACACATTTAACTTCTCTAGGGTCACCCCTGCAATAGTTAGAGCAGTGAGAGCAAGTTTTACAAAAATGTCATTTTGTGTGGGAGACCCCTTAGGAATTGGAGATATGGAATTGGTATGTTCAGAAGAAGTGTTGGGGGCTAAAAATTAATGGGGGTTGGTCTTGATAATGACCCCTCTAGGAGGCACCATTGGACCGGTAGGAGCTGATTTAATATGACAATTTAAGAAAAAATAAAAAAAAATGTGTGGGGACCACCCTAAGGATTGAAGATAAGGGGTAGGTATATTCTAAGAAAATGTTGGGGTTGAAAAAATATTGGGGGTTGGTCATACATTTGATTCCTCTAGGGTGACTTGTAGGACAGTTAGAGCGGTAGGAGCAAGATTTTTTAAAAATTGAACCTTTGTATGGGACCCCCCTTAGGAATTGGAGATAGGGCTTAGGTATGTTTAGCAAAAGTGTTCAGGGGGAAAAAATAATGGGGGCCGGTCTCGCATTTGACCCCTCTAGGAGCAAAACCAGAGGAGTTTTGGGGCTTTTTGTGGATTTTTTCCCCTCTACACCCAACTTTGACCCCGATGAGCGACCCCTAGATCCTATCCGATCTGCCCCATTTTTTGGCCCATGCATTTTTTTTACGAACCTCACAAAATAAGCGGTTCTAGCGTGTCGAAATCGAAAACTCGTGCACTATCCCACCCCTAATGCGTATTGTTGTAAATGTGAATGAGTTTCGTGTATTTCGTAAGTCTGTTTTGGAAAAGAAGAACTTTTAATGGAAAAATAATATTGCTTAGAGGAAGTACTTCAATGATACTTATTGTCAATATTTTATACACAATATTATTATTTTTATTTTCTTCTCCTTTTTTTTAAGTTCCTAATACAAAAAGTACAAGTGTGTGTGTGTTCGTGTATACAACTGCGTGCGTGTGTGTGTATTTGTTAAGAATAGAAGTTAAAAGTTTTACCATTGTTATTTGTAACTTAAAATATTTGTAACTTTTTCGATTAAATAGATTTTTTTATGACTGTATTGTTAATCAAATTGAATTGGCCGTTAAGAAGATCATTGTCAAGAATGTTTGTGATAACAATAAACAGAGCTTTTTTATTGACGATTCTTAAGTCAGTAGTAATCAGCATTAGAATTAGGCCTGCCAGATCGAAAATGGTAAAATGCTTGACATTTAGAAAAAAATCTTGATTTTTCTTGACATCCAGAAATAAAAGCTTGATTTTTCTTGACATATTAAATTAAAAAAAAAAGTACTTTTTTAAACCAATTTGTGAATTTTAGTAAATTTGAGACTGATAATAAGAATATTTTTTTTTTCTTACGCCCCAAATGCCAAAAAAAAGTACTAACGGGCTTCGAAGGCTTAACAAAAAAAGTTTTAAATGCGTTATGTAAAAGTTATCTAAATTTGAAAAAATTGTAATCGGCTAATTTAAGAGAAAATTTTAACGCCTTTTGACATTTTTTTAGTTGTGTTTCAGAAATATACTTTTTACAGAATATTTCGAAGGTTGAGAGAAATACCAATTTCATCTTTTAATTCTCAACTAGTACACTCAACCAAAAATCATTGTATTCCCAAAGAAAATCGCTGTAAATTCAAAAGAAATCATTGTTGATTTTGACCCTACAAATATTTATGTTGATTTCAATAAAAAATGTTGTCAGTTTTTGTAAAAGTTGATCAACTCGTTTTTTTTGTAAATCAACTCGAATTTTTTGTAAACTCAACTCATATTTTTGTTGATATAAGAAATTTTATTAAAAAAAAAGCTTGTTGTTTTTTGTAAATATTTTTTTATTAAGTATAAATCACAATATTTTTTAGAATTATCACCGGCTTTTTAAGCTGCAATATTTAAACAAGATTTTCCCACACACTTCGTTTATTTATGTAATGCACTCGTAAGTCATTCTCCAGTTTTCTAATGACACCAAATCAAAAACCTTAAAAAAAATAATATAGTATGAATACATAAAGTAATCAATGTATTTTATTACTTACCAAATATTTACAGATCAGAATCTGATCATCAGATCCTATTTTTATTTATTTTTATAATATTAAATATTTTTATAAGAAACAAACACATAAAATAATTTTATAAGACAAACAAATTTCACGATGCAATGCATTGCTACCAACTTGATAATACAAAATTGAACGAACAGTGTTGTTTTTTTCATTTTTGGTTTTATCTTTTGATTTCTGTATAAGCGTTGTAAATAGTTGATTCAAATTTACTGATTATTCAACGATATCAACATTAATTTTTGTTGAATACGGCAATATTCTGTAAAACTTGATCTACAATGGGTTTACTTATTTTTCTACTAAGATATTTCTATGAGTGTATAAAGTTGATTAGGTTTAAATATTTTAGTTTGGACACCAACGATTTGCGATTGTCATTCAAATTCACTATGCTACCTGCAGTGAAAATTTTTTAATTTTTTGGTTAAAAGACTAATAAGGTTTTTTAAAACAGATAAATGATAAAATATTAATATCAATAAAAATTAAAATAAAAAAAAGATTTTTCCTTTGGAGCTAAATAATTCCCATTTTTTTTCGTAATTTTAAGAAATTTTTCTTTAATTTTAATATGCTTTCAAACTTTCAAATTTTGAAATACTTAAATGCTTAATGTTATTAAATAAATGCACAATTTTCAGACAAAATTTAAAGAAAGATGTTTTATAACAATAAGAAAATTTTTCTTTGGAGCCAAATTGTGAGCAGTTTTTTTTTAATTTTAATAAAATTTCTTTAATTTTAAGAGACTTTTTTTCAGTGCACCCAATGGTAAAAACATAATTATTTTCGAAAATAATCATTAATTTGTATTTTTTTACATTTAAAGACTTATAAAATAAATTCTTTTTGATTTTTCTTGACAATTTAGTCAGAAGTTGTCCTTGTCCCTTTAGTATTATTGATCTTCCATTGTTACCAGTTGATTGGAATCAAAAATATAAAAAAAAAAACATTTTTAGTGAAACCCTCCAAAGTGTAAAAAACCTTTTTTACACTTTGGAGTGTATAGAAGACTCGGCACAGACGAATTTATTACTCTCACTCACATGTGTAGCACTGTGTAATTTTTTCTTTTTCGTATTTTAACATGATAATGTTTTTAGGCTGGTGTCTGATTTTAAAAAACTTGCAGGACGCCACCTCAGTTTGACTATATAAGCTAACAATTAACGAAAAAGAAAACAAGAATTACTATTTTCATTTTCTTAAAACCAAAAATTTTAATAACTTGGGTTTGTAACTTGGATAATAATTCACCTCGTGGTGAATTATTATCCGTTTTTCACCAGCTGATAATTAAAAAGTAACATAATTATTTTTCAACAAAAAAAAAATTTTTTTCATAATTTTTTTTTTTTTTCATTAATTTTTTTTTTTTTCATCAAATTTTTTTTTTTTTTCATCAAACTTTTTTTTTCATCAAATTTTTTTTTTTTTGATAATTTTTTTTTTTCATTAAACTTTTTTTCTCATCATGTTTTTATCAAATTTTTTTTTTCATCAATTTATTTTTCATCAAATTTTATTTCATCAAATTTTTTTTTTTCATTTATTTTTTTTTTTTCAATAATTTTTTTTTTTTCATAAAATTTTTTTTTTTCATCAAAAATTTTTTTGTTTTTTCATCAAATGTTTTTTTTCATCAATTTTTTTTCATTATTTTTTTTTTTCATCAAATTTTTTTTTCATCAAAATTTTTTTTTTCATAATTTTTTTTTTATCATCCCGACTAAAAATAAATATACAGGTCCATATATAATTTGAAATTGAGCCATATATTATTTAATATTGCACAACACGTATTTGGATAAAATAAGATGATGAAATTGGTGGATCAATAATCAAAATTCAAATGTATCCCAAGTTTTTTCGGGAAATGCAAAAAAAAAATGTGTCCGGGACTTAGAAATTAAAAAAAAAAAAAAAAATTTTTAAAAAAAATTCCTAAAACTTCATTAATAAATTTTTACTTCAAAACGCAAAAAATGTACCAAAAATATTTTTTATCCAGGACTTAGAAAATATTACAAAACTTTTTCAGGACTTGTAAAATTTTTCAAAATTTGGCTAATTTTTTTTTTGTTTAAATCATTTTTAATGAAATTCTAAAAAAAAAATTCTCGGGACTTAGAAAATTTTTTTTCCCCGATTCGGAACCATATATATATATATGTGTATCTCATCTTGTATGAGGTCAGACATGGAGTTGTATATCATATAATTATTTATCTAATATTGTATGAGGTCATTCATGGAGTCATATAAAATATTATATGCAACATCTAATTTAATAAAGCTTTATATATTGTATGTGGAGCAACACATGATTCGATATCCTTTTATATGGCACCATATTAAATTTTGGGTGTAAAACTTAATAAAAGATACATTCATATATAATTATGTAAAGTACTGTGTATGGCCGTATATAAATATATTAAATAATATGTTACTATATCTAAACTTTTTTAGTCGAGATATTTTTTTTCATCAAATTTTTTATTATCACTTTTTTTCTCACCAAAATTTTTTTTTTCTTCATATTTTTTTTCATCAATTTTGTTTTACATCAAACAGTTTTTCTTTTTATCAAAAAAATTCATCAAAAACTTTTTTTCATCAAATTTTTTTTTTTACTAAAAATTTTGGGTTCATTAAATTTTTTTTAACATACTTTTGTTTTTCGTGAAAAAAAATAATAATATTTTTCACCAAAACTACTTTTTCACCAAGTCTAAGCTTTTCGCATACAAATTTTCCATTTGTTTATCAAATGTACATAAATCAAGTGAGAGTGGTATATTCTTTGGTGCCGAATCTTTTATACTCTCCAAAATGTAAAAACACTTTTTTGCACTTATTTTTGCACTCACTTACGAAATGTACAGCTCTTTTGGTTTTTTAATGGGGTCCTCGACTGATATTTCAATTCGTTTTGCATGAAATAGCAAAGTAATATAACATTATTTTTTCTAAAAAAACTTTGCTTTGGCAAGTACACCCAAATCTTCCGCAAAACATTATCATGATTTAATATTTTGGGCAAGAGTACAAAATTCGCAGGCATTTTTAATAAAAATAAAAACTTAAAATTTTTAAGCTTATTTTTATACCCTCCAACTACAGTATGGGGGTATACTCTCTTTGTCATTCCGTGTATAACGCATCAAAATATCGCTCTAGGACCCCACAACGTATATATATTTATGGTCAGTGATCCATTCTAAGACATTCTAGCGATGTCCGTCCGTCCGTCTGTCCGTCTGTCCGTCTGTAGTTAACACGATGAAGTCCAAAATAAAAGATAATATTTCTTATGTTCCTAGGCAGGTTAAGTTCGTAAAGGAGCAAAATCGGACCAGGGGGAAAAAAGTTCCCCCTTGAAGAACTAAACCAACCCCTGAGAAATACCATATTTTTACATGATTTTTTGTGTTTTTCTTTAACAAATGCAACATTTTTATGCTACAAGAAGTTCAAAGTCCTGCATTTGGACCCACAGAATTAGAAAATGTCGTTTTTTCGGAAAACGCCCCTGCAATTTTGATTTATTTATTTGCATGTTGGAGGGTAAAATAGATTCGTCACAGCCGAATTTAACACTCTTACTTGTTTATTTTTTAGTATAAAAAATCCGTAAAAATTTTTAAAAATTTTTTCATAGATTATTATAGTACTTCTTAAGGTTCGTTAAGTAATTGAACATATTTTTAAAATCTAAGTAGATCAATATTTTAATTAATAACAAACAAAACAACAGACTTCTTTATATCCTCTATCACGAAGTAGAGTGTATAATAGGGTGGCTCGTTTTTGGGCTTTTCTCTCTGATCAAATTCTAATACCCGCCAAAAGTGTCGGTCCCCTAAGGGTAACTCACATGCAAAATATCACTCCGATCGGAGTTTATCTTCTGTCTCCACTTTGAGCCTCAAAATTGGGATTTTTGCAAAAAAAGGACTTTTAAAAAAAAATTTAAAGTTTTTTTATTAAAATAATTAAAAAATGATTTTTGTATAATATTTGATCGTAAATACTTAAATATGAAATTTAAAGATTTTACGGTATCATTAACCCCATCAAACTTGATACCAAAAAAATGGCATGATTTTGGGGGCGTTCTCAAAACACCTTTTTTCAAAATTTGAAAATTTTATTAAAAAAAAATTTTAAATATACCATTTTTTCTTTCTGAATTCAATAACAACACCTTGGAGAAGAAAAATGTGAAATATGGCGGATATCCGTCAAGCCACTTTTCGGGAATCGCGGGGGGAAGTTAGCGGATTTCAAGGAAATGTTGGTTTTATCAAAAATTTGGATTAATTAAATCTTATAAATTTAATTTTTTGGCAAATTAACTGTTTTATGGTGTCGTTGCATTCTATTAAATAACTTTAAGTCTGTCATGAAATCTTACCCATCTAGGACGTATTTAACCCACATTGGCTGGGGGTCAAAAAAGACCCCCGAGTAAAATTTGAAGTTTAGAGCTTCAATTTTGTGCTATAAACAAGTATAAAACGGCTTTTGTGTTTTTTACCCCAACTATTATTTCGTATTAATATATAATCTTTAAAAAAATCGTTAACCCTTCTTGGTAGGGGGTCAAAAATGACCCATTCAATAAAAAATATATATTTTGTTGATAACAAAAAATTCAAGCACTATGCCTAAAAGTTTTTGCCGGGGTCATTTTTGACCCGTGGCCAATGTGGGTTAAAGATATCTTAAATAGGTAAGATTTTAGGGCTGATTTAAAGTTATCTAATAGATTGCCACAAATTAATTTTCTATAAAAAAATATATACTTTTTATTGAATGGGTCATTTTTGACCCCCTACCAAGAAGGGTTAACGATTTTTTTTAAAGATTATATATTAATACAAAATAATAGTTGGGGTAAAAAACACAAAAGCCGTTTTGTACTTGTTTATAGCACAAAATTGAAGCTCTAAATTTCAAATTTTATTCGGGGGTCTTTTTTGACCCCCCGCCAATGTGGGTTAAAGACGTCCTAGATCGGTAAGATTTCATGACAGACTTAAAGTTATTTAATAAAATGCCACGACACCATAAAACAGTTAATTTGCCAAAAAATGAAATTTATAAGATTTTATTAATCCAAATTTTTGATAAAACCAACATTTCCTTGAAATCCGCTTACTTCCCCCCGCGATTCCCGAAAAGTGGCTTGACGGATATCCGCCATATTTCACATTTTTGTTCTCCAAAGTGTTGTTAATGAATTCAGAAAGAAAAAATGGTATATTTAAATTTTTTTTTAATAAAATTTTCAAATTTTGAAAAAAGGTGTTTTGAGAACGATCCCAAAATCATGCCATTTTTTTGGTATCAAGTTTGATGGGGTTAATGATACCGTAAAATCTTTAAATTTCATATTTAAGTATTTACGATCAAATATTATACAAAAAAAAAAATTAATTATTTTAATAAAAAAACGTTAATTTTTTTTTTTTTTTTTAAAGTCCTTTTTTTTCAAAAATCCCAATTTTGAGGCTCAAAGTGGAGACAGAAGATAAACTCCGATCGGAGTGATATTTTGCATGTGAGTTACGCTTAGGGTACCGACACTTTTGGCGGGTATTAGATTTTGATCAGAGAGAAAAGCCCAAAAACGAGCCATCCTAGTGTATAATTTAAATGGAAACATATACAAATTGTATGATTTCTAAATAAATATTATGGAAAAAGTATCCTGTTGCATGCATACGATAAGAGGCTTTTAGTATTATCTCTCTAAAAAAAATATAATATAAAATAAAAATTTCATTTAAAATTGTTTTTTTTTTTGTCATCTCCAACCAGCATTCATACTCGAGTAGGTATTTGTTGTTTCACCTAGTTCTATATACCACTCTGTGCTGGAGTAGAGAATATTTGCATTAAGTAGACTTAATTCAAATATACCTAGAGGCGGGTGTTATTGCAGATACTAGCAAAAGTATAAACATGTAACAATTCCCCATATTTTGATGTGAATCTCCCCAAGCAATCTGGTTATTAAAAATTCAACAGATTTTATAACAGAGAATTTTATTCCCGTGATGCTGTAATATTTAAATTAAAGGTAACAAATGGTACAAAATAATATGAAAGCGCTTACTATTTTTTTTTTGTGTTTCGCAACCATCCCTACTAAATAAAAATTTAAATTATTTTTATATTGTTATTTGGAGAACAGACATTTAAAAGAATTAATATTATTTGACTGTATTCGCGACAAAAAGGAATGTGAATAAAGCAGTTCTTGGTCATGACCTGATTTGACTTACAATTAGCAAAAAATGTGTCTTAGGTGAAACCCATGCCAAATTTTTCTAATTCAATACGCTTTGTCCTTGTGTCAATAGAGTTCAGGGCTGTCAGATATGGCGATTTCTCGCCAAACTTGGCGATTTTGAAATGTGTTTGGCGACGAGTTTTTCGATTTGGCGACGTGGCGACGTGGCGATTTTTTTGGCGATTTACAAAGTGATTGGAGATTTCTGTGGCGATTTTATTTCAAATGATCTAATTTTATTTACTTTTGCACCGCTTAGACAGTTAAAACATTTTTTTAAAATTTTCGACAGACTTTCTACAAGTCTACTCGTCTAAGTGTCTCTTTATGAATTAAAACAAAACAAAAAACATTTGGGAAATTTGTCCAGTGTCCAGGAGAGTCAAAAACTCTAATACGCGAATCACAAAACATTTAATAACTTTTTTCTTCAATTTTACACTATTGTAAACTGCTGTTGAGTAAAAATAGCTATAAGAAAATTATGAAATATTCAAGACCGATTATCATGGATCGATTTAGGTTTTTGCATTTGTGCAGAAAACAAGCATAAATTAATTTTGAGTGAAATTTATTGCCCATAGACAGATTTTAGAATGAATTAGCAAAGTTTTGAAATGGAGTAATTTATAAATTACCGATTGAAGTAAAAAAATACAAAAACTAAAAAAAAATAGTTTTGGCGATTTTTATGTATTTTTCTAGGATTTTGGCGATTTTTGAGTATTATTATTTTCTAGCCATTATAACACACGTTCTAGATTAGCAACCACCACTTCTATCACGAAGGCAATTCAACGTCACTTTTGACGTTTAGAAACGCCAAAATCGATAGTAAGCAATTTCATTTTTCTTTTGGAGATTGTTTGTTCCCGCTTTTGTTAGCTTCTTCTTTTGTTTATCATGAAAAACGAATGTCAAATGAAAAATGACTACTCATTTTGACACTTGATTGCGAGCAAGGTAGAGCAGGCTCTCTACCATCAATTGTATACCATCATTTACAAGACTGTCCACATTAGCAATGACAGTGCTTTCTATCGATTTTGACGTACGATAGAAGTGGAAGTTGCTAATCTAGACCGTGTGTAAAGAAAACAAAATATACGAAACGTCGGAAAAAATTATGAAATAATCTTTTATTTACATAAATAGAATACATGACCTGAATAACCCCGATTTAGAAACTTCTAAATAACGTAATAATAAAATTTGGAAAAGGTCGATAACAACTTTAATAAAAAAAAAATATACTTTTTTCTAATAAAAATAATCATTTTTTTTTAACAAAAACTGACAAAAATTGGATTTTTGGCGATTTTTGACATCCGATTTGGCGATGAGCGTAAAAAAAATCTAACAACCCTGATAGAGTTTAATGTTTCAGACAAATTAATTGCTAAAACTTAGCAAAAATAAAGGCTTTCTTCCAAAATACAAGATCTTGTCTTTATGAGTTAGATTCTATTACCAAAGGGTAGTGTAATGCTCGGACTGTCGAGTTTGGTCACCGATTCCATTTCTGGTCCTCCAAAAATTTTGAAAAACAGTTGGTCTTATCATAATCAAACTTGATGCTACTGCTAAAATCTATTTGGCAATAATATAATAAATAGTCCGTTAAACAAATTCTGTTAACATTTTACTCCAAAAAAAAACAATTATTTCCTGGTCCTTTTAAAAAAAAAAATAAAAAAATAGTTTTTTTTACCTTATTTTAGTATAATTTACAGGAACCAGGGCTGCCAGACTTGGGGATTTATCCCCAAAGTTGGGGATTTAACTAGAGAAAAAAGGAGAAGAAATCTCATTTGGGGATTGGGGATTTTTATGGGGATTTCAAAAATTATGTTGGGGATTTTTGAGGATATTCAAAATTGTATCCATTTGATACAAGAAGCTAAATTTATTATAATCAACGATTTTAAACAAAATTTTAGTGAAAATAACTCTTTAGTACGAGATTACGAAGCGCATTCAGTAAAACGTGCATTTATCGGCTGTAAAATGTATGTTAACATTGTCAAAACCCGCTAATTAACTCGTTTGGGGATTTTTGGGGATTTTTTAATTGCTAAATCTACAAAATAAAATTGAAAAATTACCGTCTTTAATTTTTTTAAATATTAACAAAAAAATGTTTGCGTTATTAAAAAAAACGTATATTTTGATTGTTTGGGGATTTTTGGGGATATTTTGTTTTATTTTTGGGGACGACGGAAAAAAGTACCTGGCGACGCTGACAGGAACTTCTGATTTTTCCCTAATAATATTCGGCAAAATTGTAGCCATGGTAAGGCTGAACAACTCTTATACAAATAAAAAGCCCCACAACTGCCCCATTTCGCCCCAAAAAGAATAAAATTCAAGGCTGACCCTATTATTTTTTTTTCTTCCTTACATTTCAAACATACCTAAGCACTGTCTACACTCCCTAAGAGAGCTTCTTACAGAATTTTATGAATGCCCCGATGGTGCCCCCAGAGAAGTCAATGCATGACCGAACCATAAAGTAAATATGATCAGAGATTTTGATAGGCACCAAAACAATATGTCACTTTATATAAATTGGTTCTCTTAATGTTTAAGAGAGGTTTTTCATGCAATAGCAAAGGCAACACTAAGAGAACCAACTTATTGAGAGAGCAAAATAAATGGCATCCAACCAATTTGACACCCACTGGACCGAACTTCAATATTTTTTCCACCCCAAAATTTTTTCAGAACATACCCACTGTCTTCAACCCTTAAGGCGGTACAATTACTTTTATTTTGCCTTCCAACCACAGTATGGGGCTATATTCACTTTGTCATTCCGAAATATCAGTCTAGGACCCCATATGAGGCATTCCACACCAAATGTGGTCGGATTTTTGATAAATTAACTTTTTTTAAAAATGGAAAATTTCAGAACGAGTTCTGAAAATTTTCCAAAAAAAAATTAAATTAATCGATAGCCCATTCAAAACTGTAGAAGAATGTAAATTTTTGAGATAGTGGTACATTCCGTTTTTATTTGATAAATATTTAAACAAGGCAACTCGACACAAATTTGACCATTTTTCCAATATTTGACCACGCCTCCTAAACCCAGTTTTTGAAAAATTGAAAAACCAAAAACGCAATTTTCGTAGTTACACATAGGGCTATTCATACAAACTATTCAGAAATTCACGAGACACGTGTTTTTCTGTAGCGGGACATTTGGTGTGGAATACGTCTGTAGTTAACACGATGCAGTCCAAAATAAAAGAGCTAGACTCCCAAAATTTGGCACGAATATGTCTTATATTCCTAGGCAGGCTAAGTTTGTATATGAGCAAAAT
Source organism: Pegoplata infirma (assembly GCA_963921195.1). Classification (NCBI taxonomy): domain Eukaryota; kingdom Metazoa; phylum Arthropoda; class Insecta; order Diptera; family Anthomyiidae; genus Pegoplata; species Pegoplata infirma. Next base: position 171,500,151 of record OY992539.1, read on the forward strand.
CACACCAGGGGAAAAACTTCCCCTTGAAGAACTTTACCAACCTCTGAAAAATACCATTTTTTTACATGATTATTTGTGGATTTGTTTAACAAATGCAAAATTTTTATGCTACAAGAACTTCAACGTCCTGTATTTAGACCCAGAGGATTTGAAAATGTCCGCCCCCTTTTGTTGGCCTGGATTAAAAAAATTGTTTAAATAATGATAAACTTATATTTCTTTAGTGCAAAAAGCATAAGAATGAATTTTGAAACATATATTTCGAGAGGAAATTTGCCCCCCCCACCCAAGAAAACGCCCCTGCATTTAAGTGTTTTTATCGGCGTATGCCATTTCTGTTTGTTATTAAGGGTTTGTGATTGAAGAAGAAAACATTGTATTTCAAAAGATTACACCGCTCAACAAATAAAGGGTTTTTGACTCCGGTTTGAAGTTTGATATAAGATTTTTAAAGATTTTGACTCGATGATTTCAAATCTGTGCTCCAAATTTTTCCATCACGTCTAGAATTTTAATTATTCGCGGTTGAAAATGCGAAAAACGCGATTTTTGCCTTTTTTGAAAGCCTGGGAGGAATAAAAATCTGGTATAAAGCGTTAGAGTGGAATTGAACTATGATCTCAAATATATGATCAAAAAAATTTGAAGTTGTTGCACTATTATTGGTCAAACATGTATTTTAAAAAAACACTGTGAAAAAAATTAGAATAAGCACAATTTTTAAAAGGCTCTAAAACAAAAACCAGATGATCAATATTTACTGTGATGAGCTCAAAATTTAGGCAAAAGTTTATTCTTTCTTATAGACTTTTAAACCCATTAAAGATATCTTCCGGTTTATAAGAAAATAACACAGAAAACTTAAATTTGTAAAATACTTATTTATTTTTTTGTTTTTCTTTTAAAAATATCAAAAAAAAACTAAGGTATCTACCTTACCTTTTTTATAAAAATGATAATTTTAACAGAGTCATTTTAAAACGCAATTGTAACCCAAGCAAACGCAATAATTAGAAAAAAATTATTTTCTATGTTGGAGACCAAAGACAAATTATACTTTTGCGCTTTATACCAGATTTGTATTCCACTGAATGGCTGCTGTGCAGGCTTTCAAATAATGCAAAAATCGTAATTTTTCGCATTTTCAACCAAGAATAACTAAAAATCTGGACGTGATGGAAAAATTTGGAGAACAGATTTGGAATCAGGAGATCAAAGTCTACTAAAATTGATCATCAGAATTCAAACCGGAAAATGAGTGTTGAGCGGTGTTATTTTTAATGTGGATTTATTCCAGACCATGGTTTCTGTAGCCAGCTCTACGTCATCAGTGGAGAAAATTACATTAGATTTAAATTGTTTAATTTTTGTAAGAGTGTTTTTTCTATATGTTTTTTCATCAACAGACTTAACTCTGATTGGAATAGAACCCACGTTCTTGAAGTTTTCCATCAGTTTGCAAAGCAAGTACTCTACCATCTGGGCTATCGCTCTGCTTGACAAACTAACAGCAGAAGTTGGTTCGTATTTCATTACAGATGTTAAGTGTGTGACGTCAACAGAAGATTTTTATTTTACACAAACATTATTACGATCCTTAGAAACAACAACATTCCTTAATCTCTCAATTTTTTATTATTTTTGTGCATGTTGGAGGGTATAAAAGATTCGGCACATCCGAATTTAACACTCTCACTTGTTTGAGACTAGTTCTGTGACATGGGAATAGGTATCAATTAACCCCGTGCTAGGACATAAACATGTAAAACTGAAAGGTCACTTTTAAGGAAAAGTTCCGGTCTGAGGCCGATCTCTTATGACCAATTTAGAGCCGGTCACAGAACCGGTTCTCTTTCTCACAGGGTAGTTATACCCTGTACCATAGAGTAGTGTAGGGTATTAAAACTGAGGATAATAGTTTGGTTTCGACACCGTCAAAGCTAATAGTTTCTGATAAGTAATATTCTACATTAAAGATGCCACAATTGTTCTTGTTGCATGTTACTACTGCTATCACTTTTTTTTTGTTTTTCTATTTATTTTAATAAAAATAAATGACACTCAACTAAGGAAATCTGTGTAACAGACACATTGAAAACCATCACTTTTGGTAACAAGTCACTTGCAGAAAATGAAAGAAATTGTATTTATTTACAACGAACTTATTTTCATTTTCCTCCTCCTCCTCCTCCTTCCCAACCACCCCTACTAAAATTTCTTATTTGTTTCTTACATGTCTTGAGTATTTTTTTTTTTTAAATAAAATAAATAAAACAAAAATTATGCTAAAGAGATTGTAAAAAAATGCAAATTTATTTTTAAGGATTTCTTTTCCTTTTAACAAGTTTTTTTTCCTGTTTCTTAAACATTTTGTTTAGTATCGTTGTATCGTATCGAGTAGTTGTTTTTTAGTTTCCTTTCCTTGTATTTTTAATATTAACAGTGTTGACAACTAGATTTTTTAAGCGTTTATTGTTATACATACACTCTTATAAATTTTTGTTGAATTTTACCCACTTTATTGTAGGTAACTGTTCTCCTACAATAAAGTGGGTAAAAATACACTATGTGTTTAAATTTCAACATTTGCACACAAAGTGTGTACAACTAATAAACATTTTGTGTGTACACCTACATGCTTGACGCTTGGAAAATTCTCTAGAAATAAACACAAAGTGTGTAATTTTAAAATGTTTGTGCTTAAAAAAGCATTCTTTGTGTGCAAAAATGGATTAAAAATGCTTAAAATTGCATTTATAATGTTTTTTTTTTTACTTTTGTGATTTATTCCTAAAAAAATACAAAAAACGTTTTTTATTTCTAAGCCTTTTATTTTAACTAAAGTGCAATTATAATATTTAGTAAAATATCCAGTAATTTTTAAAACTAAATTTAAAATAAGATAATTATAAATATTAAAAATAAACAGCTAAATTAAACGTCGTAAAAACAGCAGACTTTGTAAAAATCCGAATTTTGATAACATCAAGTGTACGAATCTGCAAATATATACAAATTTAAAATAATTAATATTATTAGAATCTAATTATTTTTTTCTATTGAAAAATTTTAAGAATCTGCTCTATATTGTTCCTTAAAAAATTTCAGAAGCCGAGTCTTTTTATCAATAGATAAGTTCTCAGAATCGAAGAAAATTTTTCTATAGAAAATACTCAGCACCTTGGACAATTTTTCTATAAAAAATTCTTAGAATCTCATTTTTTCTATAGAAAAATTGTCAGAATTTGAGACATATTTTCATGGAAAATTCTCAGAATCTGAGACATATTTTCATGAAAAATTCTCAGAATCTAAGGTTTTTGTCTATAGAAAAATTTTTAGAATCTGAGATATTTTTTTATAGAAAAATTATTATAATATGATACATTTTTGCTATAGAAAAATTCTCAAAATCTAGGAAATTTTTCTATAGATAAACACCTAGAATCTGAGACATTTTTTCTATAGAAAAATTCTCAGAATCTAGGATTTTTTTTTCTATAGAAAAATTTTTAGAATCTGAGATATTTTTTTATAGAAAAATTCTCAGAATATGAGACATTTTTGCCATAGAAAAATTCTCAGAATCTAAGAAATTTTTTCTATAGATAAACACCTAGAATCTGAGACATTTTTTCTTTAGAAAAATTCTCAGAATCTGAGACATTTTTTCTGTAGAAAAATTCTCAGAATCTGAGACATTTTTTCTATAGAAAAATTCTTAGAACCTGAGACATTTTTTCTATTGAAAAATTCTCAGAACCTGAGACATTTTTTCATAGAAAAATTCTCAGAACCTGAGACATTTTTTCATAGAAAAATTCTCAGAATCTGAGACATTTTTTCAATAGAAAAATTCTCAAAATCTGAGACATTTTTTCTATAGAAAAATTCTCAGAATCTGAGACATTTTTTCTATAGAAAAATTCTCACAATCTGAGACATATTTTCTATAGAAATATTCTCAGAATATGATACATTTTTTCTCTAAAAAAATTCTCAGAATCTGAGACATTTTTTCTATAGAAAAAATCTCAAAATCTCAGACATTTTTTCTATAGAAAAGATTTTTTTTCTATAGAAAAAATTTTAGAATCTGAGATATTTTTTTATAGAAAAATTCTCAGAATCTGAGACATTTTTTTTATAGAAAAATTCTCAGAATCTGAGACATTTTTTATAGAAAAATTCCCAGAATCTGAGACATTTTTTCTGCAGAAAAATTCTCAGAATCTGAGACATTTTTTCTGTAGAAAAATTCTCAGAATCTGAGACGTTTTTTCTATAGAAAAATTCTCAGAATCTGAGACATTTTTTCTATAGAAAAATTCTTAGAATCTGAGACATTTTTTTTATAGAAAAATTCTCAGAATCTGAGACATTTTTTTATATAGAAAAATTCTCAGAATTTGAGACATTTTTTTATGGAAAAATTCATGTTTTCTATAGAAAAATTTTGAGAATCTGAGACATTTTTTTTATAGAAAAGGTCTCAGAGTCTGAGATATTTTTCCCATAAATAATTTAAAGAATCTGAGACATTTTTTTATAGATAAATTTTCAAAATCTGAGACAGTTTTTGTATCGGAAAATTCTCAGAAGCTGAGACAGTTGTTCTTAAGAAAAATTCTCAGAATCTAAAATATTTTTAAATTTTAAAATTCTTAGAATCTGTAACATTCTTTGTAAAGAAAAAGCCTCAACATCAGGAAGATTTAGTGATTCTGGAAAATTTTTCTAATTGTAAGACATTTTGTTTTAGGATACATGAGTTCACAGAATCTTAAACATTTCCGCTAAGAAAAATTCTTAAAATCTGAGACACATGTTTTTTCTAAAAACAATTTAAAAGATAGTTGGTGTACTTACCGATATGTTGTATAATTGGCAATACCAAAATGCATATATTGCATTTGAACGCGGGACATATATTTTAATTATCCCTTTACTTTAAATACGTTAATTTTCATGTTTTTGTTTTTTTTTCGCGTTGTTTTATTTTTGTTGCTGAATGCTGAACAATTTTCTGTATTTATATTAATTTTTATTTGACAATTTTAATTTTGTTTTTTTTTAGTTACACATTTAATGTTCAATATTGGAATATTAAACACAAAATGCTTACTATACACATTTAATGTTTTATTTTAAACATCTTGTGTGTAATTTTCTACGAATATATTTATCAACACACAAAATACTACATAAAGTGTTTAATTTTCGAATTTTTGTGTGCAAATTAGATTTTTAAACACTTTGTGCTCAATATTAGGCGTTGTGTGTTATTTTACATAGAAATTTACCCACTTTATAGTAGTAATTTTACAAAGAGTTTTTAGAGTGTATATATTTGAAAAATCTGGAAAATTTCAAACTTTTATAAAAACTTTGATCACAAATGACACGGTTATGAATGATCAGATATACATACTTAGCAAGTATTTGGGAACTCCCGGACTTGGTCATTTTCCGGTAAACGGGATATTAAAAATTTTATTTTTATTTCAATATAAATCATTAAAAATCATAAAAATTTATTGTGAAAGTGCCATGCCAGTTTTATTAACTGTCAAATCGTATGGCTAAAGTCGAGTCGGACTTGCTCTGGTCACACTCTAAGTTCAGTATTCAAAACCTTCTGTTGACATCACTTCATTTAGCTTCTACTTCGTCTTCTTCAACTGTCGCCTGTAAGTAGATTTAACGCATTTATTCTTAACAGTGTTTTTTTGTTGTTATTTTGTTCATTTTTTTTTCGTCGTGGTTTAATGTTACATTGTCACTTTGGTGTCTTCTGTTAGCTGTTTTTACGTGTGTATGTCAGTCTAAATACTTAACAAAAGTTTCGTTTTTATTTTTTCTTCATCTTTTGTATCTTGTAGTATTTTGTCCTTATTTGTGTAGAATGGGTCTTTAGGGGAATATTTGATTTAGTTTGTTGTTTGCTGTTATTGCCGTTGATTTTTCGTTGTATCCTTATTCGGTAACAAGTACTTGTTCTTAGTTTAGCTATTGGTTAGTTGGTTGGTTGTTTGAGGCTTATTTTGTATTTTTGTGACATTTGTCTGTAAGTAATTGTAAATTTGAGCTTAATTTCTTTTTGCACTTTAAGTGAAACAAATGAGTACGATGGAAACATTTAAACAGGAAAAGAAGTAGATTAATTTAAATTGGGTTTATTATTTCCAGTTTTTTTTTATTATTAAAAATTTGTTCATTCTTGGGTCGATTTCAATTTAAGCGAAATTTTTATTTTTGTATGCAAATCTCTTAAAGCCATGATACTTTTTAGTAATCCCAACCTTATAAGTCAATATTGACTAAATATGAAATAAATTGTAAACAATCAATGAGGTGTTCTCAGGAAATAAAGTTCCATGGAAAAATTTTTACTTGGAGTCACCATATTAAACACACGCGTAAAGCACTCACGCGGTCACAAAGTGGAAATCTAAGGTATGAAAAACATTTAACTTACAATAAGTTTTTTAACTTTTATGCACCACGGTGCCAGAGTGGTTTCAAAATTTTAATATGACTTATTGTTAGTGCAGTTTTTTGGTCTCGTCCATTACTTCGTAAGAATTACCATCGATTTGCAAATTTCATGCAATGTATTAATTGAAGTTGCAGTTCAAAATTAAAGAGCTAGACTCTTGAAGCTTAGCACGAATTAGAGTTATGGTTATATTTACGCTGCTAAAAGATCTAAGGAGGATTTCTTGGAAAAAGAATAAAGGATGAAAAAGTTGTCATGTGCTTTTTACACCTGCAGAAGATATTTTGGACGAAGGCTGAGTCCAAAAACGTATGTATTTTATCTACTGAATGTACGGGGAGATAGGTTAGGTTAGGGTGGCGGTGCCAGATGGTACTCCGCATAGACCAATTGGTCCATAGCGATACCACAAAACTTTTTCCACTTATCGATGTAAACTAAATACATTGACCTTCATTGCGTATTGTTTTAAACTTTTCAGGTCTATTCTCGTAATTTCCTTCAAAGTCTCGAACTGTGAACTTCCTATAATTGATAGTCGAGTTCGTGCCAAAGCTGGGCTGTGACACAGGATGTGTTCAATGGTCTCCTCGACGCCTGGTGTCTCGCACCTTTTACAGCTTGCGTCCGTAATAAGATTCATGTTCTTGGCATGTTTTCCGACAAGACAGTGTCCCGTTATTAAACCTGTCAACATACGACATTCTATTCTCGTAAGTGTAAGTAAGAATTTAGTTCTTCCTAAATCATAGCGTGGCCATATGGGGAGATAATTTGACCAAAACTAACCTATAGAACCCTCGTGTATTGGAGTGCAGTGTATAAGAAACGACTTGCATGTTGCATGTCTGAGTATCACTGGTACTTCTATGTATATTTCAGGCCGCTCTGAAAGTAATACTCACCGTTCAGTCCGTGTTATATCATCTACATAAAGAGCACATCTGCAAAATCGATTCTCAGAAGAAGACAGTCGCAAATGCTTATGCATCGCTCTAACCGACACTTAACCATATTAAGTATGGTGGGCGTCACGAAAATGGTACAGAAAACCGACTATGTGTCTCAACGCCGACGAACTTTGATAGAATTTTCGAAGTCCAAGTACTCACTAGGGAAGAATGGGCGGAAAACTCTGTTATGACAGAGAATGCGATCTCAATTTTAACAGACGGATCGAAGATGGAGGGTTCTGGAGTATTTTCTGACAGCCTTGTGTAGTGTTTTCCTAGCCGTATGGAATCTAAATGGAACAGAAATCTGACTATATCTCAGAACAGAACCATCAAAGTCCAAGTACTAACTGGGGAAGACTGGGTGGATAACATTTTTTGGCAGTGAATGCAATATAAATTTTTACGGATGGATCGAAGATGGAGATGCGTTCGGGAGTGTATTCGGAACAGGGCCTCATTGAGACTTCTGAACAACTGTACAGATTTCCAGGCAGAGATACTTGCAATTAATAAAGCATCGCAGGTGATTATGACAAGGGGCCTTAGAACATTATACAATCCCTTCGCCAAATCCAACCTCGCTCAGTCAAGCTAATCTGGGTACCAGGACAAAGTGGGGTCGCTGGAATCAAATTTGTTAGTGAATGTACAAGAAAGGACTCGAAGTTGTTGGGGCAGAAGGTGGAGCCTGATATCACGGTTCCTGTAGAAGAGTTAATGACTCAAATTTACAGTATATCGGGAAAAAGTATAAAGGATGGGTTGATATCACTGACTACATGTAGAATATCGCTAAAATTGTGTCTAAGAGAACAGAGAGTCTTCTTACTTTAGGTAAACGGACGTTTAGCCTGTTATTGGAAGTACAAACAGGACATGCGTATGGGATTTTCTGACAAGGAATATTTTAGGAGTTGCGGCAAAGTGGAGGAGCAGGTTGATAAGCACTTATTATGTGATTCACATTATGTAAATGTCCGGATCTGATGAAGCGACAAGACCTTTCGAAGTTCTAGTTCCAACTGGGGAAGATTTGGTAGACCATTTTTTTCACAGAGAATGCAATCTCAATTTTTACGGATCAATCGAAGATGGAGATGGGTTCGGTAGTGTATTGCGACCGTGTAGTGTTTTCCAGGCACAAGAGTAGTGTTTTCCAGTACTTGCAATTGATAAAGCCGAGCAGATGATTATGACAAAAGACTTACGTCCTTGCCACCATGGACGTATACAGGGGGTGGGCACAGGGGGCACGTGCCCCCCCCTTTTCGATTTGAAAATTTTATATACAAAAATGCATTATAAAAAAAAAATCACAAGTTTCTAAATATTTTGATTTTGAAAGAAAAGATTTTATTTTTTTTATAAAAACTCTAGAGTTTGAAACAATTTCGTTTCTAAAAAGGCATTTATACCTAAAAATCAGTAAAATATAATAAAAAAACACATAATATTAGTTTTATATAGGGTTGCCAGACGGCCTGGAATGGCCTGGATTTTCCAGTTATTTGAGGTCTGGTCCAGTTTCCAGTTAAATCATTAATTGTCCAGTTGAAAAAGGATTTGCATAATTTTAAAAATAATTTTTTTTTTATTAAATATTTTTTACAATTTTTTGGGACTACTTTTTGAATAAAACATTAATCATAAATATAACATAAATGCCTCTTTTGGATACGGAAAATGTGCACTTTTTTCTGCATTTTCGCTAATTTTTTTACAACTTTTTCAAGCATCTGGGCTAGTCTAGAGTTGATTCTGCTCTTCGATGATTTAAGGATTCTTGGCGAACTTTTCGCTTTTAAAATAACCCCACAAAAATAAGTCTGGATGGGTCAAATCTGCAAATGATGGTCAATTGTTGTCGCCCTTTTTTAACTTCGCACGTCCGGGAAATTTTAACTGTCCTTCTTGATTTCCAGATTTGATCACTTTGAACTTATTTTTGTGGGGTTATTTAAAAAGAAAAATATACTCTAACCATTCTCAGGCTAACGACGAGCTAAACATCAGCATTTCGAAATGCTCGAAAAAGTAATAGAAATGCTTAAAAAAGGCACATTTTGCCGTGGCAAATAGAGACGGCCATTAAGTCCAAAATAAGAATATGTATCTCACATATGAAAATCGGTTGATTTTTTATACCCTCCACTCTGGTGATAGAGGGTATATATAAGTTTGTCATTCCGTATGTAACACATTGAAATATTGGTTTAGGACCCCATAAAGTATATATATTCATGATCCTTGATCGATTTTAAGTCGATCTAACGATGTCCGTCTGTCTGTCTGTCTGTCTGTCTGTCCGTCCGTCTGTCTGTCTGTCTGTTGAAATCACGTTTTTGGCAATAATCCGGAACCGATTTTAACGCTTGGGGTACCAAAAGTTGCGGAATTTATCCAGGCAAAAACTAGTGTATTTTTTTTTGAAATCGGTTAAGTACTTTAAAAGTTATGAGTGAATTACTGGAAAAAACTCTTAGTGATTTTCATCATAACCCTAAATTAATTCATATTTTGTGTAGATACATACATAACAAAGAATACGGAAATGAAAAAAAAACGGAGAAAAAGAAAAAAATGTTTACAAAAAAACTTTAAAATATGTAAAACAAAATCTAAATTTAATTAAAAAAAAGTTCGTTAAGTAATAATAAAAAAAATTAATTGTTATTTTTATGTACAAAGCATGTGTGTGTGTCCGTTTTTTGCTTCGTCATATTAACGGGGTTGCCAGACTTTTTTTGGCTTTGTCGCAAACTCGGATGTAAAATATCGCCAAAATTCAATTTTGTTCAGATTTCTTAAAAAAAAAATATTTTTATTTAAAAAAAATAAATTTTGTTAAATAATAAAAGACAGAAATAAACTTTATGGCAAAAATCGCCCAAATCCGGAAAATCTATATATATAAAAGAGTAATGTGACTGACTGACATACTCATTCATCATCGCCCAGCCCAAACCGCTAAAGTTAGAAACTTGAAATTTGGACTGTAGGTTGACGTCCCGAAATAAAGATCCACTAAGGCTGGATTTTTGCCAATGTTGATTCTAAGGGGGTAAAATGGGTAAAAAACTGTACTTTTGGTACTTTTTATATCTCCCGATATAATGGTCATAGAAACTTGAAATTTGGACTGTATGTTACCCTCCCGCAATATAGATCCACTATGGCTGGAGTTTTGCCAATGGTAAGGGGGTAAAAAGGGTAAAAAACTGTACTTTTGGTACTTTTTAAATCTCCTGATATAATGATCATAGAGACTTGAAATTTGGACTGTATGTTCACCTCCCGGAATATAGATCCATTAAGGCTGGATTTTTGCCAGTGTTGATTCTAAGGGGGTCAAAAGGGTAAAAAAAAATACTTTTGGTGCTTTTAATATCTCCTGAAATAATGGTCATAGAAACTTGAAATTTGGACAGTATGTTCACATCCTAGAATATATGTAGATCCAGTACGGCTGGATTATTGCCAATGTTGATTCTAAGAGGGTAAAAAGGGAAAAAATCTGTACTTTTGGTACCTTTTATATTTCCTTAAAAAATTGTCACATAGACTTGAAATTGGGACTGTATGTTCACCTCCCGGAATATAGATCCCCTAAGGCTGGGTTTTTGCCAATGATGTTTCTAATAGGGTAAAAAGGGTAAACATATGTACTTTTGTTACATTTTATATTTCCTTAAATAATGGTACTAGAAAATTGAAATTTGCAATGTCGGTTTACCTTCCGGAAAAAAGATTCACTAAGGCTCGGGTTTTGTCAATGTTGATTTTACGGGGGTAAAATGGGTAAAATAGTACTTTTGGTACTTTTTTTTATTTACTGAAATAATGGTTATTCAAACCTGAAATTTAGAATGTAGGATCCTTTAGTAAAATAAAACATTTTGGAACAAGTACTTTCTGAAAATTCAGTACCGTTTTCAAAAAGTACCTTTTATAAAAGGTTCCCTTATAAAAAGTACTTTTCATAAAAATAACCTTTTATGAAAAATACCTTTTATAAAAAGTACCTTTTATAAAAAGTGCCTTTGATACAAAGTACCTTTTATAAAAAGTACCTTTTATAAAAAGTACCTTTAATAAAATGTATCTTTTATAGAAAGTACCTTTTGTTAAAAGTACCTTTTATAAAAAGTACCTTTTATAAAAAGTACCTTTTAAAAAAAGTACCTTTTAAAAAAAGTACCTTTTATAAAAAGTACCTTTTATAAAAAGTACCTTTTATAAAAAGTACCTTTTATAAAAAGTACCTTTTATAAAAAGTAGCTTTTAAAAAAGTAGCTTTTAAAAAAAGTAGCTTTTAAAAAAAGTACCTTTTATAAAAAGTACCTTTTATAAAAAGTACATTTTATTAAAAGTACCTTTTATAAAAAGTACCTTTTATAAAAAGTACCTTTTATAAAAAGTACCTTTTATAAAAAGTACCTTTTATAAAAAGTACCTTTTATAAAAAGTACCTTTTATAAAAAGTACCTTTTATAAAAAGTACCTTTTATAAAAAGTACCTTTTATAAAAAGAACCTTTTATAAAAAGTACCTTTTATAAAATTACTTTTTATAAAAAGTACCATTTATAAAAGTACCTTTTATAATAAGTACCTTTTATAAAAAGTACCTTTTTTTATAAAAAGTACCTTTTTTTATAAAAAGTACATTTTTTTTATAAAAAGTACCTTTTTTTATAAAAAGTACCTTTTATAAAGAGTACTTTTTATAAAAAGTACCTCTCATAAAAAGTACCTTATATAAAAAGTACCTTTTATAAAAAGTACCTTTCATTAAAAGTACCTTTTATTAAAAGTACCGAAAGTACACTTTTTGGTACTTTTTTATTTCTTGAGGTATAAATAAAACAAACTTTTTTGTTTTTAAATCATTACATTGGTGGAGGGTATTTAAAGATTCGGCACAGCCGAATATAGCTTTCTTACTTGTTTTTTTTTCAAATTATTAAAAAAAATATGTATGGGTCCAGTTACTTTTTAAAAATCCAGCTGAAAATTTTCCGTTGTCCAGTTATTTGACTTTTAGCATCTGGCAACCCTAGTTTTATATGATAAAAATTATGCATCAGGATCATGAAAATTAATTTCTACAAAACAATTTTCAGACAATAGGATAAAGGAACTATCTCAACCCTTATGAACTGATTGCTCTGAAATTTACACATTTTCATGAAAAAAATATTTAACGAAGCCAAATTTTAACAAGGTTGTGCCCCTATTGGATAGGCATTAAAAACATTTATTCTCATATGGAAACATCATATAGTTTCTTAGAAAGAAATGGCTAAAAATCAAAAACATTCCCCATTTTTTGAACCTCAAAATCCCCGATGAGCCGAGACACCACAACCTTAGAATTGTTTCTTGTATATGAGGGTTTCTTCGTCAACTTTAAACACAGGTTTTTGTGGTCGCTTAAGAAGAATCTTCAGTTGGAATTTTAAAATTCAAAATGGCGGATCCAACATGGCGACAAATATTTTTAAAAAATTAACCGATTTGCTTGAAACTTTTTATACCCGAGTTTTTGGGGTCGATAAATAAGAATCTAAAGTTTGATTTTCGAATGGCAGATTCTAATTCAGCAATCCAACAAACCGGTGCGTAAAGAGTTTTGAGTGAATCTGTTGTTTAAAAAATAAATTTTAAAAATCCAACTGCAAATTCTTCTTAAGTGATTTCAAGAATCCGTGCATTCAAAACCAAATATTTTTAAGTAATTTCGCAATTTTTTAAAAAATTATTAAACCCATACCAATTTTGGAGAAAAGAGTGGCCCGGTGACGAAGAAACCCTCAAGTTTCATGCAAATCGGTTCATAAGGGTTGAGATACTTCCATTGTAAGACACATTTTCTGTATTAAAATCTAAGATATTATTTGTTTATTAAAATTCTCAGATTCTGAAAAGTTTTTTCTATAGAACATTAATATCTGAGAATTTGTCAGACATTATTTTCATCAAAAGCTTATAATTTTTTAAAAGAAAATTTTTAGATTCTTAACATTTTTCCAGTACAAAGATTTCGAGATTTTATAAAAATCTGATATTTAAAGACATTTTCTATATAAATAAAGATGAAATCGTGTAGTGGGGGGGGGGGGGGGGGGGTAGTTAAAAATAAATATTAATAAGCGATTACGGAAAAAATTTTGGGTATTGTGCCCCCCCGTTTTCAAATTCCTGGATACGTCGCTGCTTGCCACATAAACATTTTCTTGGAATCGAACAATCGGAACGAATTGGCTATTGAATGTGCTAGGGCTATAGTGGAATTGATGAACGAAATTGACAGAATATCAGGAAATAGGATGCAGGATAGGTCGATAGGGCTTTAAGTCGGTGTGGCAGAAGGTGGAGCCTGACATCTCGGTTCCTATAGTATATATATGCAGGATAGGTCGATATCACTGACCTCGTGTGGGATATCGCGAAACCTCTAGCCAGTGCCAAATCCTTAGAGAACAGAAAGCGTTCTTACTTTAGGTAAACGCCTACTATTGGAAGTACTGACAGGGCATGCTTATGGAAATCTCTGACAGGGATTATATTAGAGTTGTGGGAGGTGGAGGAGGAGTCAGTGAAGCACTTGTTATTTGAATCTCCGGATATAACAATTATTTTTTTTACCAACAAATAATTTTTTACAGTGAATGCACAAAACAATTTTTATCAACATTTTTTACTTTTAACAATTATTTTCAACTACTTTAATCATCAAATTTCTGTTTTAAATAAAGTTTTCAAAAATCATCTTTAAACTTGGAATTCAGCACTTCTTATATTTTTTACTCGTTTACGTTTCTCTCTTATAATTTTAATTTAGAAATATGGTTTTGCTAATAATACCAAAATTGTTTGCTGCCTCATTAATTCAGTACAATTTTTTTTTAGTGTACATTTATCTACCATCAAAATATAGAAAACCAAATGAGCATGAGAAAATAATAAAATTCATAATTTTAACCTTATGTCAAATCAATATTCCAAATAATGTTGTAAATCATTGAATTTATGAATGTGCTTGCTGCATTCCAAGGATTTTTGTCTAAAGCACTGTAAGTTGTTCACGGTAAAAAAATTAATTAATTTGTAGCGAATATTTGACAGTCATGCGTTTAGTAATATTTTGCACTTCAGCTGTTTTGACAAAAAAAAAACAAATAATTTGAAATTTGTTTTTTTTTTAATATTTGTATATTTATCTAAAATAAATAATGGTTACTGTGCCATTGACTAAAAATTTCTTTATCTTACATATTTTTGAAAGTAAAATTTTCATGCAAAAATCGGGTTTTCCTATTACGGATTCTTAACAAAAAATTTTGCGCCAAGCGTAAATCCGGTGCAAAGCAGATTCTTTTTCTATATGGGAGTATGACAGATTTTCACATGAAAAACGAGAAACTTACTTTGCTTAAATAAAAATAGTATTAACAAATAAAAGTAGTACATACATATGGTCGTAATTTATTCGTTCGAAGTGTTAAAATATCGAACACGTTTTCCAAATGAAATAACAAAACTGAACCCCTCTTTGTATATGTATAAGTATATAGTACAAACAATAACCACCCACCTGATAGGATTCTCGTATTATGTAATCATTACAGTTTATATATTTATTTTTTTTGACAATCCTCCAACTTACTACACCAAATTTCTTTATATTGGTATTAGAGTGGTCTGAAAAAATGTAATACAAAACTGGTGACTAACTAAGGGGTGGTCCAATAACAAGTATCTTTTTAAAAATGCAATAAAATGATCAATACTAAACTTTTTTTTTGGATGTTATGGCTTTATTTGAAAGAGCAAACATTCCCGTTTTTTATGGCAAACGACTTCATTGATGTGTCCTCGGCTTGCTCCGCTGTATCGCGTTGTAGCGTAGTACTGCGCTGCCAAACTGCACGTTTTTCGAAAAAAAGTTTTTAACCGAAATAAGGCACTCAAATGAGGCTATGTTAACAAACAAATTGCTACGTCTTGGGATCGTAAAACTCGCACGGTATTGTAAAGAATCCAATTCATCTATAGGAAGCATCAGATTTGAGTATCAGCATCATTACACAATATTTTCAAAAATACAGCTGAAAACCCCATTTGCGTCAAAGATCAGCGCTACAGAGCCACGATTACCGACTTTTTGTTGGCCGTAATAGAATATATCAACTTGGATGACATTTATTTTCAGAAGGATGTCGCAATATGTCCCACAGTCCATCAAACAATCGATATTTTACGCACTTAGTTCGGAAATCGTGTTTTTAGTCATATTCGCGGTGACAATTGATCACTTCAGAGCTGCCGATTAAAACCTTTAGAATTAGTTAGTTAGTTGTTTTCTGAGTGTATAAATAAAATATTAATTTAAAAAAATATCTTTGTTGTACTTGGCATAAATAACATTAAATTAAATTCGTCCAACGCACGTACAGGGTGGTCCAATAACAAGTATTTTTTTTAAAACATGCAATGAAATGAACAATACTCAATAGTTTTGGAACCTTATGGCTTTATTTGAAAGAGCAAATATTCCCATTATTTATGGCAAACGACTTCTTTCATGCGGCTGCCTGGGTTAGGTCCGCAGTAGCTTATCCTCGGCACCCATTTTTCTAATTTTTCTGGTTCTATCACACGAATGGCTTGAACGATATTCGTCGAAAGGGCCTAGAACATTTCTGGATTTCCCATGTTGCATGAATCTTTAACGAGACCCCCTCAAAAAAATTTCTAAAGGTTTCAATCGGCAGCTCTGAAGTGATCAATTGTCACCGCGAATATGGCTAAAAACACGATTTCCAAACTAAGTGCGCAAAATATCGATTGTTTGATGGACTGTGGGACATATTGCAACATCCTTCTGAAAATAAATGTCATCCAAGTTGATATATTCTATTACGTCCAACAAAAAGTCGGTAATCATGGCTCTGTAGCGCTCATCTTTGACGAAATGGGGTTTTCAGCTGTATTTTTTAAAATATTGTGTAATGATGCTGATACTCAAGTCTGTTGCTTCCTATAGATGAATTGGATTCTTTACAATACCGTGCGAGTTTTACGATCCCAAGATGTAGCAATTTGTTTGTTAACATAACTTCATTTGAGTGCCTTATTTCGGTTAAAAACTTTTTTTTTAAGAACGTGCAGTTTGGCAGCGCAGTACTGCGCTACAACGCGATACAGCGGAGCAAGCCGAGGACGCATCAATGAAATCGTTTGCCATAAAAAACGGGAATGTTTGCTCTTTCAAATAAATCCATAAAATTCCAAAAAAGTTGAGTATTGATTATTTTATTGCATTTTTAAAAAGATGCTTGTTATTGGACAACCCCACACTGGGCCGAGATGGTAGTTTTTTTGGCCAAAACTAAAAAAAAACAAAATTATTAAATTAAAAAAAGCGAATGCACTATTGTATTAAGTATGACTTGCTGCACCTTGTCTGTAATTTTTGTAAAAATCGGTACACCCATTCTCTTTGAATGATCCATCAAAGATAATATATGTATGTTTAAATCTCCATATACCGCAATCAAAAAAGCTAATAAATTAATACATTATTAAGATGGGACCTTGTTTTTTTTTTTTTTTGATTAATTTATTTGACAAAGGGAAGTACAACATGTAAATGGGTATGAACAGCTCTTTTCCCCTATTTTTTTGATGAGTTTTTGATATTTTTAATTAAATTTTGAAAAATTGTTCCATTTGATATAGTTTTTCCAAAATGTTCCGCGACATAATCCAAAAGTTAGGACGCCAAAATGTTCGTTGGTTTACTAGCTTTCAGACTGACCTGCCCGCTTTTGCCCGTTTTTTCATCTGCGTATAAAATATCAATAGAAAGGGAGATGAACAAATCTAAAGTTGTTAAAATGAGCCTTTTTTATTGAAATAAATTAATTTTATGAATTAACAATTTTCAAGTTTTTCCTAAAGTACATACATAGTGTTTTTCTATATTAATACAGGATAGAATGAAACCCGGTTACCCAAAAACCCGAATACACAAAAAAACCGGTTACGAGAAAAACTCGGTTACACGAAAAATAGTTTTTTTATCGTATTAAAATTTGTTTTTAATACATTATTTTTTACAATTTTTTATAAACTCTTATTTTTCAATTTTTGAAAACGGGCACAAGCGGATAAGTTTTTTGGAAAGTCGGGATAGAAAGGATAATTCTGGCCCAGAAAGTTTTTTGAAAGAGCGTGGAACTTTTGATGAGTTTAAAAAAAAAAAAACGAATTTTTCCAATTTTTTAAAAGCCCTTATTAGAATTAAATTTTTGAAAACGGGCACAGGCAGGCAACTTTTTTGGAAAGTGCTGAAAAAAGGTAATTCTGGCCCAAACAATTTTCTGAAAGGGCGTGGAACTTTTTATGACGATGAGTTTAAAAAGAGGGTTTTAAAAAAAAAAAATTCCAATTTTTTATAAGCTCATATTTCAATTCAATTTTTGAAAACGGGCACAAGCGGGTAACTTTTTTGGAAAGTGCTGATACAAAGGATAATTCGGGTCTAGACAGTTTTTTGAAAGGCAGTGGAACTTTCTATAACGATGAGTTTTTAAAAGGGGGTTTTAAAAAAGAAATAATTTTTTCCATTTTGTTTATAAATTTAATTTAAATTTCATTTTTGAAAACGGTCACAAGCGGGCAACTTTTTTGGAAAGTGTGGATAGAAAGGATAATTCTGGCCCAGACAGTTTTTTAAAACGGCGTGGAACTTTTGATAACGATGAGTATAAAAAGGGGGTTTTCAAAACAAAAACTTAATTTTTTCCAATTTTTTATAAACTTTTTTTTAATTCGATTTTGGAAAACGGTATATTCACGTGATTTAAATGAAAATCACTCACGCTCACGCGTGAATCACGTTATTTTTAAGCTCTTTTTTCAATTAAATTTTTAAAAACTTTTAAATCACGTGATTTAAATGAAAATCACTCACGTTCACGCGTGAATCACGGGACCAGAGACCATCTCCAATTCAAATACATAAACAATAGACAAGTGTCTCTTCATTTGTTTCATCTATAACATCTGTAAATTTTATTAAAAATTAAGTGTCCACCCTGAAACAGTTTCCTTGTAGGTCCGATTCCAAAAAGTTTCAAGGCACTTATTTATTACCCTAATATAGGCTTATTGGGGGCCCCCGTAGGCTAGTTGGTAGCGTGATAGCCTTTCAACGTGGGGGTCGTGGGTTCGATTCCCACCAGAACCCTTGGTTTTTTCGCTACAACGAGACGACGGTCATTGTTACCAGTTCTCGGTTAGGTGGAATTTATTAAAAATGAGTTGTAAATAATTAGAAAAAAAAAAATAAAAATAATTGATCATGTGATCAAAAACTATTATTATATTATAGGCTTATATTCTGAATTTCAACAGAATCGATTACTATTTACGACCTGTAGAGACTTTTGGCCAAAAAACATACCATCTCGGCCAGTGTGCACCCCTTAGAATAGCATATGAATACACACAGAATTCTCATTAGGTACATTTTTTATTATATATATTAAATATAAAAAAATTTTTGTTTTTTATAGTCAAGTAATAAATTTTATTAGTTTTTAAAGTTAAATTACAACAAAGACTTTGTCTTTGACTATTCCCAGACTATGGGAAAACACGCCAAAGCCAAGGCCTTTGTCGTGATTAAAATATTATTTTTTTTCTCTCTTACACATATAGTAAATGTGTAAAAAATTTAAACATTTAATTTTTTTAATTGTTATACATGATCAAACTTTTTTATTCATATACTTCAAATAATGAACCAAATGTGAATTGCACAAGCAAGCATGAAAAAAAGTATTATTTTTCCCAAGTTATGAAAAATTTACTAAAATAGTGGAAAAACCCAGCAAAACTTACCTTACCATATAAGGTATAAAATAAGGTATAAGATCTCTTATTTTATACATTGCAGCATTGATGATTTTAACAGGCGATGAGACTAAAAGTAATGCATATACATTATCACAAAGAATACCAGTAAGGTATAAAATAAGTCATAAATTTATAACAAAGAATACGAGTAAGGTGTAAAATATATGATATTTTATAGGTTACGAGTAAGGTATATAATATAGCATACCAGAACGTAATATATAAGGTGTTACGAGTAGTGAAAAAGTAATTTTGTATTAAATTTACTCACGTGATTGTAAGCGAGATAAAATATACTCCTGGGTGAGTGTCATTAACAAATTTCTGTCGTGAATCCATCTCTAGTTTAAACTTATGCATTTTTTTATAAAATATTTATTTTTTATGTTATTGTAATGCATTATGTATTCAATTATAAATAATGCATTATTTCAAACTTTGAAATAATACATAATGTAACCAAATATAAGTCATCCATGATTTAATGTTTAGAAATAATAAATATGAAATACATTTTTTCCAATAATCATGCATTTCGTAGCTAATTATTAGTAATGTATTATTTTTCACTTTAAAATAATACGCTGTGGAACAAATGTTTGGTAAGACATCATAAAATAATGCTACAAATAAGATATATACATTACCTGGTAATGTGTTATATAATCACCACCCATTACCAAAGTTTTGCTGGGAAACTTTCTCAAATTAGAGAAAATAAATATGATGAACTTTTCACTCACAAAATTATGTCATTAACTATTTGTAGTTTATTTAAAAAGTTTTACGTTTAGTAATTTGTTTAGTACATTTGTTTGATGTTCAGTACATTTGTTTGATGTTCAGTTTTTATTAATGAATTCTTCTGTAATTTGTTTCAGAAATAACATCCTAAAAAATAAAGAATTTCATTAACATTTAATTTTTAAAGTCATTTATTTTTGTTCTTTATGAAAAAACTACTGATTATTCTTTTTATTTTAATGATTTGTGTAAGTAATTTTTTTTTTTTTTAATTGTTGGTATTTTTTAATGATATATCATTAGTTTTTACCTACTTTGTGGGTTATTTAATTTACAAAAAAAAAAAATTTTATAGAAAAGTAAAAAGAAATATAAAAACATGTTTGTATCAAGTGACTTTGGCACGATGGGTACAGTGTGTGGCCAGAATGTAGTTGATTGCGGGATCGATTCCCCAAAATTTTATTAAAAATTTTTAAAAAAAATATTTCAATAGAAAATTGTAAAAAATAACCTACAAAATCATTCATTTTTAATGTTTTCGTAGGTAATTTTTTTTGGAATTTGTTAGTAAAAATAACAGAACTATCATTAATTTTTAATGTTTTCGTAGGTTATTTTTTTTTCAAATTTGTTGGTAAAAAAGAATGAAAGAAGGTTATTTTTTAATGTTAAATGTTTATTTTCTTATTTATTTTCGAAAATTTTGTCAACAGTAAAAAATAAATGTTGATGTTTGATAAAATAAATGAATAATTAATTGGATGGTTTTCAATTGTTTATTCACTGGTTTTAAAAGTGTTTTTCATTTGTTTTTGCCTACGGAATATTTTAAGTGTTTGGTAGTAAATTAAGTCCTAAAACTGAATTTTTTGACGTTTTGCCAAATTTCGAGATTCCATAGTGTTAATCAGAGCCTGCGGTCAGAACCGGGAAGCTCGAGTACCCGGGAACTCGTCTACCCGGGAAGCTCAACTACCCGGGATTGCTACCCGGGTAGTTGAGCTACCCGGGTAGTTGAAATTAACTTTTTTTACGTTTAAAACCGTGTAAAATCTAAACTATTATTAGAAAGTATAGCAAAGTTATATAAATTTGAATGGTGAGATTGCAAGGAATAACCTCACAAAATTTTGTGCAAATCTAATTTGAACTGTGGCTTCGGCACACAACTACCCGTCTCGGCTCGTCCACTTTCCATACAAATATATGAAAAAGTGTACAATTTTGAAGTTTAAAGTCATTTTATGAAAAATTTTTCAAAAAGACTTGGTAAAAAAATTACATGGCTGTAATCGGCTTATAATTTTTATCACTTGTTTAAAATTTCAGAACAATCCGATGAAAATTGTGTCCTGGCTAAACAACTACCCGTCTCGGCTCGTCCACTTTCCATACAAATGTGTGAAAAAGTGTACAATTTTCAAGTTTGAAGTCATTTTATGAACAATTTTTCAAAGAGACTTGTTAAAAAAATTACATGGCTGGAATCGGCTTATAATTGTTATTACTTGTTTAAAATTTCAAAAGAATCCGATGAAAATTGTGGCCTGGCCATACTACTACCCGTCCCGGCTCGTCCACTTTCCATACAAATGTGTGAAATAGAGTACAATTTTTAAGTTTGAAGTCATTTTATGAAAAAATTTTCAAAGAGACTTGTTAAAAAAATACATGCCTGGAATCGATATATAATAGCGATTACTTGTTAAAAATTCCAAAAGAATCCGATGCAAATTGTGGCCTGGCCAAACTACTACCCGACTACCCGTCTAGGCTAGTCTACTTTAAAAAAAAAAATTTTAAAAATCAAAAAAAAAAAAAAATATTTTTTTTTTTACTAATTAGTATTGACTATTATTCAAGGACACCAAATTTCAAATTTTAGTGCAATCCGATGAATTTTGTGGCCTGGACATATTACTACCCGTCCCGGCTCGTCCACTTTCCATACAAATGTGTGAAAAAGTGTACAATTTTCAAGTTTGAAGTCATTTTATGAACAATTTTTCAAAGAGACTTGTTAAAAAAAATACATGGCTGGAATCGGCTTATAATTGTTATTACTTGTTTAAAATTTCAAAAGAATCCGATGAAAATTGTGGCCTGGCCATACTACTACCCGTCCCGGCTCGTCCACTTTCCATACAAATGTGTGAAAAAGTGTACAATTTTCAAGATTGAAGTCATTTTATGAACAATTTTTCAAAGAGACTTGTTAAAAAAAATACATGGCTGGAATCGGCTTATAATAGCGATTACTTGTTAAAAATTCCAAAAGAATCCGATGCAAATTGTGGCCTGGCCAAACTACTACCCGACTACCCGTCTAGGCTAGTCTACTTTAAAAAAAAAAAATTTAAAAATCAAAAAAAAAAAAAAAATATTTTTTTTTTACTAATTAGTATTGACTATATTCAAGGACACCAAATTTCAAATTTTAGTGCAATCCGATGAATTTTGTGGCCTGGACATATTACTACCCGTCCCGGCTCGTCCACTTTCCATACAAATGTGTGAAAAAGTGTACAATTTTCAAGTTTGAAGTTATTTTATGAAAAATTTTTCAAAGAGACTTGTTAAAAAAATTACATGGCTGGAATGGGTATATAGTAGTGATTATCTGTTTAAAATTTGAAAAGAATCCGATGAAAATTGTGGCCTGGCCATACTACTACCCGTCCCGGCTCGTCCACTTTCCATACAAATGTGTGAAAAAGTGTACAATTTTCAAGTTTGAAGTCATTTTATGAAAAATTTTTAAAAAAGACTTGTTAAAAAAAATTACATGGCTGGCATCGGCTGATTATTGTTATTACTTGTTTAAAATTTCAAAAGAAGCCGATGAAAATTGTGGCCTGGACATACTACTACCCGTCCCGGCTCGTTCACTTTCCATACAAATGTGTGAAAAACTGTACAATTTTCAAATTTGAAGTCATTTAAGAAAAAACTTTCAAAGAGACTTGTTAAAAAAATTTACATGGCTGGGATCGGCATGCTAAAAGTTTCAAAAGAATCGGATGAAAATTGTGGCCTGGCTAAACTACTACCTGTCTCGAGTTTTTCACTTTTCGTAAAAAACACTCTTGTATCCCAAAATGTGTACTACACTGTGTGTGTGGCAATTTCTATTAAGTTCTAAAACGTAATTTCACTTTTTACTATGCTTAAAAAGGGTCCAGTCGCATTTAAATAAACAAACATCTTAATATATTCTGAATATAAGTACTACCTGCTCTTATACAGTTTTATGATAGAGTTTTATGATAGGTAGTTAGTTTCACTTACATTTTTTTAAGAATATGGTTTTATGATAGACAATTTTATTGACTTTTGTTAAATATTTCGCGAGAAGTTGTAAAAAATATGTTACATCGCATTTTAGTAGTGATTTTGATGACAAGAAAACGGTATATAAAGCAGCCAAAATTTGTGTAATTTATCAGTCTACGTTTGGATTACCGCAAATATCATTGGATTAGTAAAATTGCTCAAAACTTGTTTGAACTTTAACTGAAAGTAAACTATTGGATTATTTTTTCAACTGCTAACTTTTCGAATATCTCTTTAAATACAAACATACTATTCACAAAAACATCAACAAACAACATCAAACCAAACAAAATTCACTTTTTCTCACAATTGTGTGGAACGTGGACAAGCTGAGAAGGGTAGTAGTTTGGTCAGGCCACAATTTTCATAACAAGTCTCTTTGAAATTTTTTTCAAAAAATGACTTCAAACTTGAAAATTGTACACTTTTTCACACATTTGTATGGAAAGTGGACGAGCTGGGACGGGTAGTAGTTCGCTAATGCCACAAAATTCTTCGGGTTGCACTAAAATTTGGTGTCCTTAAATATAGTCAATTTTAATTAGTAAAAAAAAAAATATTTTTTTTCGGATTTTTAAAATTTTTTTTGAGTGGACTACCCGAGACGGGTAGTCGGGTAGTAGTTTGGCCAGGCCAAAATTTTCATCGGATTCTTTTAAAATTTTAAACAAGTAACCACAATTTTATGCTGATTATAGCCATGTAATTTTTTTAAACAAGTCTTTTTAAACATTTTCTCATAAAATGACTTCAAACTTGAAAATTGTACACTTTCTCACACATTTGTATGGAAAGTACACGAGCCGGGACGGGTAGTAGTATGGCCAGGCCACAATTTTCATCGGATTCTTATGAAATTTTACACAAGTGTTAACAATTATAAGCCGATTCCAGCCATGTAATTTTTTTAACAAGTCTCTTTGAAATTTTTGTCATAAAAAGACATCAAACTTGAAAATTGTACACTTTTTCACACATTTGTATGGAAAGTGGACGAGCCGGGACGGGTAGTAGTATGGCCAGACCACAATTTTCATCGGATTCTTTTGAAATTTTAAACAAGTAATAACAATAATATGCCAATGTCAGCCATGTAATTTTTTTAACAAGTCTTTTTTAAAAAATTTTCATAAAATGACTTCAAACTTGAAAATTGTACACTTTTTCACACATTTGTATGGAAAGTGGACGAGCCGGGACGGGTAGTAGTATGTCCAGGCCACAAAATTCATCGGATTGCACTAAAATTTGAAATTTGGTGTCCTTGAATATAGTCAATACTAATTAGTAAAAAAAAAATATTTTTTTTTTTTTGATTTTTTAATTTTTTTTTTTTAAAGTAGACTAGCCTAGACGGGTAGTCGGGTAGTAGTTTGGCCAGGCCACAATTTGCATCGGATTCTTTTGGAATTTTTAACAAGTAATCGCTATTATATATCGATTCCACGCATGTATTTTTTTTAACAAGTCTCTTTGAAAATTTTTTCATAAAATGACTTCAAACTTGAAAATTGTACACTTTTTCACACATTTGTATGGAAAGTGGACGAGCCGGGACGGGTAGTAGTATGGCCAGGCCACAATTTTCATCGGATTCTTTTGAAATTTTAAACAAGTAATAACAGTTATAAGCCGATTCCAGCCATGTATTTTTTTTAACAAGTCTCTTTGAAAAATTGTTCATAAAATGACTTCAATCTTGAAAATTGTACACTTTTTCACACATTTGTATGGAAAGTGGACGAGCCGGGACGGGTAGTAGTATGGCCAGGCCACAATTTTCATCGGATTCTTTTGAAATTTTAAACAAGTAATAACAATTATAAGCCGATTCCAGCCATGTAATTTTTTTAACAAGTCTTTTTGAAATTTTTGTCATAAAATGACATCAAACTTGAAAATTGTACACTTTTTCACACATTTGTATGGAGAGTGGACGAGCCGGGACGGGTAGTAGTATGTCCAGGCCACAAAATTCATCGGATTGCACTAAAATTTGAAATTTGGTGTATTTGAATATAGTCAATTCGAATTAGTAAAAAAAAAAAAATATTTTTTTTTTGGATTTTTTTATTTATTTTTTTTTTTTAGTAGACTAGCCTAAACGGGTAGTCGGGTAGTAGTTTGGCCAGGCCACAATTTTCATCGGATTCTTTTGAAATTTAAAACAAGTAATCATAATTATATTCCGATTCCAGCTATTTAATTTTTTTTAACAAGTCTCTTTGACAATTTTTGTCATAAAATGACTTCAAACATGCAAATTGTACACATTTTCACACATTTGTATGGAAATTGGACGAGCTGGGACGGGTAGTAGTTCGCCAATGCCACAAAATTTATCGGATTGCACTAAAATTTGAAATTTGGTGTCCTTGAATATGGTCAATACTAATTAGTAAAAAAAAAAATATTTTTTTTTGGATTTTTTTATTTATTTTTTTTTTTTAAGTAGACTAGCCTAAACGGGTAGTCGGGTAGTAGTTTGGCCAGGCCACAATTTTCATCGGATTCTTTTCAAATTTTAAACAGATAATCACTACTATATACCCATTCCAGCCATGTAATTTTTTTAACAAGTCTCTTTGAAAAATTTTTCATAAAATAACTTCAAACTTGAAAATTGTACACTTTTTCACACATTTGTATGGAAAGTGGACGAGCCAGGACGGGTAGTAGTATGTCCAGGCCACAAAATTCATCGGATTGCACTAAAATTTGAAATTTGGTGTCCTTGAATATAGTCAATACTAATTAGTAAAAAAAAAAATATTTTTTTTTTTTTTGATTTTTAAAATTTTTTTTTTTAAAGTAGACTAGCCTAGACGGGTAGTCGGGTAGTAGTTTGGCCAGGCCACAATTTGCATCGGATTCTTTTGGAATTTTTAACAAGTAATCGCTATTATATATCGATTCCAGGCATGTATTTTTTTTAACAAGTCTCTTTGAACAATTTTTCATAAAATGACTTCAAACTTAAAAATTGTACTCTATTTCACACATTTGTATGGAAAGTGGACGAGCCGCGACGGGTAGTAGTATGGCCAGGCCACAATTTTCATCGGATTCTTTTGAAATTTTAACCAAGTAATAACAATTATAAGCCGATTCCAGCCATGTAATTTTTTTAGCAAGTCTCTTTGAAAAATTGTTCATAAAATGACTTCAAACTTGAAAATTGTACACTTTTTCACACATTTGTATGGAAAGTGGACGAGCCGGGACGGGTAGTAGTATGGCCAGGCCACAATTTTCGTCGGATTCTTTTGAAATTTTAAACAAGTAATTACAATTATAAGCCGATTCCAGCCATGTAATTTTTTTAACAAGTCTTTTTGAAATTTTTGTCATAAAATGACATCAAACTTGTAAATTGTACACTTTTTCACACATTTGTATGGAAAGTGGACGAGCCGGGACGGGTAGTAGTATGGTCAGGCTACAATTTTCATAGGATTCTTTTGAAATTTTAAACAAGTAATTACAATTATAAGCCGATTCCAGCCATGTAATTTTTTTTAACAAGTCTCTTTGAAATTTTTGTCATAAAATGACATCAAACTTGAAAATTGTACACTTTTTCACACATTTGTATGGAAAGTGGACGAGCCGGGACGGGTAGTAGCATGGCGAGGCCACAATTTTCATAGGATTCTTTTGAAATTTTAAACAAGTAATAACAATTATAAGCCGATGCCAGATATGTAATTTTTTAAACAAGTCTTTCTTAAAAATTGTTCATTAAATGACTTCAAACTTGAAAATTGTACACTTTTTCACACATTTGTATGGAAAGTGGACGAGCCGGGACGGGTAGTAGTATGGCCAGGCCACAATTTTCATCGGATTCTTTTGAAATTTTAAACAAGTAATTTCAATTATAAGCCGATTCCAGCCATGTAATTTTTTTAACAAGTATCTTTGAAATTTTTGTCATAAAATGACATCAATCTTGAAAATTGTACACTTATTCACACATTTGTATGGAGACTGGACGAGCCGGGACGGGTAGTAGTATGTCCAGGCCACAAAATTCATCGGATTGCACTAAAATTTGAAATTTGGTGTATTTGAATATAGTCAATTCGAATTAGTAAAAAAAGATTTTTTTTTTTTTTTGGATCTTTTTCATTTTTTTTAAGTGGACTAGCCGAGACGGGTAGTCGGGTAGTAGTTTGGACAGGCCACAATTTTCATCGGATTCTTTTGAAATTTAAAACAAGTAATCACAATTATATTCCGATTCCAGCTATATAATTTTTTTAACAAGTCTCTTTGACAATTTTTGTCATAAAATGACTTCAAACAGGCAAATTATACACATTTTCACACATTTGTATGGAAATTGGACGAGCTGGGACGGGTAGTAGTTCGCCAATGCCACAAAATTCATCGGATTGCACTAAAATTTTAAATTTGTTGTCCTTGAATATGGTCAATACTAATTAGTAAAAAGAAAATATTTTTTTTTTTTTGGATTTTTAAAATTTTTTTTTTTTTAAGTAGACTAGCCTAGACGGGTAGTCGGGTAGTAGTTTGGCCATACCACAATTTACATCGGATTCTTTTCAAATTTTAAACAAATATTCAATACTCTATACCCATTCTAGCCATGTAATTTTTTTAACAAGTCTCTTTGAAAAATTTTTCATAAAATAACTTCAAACTTGAAAATTGTACACTTTTTCACACATTTGTATGGAAAGTGGAAGAGCCGAGACGGGTAGTTGTTTAGCCAGGACACAATTTTCATCGGATTGTTCTGAAATTTTAAACAAGTGATAAAAATTATAAGCCGATTACAGCCATGTATTTTTTTTACCAAGTCTTTTTGAAAAATTTTTCATAAAATGACTTTAAACTTGAAAATTGTACACTTTTTCACATATTTGTATGGAAAGTGGACGATCCGAGACGTGTAGTTGTGTGCCGAAGCCACAGTTCAAGTTAGATTTGCACAAAATTTTGTGAGGTTATTCCTTGCAATCTCACCATTCAAATTTATATAACTTTGCTATACTTTCTAATAATAGTTTAGATTTTACACGGTTTTAAACGTAAAAAAAGTTAATTTCAACTACCCGGGTAGCTCAACTACCCGGGTAGCAATCCCGGGTAGTTGAGCTTCCCGGGTAGCTCGGGTACTCGTCTACCCGGGAAACGGGGGGCTCTGGTGTTAATTATAGATCCTTTCAAATGTTTTGTTTTTTCCCACTCTAGTATATAAACCATTCAACTTCAAATTGTATCAGGAGGGTATTATACTATTTGAACACTACGTATATTGTACATAGTTAGTGATTTGATTTGTGCAATCATGTACAAATACATACATAGATTCTATTTGAAACGAGTAGAAAATTATCTGTTCTGATATTGATTTTGGGATTTGATATCTAACTGACAACCAACTGCCAACTTTTTGTGTGGATATACGTAGAATTTAAGATTTGCTTAATTTTTTTCTTGACGTTTACGTTTATCCCAAGTTAATAGTTTTTTTTTTGCAACAAAACCGATCAAATTTGAAAAAAAGCAAGTAAAAAGAGAATTTCGACTTGTGGTATTTACGATTCGTTAGTTTTCTACTGAAGTGCAATTTCCGGCACTCCAATTTAGAAATTTGCTTTTTTTTTAATTTTTTGCAAGGAATAAAATTTGTCTTAAAATTTGTTTTAAAATGTGATTTTTTTTTACTTTTGAACGGTTTTTTTTTTAATCCGCTCTGGTGAAGGTTTCGATTTTCGGTGAAAAAAAGCTTCGCTAAAGTAATGAAAATTGGCTTAAGCCGAATGAAAAATAACTAATATTTTCAAATGACGATAGGTTTCATTTAAACAATGATACTGGTGTCATTAAAGTTCCTTTCAACGACAACTGACATGGAAATAATGAAAATATTCTTAGAACTTGTTTGAAACGCTTTATGAAGTGTTTCATGAAATAATGGAAAATATTCATTGGTTAAATGTGGAATAGCAGTATGTTAGTGAAGGAAAATTGCAGCTTTAAATTGAAATTAAATAAAATGTTCATTAATAATAATTTTGGGTGCGTCACGTGTAACCAACACTGAAACTTTATTTAATTTACATAATTGTAGTATACCTGGTAGAAAATATACGCTTTTACATTTTTATGGGTTTCACTTACAAGGCGAGTCTCCCTGGTGTCAACCTCCGATCTTCATTAAATTTGGATATGTTGTTCAGAACGAAAATTAATTCGACACGTGTTTTTTTTGCGGCCCAAACTCATTTTTAGAGGGGTCGATTTGTACGGGGAAATAGACCTTTTTCAGTTTTTTACGATTTACACCTATTTAGACAAAATATAGGCATATATGGTATCAGATCGAAGGTATTTAAAATACCTATCTCGCGGTGCTAACAGCGTGCCAAAAAAGAAAATATTTTTCGACTTATTAACAAAAATGTCCTAAAATTTTTTGTATTTTACTCAATATGATGAAAAGTTGTGTAAGTTTGGACAAGTAGATAGGTTTTCCAAAGACCTTTCATTTGGTATGTAAGATTGTTAGGTTTGTTAGAAAACTAAAAAATTACCGTTTCTTCACCCCTCATTTGCACCTAGGGTTGCCAGATGGCATGGATTTTCCAGTTACTTGAGGTCTGGTTCAGTTTCCAGTTAAAACATAATTTAACCAGTTGAAAAAGGATTTCTTTTATTTTAACAATTAGTTTTTTTTTTATTAAATATTTTTTACAATTTTTTGGGACTACTTTTTGAATAAAACATTAGTCATAAATATAACATAAATACCTCTTTTGTATACGGTAAATGTGCTCTTTTTGCTGCATTTTCACAATTTTTTTTTACAACTTTTTCGAGCATTTCAGCCAGTCTAGCGTTGATTTCGGCACGAATGTTTTCGTCGATGATTTAAGGATTCTTGGCGTACATTTTGCTTTGAAAATAACCCCACAAAAATATGTTTGGATGGTTCAAATCTGCAAATGATGGTCAGTTGTAGTGGCTCTTTTTTGACTTCGCACGTCCAGGAATTTTAACTGTCCTCCTAGATTTCCAAATTTGAGCACATTGGACTTAATTTTGTGGGGTTATTTAAAAAGAAAAATATACTTTAACAATTCTCAGGCCGATGAAGAAAAAGTAATAGAAGTGCTTAAAAAGGCACATTTTGTCGTGGAAAATAGAGACGGCCGGCCATTTAGTCCAAAATAAAAATATGTGTCTCACATATGAAAATCATTTGATTTTTTTTTTTTTCAAATAATTAAAAAAAAAACAAGTAAGAAAGTTATAGTCGGTCAAGACCGACCATATGATACCCTACATCAGTGTTTTCCGGAAAATGGGTCCCAAGTCCAGACATGGACCGATTGGATCTGTCTTTTGCTAGATATTTATTTAGTGTAGAAAACACACAGAGATCAAATTTTAGTGGAATTGGATTATTTTTTTGTCAATAGACCGATTTAACTGAATATCGGTCGAAATTTTTATATGGTGGACTAAGTCCAAAAATGGTCCAATTATTTTCCGATTTGATTAGGTTACTAAAGTACACGTTTAACACCTAAAAATAAAATTTTTATCAAATATTTCCAATTTTATGAATTTTGAGGGAATTATGTGAATATCGGGAGGGTGGTTTGTATGGGGACTAGCAGAAGGACTGACCCGATTCCTTTGAAATTTGAAACGATGATTTGTGCACACAAAGTTTGTTTACCTGATAAATTTGCAAAGCAATGTCTATTATAACACTGCTTTTAGAGTCATTTAAGCAGAATCCAAAGGGGGCGTGTGTATGGGGCTAGGTCTTAACATGGAACGATTTTCTCCAATTTCAATAGGCTTCGTCCTTGGGCCAAAAGATGCTTAAGTTTAAAATCTCAAGTCAATTGATTGAAAATTGCGACCTGTATCGTGCTTAAACCGATAGAAGGACAGACGGACGGACGGGAGGAAGGACATCGCTAAATCGACTCCAAAAGGAATTCTGAGTCGATCGGTATGCTTGAAGGTAGGGTAGGACCAATATCTCGGGTAGTTACAAACATCAGCACAAACTCATTATACCCTGTACCACAGAGTGGAGTAGGGTATAATTATGTATGGGTCCAGTTACTTTTTCAAAATCCAGCTGAAAATTTTCCATTATCCAGTTATTTGACTTCTTGTATCTGGCAACCCTATTTGCACCCCCTTAATATGAATTTGTACCGCAAAAAAAAAATACATGTCACTTTATTTTTTCTGCTTTAAAAATTAACCCAATTCCGGTTTATTTTTGGCCAAAAGATGCTTAAGTTTAAAATCTCATGCCAATTGATTGAAAATTGCTACCTGTATCGTGTTTTAACCAGAGACCATAACAGTTATGAGATTTATTGAAAAAAATCAAATTTAACTGTTCAAAAATATTTTTTCAAATAAAAATTAAAAATAACAGTTTGAAATGATTTATATAAATATCTGTTCAAAATAAGAGAAATAAAAAACTTTTATTTTTATACCCTACACCACACTGTGGTACAGGGTATAATGAGTTTGTGCTGATGTTTGTAACTACCCGAAATATTGGTCCTAGACCCACTTTTAAGTATACCGATCGGCTTAGAATCACTTTTTGAGTCGATTTAGCGATGTCCGTCCGTCCGTCCGTCTGTCCGTCCGTCCGTCCGTCCGTCTGTCCATGTAAACGGTGTAAACACGATACAGGTCGCAATTCTTAATCAATTGACTTGAAATTTGAAACTTAAGCCTCTTTTGGCCCAAGGACGAAGCCTATTGAAATTGGAAAAAATCGGTCCATATTTAGACCTAGCCCCCATACAAAGGTCCTCTTTAGTTTTGGCTCAAATGACTCTAATAACCGCATTATAACAGGTATCTTTTTGAAATTCAAAAGGTAAACATGTTTTGTCTGCATAAATCACCATTCCGAATTTCAAAGAAATCGGACCAGTTCTTCTTGTAGCCCCCATACAAACCACCTTCCCGATTTTCACATAAATGTCTCAAATTTCATGAAAATAGAAAATATTTAATTAAAATGTTGTTTGTGTATATTAAACGCGTACTTACATAACCTTATCAAACCTGATAATCATCGGACCAGTTTTGGACTCAGGCCCCTTGTGAAAATTTCACCCGATATTCAGTTAAAGCGGTTTATTGTCAACAAACAGAAGCCTATTTCACTCAAATTTGATTTGTGAATGTTTTTTACATTTATTAAAGATTTGACAACATAAAGATCTAATCGGTCCATGGGACCCATTTTCCGGGAAACTCTGGTGTAGGGTATTATATGGTCGGTCTTGGCCGACTATAATTTTCTTACTTGTTTATAACTGTTATTAAAAACTCCTTGAGCCTTAAAAAACTCGAGTTATTAAAATAAAACAACAATAAACACGTGCAGAAGAATCCTATTGATATCTAAGAGCTAAAACACCTCAATTCAACCGAGGAGTTGACCGCACCCCCTCCAAATTTAATGAAATTAAGTACTGGGGTTTACTTTAACAAAAAAGAGATTTTGCCAATTTTTCAGGCTTCTGGTCATTCCAGTATTCGAGATATGCGGTCTTGAAAATTGACAAAATCGTATATATTTGACAAAAGTGTTCTGACGTAAATAAATATATCTCGAAAAGAAATAACAATTCAGGTCTCATTCAGGTTTCAAATAATAGGTAATGAGGCAGCCTTTAAAACTGCATTCCCCAAGATTTTTTTGGAAAAAGGTCAAAGGTCATTGGTTTAAACCTTAATTTGTGGAGAGCTATATCTCAAAAAACGATATTTTTTAAATTTTGAAAAAAATATATGTTGTTAAGAATCACCTATACTACTTAAGTTTAAATTTTCAGAATGGAGTCTTCATTGGAACTTTTTATATTAATAGAAACATTGTGACAGGAAAGAAAAAGCGGTGTAATTTCCCTAAGAAAAAAAATTTTTTTTTTGGTCTTTGAAATTCTAGTATCAAAACTCATTTTTCTGAATGTTTTTGACGTGCTGAGTCCAAATATGACCTTTGAACTGGCCTATCGCTATTACTTTTCAAGATATATGCACCTAAATGTTCAAAAAAACACAGCAATAGCATTTTAGCAATTTTCACACATTTATGTGCAGATATCTCGAAAACTAATAGCAATAGGCCAGTTCAAAGGTCATATATGGACGGACTCAGCACGTCAAAAACATTCAGAAAAGGGAATTTTGGTACCAGAATCTCAGAGACAAAAAAAAATATTTTTTTTCTAAGGTAAAATACACCGCTTTTTCTTTCCTGTCACTATGTTTCTATTAAAATAAAAAGTTCCAATGAAGTCTCCATCCTGAATATTTAAACTTAAGTAGTACAGGTGACCCTTAATAACATATGGGGCATTCCATGTGAAATCGGACACTTTGAAAAACTTTTTTTTTAGATTTTCCCAATTTGTTTACAGTTTTTAGTACCCTTTGAAAACTCCTTTGTGGTAAATTTTCAGATTTTTTTGATGACCCGTTCAAAAGATATCGAATTTTTAAAAATTGATAGTTTGTTCCTTTACTCAAACTTCTTTTAATCATAACTTCTTCAATAATGGTCCAAATTTCAATTTTTTTTTTTTCAAAATTTTTGTTTTTCTAAGTACTTTCTAAAAAAAAATCCCAAAAAATTCTTAAAAGCGCTCTAGTATGCGATTTTTAAGTTTTAAAATTTAAATCTCATTTTTAAAACTGTTTGTACTCTTCGATTTTTTTGTAATTTTTTTATGTAAAACTTCTATCAATTCTACAAATTTTTTGCCCAGGACGATCGTGGGATAACGATTATTACTATTTTTTAAAATTTTTTGAAAAAATTTTATTGTAATTTTCCAATCTTAAAATCATTTCTACTGCTCCAATGGTGCGTCATAGAGGCGTCCTTTATAAGACCGACCCCCATTAATTTTTACGTCTTAACATTTCTTTGGAACAAACTAATACCCTATCTCCAATTTCTAAGGGGGCTCCCACACAAAACGACATTTTTTAAAATTTGTTCCAACCGCTCTAACTGCCCTAATAGTGCCCTTAGAGCAACAAAATGTATGATCGACCCACAATATTTTTTTAGTCCAAACATTTTCTCTGAACACACCTACCCTCTATCTTTAAGTGTTAAGGCGGTCCCCATACAATTTTTTTTATTTTTTGTAAATTTGTTTTATTTAATCAGCTTCTACCGGTCCAATGGTGCGTCCGAGAGGGGTCATTAGTGAGACCGACCCCCATTTATTTTTAACATGCAACATTTTTTCAAAACATACCTACGCCCTATCTCCACTCCCTAAGTAGGCTCCCATACAAAATTACATTTTTATAAAATTTGCTCCAACTGTTATTTGTATGGGAGCCTACTTAGGGAGTGGAGATAGGGCGTAGGTATGTTTTGAAAAAATGTTGTAGGGTAAAAATAAATGGGGGTCGATCTCAATAATGACCCCTCTCGGACGCACCATTGGACCGGTAGAAGCTGATTAAATAAAACAAATTTACAAAAAATAAAAAAAATTGTATGGGGACCGCCTTAACAGTTAAAGATAGAGGGTAGGTGTGTTCAGAGAAAATGTTTGGGTTAAAAAAATATTGTGGGTCGATCATACATTTTGTTGCTCTAAGGGCACTATTAGGGCAGTTAGAGCGGTTGGAACAAATTTTAAAAAATGTCGTTTTGTGTGGGAGCCCCCATAGAAATTGGAGATAGGGTATTAGTTTGTTCCAAAGAAATGTTAAGACGTAAAAATTAATGGGGGTCGGTCTTATAAAGGACCCCTCTATGACGCACCATTGGAGCAGTAGAAATGATTTTAAGATTGGAAAATTACAATAAAATTTTTTCAAAAAATTTTAAAAAATAGTAATAATCGTTATCCCACGATCGTACTGGGCAAAAAATTTGTAGAATTGATAGAAGTTTTACACAAAAAAATTACAAAAAAATCGAAGAGTACAAACAGTTTCAAAAATGAGATTTAAATTTTAAAACTTAAAAATCGCATACTAGAGCGCTTTCAAGAATTTTTTGGGATTTTTTTTTAGAAAGTACTTAGAAAAACAAAAATTTTGAAAAAAAAAAATTTAAATTTGGACCATTATTGAAGAAGTTATGATTAAAAGAAGTTTGAGTAAAGGAACAAACTATCAATTTTTAAAAATTCGATATCTTTTGAACGGGTCATCAAAAAAATCTGAAAATTTACCACAAAGGAGTTTTCGAAGGGTACTAAAAACTGTAAGCAAATTGGGAAAATCTAAAAAAAAAGTTTTTCAAAGTGTCCGATTTCACATGGAATGCCCCATATATATTTTCCAAAATTTTAAAAATATCGTTTTTTGAGATATATCTCTCCAAAAATTAAGGTTAAAAACAATGACCTTTGACCTTTTTCAAAAAAAATCTTGGGGAACGCCATTTTAAAGGCTGTCTCATTTTCTATTATTTGCAACCTGACTGAGACCTGTATTGTTATTACTTTTCGAGTTATCTTTATTTATCTCAGAACACTTTTGTCAAATATATACGATTTTGCCAATTTTCAAGACCCCATATCGCGGGAAGAAAAACTACCAGAAGTCCAAAATTTTGGCACTATGATTTTTTTGTAAGGGCCCAACTATATTCCAAGTTTCATCAAATTCGAAAGGGGTAAGGTCAAAAATGCTACTTTTTTTGGTTGAATTGAGGTGTTTTAACTCCTAATACTTCAATCATTGATTTAAAGATATAAACTTTGATTGATTTTTTTTAAAAATAACTGTTATAACAGTTATTTACTCAAATAAATATAAAATAAAAGTTATTTTAGATTGTTTGAACAAAAAGTTTTTAATAACTGTTATTTTTTACTGTTATTGAAAAAATCAAAAAAATAATTGTTATTGCAAATTTTAACACTGGACATCTCTAGAAGTCTTTTCATATATAAAATACTAAGTTTGGACAACATTCGTTTCATGATTTTTTAAAACAAAAAGACACATATAACTGTTATATTTGGTCTCTGGTTTAAACCGATAGATGGACAGACGGACGGACGGCCAGACGGACGGACGGACATCGCTAAATCGACTCAAAAAGTAATTCTGAACTACTTGAAGGTAGGTCTAGGACCAATATCTCGGGTAGTAACAAACATCAGCACAAACTCATTATACCCTGTACCACAGAGTGGAGTAGGGTATAATTATGAATGGGTCCAGTTACTTTTTCAAAATCCAGCTGAAAATTTTCCATTATCCAGTTATTTGACTTCTAGTATCTGGCAATCCTATTTGCACCCCCTTAAAATGAATTTGGACCGTTAAAAAAAATACATGTCTCTCTATTTTTTCCGCTTTACAAAATAAACCCAATTCCATAAAGATCCACGGGTGACACCAGGGAGACTCTCCTTGTTAGTTGTAATTAGTTTTTTCGTTGTACACAAAAAATATTATTTTCTGAAATTTTCGTATTGTCCTGCTCTTGGTTATCCAAAAACTGGATGTATTGGTACAAGCCGTGGGCCATCGAAAATTATTATGTCTGAAATAATATTACGAGATTCTTATTGTCTTATTCCTGTTTTAAACTATTGTAATGTTCCGCTTTTTTTCCCTTAATATTTATCTTGATAACAATTAATTGAAAATATTCCACTGTATATAATGTTGCTACCAGGTCAGTATAAAAGGCGCTATCGTTTGTCCATCCCTTAATGACCTTGCATAAATTTAAGTATTTCTTTTGTTCTAGCAAAATAACAAACATAACAGGCATCAGCTGCATTAATGAATGTCCTTCACGGTATGGCCTTGACAACATACGTTCGATTATTCAACAAAGCCTGAATATTTTGTACATGGATGGCATGGTAACCTATAAAACTTTTGACATACATACCAAATACAATTCTGAATTAAAAATTCAACAAAAAAAAAATTCTTTATTAAAAAGGATCATATGTCCAATACATACTACGTCCTTTACTTCCCTTGCAAAAACACACCACTCAAGTCACTCAACATACTGCATTATTCACTTTTATTTTCAAAAGAATCCATATTTACCGATTGTAGCCAGCCACTTCATTGTTGTAGTATAGCGTGTGCAAAAGTATTAAATAATAAAAGAGAAAGAGAGCATGTGGATTTTTTTTATCGTTTACACATGATCTTTTCATTGATACTCTGCTGTTGCTAAGGGTATCCTTTTTTTTTTTTTGTTCAAGGATACTAAAAACACAAATTTGCATTTTTATTTGTTGTTTTCGTTCATTCATTATTTTTACCCTAAATTCCATTTCTCGTAATGAATGGAAAATTACTAACCAAAAATAAAAACAGGCAATACAGAATTTATGAATGAATGAATGTATGAAAAAAAAAAGGTTTAGCAACAAGGATATCAAAGGATTTTCAGCTGTATTTTAATTTTATTATATTCTAGTGTTTTTTTCACAAAAACAATACACACCAACAAAATAAAACAATTGCAATTTTCTAATTCACTCCTACTAATACTGCTCAAAGGATTAGCAATATGCTTAAAATTCTTAGTTGCCTGTTTGTTTCATAAATTTCATCGAAAACCGGAAATTCCCTTTTGAGGGTGTGTTTGTGTGTGAACATTTGGTTGTGTCTGTTATTATGATCGTTTAAGGCAACTCTTTATCCTGTTTTTAAAAAAACTTTAAATGAAATACACAATTTTCTTAATAATTTCCACATATTGTTTTCTATTTGAATAATATCTGTTCTTTTTTTTTTGGAATGATCTTCATCACAAGTATGTTTTCAAAATTTCAGCTGTTGAAAAATAGACGTTAAAAATATCATAGCTGGAGTTGGCTTGTGTCATTTTAATTAATTGTTTTAAATCAAAGGTGTTATTTTTTTCTCAAGATTTTTTTGTTTGTTTTTTTTCTAACTCTTCAGTTCATTAGCCGTCACTGTTTGTCCAGTGACTTAATTAAGGGAGTCATTAGGCAAATATCTGTTTTGTGTATTTCCTCTTATGTGTCAATGTTTGCTGTAATTTATTTTTTAACTCTATTTATTAACTGTCAAAAACAGCTGTTAGTTTTTCAAATTATTTTTTGATTTTAATGTGTAAATGTGTTGCTGCAGTATTATAAAAGAACAGTAGAGTGGAGTACTTAATAAGTCAGAAAAGTTAAGTTCAACTTGGCCGAATCCATGAATACCCTTCACAAAGCCTAGAATATTTTAAACACAAATAATGTCATGTGAAACAGGTAAAACAATATATGTCGGAAAAGCTGTTTAGTTTTATTTTTTGATACCTCCTATTTAACAAGAATTCCTAATAAACATTTCAAGCCTTTTTGTAATTTTACCAGCTTTTTACTAATAAAATTTTAAATTTACATCTTTTGTGATGCTATAAAATTTACAAGGAATTCTCGTCACATCACTAGATTTTTTCCTACCTCCTATTTTAGGAGAATTCCTAGTAAAAATTAAAAGTTTTTTTGTAATTTTAAAAGCTTTTTACCAACAAAATTGAAAATTTAGAAATTTTTTGACGCGATAAAACTTACAAGGAATTCTCGTGATTTGACTAGATTTTGTTGGTGCCGTGACATAGCCCCCACGGACATTACACCCATTTCCCTTATGGGGATTAAGCCCGAAATAAACTCGGTCATAATCCCCATAACGGTGGTGGTTACTATGACCGAAACAATTTTTGGACATAATTTCCAGAAATTGCGGGAATAATAACCGCGTAAAAAAAAGCCATATACCGGTATAATGTATGTAGTTGATGGTCATAATCCCCAAAATTATATAAATTCATTTCTTTGTCTTTAACTTTTTTTGTCTGAAAACTTTCTCTGAATAGCCGGCATGCGGTAGGGCTTAGGAATTACAAACTCCATGCATTAAACCCAAATAAAATTAAAATGCGTTAACTGGGTAAATTTACACAAATTGCGTATATGAGGCATTCCAAACCAACTGTTCCACTACAGAAAAACCATAGTGGTATCATTTGCAAAGTATTCGCGCTTAGTGTAATATTAAATAACAAAAATAAAATTAAAGATTTTTCAAAAAGTGTTAAAGCTCTTCATATTTTTTTTATTCGAATTTCCAATAAAATTACCTAACTTTTGCAAGAAATCCGGACTCAATACGATCAAGGATACCATCAGGACATTAAAAGGAAGTTGAAAATGTCATTTTTTTGGTTATGTTCTTATAAGTATCCGAATTTTGCAAATAAAATATCCTGTTCAAAGCCGATATGTAAAGTAGATACTCCAATAAAGACAACCTGGGGCTAAAATCCAAAATCCATTGAGTATATCCAGAAATATTTGCAAAAGTAGTCAAAATTTTGAACCAAATTTTCATATTTTTTTTTTTCATAAATTTTTTTGTTCCAATTTTTATGATTTTTTGTTAAAATTAACAAAAAATAAATAAAATAAAAGACACAGTATTTTTGCCTCCTATACACGAATGAGCTATCAGAAAAATCGTATTAAGTCGCCTTCTCGCGATATAGGTGTTTTCTATTTTTGTGGACCAAGCCCTTAATACCGACAAATTTGTAAATATTGGAAAAGTGTATGTTATAGCTATTCATATTTTTTTATTCGAACTCCCTATAAAATGACCTTACTTTTGCAAAAAAAAGCCGGACTGGATACGATCAGGGATACCATCAGGACATGTAAGGAAGTCGAAAATGTCCTTTTTTCGTTTACGGCTTATAACTATCCAAATTTAGCAAGAAATTTCCCGTTTAATGCTGATATGTAAAGAAGACACTCCAATAAAGAGAACGTGGGGTTAAAATTTAAAATCCTTTGTGTATATCCAGAAATATTTGCAAAAGAAGCCAACTTTGTTAGTTTTTAATCCGCAAAAAATTAAAATGTCAAAAAACTTTAAGAAATGTATTTTAGTTTTTTAATTAAAAAAAAAAAAAAAAAAAAAACTGGTACGAAAAAATGTATGAAAAAAATATGCAGATTTGGTTCAAAATTTTAACTTCTTTTACAAATATTTCTGGGCGCACTAGAGCTGCAAAACTATCGATGGTACTATCGATAGTATCGATAGTTTTATTTTAAAATGACTATCGAGAGTTTTTACCCGATAGCGATACTATCGCCGAAAAAATATTAGCTTCAAAAAGATTGTCACTTGCGGAAAAATTAATCAAAAAGTGAACAGTTTTTAAAATTTGTATAGCATTTTGGAATAATTCTACTTTTTAAAGTATTAAAGCAATGATAGTAATCCTCTGCTAATGTTATTGCGAAATTTAAGGTCCGAACAGAACAAGCACGGCATGGTGGAAGATCGCCGAAGTGATTTAAAATAGACTGGAATGGCAGTGAATGGCAAAAAGTGTCATTTGTGTGTTCAGAAGTAAGAAGTTGCAATAAAAAAAAACGTAATTTTAAACAAAAACTTACAATTCTTTAAAATATCCGATACTATCGATAG
Source organism: Pegoplata infirma (assembly GCA_963921195.1). Taxonomy (NCBI): domain Eukaryota; kingdom Metazoa; phylum Arthropoda; class Insecta; order Diptera; family Anthomyiidae; genus Pegoplata; species Pegoplata infirma. Next base: position 171,541,115 of record OY992539.1, read on the forward strand.
TATCGATAGTTTAAAAACAAACTATCGAAAATATCGAATGGGACGACTATCGATAGTTTTGCAGCTCTAGGGCGCACTCAATGGATTTTGGATTTAAACCCCAGTATTGGAGTGTCTACTTTACACATATGCTTTGAACAGGAAGTTTCTTGCAAAATTCGGATACTTACCAAAAAAAGGACATTTTGGATTTCCTTTTAATGTCCTGATGGTATCCTTGATCGCATCGAGTACGGATTTCTTGCAAAAGTTAGGTAATTTTATTGGTAATTCGAATAAAAAACATATGAATAACTTTAATATACACTTTTCCAATATTAAAAAATTTGTATGTTTGAGGGCTTGGTCCGCAAAAAATGAAAATGCATATATCTCGAGAAGGCGATTTGATACAACTTTTCTGATGACAGATTCGTGTTTAGGAGGCCAAAATACTACTGAAAATTGTACTTTAGAAGTCTGTGCAAAAAGTTGATTTTTGTAGAGTAGTACACTCAGAAAAAAAAAACTACCCGGCTAAAAATAAATGTGTATGTTCATATATGCTTATATATAGATCTTTATATGATCATATATGAAATATATGGAAACATATATGTGACCATATATGCAAGAAACGATCCCATATATGTGGCCGTATATAAAATATATGCCATATATGATATCATATATGGAAACATATATGTTATCATAAAATGTTAAATTTTAGTGCATGTGTATGAAAATATCAACCGGAATTACAAAATAAAAGTTTTGTACGATTGAAATTATATTTTATTACCATATTTATATCTTAATTCCGATTCGTATCAATAATTTAAAAAAAAATTGTTTCCTAGTTGCAAAATATTCTGATTAAAAAGTTACTTTTACATAAAGAAAATGGAAAAGGTAAGTTTTTATTAGAATTTTAAATGAATTTAGAATTTTAAAATCATATGTATTATTTTTTCCAGTTCATCGTCATAACAAGTATAAGCGTGGAAATTTTATTCCAAAACAAGATCATATTCAAAATGAGTAAATGAACATATGTCGCAAATACAATAATATAGAGTGCTTTGATGTTGAAGAAAATTAAACTACGCAACTTCGTTAATCTCGTGCAACTTCGTGGAGAGGGCATTATGTTTTCACTGCGATTGCAATACTCCAAACTATTTTGAAATCCCTTAATGTCGCCATAACAAATTGGAAATGATAGATCGTATAAGCAGTTTTGAGGCCGAGTAACGTTAAGCTCATTCAACTTGGAGAAGAGGACATATGCACCACCAGAAATGTTATCACTACGATTCCAACACTATAAATTATTTTGAAATCCCTTACTGTAGCAAATTGGAAATGGAAGAACGTATGTATAAGAAGTTTGAAGGCCGAGTTACTAGAAAATTCAACCATGCGGAGGTACGTTAAGCTCGCTTAACTTGGAGCAGAGGGCATATGCACGACCATAACGTTACCACTACGGTTCCAACACTACAAATTATTTTGAAATCGCTTACTATCGCCATAGCAAGTCGAAATAAAAAGAACGATCAGTTTTAAGGTTGAGTAACGATTTAGGAAGGACAACGTTTTTATACAATTACAAGAAAGCTGTCTATAAGCGAAAGTGACAATCTGGCACATTGTCACCATGATGTAAGTAGAAATAGTTTTATCCCATTCCTTTAAATATCCTTACAAACATGATGTAAGTAGAAATAGTTTTTATCCCAATCCTTCAAATATTCTTACAAACATAACCCAGCAAGATAAAATACATACTACTGAATATATTGCTTTTAATCGAAGTCTTAAGTAATTATTTGCTTGCTATGAATTTTGATGCATGCATTTAGTAGTAGCAAGTTCTTTTTTGCTGGAATAAAAAAGAAATGTGTAATAATTTTTAATATTTTTTCAGATGTATTTCTGAAAGACAATATATCTTTCCTTGAAAAGCATTCCATAGTCTTTAGCATCCAATGGACTTAAGCATCCCATGGTCTTAACAAAATACACTCCAACATGTATGTATGTAACTAGCAGTATCTAGCCAATCTTTAAAGGTAGATGGTTGCTTCGTTAAATGACATCCGTGTTATCATTAACCTATTAGCACCAAATGATATCGTTGGTAATACTTTAATACAATAAAAATTCTAGAAATATCTCAAATATTAATATTATTTTATATCCTTTTTCAGATTTTGACTATAAATATTGTAAAAAAGAGGCTTATACCATAACAAAAACGCTAAGTCTGAAGATAATCGGAATTAACACTAAAACAAGAAAACACAATGGAAATCAACGTTCCTTTAATAAGCTCTTTGCTCCAATCTTTCGTAATTGATATCAATTGAAAAACTTGATATATAAGATCTTTTATGTTCAATTTATTTTGTTGACTACACAGCTCTACAAATGTAAGGTTTGTCGCTGCGTTTTGAATTATTGAAACCAAAAGGTATAATATTTGATGCACTGAATCCAAATCTGCAACCCAAATTTTTCTATCACATCTAGATTTTGTGTAAATCGCGGTTAAAATGTTGAAAAAGTGCTTTTTTGGCCCTTTTTAAACACGAACAAAATAAGAACGCGACATGCTATTGACTTCGTTTTAAGTTTATCGTATAATTTGGAATTTAATCTTCAAGATAGGATAATATTATTTGGAAATTTAATTTTCCAACATGGTAAAAAAATCATAAACAAAAAACTCCATTTGGAAAATATATATTGTTTAACGCAAAGTATTTTTTTAATAAACATATGAAAACCAACAAACAAAGTTTTTTTTTAAATTCAGGTAATGAAAAAATTTTATGTATATTAGGCGTCCCGAAAATTAGAAAGTTTTGAATTTTCTGTCGGAATACTTGCCTAACGCTAGCCACTAAAGAGCTGATTGTGGGAAAATTTACGTAGTGGAACTGCAGTTGGCAAGAAGCGGTCCAAGTTGGAAAAATATCGTTTTTTGACATAAATTTATGTTCAAAGTTTTTGACCAAATGGGCTCAAAAATTGGGAAATTTGGAGTACTTTTTGGTTTCCGTCTTGGGATTTTGCGTCTTCCGATGCTGATGTTAAACACAAAAAATATTTATATTACCAAATTCTTCTTTACGAATTGAATATGTTAATCATATTAAAATATATAAAAAAATGGCGAAATTCGTAATTTTTCCAACTTTGACCGATGGTTGCAAGTACCTTTTAGGGTTATATAGTCGCAACAAAAAGTCGACTTTTCGACTTTTCGACTTTTTACAATTTCTAAAAAGTCGATTTTTCGACTTTTTTAAATTTTAAAAAGTCGACTTATCGAGTTTTTAAAAATTCGACTTTTTTCGACTTTTCGACTTTTTAATTTTTTTCGACATTCTTCGACTTTTTAACTTTTTTCGACCTTATCCAAATTTTAAAAATTGGATTTTTTTGTAAATAAAAGTTTAGTTTTGACTTGTTGTAAGCATTTAGGTGCTATTTTTTTGGTTGTATTTTATTTATCAAAAAAAGTCGAAGAACTCGAAAATGTGGAAAAGGTTGACAAAATCGAAAGCAAAAGAGTCGACTTTCGATTAGACATTTTTGCTTCACATACAAAATACATGGAAATATCAAGAGCTTGTTTTGTTATTAAACTCGACTCTCATTTGAATTTTTTTTTTCAAAAAAAAAAATCGAAAAAAGACAAAAAACTCGAAAAAGTCGAAAGCAAAAGTCGACTTTTCGACTTTTTTAGAACAAAAAAGTCGATTTCGACTTTTCGACTTTTTCATACAAAAAGTCGATTAATCGACTTTTCCACTATAGAACCCTAGTACCTTTGAAAATTTTTTATTCATAAATTTTCCCACAATTTCGACTCAAAATTCGAAAAATTAATATTTTTGGGACGCTTTATTGAACATAACTTCACCATTTACAGATTTAAATCGAAAAAAATTAATTATAATTCGAAGATTCTACTTGTTATTCAAAGACTTCATTTGTAATTCCAAGATTTCATTTGTAATTCGAAGCATCTGTTTGTAATTTGAAAATTACATTTTTAATTCTAAAATTCAAGTAGTAATTTGAAAAAGATCAATTATAATTTAAATTTACAAAAGAGCAATTGTTATTGATTATTTCGAATTATATTTCCATATTTTTTGTTATTTATTATTTAATGCATTTTATTTTAAAAAACTTTGTTCGTTGGTATGTTTTTTTATGTCAATTTGAAAACACTTTGTTATTAAAAACAATAAAATATATCTAAAAAGGTATTATTAAAAATATATTTTTTTACCATTTTTAAAATTAAAATTTCGGGATATTTTTATTTTATTTGGAAGATAAAATTCCAAACTTTATAATGAGCTTAATATAAATTCGTTCGTATGTCGCGTTCATATTTTATTGGCTTCCAAAAATAGTCAAAAAGGCACTTTTTTGCCCCTTTAACCGCGAATAACTCAAAATCCTGATGTGATGGATAAAATTGGGTTGCAGATTTGGAATCAGCGCACCAAATACTACCTAATTCAGTTATCAGAACCCAATACGCATTTTCTTGTAGAGCGGTGCTATCAAAATGTATTCTCATATCTATAAGTTAAATTATTTATTTTTATATGGTCACCAAAAATGCAAACGATAGTAACTAAAAAATGAAAATCATAAAATTAAAGGGTTATGAAAACACCAAAATTAATAAAAAAATATTTTTAATTTTAAATTATACTTATGTACACCGTTTGCAATTCTGGTGAATATATACACTCTAAAAAGTCCTTGTAAAAATACTACTATCAAGTGGGTAAATTTTTATGTAAAAATCACACAACGCCTAAAATTGAGCACCAAGTGTTTAAAATTTTAGTTTACACACAAAAATTTTAATATTACACACATTATATAGTATTTTGTGTGTTGATAAATATATTTATAAAGAAATAAACACAAAATTTTTAAAATTACACATTTAATGTTTATTGTAAACATTTAGTGTTTAATTTCCGATATTAAACATTAAATGCGTAATATTAAATAATTTTAAAATATAAATTGTCAAAATAAAATAAAATATAATCAGAAAATTTTATTATTCTCGCAATTCAACTAAAATATCGCGAAAAAATATAAAATAAAAGAAAATAAAGTTAAAAAAAGTGAAAATATAAAGCAAAGATCAATGCAACGCGTTGCAACGAAAAATTTCTAAGAGGCTGATCAAAAACAGACCTGATTGTTATAAATTCGTAATATTTAAGAAAAATAGTATATTGCTAATTTCATGTTTTTCTTAAATATTTGCAATTATAAATCAGAATGGTAAGTACCACAAATGACAATTTGAAATATTTTTTATGAAGAAAAAGGGTCTCAGATTATGAAAATTTATCTATAGAAAAAATGTTTTAGATCCAAATCAGATTCTGGAAATATTTCAATAAAAACCCTAGTAAAAAAGTACTGATATAATAATATATAATTTGATACAATCATATTAAAATATATATGAATTTTTATATGTTCAGATCTAATTATATCTAAGATTTAATGTGGCTCCATTTTCTTATCTGGGGTTATACATAATTATGTACGAATTTATGTAATTATATAAATCTACATTTATTTATATAAAATAAGATCAACTGGATTTATTCGGATGTGACCAAAATTCGGATCTAATTGTATCATTTTTTATATTTGTGTATCTAAAATAATACAATTAGATATTTATTTGATCCAACTTGATACAGCCAATTTTGAGATCAAATTAGATCTTAAAAATTATTTTTTTTACTCGGGAATTCTTAGATTATTATAGATTCTCTTCTGCACAAAAATAAGATCAGATTCTGAGAATTTTTTTATTTAAAAAATATTTCAGATTCTGAGAATTATTCTTTAGAAGTAATATCTCAGAACTTTTCAATAGAAAAAATATCGCAGATTGTGAGAATTTTTTTTAGAAAAAATATCCCGAATTCTGAGAAATTTTCTTTAGAAAAAATTTAACAGACTCTGAGAAATTGTCTATAGAAAAACTTATAATTTTCTGAGAAATTTTCTAAAGAAAAAATTTTATCAGATTCTCAGAATTTTTCTATACAAAAAACATATCAGATTCTGAAAATTTCTCTATAGAAAAAATATATCAGATTCTAAGAATTTGTCTATAGAGAAAATACCTCAGATTCAAAGAACTTTTCTAAAGAAAAAATATCTTAGGGTCGAACCTGAATCAAATTGCGTCGCGCAAGACGTAAAAAAAAACAAACACATCAAATTTGAAATTTTTACGTCCGTTTGATTTAGGTACGTCACATTTAAATATTAGAAACGAAAAATTATTGGGCGTTACGCTTTACGCAACGCAATTTGATTCAGGTTGGACGCTTAGATTCAAAGAATTTTTCCAAAGAAAAATCTCATCGATTCTGAAATTTTTTCTATATACAAAGTATCTCAGATTCTAAGAATTTTTCTGTAGAAAAAATATTTCAGATTCTTAAAATTTTAATAGAAAATATATTTAAGATTTTGAGAAACTTTCTATAAAAAAAATATTTCACCGTCTGAGAATTTTTTTTTTAGAAAAAATATCTCAGATTCTTTTATTTTTTCTATAGAAAAAGAATATCAGATTCTCAGAATTTTTTTATATAAAAAATATCTATTATTCTTAGAGTTTTTCTATAAAAAAATCTCAGACTATAAAAATTGTTCTATAGAAAAAATATATACATATATTATACTCTGAGAATTTTTCAATAGAAAAAGTTCATTAGATCCTGAGAATTTTTCTATAGCAAAAATATTTCAGATTCTGAGAATTTTTCTATAGAAAACATACCTCAGATTCTAAGAATTTTTCTATAGAAAAAATATCTCAGATTCTGAGAATTTTTCTATAGATATTTCTTCTATAGAAAAAATATCTCAGGTTTTGAGAATTTTTCCATAGAAAAAATAAGTCAGATTCTGATAATTTTTCTATAGATATTTTTTCTATAGAAAAATATCTCAGATTTTTCTATAGATATTTTTTCTATAAAAAAAAATATCTTAGGTTCTGAGAATTTTTTTTAATAGAAAATATAACTCAGATTCTTAGAGATAGAAAAAATATATAAGGTTCTGAGAATTTTTCTAAGAAAAAATATCTCAGATTCTGAGATTTTTTCTATAGAAATAATATATCAGATTCTAAGAAGTTTTCAATAGAAAAAATTCTAAGAATTTTTCCACAAAAAAAAAAATATCTTTGAGAATTTTTCTATAGATAAATATCTCAGATTCTTAGAAATTTTTTTTTAGCAAAATGTCTCAGATTCTGACATATTTTCTATAGAAAAATAATCATGGATTCTGAGAATTTTTTTATAGAAAAAACTTCATAAAAAAATCTCTCTAATCAAGCCTCGAGCTTGATTATCAGTTTACTTATTGAAAAATCTCAGATTCTGAGAATTTTCTATAGCGAAATATCTCAGATTCTGAGAATTTTCAATTGTATGATTTAAATATAAGAAATATTTCGCTAATAATATGATTTTTTTTTATACTTGCAGTTTGGGACAACAATTAATGAAATGAAAAGTAAACTTCCAACGAATTCTCTAATTATTGCGATTGCTCGTAAGTATTTGATTTCTTAAATGATTGCATTATATTGGTTAAAACTATTAAATTTAACTTTTTATATATTTTTAGAAACAGGCGACTCAAAAAAAAAAATTTGTATTCATACTTCTTGGATATAATAGAACAACTAAATCAAGTGTTTCTCTTTTTATTTTATATTTAAATTTCATCTTTAATGCAGTTATGTTAACGTGATATTTTTCTTTTGTTATTGATCTTTTGTTGTTGTTACGAATAATTTTATAAACACAAAAAAAAGTTGCATTTAAATTATAATTTATGAATATTATATTTAACTATTATACAAAATTTCATTTTAGTTTAAATAAAAACTATAAAAATCATTTAAAATGCATTTTTGGTTTTATTTTTTATAGGAATAAAAATTTTTGTAGGTTTGTAAAAATCAAACACTTTAAATGTAAAAGAACACATTTAAGATGCAATTTTGAACATTTTAGGTCTATTTTTGAGCAGAAATAATCTAAAATTACACATTTTGTGTGTACTGCCAGAGAATTTTGAAAGCAGTTAACTTGTTGCTTTACACACAAAATGTTTATTAGTTGTACACACACAGAAAACAAGTTAGTTGGAAAACGATTAAGACTTTAAAAAGTCGATTACTAAAATATAAATTTATTTGTAATTATATAATTCCTTTTATAAGAAGTGTTAACCAATTGTTGTAACTGAATGAATTGCATTTTAACTAAATGATTGTCCTAACAATTCTATTATCGGTTGACTAAACTAACAACAAATTTAAAAAATCGTTATTCAAATAATTAGCAGGTACAATAGTAAAAAAATATATCATTGGTCACAGAAATCAATAACTTGTTATTACAAAATATTTTTAGTTCCCTGCATTTGAAATGCCAAATAAAATAAAAATATATTCAATTAAAAAAACTAAAAGTTTATTTTTATAAAAACTTGAAAAAAAAAATATTTAAACAATTTAAAAAAATAGACATTCGAATAAAACTACAAAAATCATCGCATATTCATGTAAGTTTTACAATAAATATAAAAAAATGCATTTCATTGAAATACAAATTTTATAATCTTGCAGTTTCATGGTCAGCAATCCTATGAAATCTTCAATAGCAATTTTTGTGGACAGGTTTAGAACGAAATGTTATCTTCTATTGTGTAACATGCCGGCTTGCAATAGGAATCTTAAGATGGCTGTCAGATATTTATTAATGGATCTTTAAAATCCTAATAGAAATGAGGAACATACATACATATCTAGAAAAACTCAAGGGATGGGCCATTAAAATCATCATGTTTATATAGACAGGTAGTTAGGTAATTTTTTTTTAAATATTGTACACGCAAAATGTCTCAGAATCTGAGATTTTTTTCTATAGAAAAAAAAAAAGTGTCAGAATCTTAGACCTTTCTATAGAAAAAATGTCTCAAAATCTCAGGCTTTCATATAAGAAAAATTTCTCAGAATGTGAGGCATTTTCAATAGCAAAAATGTCTCAAAATCTGAGACTTTTTCCATAGAAAAAATGTCTCGGAAACTGACACTTTTTCTATAGGAAAAAATGTTTTAGAATATGAGACATTTTCTATAAAAAAAGTCTTAAATCTCAGTCGTTTTCTATAGAAAAAATGTCTCAGAATCTGAGTCTTTTTCTATAGAAAAAATATCTCAGAATCTGACACTTATTCTATAGAAAAAGTCTCAGATTCTGAGACTTTTTCTATAGACAAAATGTCTCAGAATCTGAGACTTTTTCTGTAGACAAAATTTCTCAGAGTCTGAGACTTTTTCTATAGACAAAATGTCTCAGAATCTGAGACTTTTTCTAAAGAAAAAATGTCTCAAAGTCTGAGACTTTTTCTATAGAAAAAATATCTCAGAATCTGAGACTTTTTCCATAGAAAAAATGTCTCAGAATCTGAGTCTTTTTCTATAGAAAAAATGTCTCAGAATCTGAGACTTTTTCTATAGAAATAATGTCTCAGAATCTGAGACTTTTTCTATAGAAAAAATTTATCAGAATCTGAGACTTTTTCTATAGAAAAAATTTCTTAGAATCTGAGACTTTTTCTATAGAAAAAATGTCTCAGAATCTGAAACTTTTTCTATAGAAAAAATGTCTCAGAATCTGAGACTTTTTCTATAGAAAATATGTCTTGGAATCTGCGACATTTTCTATAGAAAAAATGTCTCAGAATCTGAGACTTTTTCTATAGAAAAAATGTCTCAGAATCTGAGACTTTTTCTATAGAAGAAATGTCTCAGAATCTGAGACTTTTTCTATAGAAAAAATGTCTCAGAATCTGAGACTTTTTCTATAGAAAAAATGTCTCAGAATCTGAGACTTTTTCTATAGAAAAAATGTCTCAGAATCTGAGACTTTTTCTATAGAAAAAATGTCTCAGAATCTGAGACTTTTTCTATAGAAAAAATGTCTCAGAATCTGAGACTTTTTCTATAGAAAAAATGTCTCAGAATCTGAGACTTTTTCTATAGAAAAAATGTCTCAGAATCTGAGACTTTTTCTATAGAAAAAATGTCTCAGAATCTGAGACTTTTTCTATAGAAAAAATGTCTCAGAATCTGAGACTTTTTCTATAGAAAAAATGTCTCAGAATCTGAGACTTTTTCTATAGAAAAAATGTCTCAGAATCTGAGACTTTTTCTATAGAAAAAATGTCTCAGAATCTGAGACTTTTTCTATAGAAAAAATGTCTCAGAATCTGAGACTTTTTCTATAGAAAAAATGTCTCAGAATCTGAGACTTTTTCTATAGAAAAAATGTCTCAGAATCTGAGACTTTTTCTATAGAAAAAATGTCTCAGAATCTGAGACTTTTTCTATAGAAAAAATGTCTCAGAATCTGAGACTTTTTCTATAGAAAAAATGTCTCAGAATCTGAGACTTTTTCTATAGAAAAAATGTCTCAGAATCTGAGACTTTTTCTATAGAAAAAATGTCTCAGAATCTGAGACTTTTTCTATAGAAAAAATGTCTCAGAATCTGAGACTTTTTCTATATGTATAAAGTATATAAAATGTCTCAGAGTCTGAGACTTTTTCTATAGAAAAAATGTATCAGAATCTGAGACTTTTTCTATAGAAAAAATGTCTCAGAATCTGAGACTTTTTCTATAGAAAAAATGTCTCGGAATCTGAGACTTTTTCTATAGAAAAAATGTCTCAGAACCTGAGATTTTTTCTATAGGAAAAATGGTTTAGACCCTGAGCTTTTTCTATTGAAAAAATGTCTCAGAATCTGAGACTTTTTCTATAGAAAAAAATGTCTCAAAATCTGAGACTTTTTCTATTGAAAAAATGTCTCAGAATCTGAGACTTTTCAATAGAAAACATTTCTCAAAATCTGAGACTTTTTCTATAGAAAAAATATCTCAGAATTTGGGACTTTTTCTATAGAAAAAATATCTCAGAACTTGGGACTTTTTCTATAGAAAAATGGTCTCAGAATCTGAGACTTTTTCTATAGAAAAAATATCTCAGAATTTGGGACTTTTTCTATAGAAAAAATATCTCAGAACTTGGGACTTTTTCTATAGAAAAATGGTCTCAGAATCTGAGACTATTTCTATAAAAGAATTTCTCAGAATCTAAGATTTTATCTAAAAAAAAAAAATTTTCTATAGAAAAGTCTCAGATTCTGTGACATTTTTTCTGAAAATAAAAAAAAAAACGTTTTAGAATGTGAGAATTTTTCTTTAGAAAAATTTATCAGAATCTTAGACTTTTTCCATAGAAAAATATTTTAGAATCTGAGACCCTTTTGTAAAAAAAAAAATAATCTTTAGAAAAATATTCTCAGAATCTGAGACTTTTTTAAATTATTTCAATTAAAACATTGTTAGATTCTGAGATATTTTTTACAGAAAAACTCTCAGATTTTTATCTTTTAAAAAACTCTCAGATTTTTTATTCAGAAAAATTCTCAGTTTCTGAGCATTTTTTTATAGAAAAATTATCTTATAATTTTCGATAGCAATAATTATTGCGTGATTATTTATTTATTGTATTATATGTATTTATTTCGCTTGTTATGTTGTCAAATTTTATTTTATTATCTTTATTTAACAAAATTGTTTTAAAAAATATAATGAAAATTTTATTTCAACGGAAACAGTTTAAAAAAATATTGATTGGTACAACTATATAACGCTTTTTAAAATTCGATCACTCTAACCAATGTCAATTTTAACATTAAAATATTCGGTTCTTATAATAGATATTTACCGGTAGAGACAACTGAATTAGCAGTAGAGGCAACTGAATATTGTGATAGTTGGTGCAACCGCAAAAATTCAGTTGGCAAACAATTCAGTTGCAACAACTGAATCTGTTTTCTGTGTGCACACTTTGTGTGCAAATGTTGAAATTTAAACTCATAGAGTATTTTTACCCACTTTATTGTAGGAGAACAGTTACCTACAATAAAGTGGGTAAATTTCAACAAAAATTAAGAGTGTATACATAATAATCTATTACATATAGTTTAAAATTAAAAAAAAAAAAAAAATAAAAATTAATATGAAAAAGAATGTAAAACAAATTGAAAACAACATCATATATGATCCCATATATGATTAAATATATTATCCAATATATGATTCAATATATGATCTAATATATGATCACATATATTGGATCATATATGACCGTGTCTTATATAAGCGCCAATTTTGGAATATGTTCATATATGAGACCATATTTGATACTATATATGATACTGTATATGGTCTCATATATGATATCATATATGATTATATACAACATTTTTAGCCGGGTAACTAAAAAATGGGAAAATTAACTAAATCCCAGGAAAATTGATAATGATTTAGCTCCATTGCCATGTGTTCCTACTTTTTAGTCCATATTTTTCTTAAAAATAAGGACCAATTTGAACTAGAAAATGGGAAAAATTTTCCCATTTTTTAGTTAAAAACACATTTCTGGTACGGACATTTTTCCTAAAAATTAGTTAATTTCATATTCTCCCAGCAAAACTTTGGTAATGGGTAGTGATTATATAACACATTACCAGGTAATGCATATAACTTATTTGTAGCATTATTTTATGATGTCTTACCAAACATTTGTTCCATAACGTATTATTTTAAAGTGAAAAATAATGCATTACCAATAATTTGCTACGTAATGCATGATTATTGGAAAAAATGTATTTCATATTTAATATTTCTAAACATTAAATCATGAATGACTTATATTTGGTTACATTATGGATTATTTGAAAGTTTGAAATAATACATTATTTATAATTGGATGCATAATGCATTACAATAACATAAAAAATACTACCTCCGTCCCAAAATAATCTTAACATTTCTATATTTTGGCTGGGATTATGGAGGATTTTTTGAAAAAGCTTTGTTCTTTTTGTTAATACATATCGGGACATATCAATAATTTAGAAATTCTTTATAGCTTTGCAATTTTTCAATTCACGTGCAAAATGCATTCAATAAACTGCATCCAGATAAATGAGACAACTTGTTTTCGACGTTACAAACAGGCATGGTGTCCACTATGGTCGAAAAGATGAAAATAATTACAAAATGCGGCATATAAAATAAGAAATTTTACGCTAGAGGCCCTTTTAACGGTTTTTAATAAATGCATTATGGATGCAATAGGGACATCTTGCAAATATTTTTAATTAATTTTGTTACAATTTTAGTACACGAAATTAGTATAAAATTGTTTTTTTTTTAACTTTATCTTGTCTTATTTCAACTAAAGCACTGTTTAATAAAATGTAAAGTTTATTTTGGGACTAAAAAATACTTAGAAATGTTAAGAATATTTCGGGACGGAGGTAGTAATTATTTTATAAAAAAATGCATAAGTTTAAACTAGAGATGGGCTCACGACAGGAAATTTCTAACGACACACACTCACGAGCATATTTTATCTACTTACACTCACTTACAATCACGTGAGTAAATTTAATACAAAATTACTTTTTCACTACTCGTAACACCTTATATATTATCTTCTGGTATGCTATATTATTTCATTTCTCGCAATCTATAAAATATCATATATTTTACACCTTACTCGTATTCTTCGTTATAAATTTATGACTTATTTTATACCTTACTGGTATTCTTTGTGATAATGTGGATGCATTACTTTGAGTCTCATCGCCTGTTAAAATCATCAATGCTGCATTGTATAAAATAAGAGATCCTATACCTTATTTTATACCTTATTTGGTAATCTAAGTTTTGCTGGGTTTTATTGGTTTATTTATAGAATAGCATGTGAATACACACAGAATTCTCATTATGTATTTTTTTTATTATAAATATAAAAAAAACGTTTGTTACTTATAGTCAAGTAATAAATTTCATTAGTTTTTAAAGTTAAATTACAACAAAGACTTTGTCTTTAAAGTTTGTTCCCAGACTATGGGAAAACACGCCAAAGCCAAGGCCTTTGTTGTGATTAAAATATTATTTTTTCCCTAACACATACATGTGTAGAAAATATGTAAAAATTAAATTTATTACTTGTTATACAAGACCAAACTCTTTTTTCATATACTACAAATAATAAACAAAATGTGAACTACAAGTAGGGTGTTCAGTCGATTAATTCTTGTTCGATTAATCGAACAATTTTAGACGAATAATTGTTCGATTAATTTAAAATTGCTAATTTCGATTAAAGGATTAATCGAAGAATTTATGCCGATTAATCGAATAATAATAATATATGTTTTTTCTGGAAATATGTATAATTTTTTAAAATTTTTAAGTCCAATAAACAAACCAAATGTATGTTACCGTTGGAATTAAAAAAACACAGCCATGTTTACTTGAGTGGTCGTTATTTTAAATTTGTTTTCTGATTTTCGCTGCTCCTGAAGCTTGGATTTGTTAAACGAAATAAATAAGTACCTGATAAAATTTTGGGCCAAAGCGGTAAACGGTCATACAGTTAAAATCGGTCAAAGTTTCGAGTTTTCGGCAAAACCAGACTAATTTAAAAATAATAAATAAAATTAAAAATTTAAGATTTCCCAAATGTAGTCAGATAATAAATATATTTTTTTTGTGATATCGGTAATCCAATAAATTTATCAAAAAATTGTTTTTGAATTCTACACAAATCCCTAAAATGATTTTTTTTTAATTTTCTCAAACAAATTACCAGAAAACTTAAATTTTGATACATGTTGAAATGATTTTAGTTTTGTTTTTTTGTTGTTAATAAAATGTTTAAATACTTGTAATTAATGTTGTTTATTTACTCGAGTACCAATTTTTTCTAAAATTGTCGAAAAAAATCTTGTAATTTAGAAAATTTCTGAATTTGTAATTATTCGATTAATCGAACAATTTCAAAATTTTTTTCGTTTAATCGAATAATTTAAAAATGGCAAATATCGATTATTCGTTTAATCGAACAATTAAAAAACCCGATTAATTGAACACCCTAACTACAAGCAAGCATGCAAAAAAAATAAATCAACTAAACAATTTCATGTTATGAAAAATTTACTAAACTTGTGGAAAAAACTTCCTCAAATTAAAGAAGATAAATATGATGAACTAATTGGTAGGAAATTACGTCCTAAAACCGAATTTTTTGAACTAAATTTTGTTTTAAGAAATATGTCTTAAAAATAAAGATTTTTTTTCATTTATTTAGGGAAAATTTCTTTGGCGGAAAGAATTTTTTCCATGTATTAGGGAATTCCATTTAAGGAAAATTATGGCCTATTTAACAGTCCATGAACTGGGAAAATTTCCAAAATTTTAGTTAAATTTAACTAAATTGTGGGAAAATTTATAAACTATTTTGAAGAACATTTTTCCAACGTTTAAGTTAATAGCTGTGTTTTGTTTACTTTCTTATTTTTAGGGATGCCGTTTTGATTCACTAAAAGCAATTTTTTTTATCAAAGACCATATTGGCGGTTAATTTCGCGAAAACCTAAAAAAATTAAGAAATTCGCGAACTTAAGGGCTTATGATAAAAATCTTTACACCAAATTTGCATGAGAAATATTGATACAATTTTTTTGTTAAAAAACTGGTTCGAAATCAGCAAATCTGTAATGACATTTTGCAAGAAAACTGTACCATACATCGAAAAACGGAGTAAGCCATTGGAATCAACATGTCTCAAATATAAAGAAACACCTCTTGTTTTCTAAAATAGTGGCCTGTCTGATGAAGCGTCCTATGAGAAATCCAAATTTTTTTTTAGGAACCACCCTAGTACTCATTGATTCGGGCAAGTCGAATTTAACCTTTTTTCCTATATGTGTATTATTGTACTGTTTCAAATAGTTTTTTTGTTTTCATAAAATTAAAAAGTTATTTCATAGAATCACACACCAGTGTGATAAATCCAACTGTGACAAAAACTTCTCACAGAGAATAATCACAATTGGAGCGGGAAGCGGAAAAACGCAATTGTCCTCATAAAAATAGAATTGAATCTAGTTTGGCGGAAAAACGCGGCGGAATTTTGTTGTCATATAAAACGTGTGTGAACAGTTGCGGAAAAACGCTTCCCGCTCCAATTGTGTTTATTCTCACAATTGAGAATTATTGCTGCAATGCGCTAATAAGATTGTGAATATGTACCACCGTTGTACTTTATAAAATTATTCTATGAATTGTAATGTTGTTTACACTTTGGACGGCAGGCATACAAAACAATAATTTTTTTATTTTTTTTCATTAATTTTAATAAATTTTATACATTCTCAGTGGTGGTCTTTTTATTTCACACATTTAGTATTGAGTTTTTTTTTTTATAAAATTTTTTCATTTATCTTCTTCCATATTATTTTTTTCATAGATTTTATTTTTTGCCTTTTTCTAAGTGACAGTGGAACAGGCACAAACAGACTAATGGACAGACATATGGATGGCGGACAATTGGTAGGTTTGCCAGCCTGTCATTGGCAGATAATAAAGAAATTGTTATTTTGTTAATTTTTTATAATTTATTTTCTAACGATTTCTCTTTTAACAAGTCACACTGATGATAATGACGTTGATGATGATGACGATATTGGTTAATCATCATGTTGTTTAATTTTGTTATTTTTTCGTTTTTAATTTTTCAGAGTCAGTGTTCTCCACTAATCTAGGGCAATGATTGATTATGTGTATCTGATGGTGTTGTTGTTTTTTTGTTGTTTGTATTTTTTCTAAAACAATATGCACAAGTGCATTTCCATACTACATTTTCAGAGCTATGAAAGAATTTATTTTATTCGATTTTCAGTTGGAAATTTTAAATTGAAGAACACTGTAAAGAAAACAAGTAAAAAGTTTAATTCGCACTTGCCGAATGTATTGATACCCTCCACATTATTGCAAAAAGCTTTATTTATAACGAAATCACTTTTGGAAAAAAAAAAATTTTGAAAAAAAATTTCCGCAAAAAAAATCCGCGATTTTTTTTTTTTTGTCAGATATATGTTTGTACTTGTTTAAATACCATTCGGTGTTCAATTATGCTCACATATGTCCATCAGCAGCCGAATTAAAGCATTTTGTATGTTTAGGTTACGTTGAATGCACAAAAATTTTCGAGGTGTCCCTACATTTTCGTTCATTAGTTTTGAACCGCTGAACCGATATCGCTCAAATGCAATACCAAACTGCTCGGGAAAACTTCCAATAAATATGTTAAATTTTAGTGATCTCCGTGTAATATTGTGGCCGTGATCACCATTTCCACAGACAGACAGACGGCCATCGCTAGAATGTCTTAAAATCGATCACTGGTCATAAATATATATAGTACTTTATAGGGTCCTAGACCCTATAAAAAGACTGCTATATTCAGTTATGCCTAATCAAAAATACTCCCCAGAATTCTTTAGAATTGTCCCAATTTTTATATCTTCCACTAACAAGGTTACCTTATCCTATGACTTACACGTCCATTGTTTAGCATGTTTTATATTTAAATCAGTACCGAAATCTAAGTTCAACCTGTTTTTTTTTTGGAGCTACCTCTGCGGTTTTAAAAAGGGTTTCCGCATTATAATAAAGAATGGTCTTTCGGAGAAATCTCAATAAAACCCGAACTATTGGGAATTTCGCCAAAAGCAAGAAACGTGTCGAATAAATCTTAATAGAGATTGTTAATTATGAGTTTTGCGATCGTAATAATTTTGAACCTTTTAAAAGCCTATTTATGCGCTACTGTACCAGTGTCATATAGAAATTCTTGGAAAGGGGTACACGAGCAAGTGGGATGCGGATTTATTCAAGAGGGCTTGTGTTAAACCTGGCTCGAATGTTGCTAGATCATTGCAGCCCAAACAGAGATGCTGACAATTCAGGAAGTAGCTGGCTGGTTTGGTTTGGTTTTTTCAACCACAATTACCATCTTCTCTGACTGTCAATGTTCTCTAACTTTATTCCAAAATTCAAAAAAAAAATCATTAGTTACGATAGTTCTAAGGTTAGGTTTTCAGTGGCTGCTGACCTTTTCGTCCGCACACATAGAGTCTAACGTTAACCTGTGTGAGCTCTTTTTGAAACTTCTAAGCTAATGAATTTTGAATCTAAAGCCCAGTAAAGCATGTCGCTGATCAAAAGATACCGGGCAAAGGCAGATAAAGTGACTGATAGTTTCAAAATCCTCCTCATCTAAGCAACTTCGGCAGAAGTCATTCGACGTCTCCGATTTTATAGCATTTACAGTCGAAAGCGCATTTGTGCGTTTGATTAAAAGAAAGCTTAAACTGTCGTGTATGACATACGTCTCCCTGTATCTTATTAGTATCCCTCGCGGAGCAAAGATGTGGATTTTTTCGGAAAGGTTCCCATTTATACCAACATATTCCAGTTCTGTAAGGTAGATCCCACAAGAGAAGTCTCCCTAGTATCACTCTCCGATCTTCATGGTATTGCTTTTCCTTTGTAGGACAAGAAAAGTAATGAAACACGTATTTTTTAGTTGGCCAAATTCATTTTAAGGAAATGCAAATGAGGGGGGAGTAAAGGTAATTTTTCAGATTTTTTCATTTATCTCTTATATTATGCACAGTAACCTTATCGTATTACCAGTTTTGGCACGTTGTTAGCACCAAGAGATAGGTCTTTTAAATTCCTTTAATCTGAAATCAATGTAGTTATGCCAAATAGGGGTATATCCTAAAACACTGAAAAAGGTCAACTTTCTCCTACACAAATCGACACCCCTAAAAATGAGTTTGGGCCGCTAAACAAAAATAGGTGTATAATTAATTTTTGTTCTGAACAACATATCCAAATTTCATGAAGATTCGAGCGTGAATCAGTCTTGCAACCTTACCGGCTTTGCAATGCCCTAAAATGTCGCTGTTCCCTGAAACCCATATGAGTCGTATGTCTCGAATGTAGACAAGATATTGAATCTCAACTAGTCAGCCCCTCCATCATCTCCTCATCTCCGACTGGTAAACACTGCGTTGGTCTGGCAATCATCGATCCAAGTTCAATTCAATCTCGTGAATAGACCTCAATCCCACTGTTTCGAGTAGCTTTGTGTAAAAATTTATGGAGGCAAGACTACCTGGATGGTATCTTACAAGGGAAGTATATCAACCCTTATGAACCGATTTGCCTGAAACTTAAAATATATATCAAAGAGACAATTCTAAGGTTGGGGTGTCTCTGCTTATCGGCCATATCGAGGATTTAGGGGTTCAAAACATGGGTCAAAAAATGGCGAAAAAATGTTTTTTTGGATTTTTCAGCAATTTTTTTTAAGAAACTATATGATGTTTTTATATGAGAAGAAAGGTTTTTTTAATGCCTATCCAATGGTGGCATAGCCTTGTAAAAATTCGGCTTCTTTAAATATTTTTTTAAAGAAAATGTATAAATTTTGGGGGGTACTTGTGTGAAGACATAGACCTACGATATCCATATAGATAAGAAATAATCTTTATTAAATTTAAGTCGACCCGTATTTTTGCCTTAGATGATATTCCTGTTAGTTCGGAAGTTATCAAAATTTTCCCGAAGGTCCACATGGTTTCATAAGGGGACAACGAAATTTTTAAACACCGATATGGCCGATAAGCCTAGACACCCCAACCTTAAAATCGTCTCTTTAATATATATTTTAAGTTTCAGGCAAATCGGTTCATAAGGGTTGAGATACTTCCCTTGTTAGTGGTATATAAGGAGTTCGGTCTAAGACTTAAATTTTGAGGTAAAAAAAATGTGATTTTTGTTTTGATGGCACATCGGCATAAATATTCAAAGCTATTTAAGAATAAGAAATTTGTTCGCGTCAATTAAATCGCGCAAGGGGGTCAAAAGTTATGGCGGTTTTAAGATTTAGCGGTTTTAAAAATCTTAAAAATATTTTAACGATTTTTTTTCTACATATTTGTTGCATGCGTTATTAAAACATGCCAGGATATATCATTTCTTCTAAAATATATGATATATAAATTTAACCCTTTAATGACCAAACGATTTAAATAAATAAATAAATATCTAAGTACCTAAAATCGCTATAAATTCGCGGTAAAAGAAAAGTTTCACAATTTTTTATAACATATTTAGGCAATGCGCGTTGGTATTACTTAAAAAAAAACGGAAAATCGTATCATTGTACCAGTAGCTTAAAAAAATCGGTGATGCTTTTTTATAACAAGAAAATTTAATATGGTCCAAAAAATCTATAATCATCAACATTGTTTAAGCTCAAATACTTTATTTGATTTAAACTGTCCCCTTTTTGGGACACTTGCTCCTTAAAGGGTTAATACTAGTTGAATTCTAGTTTGCTACACTTTCCGTGCAACTCTGTAAAGAGTTTAGCATAGAATTCAGCTAGTAAACCGTTAACGGGACTTTAAGCATTGTTTGTCGCCACTTTGTATATTTTCTAATCGTTAAGTATTAATCGTTCAATCATCGCCATATCAAGCACTACGTGCATATACCTACACCCCTGTGTATTTAAAGGTAATTTATTTGTTATAAATAAATATAGAGACTTTTCTCATACTAAAATCAATTGAAATCTTTTGTTTTTATTTCTATAATAATCCGAACCTGCTCCACGGGCAAACATTTGGTCCTTCACCCCGGATTTATTGAAAGATTTCAACAAGGAATTAATTAATTATTTTTTCCCATCGCAGCAACCATTTTTTGCGGCATCATCTACCCCCAACAACAACATTACATTTTTGCTAAAGAGTTAATTTTTTTTCTTCAAATAAAAGGTACGTGCGTTTATTCTTTATTAATGTTGTGATAATTAACATAAAGTGATACAGAAAGTGAAGTGAAAATTAAATAAAAATTAATTGCAAAAAATTTTTTCATTTACATTAAAATTGTGTGTTGATATAGTAGTATTTATTTATTAAATACATACTATTTTTTAAACTATTGTGAATGATCGTGTTACAACCCTGATCGCGTTTTTAGTTTATACAGTCCACTTGTTTGACATTTTGTCTTAGTCTTACATACCATTTTTACATACTTTTTTTTCGCAACCATTCCGTTTGTTTACAGGACGGACATAAATAATTTTTTTAATAAATTTTTTTTTGAGTAAAAGTGTTATTATTTCTATTAAAT
Organism: Pegoplata infirma; assembly: GCA_963921195.1. Classification (NCBI taxonomy): domain Eukaryota; kingdom Metazoa; phylum Arthropoda; class Insecta; order Diptera; family Anthomyiidae; genus Pegoplata; species Pegoplata infirma. The sequence continues at coordinate 171,562,348 of OY992539.1, forward strand.
TAATTTATTCTTATTTAAATTTTTTAATAAAAAATAATAAAATAAATAATTCCATTTGTTCCTTTTTATTTCGTTGCAAAAAATCGTCGGGTTGTTATTAAATCAAAGTGTTAAATTTGTGATTTTTTTTACATTAGTACATACATTTATATTTTTTAATTATCAAATATAAATTCTTTAATATAACTATTGCAGTGTTTTTATTTTTTTCATTCCCTTTTGTGCTATATCCTACTCGATCAGAGTACCACACAAAATTCTTTTACCATACCAACTACATACGTACCGTGTTGTTGTTGTTTTTTTTTTAACAGTGATTTTTTTTTGTTACAAAACAAGTACCCTACTGTCCGGTATAGTCGCGACATAGTCTTTGTGTAACATTGAAATTAAAAATTTATTTTTATAATTTTTTTTGGGCATTTTAGTGAAATTTGGTGACATTTTTGGAAAATTCGTTAGTGCCTTCGTATTTTTTCGTGCTATTTCGTAAAATTTTGGAATTTTAATAAAATTTTTAAATTTTTTTTGTTTCCTTTTGCGAATTAATTTTTTGTGAAAGATCTTTTTACATTTTCGGAAAATCTTCGTTCATCTTCGTGTTTTTTCGTGAAACTTCGTTCTTTTTCTTCGGAAATTAGTGATTTTTGTTTATTTTTCTTCCGAAATCGATATTTTTCGATTTTTTTGTGAGTAAAAATTTACGAACTCGAAAAATCTTCGTATTTTTCAATTTTTTTCGGGATTTCTCTAATTTTTTGAAAAAGTTTTGATATTTCACAGCAAAGTTGTACGTTTTCTGAATTTTTTTATTGGGTTTTTTCTTATATTTTCGCGCTTTTGGAAACATTTTGTGGAATTTTCTGTTTCTTTTTCATAAATGGATAAGAAAATGTCAGCTTTTGAACTTTTCATGAGAGAAACTGATGAAGTTGTCAGGTTCGAAGAAGGGTTTAGGAAGATCGCCGATGACGCTCATTCTAAATTTAGTCTCGAGTTACGCGGAAAGGAGTTGAGTTCAATGTGGGATCAAGTGAAAAGTTCCTACAAATCGTGTATTGTTTATTTGACAACATTAAAGGTGCCTAAACCAGCTGATGTTGTAGCAGCCGAGTCGAAATACTCATCCACTTTCAACGTATACATTGATTGTTTGTCAACAATAAATGAGAAGTTGGATGAGTTCGCGAAGGCTAACGCGAATAGTAGCGCTCAAACTCCTTCGGTATCGGTTAAGGCCGATGAGGATAACCACAGTATGCGTCTTCCTCCTTGCAATATACCCGTCTTCGATGGCAATGTTCTTTCTTGGCCTTCGTTTAGGGATCTTTTTAAAGCGGTTTTTATAAATAATTCGCGTATAGGTTCCGTGGAGAAACTATGTCATTTAGTTGAGAAAACTAGTGGCGAGGCTAGGGAAATAGTTTCGAAAGCCCCGCTTACCAATAGCGGATTCGACATAGCGTGGAAAAGCTTAGAAGATAAATACGAGAACCTGCGTTTAATGGTGAATCATCATCTAATGGCTCTTTTCAACCTTCCGGTCCTCGATAAAGAGACTATTGAAGGCTTGAAATCATTGCAGCGTGGTATCGACGGATTCTTTTCAGGCATGTCAGTTTTAGATATTGCCACGACGGATCCTCTTTTTTCCCACATGATCGTTTTCATCTGCATTCAACGATTACCTTCGAATACGTTGGATCTGTGGGAACATACCGTTGAAAATAAGAAAATCTTGTCCATTTGGAGCGATTTTGATAAATTTTTGACGAATAGGATCGATACTTTGGAATGCTCTCGTGATCTTAAGGGTTCTCATGTTTCGAAAAAAGCACCTGAAGTGAAAGTGAAAGCGCATGTTTCAAATACATCATCATCGTCATCAAAGTGCGTTTTATGTAAAAACCAAGTACATTTATTACGCTCATGCCTTCGTTTTAAAAAATTATCTGTGGCTGAACGATTTTCAACTGTGAAAAAGCATAATTTTTGTATAAATTGTCTTTCACAAACACATGAGGCTAGAAATTGTGGTAGTTCATACACTTGTTCCAAGTGTAATAAACGCCATCACACACTACTTCATCGTGATACGCAGCCTTCTGCAAACTCTTCTGGGAATATTCGCGCTAATGCAGCGGCGAATTCAACTACGCAGCCTTCTGCACATTCGGTTGGAAATGTTCGTGCTAATGCGGTAGCGAATTCAACTTTGAATCCCCGTACTACAGAATTTACTCCCGATCCGAATGTGCAATCCACCTCTAGCGGTGGAAATCCAACGCATCCTTCAAATAGGCAGGTCTTTCATGCTTCGCAGAATCGATCTGTGCTTTTAGGGACAGCTGTGGTGAATATTATTCACCAGGGTACGACGTACCAAGCCCGGGCTCTTATTGATCCGGCTTCTTAGGCTTCGTTTATTTCCGAAAGCTTGCAGAATCGTTTGAAACTTTTGACATATTCTACGAATGCTCAGATTTCAGGCGTGAATCGAGCTGTATCTGCCACTTCAAGAAAAATTTGTTCTCTGAAGATCGGCTCTCGGTTGGATACCTCACTCGTATTGGAGACGATGGCCCTTGTTTTACCGAAAATATCGGGTAATTTACCATCGTTTAATATTCCATCTTATATTAGGCATAACTTGCCGAACCTCCGTTTTGCGGATCCCAATTTCTACGATAGTAGGCCGGTCGATATTTTGTTATGCGCGGATTTATATCCTCGAATTCTTTCGGGTGAAATTCGCCAGAACATTTTGGGCTCATTATTGGCTCAGAATACAGTTTTTGGCTGGATTATTACCGGTCCGGTATCGCAACCTCAAGTTCAAGTCTATTCTACTAAGGTAGAATTTTCGGAGGAAGATTCTCTCAATAGAACTCTTCTTAGATTTTGGGAACTTGAGGAAACCCCAAAGAAGAAGATTTTATCTACTTTTGATAAAATCTGTGAGGAGAATTATAAAGCGACTACACGTCGGGATTCTGATGGTAGATATATCGTGACTCTTCCATTCAAACCTGAATTTCCGAATACTTTAAACTTGGGTAACTCGAGGTCAAACGTTCTTAAACAGTTTGTAAGGACGGAATCCTCTCTTCTACGAAGGCCTGAGATAAAGGAAATGTACGACAACGTCGTCAGGGAATATTTGGATCTGGGTCATATGAAACGTGTGTCAAATTCTCCGGCTACAACCTATTCTTGCTATTTACCCCATCACCCAGTCGTAAAACCGGAGCGAAAGACTACGAAATTGAGAGTAGTTTTTAACGCTTCAAATAAAACATCTAACGGTACCAGTCTTAACGACTGTCTTTATGTTGGGCCCACATTACAGGCAGATTTAGTTCTGTTAATTCTTCGTTGGCGACTTTTCAAGTTTGTTTTTAATTGCGATATTACGCAAATGTATAGGCAAATTAGAGTGGATTCGGCTCATACTCCATTTCAACGTATCTTGTTTAGGGATTCTCCGACGGAGGACGTTAAGGAGTATGAGTTACAAACTGTGACTTTTGGCGTCAATTGCGCCCCTTATCTTGCCATACGAACTTTGTTGCAACTGGCAGATGATTCTGAAGCTGAGTATCCGCTGGCATCGCATATTCTACGGAAATGCATGTACGTTGACGATGTGTTAACAGGGACTCACGACGTTTCGTCTGCATTGATCGCTCGTGATCAACTCATAGCAGCATTGTCTAATGCTAAATTTGACTTGAGAAAATGGACTTCCAACGAACGGACAATTTTAGACAGATTTCCCCCTGAGTATTTGGTGGACGCTAAACTTTTAACTTTTGTAGAGTCGAGTAGTTCGAAGACGTTGGGCATTCAATGGAATGCTCAATTGGACTCATTTTATTTTAGTGTAATTCCTATTGCACATAAATCGAGTCACACTAAGAGGGAAGTTCTATCCACGATAGCGAAATTGTTTGATCCTGTAGGTTGGCTGGGCCCAGTGATAATAGTTGCAAAAATTATCATGCAGAGAATTTGGCTGGATAATATCGATTGGGACGATTCGCTTCCTCTTTCAACGGAGAATGAGTGGAAGAAGTTTGTTACTTCTTATCATGAAGTTAACAATATACAGATTCCAAGATGGGTTCATTATACGCCAAGTTGTTCTGTTGAACTTCATGCGTTTTCTGATGCCTCGGAAAAGGCATACGCGGGGGTGATTTACATTCGTATTGAAACCTCCGATGGACAAATATATACTCATTTGTTAACGGGAAAAACAAAAGTGGCTCCTATTAAATCTATTTCCATACCACGTCTTGAGCTTTGTGGGGCAGTTTTGGCCTCAGAGCTTTTACAAACGGTACTTAGCGAAATAGATATAAAAATTCGCCAGGTTTATTGTTGGACTGATTCAACAATCGTCCTTGCCTGGTTGAAAAAAGACCCATGTTCTTGGACCACTTTTGTTCGAAACAGAGTATGCCAAATCCAACAAAACGTTGGAAACCACAATTGGTATCATGTTCGGTCCGAGGAGAATCCTGCCGATTTGGGCAGTCGAGGTATTTCTCCTTCTGAGCTGGCTGACAATAATCTTTGGTGGTATGGTCCACATTGGCTTCGTCAAAACAAGATTGACTGGAATATCACCGATCTTTCTGGTCTTAATACTGACAATGAAGTGCAGAAAATTAAGACTCATGTGTCCTTCTTTAGAGACGCCAAAGGGAAAGATGTGTATTTCGATATTCTAGCGAGATACTCTCGCCTTGATAAAGCGCTTCGGGTAACCTCATATATTTTGAGATTTTTCGAAAATAGCCTCAAATCGCGCAAATCGGCTCGTCATTTATATCAGGGTAAAACTCTTTATAATTGGGAAATAAAGAGAGCTAAAATGCATTTGGCCATTATTGCTCAGAAATGTCATTTTGGCGAAGAATATAAATGTCTTTTGGAGAAAAAACCAATTTCTTCACAGAGTTTTTTGGTTCCCTTAAATCCTTTCATTGACAAAGACGGTGTTATGAGATTAAATGGTCGTTTGGCTAAATGTCCATCTTTATCTTACACTGAACAACATCCAATTATTTTACCATATGCCCATCGGTTTACACAACTTTTGACCGAATTCGTACATTTAATTTCCATTCATGGTGGAAATCAGTTAATGTTACGTATACTTCGCATCGAATATTGGATTCCACGGATGAAATCTAAAATACGTGGAGTTATCGGTCGGTGCCAACGTTGCGTTCTGGACAAAAAACGTTCTTGCAGTCAAATTATGGCCGCGCTACCACCTGAAAGGACTGTTCTTGATAGGCCTTTTTCTACTACAGGGGTGGACTTTGCGGGTCCTTTTGACATAAAGAGTTTCACTGGTAGGGCTTGTAAAATAACAAAAGGGTACGTATGTATTTTTGTGTGCTTTTCGACAAAGGCCATACATCTAGAAGCAGCATCGGATTTGTCTACGGCTACTTTCCTAGCCGCTTTTCAAAGATTTACTTCTCGACGAGGTTGTCCTCATGCTATCTTTTCGGATAACGGTACTAATTTTGTAGGCGCGTCGCGTGAATTAGAGAGAGATTTCAAGACTTTTCTTAAGGAAAGTCAGTCCACGGTATGTTCTAAATACAGTTTTCAGAATCTTTCGTGGCGTTTTATCCCAGCTGGTGCACCTCATATGGGTGGTCTGTGGGAAGCCGGTGTGAAGAGCTTTAAACTTCACTTTCGGAAGGAGGCGCAAGCATTCAAATACACGTTTGAAGAATTCTCGACTATTCTTGCGAGAATCGAAGCTTGCCTTAATTCGCGTCCTCTTGGTCCTATGACGGACAATCCGAAAGAACCGGTAGCGCTGACACCTGGACATTTTTTAATTGGGTCTCCAATTCTAGCTCCTGCGGAGCCTACAATAACTGACCCTCCGATAAGTATAGTAAATCGGTTTCGGAAAATGCAGGCTATTACTCAACTTTTCTGCCAACGGTGGAAAGAAGAGTATTTAATGGGCTTGCACAAGCGTTATAAATGGCAAAATCCGGAACGTGAAATTGAGGAAAACGATTTAGTCGTCATAAGGCACGAACAATTGCCTCCGACATCGTGGAGATTAGGTCGTGTCGTTAAACTCTACCCGGGTAGTGACGGTCATATTCGTGTAGTAGACGTGCGCACTGCGAATGGGGTTGTAAGACGACATATCGCGAAGCTGGTCATCCTGACCAATCTGAATTAAACCATAATTTTCCTTTCTGTTAATCTTTATTGTTTCACAGCATAATGGACGCATTAAAAACCCTATTTGAAGATGCTCTTTTGGAGGATTATGATGAAGCGATGGAGGTAGCAGATCCAGTTGTTGCAGTAGCCCCCTTGGTTGCTCCTGTGTCAACGCCCGCACCTGAATTTGCACCTAATGCGGTGGCCGCATCTGCTCCTGTTGATGTGCCTCCGCAAGCTACGACCTCTAACGTAGCACCAACAACGACAACAATACCCGAACCTTTATCGGGTGCCAATGAAAACTCTGGCTCGAGTATTGTCGCGATATCAACTTCGAAAGACGAACGGAATTTTAAGTGTAGAGTGTGCAAAGGCAGACATCCTCTCAGGTCCTGCGTAAAGTTCCGTAAAATGGCCTATGAGAGGAAACTTCGTATGGTGGTCATGCACCACTATTGCTCGCGTTGTTTGGCGCACTCGCATATTGCTAAAAATTGCAATAGCACCTTTAGGTGCCGCGAGTGCAAGGGGGATCATCACAACCTCCTTCACGCTTTTCGCGATTCCAGTTCAGGAAAAAAGTCTCGTCCCTCGCGCTCCTCTACACTGCAAAAAACTTCGACGAAAATTTCGCTTCCGTCCGTGTCCAGAGTGTGCTTGTTGCCTATCCGGCACATTATCACTTTTTCACCAACTTTAATAGTTTCCGCTATATTACCGGGAAAAACTATTCCGGTACGTGCGGCCTTGGACCTTTGCTGTAATGTTAGCTATGTTTGCGAAACCTTGGTGCAGCAACTTCGGTTGCCTGTTTCCAAGGTAGATGCAGTCGGATTTTGTCGGCTGACTCTGGGGTCAGCCTATGACTCCACATTTAGCATTGCAGTAACGGCCAAGGTCACACGGATGAAAGGTGTCCGCACTCCTTCGGAGTCGGTACCGGACACGGTGAAGGATGGGTTCGCTGGGTTTCAGCTTGCTGACCCTAATTTTAATGTTTCGTCTCGTGTCGCGCTGGTTTTAGGACCTGAAATAAGCCCTCAAATTATTAAGGGTAAAATATACTCGAGCCCGGGTCTTCCATTGGCTCAATACACCAGTTTTGGTTGGGTCATATCTGGCCAATCCCCTCTTTAGGGATACGATCCCCTTGGATCAAACGACCCCCTTGGGTCTCTTCGTTAATTTATTTATATTGATTTTAAGCTCTGGTCTCCTTTAGATCACACTATCCTCTTGGGTAGTGTAGCTTAAAATACCGGTCCCTTGACCATTAGCTTTAAGTGTTTTTTGAAAAAATATAAAAAAATGAATTTAAAGCTTTAATTGAATTAATTTCTTATTACTTAACATTAAGAATCCGTTGCAACCCCTTATTGTTGCAAGGCGGCCGGCAATGTTTAAGCTCAAATACTTTATTTGATTTAAACTGTCCCCTTTTTGGGACACTTGCTCCTTAAAGGGTTAATACTAGTTGAATTCTAGTTTGCTACACTTTCCGTGCAACTCTGTAAAGAGTTTAGCATAGAATTCAGCTAGTAAACCGTTAACGGGACTTTAAGCATTGTTTGTCGCCACTTTGTATATTTTCTAATCGTTAAGTATTAATCGTTCAATCATCGCCATATCAAGCACTACGTGCATATACCTACACCCCTGTGTATTTAAAGGTAATTTATTTGTTATAAATAAATATAGAGACTTTTCTCATACTAAAATCAATTGAAATCTTTTGTTTTTATTTCTATAATAATCCGAACCTGCTCCACGGGCAAACAAACATTTTTTAACCCGCCTCTGATTTTATGATGACACATCAAGTTGGCTTTCATTTAAAAAAAATTTCATCCGATTTCGTGTAAAGCCTTGGATGTGCCAGATCAAAACAGGTTTAGATAAAATCATCGCGCTTTCCGCTCAGAATGGCTTAAAGTAAAAAGTCAAAAAGCAAACCAGTTCTACTCGTTAAGGCACGTCTTTTGGTGTATTAAAATGAACATGATGCATTAATTGCTACTAAAAAAAATAGGAGACAGATTTGCAAATTTCGCACAATTTTCAAAAATGCCATAAAATTTTTGCAATTTATTTTTAATAAACCCTCCAGTGATTTTTTTATGTAAACTCACAAAAAACTCGGTTTACGCAAGAGTCCACCAAATTTCGAATGAAACCGCGAATGTGCCTCGCGAAAAACTTGTATTTTAAAAAAATTACGTTTTTTCTTTCGAACTTTGATCTGCTGAAACTCCTTATTTATTCGTGGCACATTAACGGGATTAATTCCAAAATGTTAAGAATTACAACAGCTACCAACTCTAGTTCAACTTTTTTTCATTCTATAGGGGGGGCCGAAATCCCTGATCAAAAAACCTCGAAAATTAAAAAACTTAATTTTTGGTTTCAAAACTTAACCGTCTTATAACTTCTTATCAAGCGATGAAGCATCTGTCAAACCAACATTAAAATAATCTCTTATGTGTAATGACTTTGTGTTATGCCGGAAAAGATTGAAATATAAGGAGAAATTAAAAAAAAAACAAGTACAAAAGTTAAATTCGGCTTTGCCGCGAAAAAAAATTTTTGGTAAAAAAAAAATCCGCGATTTTTTTCTTTTTTTTGTCAAAAAATATGTTCGTACATGTTTAAATACCATTTGGCGTTCAATTGTGTTCACATATGTCAACCAGCAGCCGAATTAAAGCATTTTGTATATTTAGGTTATGTTGAATGTACTAAAATTTTTGAGGTGTCCTTATATTTTCGTTCATAACTTTTAAACCGCTGAACCGATATCGCTCAAATGCAATACTAAACTTCTCAGGAGAACTTCCAATAAATGTGTTAAGTTTCAGTCATATCCGTGTAGTATTTTGATCGTGATCACCATTTCCACAGACAGACGGACATCGCTAGAATGTCTTAAAATCGATCGGGGACCATGAATATATGTACTTTATGGGGTCCCAGACCGATATTTCGATGAGTTACAAACGGAATGACAAACTTATATATACCCTCTATCGCTAAGTGGAGGGTATAATAAAGCGAAAGAAGGTAAAAACTATGGATTATTTCAAGCCATTTTTATCGATTTTTCAACTTTAACCCTCTGTAACTTTTACGGATAAAGTTAAACATTGCTCAGTGATGGTTCAAGGTCTTGTTTACACACATGCTTTTACACTTTTTCTAAATTCCGAAAACTGCCGGTTTTTTTATAAGGAGCTTAGGGTCACTACGTTGTTTGAGGTAACGGTAGTCATTTCTTTTGAGATGAGTAGCTAATTGGGCTTTTGCATCCGACCCTGGAACTGGGGCTGACAGCTTTGTCTCCAGGGGCTGTTGGCTGCAGTTGGTTACTTAAAAGCGCCAATCCCTCGTCTTGACATTCCGAGTGTCGTAGGCACTCAGAACTTTTAACGAGTCCGGTGCCACCAAAAAACTCGCTAAGACTCTCCACCTAGAACCGCTGATTGTCCGTGACTGCATAAGCAGCTGTTCCGTATTTCTACGGAACTTTCTACTATCCACAACCTGTGGACGTCCCCGGTAGCACTCTGCTGTGCTTCCACCAGAATGGCGGGTTCATAATGGTACAAACTAGGGATGCCAAACGGGAAATCCCGAATCCCGAAATCCCGGGATTTTTCGGGATTGACAAATCCCGAATCCCGGGATTTATTTTTTTCAATCCCGGGATTTTTTGGGATTTTCCGGGATTGACAAATCCCGAAAAATCCCGGGATTTCGGGATTTTTTTGTCAAATTTTGTAATAAAAATTGACTATTTCTTCAGTGTTTATTGTCCGATAGTAAGAAAATGGATATCGTTTGAAAGGTGTTTGAAATATCTTTCAAATGAGGTATGTTGTCCTTAAATTCTCTTACTCTTTAAGAGTACAATTTAATTTTTAGGGCGTATTACTTAATATATAGAAGGGTGGAGCAAAGTTTTCCTTTTTTGAATTTAAAAATCGTCGGAGTCAAAATTGATTACTTTAAGGGTCAATATTGTACCTGCAGGGCAATGGGTTTGGGTTCCTTTTTTGACTTGAAAATCAGAAAATTCCGAATAAAGTGAAACATTTTTTTACTCTGTTTGAAACTTTCAGATTTTCATGTCTAAAAAGGAATCCCAATATTTTTTTTGTATAAATATTGACTCTAAAAGGCAACTATTCCCACCACGATGATTTTGAAATTCGAACAAAGGAAAATTTGTTTCATCCTAATATACAGTTAGCTGCCAATTTATGCATATGCCAACATTTTTAAAAAGCAGTTAAATTTTGCCGAGAGTTTAATTTATAAGGGAGCATTAAGTAATCCATCTGTAAAGTTTCTTTTTAACAGTTTTAGTTCGTAAATGAGTAAAAGCGGATGAGGGGAAAATTTCCCCCTTGAAGAACCAAAATAGCCTATGGAAACCCAAAATGTTTTACCAATTTGTACTTTTGTTTATAAATGACACATTTTTAAGTTGCACCTAGCCAGAAAATGCCCTTTTCTCGCCCCTTTTTGTGGGCGTGTATATAAAAAATAATATAAATAACGATAAAATTCTATTACTTAAGCTATTTAAATGCATTTGTAAACATTTATCGCAAAGGGGAGGAAACTGTTAAAATGCGATTCGCCAATTAATACAAATTTTGTATCGGCAGAGGACATTTGGGGACACCATTCCCTCGCGAGAAATTGTAAATTTATGTATACAATTTATTGATACAATTTTATCATTATTTAAACAAATATTTTATATCCACGTCTACAAAAGAGACCGACAGAAAAAAATGTATTTTCTAATATTTTGAATTCAACTGCATCGCGTCTTTCACAGACGGACATCGCTCGAATTTGAGGTCATAGTTGTTCCTAAATTTTCGGTTTTTCTGTGCTAAATATGTAAAACTTTACGATAATTATTCAATGGTTATGAATTAATTAAATATTTATTTATGAAAAGAAATTATTAAAAATATAACGTAAAAAATCTTAATTTTAATAAATCCCGAAATCCCGAAAAATCCCGAAATCCCGAAAAATCCCGGGATCCCGAAAAATCCCGAAAAATCCCGGGATCCCGGGATTAGGATTTTAAAATCCCGAATCCCGGGATTTGTAAATGTCAATTCCGTTTGGCATCCCTAGTACAAACAGACTCATAGAAAGAGCATAGTTTACATTTTGTTTTACAGTTATTTTTTCTAAGATCGCGCTATGGCTACAATCGCTGGCCTTCATTGCAGTGTGCTCTTTGGTCGAATTGCCGTCGTTGGTGAAGAAAAATTTCTTATGCAGCCGTAATTCCAGTTTTCTCACCCGATCCTCAATTTTACGCCTGAAATCCATCTGAGAAGGTGATTTCAATAATAGGCGTAATAGGAGCAAAAGCAGGAAACGCTTTTTTCCTTGTAAAAAAGACAAGTTTAAATAATCCGTTAGTCCATAAGAATTCTTAGTGGGTTATAATTTTGATGTATCGCAGGATATATTTTTTTCTATTTTTTCTAAAAATTAAAAAAAAAAAATTGATCCTTAGGTATTATCGGTTAATATTATGTGTAGCTGGCAAAACAAGACGGTGGAGCACATTATTTTCCTCTGTCTTTCGCTCACGTTTGACAGAGCGGAACTCTCCGGACTTGTTTTAATAAGAATTCTAACATAGGCCAAGAAAGTTTGAGGGATCCGTTACATCGGAAAGAGACTGAAAGACGGGTTAAAGTTATAAACTTGTAATGCCAAATACCTTTACCTCAGGTTAACCACACGTAACCTATAAGACATATTCCTAACAGATCAGCTCTTTATTTTCCTATTCTTTCAATAGATATACCTATCTGTATTGGTTAGAGACTTAAAATTATATTGTTAGCACATCAAATCCTCAAGGTCACATTAAAAATATTTTAAGAATATATTCTTTTAAGCCCTGCTTATATATTGGTTTGTCTTTTGGTCTCTATAGTTCATTTATTTTTTTTTCTTTACGGTCGATGAGTATCACACCCCTCGCGATTAGATTATTTTTAGATGTTTTGTAGTATGAAAAGATGGATGGATAGATTTTCTATTGCATTGTATACGATATTTTTTTCTACTTCACTGGGATTTGCTTTTGTGTCGTTTTTTTGACACTTGATGTGTTTTCCTTTTCACTACATGAAAATATAATTTGTCAATTTTTCATTTTGTTGTTTCTGGATGAAGAACAAAATAAACAATTTTTTTAATAACTTTATCTTTCAAAAGAATATCATTTATTAGTTTTAGTTATTGTGTGTTGGTTTTTTTTGTCGATTTTTTTTTGAGATTTTGTTTCTTCAAATTTTAATTAAAGTATTAAAAGATTAATAATTGTTGTTATTTGTTCGATATTGAATATTAATTAAGGCATTTGTCATAATGAAAATAACAAATAAATTAAATAAACATTTTACAAAGATTATAGACACATATGGTCGTATTACACACATCGTATACACTTACAAAATATGTAAAGTTGTAATCGTATTAAAAATTTTTATATTATGTATTTTAGAATTAAAATTTTCTTATCGCAAATGCAAAGAATTGTCGATACTCTCTACATTATTTTTTGAAAAAAATATTTTTAAGGAAATCTACACTCTAAGACAAAGCTTCTTCATATTGATGAATAGTTACATCAATATGATGACATGTTACATCAATTTTCGCTCAATGCAACGTGTTAGCAATATGATAAAGCGGTGTCATCAATAACAACAATTTATTTATATTCGAAAAATAAAAGAAAAAATTACAGTTAAACCCGGTTATAACGAACTCTGAGGTACCAGTAAAGATAGTAAGCGAAGTTCGCTGTAAGCGGGGTATATTTTATATCAACCCAATTTTATTTCCAAAAAAATAGATCCAACTTTATTTTTTTTTGTTTCGTAAATAAAATACTTATTCAGAAGTAAATAATTTAGGGGGTTATTCATAATACCTAAAGTATACTTAAAGTAGGTTTATTTGACAAATATTCATGCAATATCAGTCAAATAAACCTACTCTTTATGAATTGCCCAGTAAAAATATAAATAAATTTTATTAAAACTATAATAAAAACCAACAACTTATAACCTTTTGTGAGTTTGATAAACATGATTGCCGAACATTACGAAATATTTATGGGAGTTCGTTTTAAAAAGGTAAATACACATGAAATTGTATTCGTGGGGCCATAATAAGCAGTTCGTTTTAACCGAGTTCGTTATAAAAGAAGTACAGTTCCGTTTTAACCATTAGGGCACACTGGGCACGTGCCCAGGGCCCCTGAACTAAGGGGCCCCGAAGTGCCAAATTCGCTAATGCGAAAATGGAGCAATTTTTTTTTTAATTAGTTTTTAAAGAAAAAAATTCTCAGCATCTAACAGATTTTTTGTATACTTCTGAAACTTTTTCTATAGAAGAAATCTGTCGTATAAGTATCAAATTCAAAGAAATTTTTCTTAAGAAAAAGTTTCAGATTCTGAGATTTTAAAAGTCTAAAGTTTATAGAAGTTTTTACAAAAGAAAAAGACTTAGATTTTGAGCCACTTATCGTATGCAAAGTCTCAGATTCTGAGGCATTTTTCGTATAGAAAAAGTTTTAGATTCTGAGGCATTTTCGTATAGAAAAGTCTCAGATTCTGAGACATGTATAGTAAAAAAAAAGTCTCAGATGCTTAGACTTTTTTTTATAAAAGAGCCAGATTATGAGATATTTTTTGTGTAGATAAAGTCTCAGATTCTGAAACATTTTTCGCATTGAAGAAGTCTTAGATCTGACACGTTTTTCGTCTAAAAACATCTCAAATACTGAGACATTTTTCGTACAAAAATATTCTCAGATTCTAAAATATTTTTCGTAAAGAAATGTCGCAGATTCTAAGACATTTTTCGTATAGAAAAAATTTCAGATTATTCTGAAACATTTTTTATATAGAAAAAGTTTCAGATTCCGAGGCATTTTTTCGTATAGAAAAAGTTTCAGATTTTAAGATCTCAATAAAACCAAATTGTTCTACACAAATATCATGGTTTTAATAAGTAAAGAAAATTACCTCGAGCTAGTTTATCCCTACTCAAAATATATTTTTTTAAGTTTCTTTGTCTTAAAACAGGTAATAAGAATATTTTAATTTGTACCAAAAAAATGTTTTTTTTTGTCATGCGACTTTTCACTTCCCAGCGGGGCCCCAAAATCTTGTGTGCCTAGGGCCCCGCCACACCTTAAAGTGGTCCTGAAGAGGTATTTTGTGTGAAAATTAATGCCAAAACGTCGGGACTTTAGAAATAGTTCGTTATAACCCTGTATTCGTTATAACCGAGTTTGACTATATAAGGCAATGGTTCCCAACCTTTGATTCTCGCCCCACTGGGGGGCAAATTGAATGCTTTAGGGGGGGCAATGAGCAAATTTTTAAGTTTTTTTTGTTAAATAAACTAAGAAAATATTATTTTAGTTAAATTATTAGTTGATTGTTGAAAAAATTTTCTTAAAACTTTGTTTAAACGACGATTCTAACAAAAAATTTGCTTAAGTACAAGTAAATTTTGAATTTTACAACAAATTTTTTAAAAATTTGCAAATTTTACTTAAGTGTACACTCAAAAAAAAAAACCTTGTAAAATTACAAGAAAAACTTGTAACTTTTTTTGTTTGCTACCTCCTATTTGACAAAAATTCCTAATAATTTTACAAGATTTTTACCAATAATTTTTTTACCACTAAAATTGTAAATACAAATTTTTTGACACGATAAAATTTACATAATTTTACAAAATTTTTTGCTACCTCGTATTTAACGAGAATTCATAGTAATTTTACAAGCTATTTACCAATAATTTTGTAAAATTGAAAAAAATTGTAAAATAACAAAAAAAAAAATGTAAATTTCGATTTGTTAAAAAACAAGGAAACTGTCAAATATTGGAAAAATGGGATACGAGACTTTTCTTAGTAATTTGACAAAGTTTTTTTTTGTGTATAGGGGGACATTGTAGATTTTTTAACTTAAAAGTGGGGCATTGCGCTAAAAAGGTTGGGAACCATTGATATAAGGGTTCAAGTTGAAAAAATGCAGAAGAAAAATTGAATTTCTAAAAATTATAGACATTTTTGATATTCCCATACCGGTTTCAAACACTCAAGTAGGATTTTAAATATCGGTTTGTCTGGTAAAAGGAAATTGTTTTTTTAATTTGTCCAAATCCAAATTCCAAAATCCACACCAAATGTCCCGCTACAGAAAAACATGTGTGGTCAAATATTGGAAAAATTGTCAAATTTGTGTCGAGTTACCTTGTTTAAATATTTATCAAATTAAAACGGAATGCACCACAATCTCAGAAATTTACATTCTTGTATACTTTTATATGGGCTATCGATTATTTTTTTTTTTTGAAAATTTTCAAAACCCGTTCTGAAATTTACCATTTTTTAAAAAAGTCAATTTATCAAAAATTCGGCCACTTAAAGATTAGATGTTTGTCTATCCACACAAAAAAAATCGCACATGTGTTGTTCGTTTTTTTTTCGAGGAAATCGCCTATGAATATAAAATTTCATAACAATTTTGTAATTTGCTTGTATTTTATTGTTTCAACGTAGCGAATGAGTATTAAATATTTGCATAAATATTACTCATACGCTATATTGAAACAAGAAAATACAAGCAAATTACTGATTTCAGTTCAGGAAAAAATTGTCACCCTACACATTGATGACATTGTGGTGAATGTACCACAACCTTGCTCGTAAAACAACCAGGCTAGGAAATAAAACAATTATGTATGTATGGAAATTTGAGTTTGAATTGTCGAAAAATAAATGATTAATATAATTATTATTCAAACAAATAAAATTGGAATTTTTGTAACATAAATAATATAAAAACTTTTCTTTTAATTTACAACAATATTCCACAACATGATGAAATGTGTCATCACGTTTTTCTTCAATTTTGGTGAATGTTTCAACATATTGAACAAAATGTTCATCAATATGATGAAATTTGTCATCAAAATTAATAACAACAAGTGATGAAACCGTTTCAGCAATATGATAAGGCATTTTTTTTTGAGAGTAAAAGTACAAAACAGGATAGACTGCAATAATTGGGAAATAATACACTGAATTTCGATTTGCTAAAATTATTTCTCTTAGTGTACAATGTTTTTATACATTTGTAAATATATCTATCTGATTGTATATATAATTAGTACATGGTTGGAGTTAAATGTATGTTGTTGTGTGTAAATTTATTTGTAGTTGATATCGTAAGTAAATATGTATTGAACATTATTTTACATTGTATGTACATCTGTATATTAGCGTGTCCCGTTGAGCACATTTTTCAAGTAATAGCTACCCTTTTAGGTTCGTATCTGATAATGACATCCATAGTCCATACTTAGGAGTCTGGGCTTCGTTGGAAGTACCCCAACCCATATACACCGCTCTTAGTGTATTTTCAGGTGCTAAAAAGATTTCAATTTTTTGTCTAAAAAAAACAATTTTTTTGGAAAATTGTGAAGTTTTTTTTCAAGTTTTCTTAATAAGTAAAGATACAAAAAGCATCCATTTTGTTTGTAAATATCCGAAATATTAGTCCCAGACCAGCATTTTAGTATACCGACCGTTTCCCAATCACTATTTGAGTTGACTTAGAGTGTCCGTTCTTCAGTCTATATAAACGGTTAAAATTCAATACGGCTACGGTACAATTATCAATGAATTTGAATTAAGTAAAACCTAAAGCATAAGCCTTTCTTGGTCCAAGTACAAAATTGGAATAAATCGGTCCATGTTTATAAATAGCACCCATACATAGGTCCCTTTCAAATTATAACCGTATTATGATAGGTATTTCGGAATTAAACCTCCAAAAAAAGGATTTTTAAATATATTTTGTATTCATAAATCATCATTCCAAATTTGAATGGCATCGAATAATTTTCACTTCTTGAGCCCTTACAAAGAATTCTCCCGATGTCACTGTAATTTATGAAAATACATGAAAATACAAACCTAACGGACATTTTTCAAGACTCGAAAGTCCTACTAAGGGTTAACAATGGGAAAAATACAACTCTGTTAAAAAGTTAAGATTGATTAAGTTTCACGGTGAATACGGGTTATTCAACACAAAGAGAAGTAATTTAATTTAAATGGCTAATTTTAATCTGACACACATTAAGAGTGTGGCAATCGAAGGAGTGCTGATGATGGAAGGGTGGCATCTTCCGAAAGCTGTCAACATCTCCACTTAGCCTGTGTTGTCACTTGATTTTTTTCAGATTTTCTCATTTTACAACAATTACACCGTTCAACAAATCGAAGGTTTTTGGCTCCGGTTGAAGTTTCATATAAAATTTTTTAAAGATTTTGACTCGCTGATTCCAAATCCGTGCTCCAAATTTTTCCATTACGTCTAGAATTTTAATTATTCGCGGTTGAAAATGCGAAAAAACGCGATTTTTTACTTTTTTTAAAGCCTGCACAGCAGCCGCTGGGTGGAATAAAAATCTGGTATTAAGCGTGAGAGTAGAATTGAACTATGATTTCAAAAATATGATAAAAAAAAATGTTAAGTTGTTGCACTATTATTGGCCAAACATGCATTTTAAAAAAACACTGTCAAAAAAATTAGAAATAGCACAATTTTTAAAAGGCTCTAAAACAAAAACCAGATAATCAATCTTTACTGCGATGAGCTCAAAATTTAGGCAAAAGTTCATTCTTTCTTATACTTAGACTTTTAAATCCATTCAAGATATCTTCCGGTTTTTACAAAAAATAACACAGAAAGCTTAATTTTGTAAAATATTTATTTTTTGGAGTTTTTCTTTGAAAAGTATCAAAAAACTAAGGTAAATTTTACAAAAATGGTAATTTTAACAGTATCATATTAAAACGCAAGTAAAGCCCAACCAAACGTAATAATTTGAAAAAAATTGTGTTCTATTTTGGAGACCATAGACAAATTATATTTTGCGCTTTATACCAGATTTGTATTCCACTGAATGGCTGATGTGCAGGCTTTCAAATAATGCAAAAATCGTGATTTTTCGCATTTTTAACCGTGAATAACTAAAAATCTAGACGTGATGGGAAAATTTGGAGAACAGATTTATAATCAGGAGATCAAAATCTACTAAAATTAATCATCAGAATTCATACCGATAATTTCTGAAATACAGTTGATAAATTCTGAAATACAATTGGAAATTGTGGTGTGGCATCCTAGCACAAGTACAAATATTTACAAAATATTTTACAAAAATGTAATCCTCTGACACTTTGAAGTCTTTTAAAAAGGAAACAGGAGCACGAAATAAAAAAAAAATGTCATATTTTCAACCGCTTTAAGCGCTGAATTCTTTAAATGATCTGTTTAAAACATTCTCTAACTACGCAATTTTTTTATTTGTCTGTGCATACAAATGTTTTAGTTATTATAAAATTAGTATGTAATTGATAACAATATGCAAAATACTTATAACAACAAATAGTTAACAATATTCATTAGTATGTGAATTAAATATTCAATATCTAAATCTCAAAATTTCAAACTGACTGACATTTAGACAGGCAACACGACAGACACCCGCATTGATTAGCACAAATTAATAGAAATTTAGTATGCAAAAACAAAAAAATAAATAAATGTTGAATAACTAATATGGCATTTAAACTGTCTTTAAATATACTGAAGTATGATAAGTTTTAACAAATAAAACGTATTTTTTTAATTTAAGTTTACAAAATTTATACATAACCAATTTTTCAATTTTTAATTAAGAGAAGTCTAAAAATATCTATTTAAAATAGACTACTTAACGTATTCTGTAAAAGAAGATCTATAATTAGCGACTTTTAATTGATATCAATAAGTTTTTGACAGATCTTTAGGATGAAAAGAATAAATTTAAATTCTGTTTTAGTGCTGATTTAGCTAAATTTGTAGAAATAATATTTGACAAACCACTTTTTCAGTAAAATAAAGTTTTCGAAAAAATTCAGATTATTCGACCTTTAAAATATTATACTTTGAGTCAGTTTATGCTAGCTCGAGGTCATTATTTTCTTTACTAATTAAAACTAAGATATTCTCATAGAATAGTTTTTAAGAAAATTCTTTTTCTGTTTTAAAGTCATTTTTGAAAAACTTATTGTTAGTAGACACGTGGTTCGAAATTTTTCAGATTCTATTGTCAAGACTATTTATCAAATATAAAAAACCTATTATACAACCCACCAAAAAATACTGCTTGTCTATAAGCAGTAGGGTGGAGCAATTTTTTGAGCAAAAGAAACGAGAAACCAAAAAATTTAACGGACAAAAAAAAAATTATCCTAAAAACCCTTTTCCTGTAACGAATATTCGAATATTACCTAATATTTTTAGCTAAAAAAAAATATTTTTCATTTTGTTCGGAACTTTCCAATTTTCAATTCAGACAAGTAGAAAAGTTAAATTCGACTTGTCCGAATCTGTGAATACCCTCCACAATGCCCTTTTTAAGTGATAGTAAATTTTCTAACGTGAAAAGAATAACATTTTTGATTTGAAATATTTTAATTTGTGTAAAACTACTTTTTTTTAGTAATTTTTGAAAAAAAAAAATAATTTAATAAATTTTTTTTGAGTGTAAAATTTTTTTGGAGTGTATTTTTTTTTAGTGAAAAAATATTTTTGAGTGACAACAAGTAGAAAAGTTAAACTCGACTTGGCCGAATCTATGAATACCCTCCACAATGCCCATTTTAAGTGATAATAAATTTTCTAACGTGAAAAAAATAACAGTTTTTATTAGAAATATTTTATTTTGTTTAAAAAAAATTTTTTTTAGTAATTTTTGAAAAAAAAAAATATTTACTAATTTTTTTTTTTTGAGTGTAAAATTTTTTTTGAGTGTAAAATTTTTTTCGAGTGTATTTTTTTTTTGTTTTGGTATAAAAATATTTTTGAGTGACAAAAATACGTTGTAAAATATTTTTGTGACTTACCAATGTTTTTAAAACAGGTTTAACGGGGTTTCAACACGTGAATTTTAGGTGAAGCTAATCTGAAATTCACGGTTTTGCTAATAACTTTTGAACCACTGGACCGATTTGGCTGAAATTCAATAAGAACGAGGCTGGAGGAACGCAAAAGATATATGCCAAGCTTCAGCATCCTCAGAATTGCTTTTCGAAAGTTATAGTGCTTTATATCTTAAAAATTGACGAAAAACCCTTGCCGAAATTCAGTCTTTTGCTCATAACTTTTGAACCACTTGACCGATTTCGCTGGATTGCAATACCAACCTGACCAGGTAAATGCCCAACATATATGCCAAACTTCAGGAGCTTCCGTTAAGTCTTTCAAAAGTTAGCGTGTTTTCAACAGACAGACAGACAGACAGACGGACGGACGGACGGACGGACGGACATCGCTAGATCGTCTTAAAATCGATCGAGGATCATGAATATATATACTTTATGGGGTCCTAGACCAATATTTCGAGGTGTTACAAACGGAATGACAAACTTATATATGGGGCAAAACGCGTCAACGGTCCACACCCAAAAACAAATGTTGTCCGATTCAAGTATAATTTTGGCAAAATATTAGGTTAATGATAGGTAGTATAAATTACAAATATAAAATTTTTTGATGAAATATTGGCAGAGTTACAGGGTTGGGAAGTTTTGATGTTTTTGAAAAGAATATATTTTGGTGAATTTTAATTAACACTTTGATGAAACAAAAATTATAATTTAAAAAACTAATTTTAAAGTATTTTTGATGGCCTTTAAAATGGCATTTGTGGTTTTTTTGAAAAAAATAAATTTGACCTTAAAATTCAAGGTCAAAATATTAAGTTGTAATTATCTTATAAGGGTCGCACTTTTAAATTTTTTTTACAAAGCCCATTAGAAAGCTTGACATTTTTTTTTAATTTCGGTTTTTTTAAAAAAAATGGTATGTATGAAACTTTATGAGAAATCAATTTTTTAGGAGTATATGACACTCAAATTGTACTGAAATCGCTTTAATCTGCATGTAATAACAACAACAAAAATAAATGCTTAGATAAAGTGTGCGTTGTAAACACACACAACAAACGTTGCACGCATAAAAAATAAAGAAATCAGTACAGTTTGGGTGTTATGTACTCGTAAAAAAATTGATTTCTCATAAAGTATCATACATACCATTTTTAAAAAAAAAACCGAAATTAAAAAAAATTTCAACCTTTCTAGTGGGCTTAGTGAAAAAAATTTAAAAGTGCGACCCTTATAAGATAATTACAATTTAATATTTTGACCTTGAATTTTAAGGTCAAATTTATTTTTTTCAAAAAAAACACAAATGCCATTTTAAAGGCCGTCAAAAATACTTTAAAAGTCGTTTTTAAAATTATAATTTTTGTTTCATCAAAATGTTAATTAAAATTCACCAAAATATGTTCTTTTCAAAAACATCAAAACTTTCCAACCCTGTAACTCTGCCAATATTTCATCAAAAAATTTTATATTTGTAATTTAGAATACCTATCATTAACCTACTATTTTACCAAAATTATACTTAAATTGGACAAAATTTGTTTTTTGGTGTGGACCTTTGACGCGTTTTGCCCCATATACCCTCTATCACTAGAGTGGAGGGTATAGAAATACGTTGTAAAATATTTTTGTGACTTACCAATGTTTTTAAAACATGTTAAACGGGTTTTCAACACGTGAATTTAAGGTGAAACTAATCTGAAATTCAGGGTTTTGCTAATAACTTTTGAACCACTGGACCGTTTTGTCTGAAATTCAATACGAATAAGGCCAGGGGAACGACAAATATATATGCCAAGCTTCAGCATCCTTAAAAAGAATGCGTGTTTTTTATCTCGTAAATTCGCGAAAACCCCTTGCCAAAATTCACTATTTAGCTCATAACTTTTGAACCACTTGTCCGATTTCGCTGGATGCAATACCAACCTAACCAGGTAAATGCCCAACATATATGCCAAACTTTAGGAGCCTCCATAAAGTCTTTCAAAAGTTAGCGTGTTTTCAACTGACAGACAGACGAACGGATGGATGGACGGACGGACATCGCTAGATCATCTTAAAATCGATCGAAGATCATGAATATATATACTTTATGGGGTCCTAGACCAATAATTCGAGGTGTTACAAATGGAATGACAAACTTATATATACCCTCTTTCACTAGAGTGGAGGGTATACAAATATTGGACCTGTAGTGCACTGTCTTTGGGTTCCTTTTTGGACTTGAAGATCGATTGGTGAATTTTTTTTTTTTTTTGCAAAAATTATTAGTAAATATTCGGATATTACTGGAAAAGTGCTTTTAGGGTAAATTTTTTTTGTACGGTAAACGTTTTTATGGCTTTTGTTTTCTTTTGCTCCAAAAGTTGTTTCACCCAAATAAGCAGGTTTGTAAGGGAATGTTTTTTAACTAAATAGACCTCGTTTACTTAATTTATTTAGAATGTTTTTTATTTTTTATTTTATTTTTTTGGAGCATTTTAACCAAGGACGCACATTGGGAACTTTGTATGGAAAAGGCGCGCATCGACGTTTTTTTGTTATAACTCTTGAACGGATAGGAATTTCACGACATTCTTTACCATTATAAAAACTGGAGACCTTAAAGAACTCACACATGTGGATTGGACATTTTTCGCATTAGTACCCTACTTGTAAATTTAAGGCAAAGTTGGTTAATTTATTCATATAAAAAAATAAAATAGTGGTCAGTTATTTAAAACAGTTACGGATTTTAAGTGACAATATAACAGCTTACCATTCAATACAAAGTGTTTATTTCATATTTTGGTAAAGTCTACACCCTACACTAATATAGCCTGCAAAATTAACTGCTTTCTATCTTTTATCATTTTCGATTTTTTAAACAAAAATAATTGGGAAAAATATCAAACAAAGAAGCAACACACGGTAAATACGCATTTTTTGCAATAATTGTTAAGTTATTTGGGGAAATAAATATTATAAAAACATTACTCTATAATCAGTACTTTCAACTTGTCTGTCTGTCTTATTAGGGATATATTTGGATCGGACCCAATCATAACCATACTAAAAACATCTGCAGGTTGTTTATTTTTGAGTTTTCTCTGTTAAAGTTTCTTTTATAGCTTTTAAAATGCCTATGTGATTTTTGCAAAGCCTACTCCGATAATTGCCATGAAAGAAGGCAAATATTTTTTAAATGTTACTTAATTAGTTAAGGGTAATTTTAATACCAACGGGCAATCACAATTCTTGTAAAAATAGTGTCATGAGCTAGAATTGTATGCATAGTGGGAATCATGGTTCACCAACCATGCTTTTCAACTTATAATTTTGCAGTTCCATGTATGTGTTTTCTAAACTTAACTGAATTATTTTTTTCATTTGCGTTGATACACAGAAGTATTATAACAACCCGTTTTATAATATCTTCTACTATTCCAGTTATTTTGGCCGTGATTGCGGTCAAGAAAGCCTTTTAGTTACAAGCATTAGGTGAAACTCCTTTTGCCTTAATAAAGTGAGGTAGGGTATCAAAATCAATAATTATTGAAAACCGCGGTTGTCTGTTAACAATATAGGTCATTTAAGTAAAATTTTGTAACAAAACGATTAACAGTAAATTTTGTTAAAAAATAATCACTTTAAAAATACTTATTTTTTCGTTAGTAGACCCCACTTTAAACCTCATTTCAGGGCGCAGCTGCAACTGGCTGCAAAAGTTTCTACCCCAGGAGTATTAAGTAATACTTCTAGTTTATTGTACAAAAAGAATCGCCATTCCCTTCCATTCCCCACAAAAGTTGCAATCCAAAATATAAATAGTTTTTTTCTAATTTTTTAAAAAATTGACACTTTTTGATGGCCTGTATACCTACTTAAAAAGAGTAATATTAAAAACCATAAAATGGGTAACAAAGGTAATAGTTATAGCTACAATCTCCACTTAATTTCAGGAAAATCGCATTATTGGAAGTAGTCTTAAAAAATAAAATAAAAAAAGTCTTCAAAAAAAATATTTTTTTTTCAAATTTATGCAAAAAGTCCTTACTTTGAATTTATGTCCTGACTAAACTAAGCGATGGATTTTCTTTCTATGAACGATTTTCTTTCTCCTAGCGTGTCTGCTTAACGAATATGAGCATTTACTGTAAATAACTTAACATTTGTTTGGCTCTCAAATGCGCGTATAGGATCCAATGTGGGACGGTCGTCTTTATAAGGATGTGCAGAACTCAAAAGTGGGGACATCAGAAAGTTATGCTGCAAAAATGAAAAACAATTATGCTGCAAAAAAAAGATTATGCTGCAAAAAATAAAAATTATGCTGCAAAAAACAAAAATTTTTAAAAATAAAAGTTCAATGAAAAATTTTTTTAAAAATGCCAAAACTTAAAGAAATTAAATTCTTTCGCTTTCACATGTGCATTCTTGTATGCACTGCTTCCAAAATCTCGATTATTTTTTTGCTTGGAAGTAGCAAAGGAAATTTAAATGACAAATCGCAAATAGTCCAACAAATATATTAATACATATTAAACTCTACAGTCATTGAGCATTAGAAAGACAAAATTGTATAGTCTTTTAATAAGAACACGATCGTCAGATAACCAACTTTGCAAATTTTTTTGTTAAAAAACTGGCTCGAAATCAGCAAATCTTTAACGACATTTTGCAAGAAAACTGTACCATACATCGAAAAACGGTGTACGCCATTCGATTCAGCATGTCCGAAATATATAGAAATGATGGTCGTACACTCAAAAAAATACGTTAGTAGATTTACTAATTTTTTTTTGCTAATGCTAGTTAGCTAACTTTTAGCAAATTTTTAGTTGAGATTAGCATGTTAGCAAAAAATTCTTGTAAACTTCATTTAGCACATTAGCAATTTTAAACAAACGTTGAACTAATTTCTTTTGCTAAGATTTGAAATTGAGTTGACAACATTTTTACAAGATTTTTTGCTAACATTAGCAAAAATAAATGTTAAATTTTTTTTTATTTTCAGAAAACTTAAAATGGCTCTATCTCGGAAACTAAGCCAGATAGAGCAAAATGGAGGGCATTTTTGGTTCTATGAATCTCCCTAATGGGCCCTAACTTTGGATCCAAAAAAGTTAGCATTCCCGAAAATTTTAAAATGCTCATATCTCGGTAAATATTGCCGACACAACAAATAGTCTAAAGGCATTTTTGTAGCCCTCAATACGTAGAACAAGACCGCAAAATAGTCAAAAGCTCTCCGAGTAATATTTTTTAAGTTATCGAGTTTTTTAATTCTCAAGACCCCAGTGGTCCCCTATAATCACGTATCTCAAAAACTAAGCAAGGTAGAGCGAAACGGACACAAATTTTGGATCAAAAACTATGACGATTTTTAAGGAACCCAACTAGGTCTAGGCCCATCGGGGTCTGGACCTATCGGGTCCGAACCCAATGGGGTCCTCAAATGTGTCAAAAAAAAAAAAATTTTGTTAACTAATTATTGGCAAAACATTTTTGCTAACTTTAGCAAAAAAATTGTGGGTTCATAATCAGCAAATTTTCTTGTAGGTTTACAAGCTTTTTTTGCTAACATTACAGTTTTTTTTTTGAGTGTAACTCTTGTTTATTTTTTAGTGTTCCGCAGTGCTATTAAAACAGGTTTACATATGATTATCCTATGGACGGTGCTATATGCTAGTTGTTATTGTAAATGCTCATATAAATGGGATATTTGCGAGTGTGAATGGGCTATTCACCTTGGCGTGCTAACCGTTCAAATTCCGATTAATCTTGAGCATTTGAAATTGTATTGTCCAATGGATAATCACATGAAAACCTGTTTTTAATAGTTAATTAATAGTAAATTTTTGTTTTCTAATTTTTAATGAATGTAAAGTTAAATATACTAGGGTAATTCCAAAAATTTTCGCCCCACTGTTCGGAAACATGTCTTTGGACGCCACTGAGAATTTGGCTCATAGATATCCACGTTTATATGAGATATGTTGCATTTTTGGATTTTCAAAATTTGCTGTAGTTTTCAAATTATCGCGGGTCAAAGTTCGACTTTTTTAGCAAAAGTCAGAAAAATACATGACGTTTAACGTGCTCTAACTTTTTAACTAGTAATCCGATTATCACAAATAATGGCTCATATGAAAGCTTAATTCTTCTGGAAATATTTTCAAAAGCATACGGATTCTTTTCAGAAGTGTTGCAAAAATTCAAAAACATTTTTTTTTGCGATTATTTAAAAAAACACATCTTCGATTTTTTTAAAAAAAAGTTTGGTGATAAACAATACTGTTTTGTACAACATATCCAAATTTCAGAGTGGGATCCCAATGGGATCAAAAAATATTCTGGTTTTAGTACGAAGTTCTTAAATTTTACCTTAGAAAATTAAAATTTTATGTTTCTTCAATATAAAAATTTAAATTTTCAAAGAAAATTATACTATTAAAATTTTGAAAAACATTCAAAACATTAGAAATTTAAATTTTCTAAGGGAAAAATATGAGAACCTCGCATTAAAAACAGAATATTTTTTGATCCCATGGAGATCCCACTCTGAATTTTGAATATGTTATACAAAACATTGTTATTTTTCACCAGAATTTTTTTAAAAAAAATCGAAGATTTGTTTTTTAAATATTCGAAAAGAAAAAATGTTTTTGGATTTTTGCATCATTTCTGTAAAAAAAACTGTGTTATTTTAAACATATTTTCTAAAAGAAGAACCCCAGCTTTCACATGAGCCTAAATTTGTGAAAATCGGGTCATTGGTTAAGAAGTTACAGCTCTTTAAACGTGATGTATTTTTCTTACTTTTGCTTAAAAAGTCAATCTTTGACCCGCCATAATTCGTTAAATACACCAAATGTAAAAAACGATATATGGTACATATATCATATTTATGAGGGCTATCTATATGTCAAGGTTCAAATTAATCTGAGACACCATTTCCAAAAATGACTAAAATTTGAGCTAAATTTTCTGGAATGGCCCACTATATAAATATTTTAGTTTGAACATTACCGATTTGTCATTTAAATTCCCTTTGATGCCTTTAGTATAGTAATTTTATATTTGCTAAATAGTCTTGACAACGGAATCTGACAAATTCCGAAACACGTGTCGGCTAATTCTTGCAAAAATTATCAACATAAAAAATTTAACAGAAAAATAATTGTCTTGAAAATGATTCTATGAGAATATCATAGTTTTAATTAGTAAAGAAAATAATAACCTCAAGCTAGAATAAACCTGCTCAAAATATAAAAAAAAAAATATTTTTCATATATTTACGGACATTTCTTTCGCGGCAGGGATTTCCATTTAGAAAATCTAAGTACTTAAAGTTTAAAAAATTTCCAAACTAAATTATGTGAAAATTTTTGAACTATTTAAAAAAAATATATTTTTTTTTTTTAATTTTTTGTTACCACACCCACAAAAAGGGGTGGGCTACGAAATAAAATGCATTTTCTTATCCCATTTACCTTATAGTATATGGTATGAAAATTTCGCTGCATCTGAAATTAAATTTGAAAATTTAGTTTTGGAACAATATTGTTCTCGCTAAGCTTGCCTATGTAGTATTCTTTTTTTATTAATTACTGTGTAGTCTAAAGGTGTGTGAAGAGATTGCTTTTGATTTTTGCATTGATTATAAAGATAATGAAAATTATAAAATATACACAATCGAGTTAAAATTATAATATCTGTGGCAATAAGTAAAAATAGCTTATGTAGAATAAACGCGTTTTGAGAAATAACATTTTTAAATACAAAGTGTCAAATTTTATATCCGAAATTATGGTCTTGGAGCTCCAACAGATATGTAGAGCTAGGCTATTCCAAATTTTACTTTATATTTAGCACTTTCTTTGAACATTTTATCCGTTTTGTACCAAGTTTAAGCGGAATCTAAATATTTTTATACCCACCACTCTAGTGATAGAGGGTATATATAAGTTTGTCATTCCGTGTGTAACTCCTCGAAATATTGGTCTAAGACCCCATAAAGTATTTATATTCACGATCCTCGTCCGATTCTAAGACGATCCAGCGATGTCCGTCCGTCCGTCTGTCCGCCTGTCTGTCTGTCTGTTAAAAACACGCTAACTTTTGAAAGGCTTTACGGATGCTCCTAAAGATTGGCACATATGTTGAGCATTTACCTGGTCAGGTTAGTATTGGAATCCAGCGAAATCGGTCCATTGGTTCAAAATTTATGAGCAAAAGAGTGAATTTCGGCAAGGGTTTTTCGCGAATTTACGAGATAAAAAACACGATAACTTTCTAAAGGCAATTCTTAGGATGCTGAAGCTTATCATTTACATTTGTCGTTCCCCTGAGCTGGTTCATCTTAAATTTCAGCCAAATCGGTCAAGTGGTTCAAAAGTTATTAGCAAACCCGTAAATTTCAGATTCGCTTCACCTTAAATCGTGTTGAAAACCCGTTAAACACGTTTTATAAACATTGGTAAGTCACAAAAATATTTTACAACGTATTTTTGTCACTCAAAAATATTTTTACACTAAAAAATAAAAAAATACACTCGAAAAAAATTTTACACTAAAAAAAAAAAAATTGTAAATTATTTTTTTTTTCAAAAATTAGTAGAAAAAAGGTTTTTTACACAAAATAAAATATTTCTAATCAACAATGTTATTTTTTTCACGTTAGAAAATTTACTATAACTTAAAAAGGGCATTGTGGAGGGTATTCATAGATTCGGCCAAGTCGAATTTAACTTTTCTACTTGTTTTATTTTATATTGAGCGAATTAGGGTAAATAGGAATTTTAGATAAATCGAAAAAGTGGGAAAACAAGTGGGCGTGGATATTTTTTTTTTAGTTTTAGTTCGATTATGACACAAATTACCAACAACGTTCAATAAACTTATGTCGACTTAAGTTATTTTCACTTACTGCCGGAGACACAAAAACCATTAACTATTATAATCGCATATAAGTGTGAATATCAATTGAACACACTTAACACGGTCCCCCTCCCCGAGCCTCACCGCCAGACACTATTATTTTTAAGCATTTTTTGAATATATTAGCACATGTTTTATTTGTTTTTTAATAGTTTGCAAAAATAATAATAATAATAAAATTATACAAAAACTATTAAATAAAAGCTGTTATTTACTTGTACTACATTAACAATTTTTAGAATTTCGAGATAAGATTAATTTTAACACAACAGACTTATAGTCTAAACGATTCAAAGGTGGGGCAAAGTTATAGTTACCAGACACAGATATTTAGTTTAAACCAAATAAAATTGGTTTTTGCAGATAAACTTTGTTTGTTTTTTTATTACCATCAAAACACACCTGCTGTGCTATGCGATAATATTAGTTACTGGGATAGTTTGAAACACCAAAAAAAGGAATTTTTGTGCTATATGATGATGGTAGTTTAGAAGTTCTATACGAAAATTAAAAAAAAAATGTTTTTTTTGAGTGTAATTTTTTTTTTTAGTGTAAAAATATTTTTCAGTTACAAAAATACGTTATAAAATATTTTTGTGACTTACCAATGGTTTTTAAAACCTGTTTAACGGTTTTTCAACACGTGATTTTAAGATGAAATCAATCTGAAATTCATGGTTTTGCTGATAATTTTTGAACCACTAAGCCGATATTGCCGAAATTGAATATCAAACAGACCAGAGGGGAACGACAAACATTTTTAATAAACCCTATTTTTCTTACATGCAATCAATTCGCCATTAATGTAAGGAATATTTAACTTAATTAAAAAAAACAAGTAGAAAAGTAAAATTCGACTTGGCCGAATCTATTAATACCCTCCACAATGCCCTTTTTAAGTGATAGTAAATTTTCTAACATGAAAAATAAAAAACATTTTTGGTTAGAAATATTAAAAACAACTTTTTTTAGTAGTTTTTGAAAAAAAAAATAAATAATAATTTACTAATTTTTTTTTTTAGTGTAAATTTTTTTTTGAGTGTATTTTTTTTGTTTTAGTGTAAAAATGTTTTTGAGTGACAAAAATACCTTGTAAAATATTATTTTAATGTTTTTTAAACATGTTCAACGGGTTTTCAACACGTGAATTTAAGGTGAAACTAATCTGAAATTCACGGTTTTGCTAATAACTTTTGAACGACTAGACCGATTTGGCTGAAATTTAAATCAAACTGGACCAGAAAAACGGCAAATATATATGCCACACTTCAGCACCCTCAGAATTGTCGTTCGAAAGTTACCGTGTGTTTTAACTCGTAAATTCCACTATTTGTTTATAACTTTTGAACCACTTGACCGATTTCGCTGGATTGCAATACCAACCTGACCAGGTAAATGCCCAAGATCCTCCAAGATCCTCCGTAAAGTCTTTTAAAAGTTAGCGTGTTTTCAACAGACAGACAGACGGACGGACGGACATCGCTAGATGGTCTCAAAATCGATCGAGGATCATAAATATATGGGGCATTCCATGTCAAATCGGACACTTTGAAAAATTATTTTTTTAGATTTTCCCAATTTGTTAACAGTTTTTAGTACCCTTCGAAAATTCTTTCGTGGTAAATTTTCAGATTTTTTTGATGACCCGTTCAAAAGATATCGAATTTTTAAAAATTGGTAGTTTGTTCCTTTACTCAAACTTCTTTGTATGATAACTCCCAGCAAAAATTGACATTACTAGTAATGGGTTTTGTAATCCGAAACAGATGTTAATAAGTAGTTACTTATTGAATGAAACACTAATTATTTTAACAAGGGCGTGAGACAAAAATAACTAGTGAAGAGTATGGAGATAAATAAGTAGTTACTAACTCGGATTACTAATAAGGAGTAAAAACCCATTACCAATAAGAAGTAAAGTAAATAGTTAATTAAAACATTTAAAATTTAACTTGTTTTTACTAAAACTTAAAAAATACGTAATTTTTATTAATTTTTTAATTTCTTTTTAAGTTAATTGATGTGTAAAGGTTAAAAACTGCAAGTGCAAGGAGATATTATTACTTAGAAGTTCTTTGTTAACATATTACTAAAAAGTAGTTACTTTTGGGCTTAAAATAATGTTAATGGTAATGGGTACTCATTATAAATAATGTGCTTGGTAATGATTACTTTTCACAACTCATTACCATGTTTTTGCTGGGCTTCTTCAATAATGCTCCAAATTTCAAATTTTTTCTCTCAAAATTTTTGTTTTTTTACGTACTTTAAAAAAAAAAATCCCAAAAAATTCTTACCCAGTAAAAACTTGCATTACCAAGTAATGAAATGTGTAATGGGAAATTCAAAAGTTATAACTACTTCTGATTCGAATTACCTTTCCCATTACATTTACAAGCAAATGTGCCAAATGTAATGATTATCAAACCAATATTAATAACTAATTACATATATACTTATAGGTAATGAAAAAATTAT
Organism: Pegoplata infirma; assembly: GCA_963921195.1. Lineage (NCBI taxonomy): Eukaryota > Metazoa > Arthropoda > Insecta > Diptera > Anthomyiidae > Pegoplata > Pegoplata infirma. The sequence continues at coordinate 171,594,032 of OY992539.1, forward strand.
TTTAAAAAAAAATTTTAAAAAATAAAAAAATATTTAATTTTATTTTGTTTTTATTCAAAATAATGTACAGTGAGTCAAAAAGTGAAAATCTAGTTCTAATTTTTTTTTATTTTATTATAATGACTTATGTTAGTCATTATTAATAAGTCCTTATTTTACATTTCAAAATAATGCTAAAGGTAATTTTCTGTCATTACTAAGTAATTAGAATGGTAATGATGTGTCATTACCAAGTTTTTGCTGGGTAAAAGCGCTCTAGTATGCGATTTTTAAGTTTTAAAATTTAAATCTCATTTATGAAAATGTTTGTACTCTTCGTTTTTTTTTGAAATTTTTTTGTGTAAAACATTTATCCATTCTACAAATTTTTTGCATTCTAATTAATTTTTACGTCTTAACATTTCTTTGGAAAATACTAATACCCTATCTCTAATTTCTAAGGGGGCTCCCACACAAATCGACATTTTTTAAAATCTGCTCAAAATGGACGACCGACCCACAATATTTTTTTACTCCAAACATTTTCTCTGAACACACTTACCCCCTATCTCTAATTGTTAAGGCTGCCCATATACAATTTTTTTTATTTTTTGTAAATATGTTTTATTTAATCAGCTTCTACCGGTCCAATGGTGCGTCCGAGACGGGTCATTAGTGAGACCGACCCCATTTATTTTTACTCTACAACATTTTTTTAAAACATACCTACGCCCTATCTCGACTCCCTAAGTAGGCTCCCATACAAATAACAGTTGGAGCAAATTTAAAAAAAAATGTAATTTTGTATGGGAGCCTACTTAGGGAGTTGAGATGGGGCATAGGTATATTTTGAAAAAATGTTGTAGTCTAAAAATAAATGGGGGTAGGTCTCACTAATGACCCCTTTCGGACGCACCATTGGACCGGTAGAAGCTGATTAAATAAAACAAATTTACAAAAAATAAAAAAAATGTATGGGGACCGCCTTAACACTTAGAGATAGAGGGTAGGTGTGTTTAGAGAAAATGTTTGGGCTAAAAAAATATGGTGGGTCGGTCATACATTTTGTTGGTCTAAGGGCACTATTAGGGCAGTTAGAGCGGTTGGAGCAGATTTTAAAAAATGTCGTTTTGTTTGGGAGCCCCCTTAGAAATTGGAGATAGGGTATAAGTTTGTTCCAAAGAAATGTTAAGACGTAAAAATTAATGGGGGTCTGTGTTATAAATGACCCCTCTATGACGCACCATTGGAGCTGTAGAAATGATTTTCAGATTGGAAAATTACAATAAAATTTTTTCAAAAAATAGTAATAATCGTTATCCTACGATCCTCCTGGGCAAAAAATTTGTAGAATCGATAGATGTTTTACACAAAAAAATTTCAAAAAGATCGAAGAGTACAAACATTTTCCAAAATGAGATTTAAATTTTAAAACTTAAAAATCGCATACTAGAGCGCCTTTAAGAATTATTTTGGATTTTTTTTTTTTTTTAAACGTAAAAAAACAAAAATTTTGAAAAAAAAAATTTGAAATTTGAACCATTATTGAAGAAGTTATGATTTTGAACGGGTCATCAAAAAAATCTGAAAATTTACCACGAAGGAGTTTTCGAAGGGTACTAAAAACTGTAAACAAACTGGGAAAATCTAAAAAAAAAGTTTTTCAAAGTGTCCGATTTGACATGGAATGCCCGATATATACTTTATGGGATCCTAGACCAATATTTCGAGGTGTTACAAACGGAATGACAAACTTATATATGGGTGAAATTAAAAAATGTCAGTGTTTTTGAGCCAAAATTGTACAAACAAAAAATTTTAATTTTTGGTGAATTTTTTTATTAAAATCGATTTGTTACACAGAAAAAAATATGGAGGAAACAAATTTGAGTAATCACTTGTTTAATTTTTTAAAAAAAATTTGAGTAATTTTTTAATTGACGCAATTAAAAATTTACTCAAAAATTGAAAATAAAATTTGAGTAAATAATTTAATACAAATTTAATATTTTTTTTTTTATTTTTTTTCTCTTGGTGTTTTGAATTCTCATTTAGTTTATTGTTTTTTGTATATGTATATGAAAGTTTGAAATCATCTTTATAAAATTTTACTTTGTCTTGAAGACATAAGTATATTTGGTAAAGTTTGTAAAAGCAATTTTTTTGGAAAAAAAAAATAGAAACTTTTTAAACTTTTTAAAAAAATAATTTGATACATTTTGAGTATATTTTTACTTGACACAATTAAAAAGTTACTTAAAAATATTAAAAAAATTTAAGTAAAGATTTACTTGTGTGAATTAATAATTTACTCAAATTTTTTATTAAGCATTTAATAATTTTTTATTAAAAGTTTACTCAATACTATTAAATCGTTTACTGGTGGAAAATTGAGTAATTTTTTACTCAATAGTATTAAAAATTTACTCAAATTTTTTTTTTATTTTTTTCTGTGTACATCACTACTAATATAACTATAAAAAATCTCTTCTACAAATTGTTTCAAACAAATTTTATCGACAATTTTATGATTTTTTTGGTGACGGAGTTTACATTCACAGTAGAAAAATACATTAAATTTTGTCGAATTTTTTTTGAAAACATTTTATTGTAATTTAAAAAACTTATTTATGTAATTACTAACAATTTTTGTAATAAGGATTTTTTTCTTGTTTTTTGTTATTAAAGATTTTACAATTATTTTTTTTTTAACAGGATTTTTCTAAGGAAATGTAAAATAAATTTATTATTATATCTGTTAAAATGAGTTTTTTTATTTTTTGAATGACTAGTGTTAATATTTGCATCGGTTTTAACAACTACATAAAGTTTTTTATTGCTATCTGCAAAAAAAAAAAAAAGTTGACGGAGTTTACAGCAGCGTTTGAAAGGCTACGTTAGCTACCCGTTTTCTTGCTTTTGCTTTTCATATCAATTCAAACAATTTCAATATTATAAGTTATAGCTTTTGTTTACTTTTCTTTTTTGTGTTTGCTTAAACTACAACAACATGAAAAAAATAAAAACTCCAAACAGAGCAGTAGCGGAAAACAAATTTTATTGTTGTAGCCTACAAATATACTACAGTAGTATATTTGTAGGCTACAAATATACTACAGTAGTATATTTGTAGGCTACAGTATTACTACAGTATTACTACAGTAGTATTACTACAGTAGTATTACTACAGTAGTATTACTACAGTAGTATTACTACAGTAGTATTACTACAGTATTACTACAGTATCACATTGTAAACAAATGTTGCAATATAAAAACGTGATCATATTAAAAATTTCGTTAAGATGGTGTAAAATGAATACAACATCGAAAAAAGAATAATAATAATTTTTAATAAAATTCTTTTAATTTTGGTCAAAAAAATATAGAAAAATTTGGAATTTTGTCGAATTTTTCGATATTTTCGAATATGTACGCGATTTTAATATTATCGGTCTAGACGCTCAGAAGTTATGAGAAAAACCGTGACATTAACATTGGGTTAGAGATGGGCGCTGGTCACGTGATTTGCGTGATTCACGTGAATCGCGCGTGAGTGATTCACGTGAATCACGCGTGAGTGATTTTCATTTAAATCACGTGATTGTGAGTGAGTGTGAGCTGAAAAAAAATCTGAGTGAGTGAGTCATTTATTTTTTGCGTGATAAGATTTTTAGATTAGCCCAATTTTTTTATTTTTTGTAAAAAAAAATTTTTGGAGTTTTTTTTTTTTGGTAAGAGAATTTTATTGCGTGAGTAGATTTTGCGTGACTCACGCGTGAGCGTGATTGAATCTGGCGTGAGTAAGATTTTTATTACTCACGTTAATAGTGAGTGAGCGTGAATAAAAAAAAAAATTGCGTGAGTGATTCGATTATTTTTGCGTGAGCTTGAGTGAGTGTGAGTCAAAATCCACTCACGCACCCATCTCTACATTGGGTTTTTCGAAAATTCACTTGGTGAAAAATACACAAAACATGGTTTTAATTAGAGATGGGCGCGTGAGTGATTTTTGACTCACACTCACTCACGCCCACGACAGGAATTTTTGAATCACGCAACTCACTCACGATCAAATTTTTTCTACTCACACTCACAATCACGTGAGTAAATTTAATACAACTCACACTCACTCAAGCTTCACTCAAACTCTCGTTGACTCACACTCACGAAACTCTTATTCATACAAAAAAAAATTAAAAACTAAAATTTGAAAAATCTTTTAAAATTTTCAACAAAATTTAAAGTTCAGCGTAACTTAAAAAATCGACTCACGCACACTCACGCAAAAATCTTACTCACGCACACTCCACTCACACGCGCGTGAGTAAAATTGAATTTAGTCACACTCAAGCGTGGTCACGCGTGAATCACGTTCTAATCTGCTCATGTGCCCATCTCTACTTTTAATGACAAGGGAACACCACAACAATGTTTGCCAAAGTTTTTTTTTTGAGAAGTTGAATTATAATTTTACATTAAAACAATCCAACCCTATTCTTTATACACATTAAAATAAAACAGTTATGTCAAACAAGATAAGTGTGTGTGTGTGTTATAGTTTTATTAAATTTTTTCTTTGTAGGCTACAAAAACAATATTTGTAGGCTACCAAAAATAATTTGTAGGCTACAGGTAGGCTACCAAAAATAATTTGTAGGCTACAGGTAGGCTACCAAAAATAATTTGTAGGCTACTTGTAGTCTACTTAATTCTAATGTTTTTGTTTTTTTTTGCTACTTATTCATTTTTAAAAACAATCGTAAGCTCTCGCTACAAAAACAGAAATGTGCAAGTATTAGTAGCTATATCAATTGAATGATTTACATATTGTTTGTTTTTAAAACTACACATATCGTCAATTTTGGTTGTTTAAGCTACTTTCTTCGTAGTAATTTAAACGCTGGTTTACAGAGACGGAGTCACTTTTTGCGCTTTTTTCAACAACTATTTGTCGGAAATTGGTTTCCGAACAAAAATCATTAGATGTCAACTAGATACGTCAAAATATGACGATATTTCAGATACACGCTAAGTAGTTTTGTTGTAAACGTGGAGACGGAGTTTACAGCATTTTTCGATTTTTCATTTATGATTTAGGTTTTCATACCGGGAAATTAATATGCAATGAAAAAACTTGAAACCAATGATGCACAATGATACTTTATAGTCTCGCGTTTAATAAATGGGCAATAACATATTATTTTTCTAAACATAATACGTCAAAAACAACAAAATTGTCGGGTTCCACAATGTCAAAAAAAGTGTCAAAAAATCGTTACAAAATTGAAGCCGTGTTTGCATGGGTAAAAGAGATAGTTATGACTATATAAAAAAATTTGTTAAGAACGTCAACATTCCCTCTTTAAAAATGTAGTCAATTATTAAGCTCTTGGTTAATTGGTTTTTAAGATATAACCGGTTAAAGTTTAAAAACTGAAATGGTTATTGGCGACGGAGTTTACATTTGGCCTACAAAAATGAAAATAACTTGTTTAAAATAGCCTTTTAATATCCAGAATGTTGTTAGTTATGTATAACGGCAATGTATATGACGTTGTACAAAAGAAAATATGCGAATACTTTAACCAATGTATGAGATATTACACGATTACATGGTTTGGTTGACATTTTTTGATTTCACCCATATACCCTCTATCACTAGAGTGGAGGGTAAAAAAAAAAAATAAATTAAGGAAAACTCTTGTGCTTTTTTTGCATGTACTTCCTTCAAGTTTATTTTCTTTGTTTTAAGTAAAACCTCCTTATATTAAGATAAGTGTTTATTTAATTTCAGTATAGTTATTTTTTTCAGTGTACTATTAAAAAGGTAATGAGAGCACCTTTTAACTAAAATTTTGTTTATTTTTTTGGCGAAAGGTCAGAGGTCCATTAATTCATGATTTAATGTTTGGGAAGCTGTATCTTAAAAAATTAAATTTTTAAAATCTTTAAAAAATATATATTGATGCTGAAAATCTCCTCTACCTTTTTAAAAAAAATTGAGTAAGCTCTTAAAAATTTAATTTTTTTAAGATGCCCCAAAACTCTCGAATTAAAAGGATTATAAAACAATAACAAATGAATTTTCACATATTGATAAAAATCATCATATGCAATATGGTTTAATCATTAACATTTTGTTAAATAATAAAAAAATTTATGCACATTTTTTAACGCAATCGGAATATGGTTTGGTACCAAATCGACCCAATAATGGGATTAAGATTAATTTTAAATTCATTTATTCATTATATTAATGTCGATAAGAATGATTATGTGTAGTTTATATTAATTTATTTTTTGTTTTACTTTGAACATGTTTTAATTTTTTTTTCTGGGTTTTTGATTATTTTTCAGCAACTAAACCACTTTATTTAAATTTATTAGCGCCACTTGAAATAAATTTTTAGCAAAAAACCAAAAAAAAAAAAAATGTGTTGCTTTTTAAATAAAATAAACGTTTGTTTTGTATTTTTATGTGAAACAGTAGCCAGATGAAGAAAACTTTTTATAAACCACAGGCTGTAGAATAGAGTGGAGGGAATGTTAAATCAGCGAAATGCGGAAAATAAAAATATGCACATTCATATTGATAACAGCTTCACCATGACCCCCAGGGCTATCTGTAAAACAGGGTTTCAGAAAATAAAAACTTGATAAAATTTTTAATCGCTTCAATATAAATTGGTAATGCATCATATTTTTATTTATTTTTTTTAATTTTATTATTCGATAAAATTTTGTTTCTGCCTATTCTACTGTAGAATGATTTAACAAAAAAAAAATTGTGTAAAAACTAAAAAATAAATTGTTAAAAAACTACATTTAATTTAACTATAAAGTTTTCTATTTAATTACATACATTCATTAGATATTGTCTATCAGTTGCTTGTAACATTCGATGGCGACACAACAAGCTACACTTGCACTTACTAACAAAATTGAGCGTACCCGCGTAAAAATAAATTAGGCCTGTAAGAAGCATTTAAAAAAAGCGCTTAAAAGTAAAAGCACTTACAAATTTAAAATTTTTTTTTTTAATTTTATTTTTTTTGTGTAGTTTTATTCTAGCTCGAGGTCATTATTTCCACAAATTAAAACTATGATATTCTCATAGAATAATTTTCAAGAAAATTATTTTCTGTTTTAAATTTGTTAATTTTGGTCATTTTTGCATAATTTGATCGAAATGTGTTTTGGAATTCCTCAGATTCTATAGTCAGGATTATTTAGCAAACAATTTCTGTATTATAAACCTTTTTGCGCGCTTTTATTTTTGCCTAAGCTAATAAACATGCAGATAATTATTTTTTTTTTTTAAATTTTGTGTTTAAGCTTCCGCGAATTCTCAATTATAAGGTATATTTTTTCAGAATCGGGAACAAATATGTTTCAGTTTATCACAAATATCCTCCGAATAAATACTCCAAACAAATACTCTTTGCCTCATAAAGTGGCTTCCACCGAAGCAGTAATTTATACTGAGCAACTCTCTAAATCTGAATGCATTTTAGACACTATCTTCTTCCAAATAACTTCTTGAATGTGTAAAAAAAGCACATCCTTTCTTCGGCATTCTTTTTGAACGGTCCCAATAACTTCTAGAAGGTGGAAAAAAGCACATCCTTTCTTCGGTATTCTTTTTGAATACCATACAAAAACCTCGTAGGTTAGTATTGGTCAAATTATTTCAATATACATCCAGTGGATGATATGCGGTCTTCTTCCAAATAACCTCTTGAAGGTGTAAAAACAACAAATCCTTTCTTCGGTATTCTTTTTGAACGGTTGAAATTTTTAAGCGGTTTCAAATCTCTAGCGACATTGAAAGGATAACGGTTGCCAACAAGAGATTTGATTCCATTTAGGTATCACAAAAAAAATGATTCCATTTCTAAAATCCATGTATATCAGCTAAATTTCGTGAGTGATTATACGTTTGCCAGGCACTTTCATATATACATTCTGTGGAAGAGCCGTTTAGAGTTTTAATGATAACATATATTAAATTACAGTGGTTTAATAAATTCTTCTTTTGAAAATAAATTCACATGTACTTGTTAAAACTAAAATTGTTTGAAAGTCAGCTTAAGATAAGACTTAATCATAAGCCGATTAAAATGTTATCCTTATCATGCAAGGGCTCAGGTTTTAAAATGTTCTCAGGTTTAGATAAGAAACGGTAATGTAAAAGTTAATCGATAACAATAGTTAAAGTTTGTCGAATACAAGAACTGTTTTTGAGTAGAGTTTCTAAAGACATCCATGTCAAAAACATTCATATCGGAGCTAATTCTACAATAAGGACTGTGACCCTAACTACTGCAAGCACGGACAGTGGAAAAAATTTAGCAGTTCTTCTTCTTTTTTCGAAAAACACCGCAGTCAAAAACATCCACATCGGAGCTAATTTTACAAAAAGGACTGTAACTGTAAAAGTTAAACCATAGCAACATGAAAGTTTTTCTAATACAAGGACTGTTTTTGAGAAGAGTTTCGAAAGGCACCGATATCAAAAACATTCATAACGGAGTCCTAATAAGGACTTTGACCCTAACTACAGAAATCGCGGACAGTGGAAAAGCTTTAACAGTTCTTCTTCTTTTGTCGAAAAGCAACACAGTCAAAAACATCCACATCGAAGCTAATTTTACAGTAAGGACTGTGACCCTAACTACAGTAATCGCGGACAACGGAAAAAACTTTAACAGTTCTTCTTCTTTTTAACTAACAAGAGTAAATGGTGTGATCACGGAGTGTACAGACATAAGTGCCGCTTGAATGTTGACAAAGGAAAGAAAAGTACAAGGAAAGAAAAGCACTTGAGAAATCGGTCGTGTTGGCCAAGTGACTTAATCTCAAGTTTAATGAATGGTAAAGGAATATTTGTTTATGTGCACGGTGAGCCTCAGCGATGTTTAGGTTCAACTTTAGAGTCGACGAAAAGTGTAAACGCAGTTCGATTTCTACTTGATTAAGTGTCACAAAACTGTTAACAGCGAAATCGTAGCTGCTCGCATTCAAGAAATTCAGTTCAAGAAATTCAGTTCAGTACAACTCTTTTGAAAGGTGGTATTTATTATAGTGTTTAAAATAATTGTATGATAGTGTCGCGTTCATAACACTGTACAACATTTTCAAACTTTTTCCAAAACTACATGGTACCGACGATTGATTCTGGTAGGGGATACCAAAAAAAATTTATGTGTATCAGCGTTTTGAAAGATCACATCGGATTTTTTTTTAGAGACGGTTAAAGTTTCCCAACTATGACCTGTTCTTGCAGCATATCGGTGTATAAAAATATGTTTTCTTTACATTTTTTAACTCCAAAAATTGTTCAAACAACCAGTATTTCATATGGGTCAAGGATGATATCATTCTGATTCCAACTCCAAAAATTGTTCAAACAACCAGTATTTAATATGGTTCAAGGATGATATCATTCTGATTCCCGGTAAAGTTTTATTAGAAAACTGAAATGTGTGATTATAAAATGGTTTGTTGTTTAGAAAGAAATTTTCGTGGAAAACTTTCCTGTAAAAAAAAAAACACTTTCTATTTATTCTATGGATTTCTATTAAAAAAAATGTACCATCTGTAACATATCGCTTCAATATTTTCATTTAATTTTATATATTTTTTTTATTCCATAAAAACAATGTGCAGTGCAACTATTAGGCCAAACCAGATATGATGGCAAAAACTGAATACACTTTATTTAATCGAAAACTCTTTAAGTACGAATATATTTCTATGTAGTATCTACATGTGTAGTAAGTATGTATGTCTGTCTATCTATATGTTTAAATTGTGTGGACGAAGGCCTCCTCATATTCCACATATGGTTCACATATGTTACAGCTGTTTCGTACAGCACTAGTTTTATTTCTAACCAAACTACAAACCGAATACAACAACTAAATGGCCGTCCATAAGTTTAATATGTTTTATATTTTATTGGACGGTCTTCTAGTTATATTAGTCTCAAATTGTAGTACATGATAGTATAGTTATTGTTATATATACCCTACAGTAAAAAATGAGGCTTTAATCGGTGGAGATAATGCCAGATCAAGGAATTTTACTGATCCATTTGATAATTTTTGATTAGTCTTCTCTAAGGAATAAATTCGAACCCATATGTTAGGTATATTGAGCACATCTTTGCCATTCAACTACTGAACACACACTTTGCGTTCTATGGGGCTGTCGCGAAATCATTTCATATACCCCACACGGTGAGCCTCAGCGATGTTTAGGTTCAACTTTAGTGTCGACGAAAAGTGTAAGCGCAGTTCGATTTATACTTGATTAAATCTCACAAAACTGTTAACAGCGAAATCATAGCTGCTCGCATTCGCGAGATATCGCCAAATTAGTGTTTTTGTATTTTCTAAAATTTTGACAATGAAGTTTTTTTAATATCTATTTAAAAAACTTCAATGTCAAAATTTTAAAACATACAAAAACACTAATTTCGCGTTATCTCTCGAATGCGAGCAGCTACGATTTCGCTGTTAACAGTTTTGTGACATTTAAAGTTGAACTTAAGTTGAACCTAAACATCGCTGAGGCTCACCGTGCCCAACAGTGTAACGTATAGTAATATCGATATAAGATCCCGTGATCGACATTCTAGCAATGTCCGCCCGACATGCTAAAAGAAGTTTGACACGAATATGTCTCATAGGCATAGACTGGTTAAGCTCGGTAATGGGCAAGATTGGACCTAGGGTAAAAGTGTTTAATTTTGAAGAAATAGCTGGTATCTTAATTTAAAAGTGTAACAGGACATCACCTGAGTTTGACTATATAAGCAAACGACCAAAAATAAATGAGAATTACTGTTTTTAGTTTCTTAAAACCATAAACGTTAGTAACTTGGATTTGTATGTTAGGTTGAATAGGGGGTCCGCCAATTTGGCGAATTCACTCGGAGGCCATAAGGCCCATTCTGATTCTCTTAATTGTCATTTCCCTACTCCCCTCTGATACAGAAACTTCTTAAACCAACCCGATTCTCTAAGATATTCTGGTAGAGATGTCAATGAGATACCGTTTGGGCAATCTAGGTCATCGAAAAATCGTTGCCCCAAATGCTTATTGTGGCTTTTCACCATGACAATTGCTTCACTGACTCCTCCTCGCTCACTTTCCCACAATTTATACAATAGTCCCTATTAGAAATTCCTATACGCATGGCCATTTGGCCAATTATACAGTGTCCTGTAAGTACTCCTCAGCAAAAACTTCGCTTACCAAGTAATTAAGTTAAGGGGTTAGCAAAAATATGAGGAACTAGTTACCTTCCAATTTCAATGTTAATTACATTAACACGGTGATGTCTTTGGAGGTAACCACATTTTGCCTTTTTTGGCGTAAAGTAATGCGAATGGTAATTAGCAGTATTCAAAGCCATTACCACGTAAGCGAGGCAGGAAGGGGTACCCATTAACAAGTTTTTGCTGGGTTACAGTAATAGGCTAACCGCCCGTTTGCCCAAATTAAGAAGACTTTTTTTCCTCTAAGCATTTGGCAGTGGCCACATGCTTCATTCTACTCTTAGATATCCTATCAATTTCGTTCATCAATTTCACTATAGGAACCGAGATGTCAGCGCATTTATCATCCAATTCATTCCCAGCGACCCCACTATGAGCAGGGACCCAGATTAGCTTGACTGTCTGCTAACTAATTTGACGAAGGGATTTTGTATGATTCGTAACTATGCCCATTGGACAGTGTTTGGTTCTACACTAAAAAAAAACCTTGTAAACCGACAAGAAAATTTAATAACTTTTTTTTGCAACCTTCTATTCGGTTGGAATTCCTTGTAATTTTACAAGCTTTTACCAATAATATTGTAAATTTAAAATTTTTTTTAACGCAATAAAACTTACAAGGAGGTTTCTTGACTTTACCATATTTTTTTCTACCTCCTATTTTACGAGAATTCCTAGTAAAAATTACGAGCTTTTTGGTAATTTTGCAGATTTTTACCTATAAAATTGTAAATTGACAAATTTTTTGGCGCAATAAAACTTACAATGAATTGTCATTAATTTACTAGATTTTTCCACCCTTACACCGAAAAATGCAGGTCCGTATGGGTCTTATGTAGTGTACTATATTCATGCCCAAAAACACAATTTCACCCTAATTCATATTATTTTTCCGTTCAAAGTGCAAAAATTTTAAATCCGACAACTTTAGAATATGCACCGTTTTAAGATTTGTAGGTTGTGAAGGCTTCAAATTATCTAAAATGTTTAAAAGCACAATTTTTAAATCTGACTACTTCAGGATATGATCGCCAGGATTATATGCTATCAGCATCCTTGTTTGATTGGGAACTTTGAAAACAGCTTAAATGCTAAAAAACTGTGTTGAAAAAAATCGGTCCATGTTTATATATATATATTTACTTTAACTCCGGTTGGAGCGTAGGGCCATTACGAAAGATCGGTAATTAGTTCTGTCCTGGATGTATTCATCTGTCTTATTTCTTCATCAACGTTGCGTCGCCATGAAGTTTTTGGTCGTCCTTGGTCTCTGTGACCCTGAGGGTTCCACCATAAAGCCGTTCTAAATGTCTCGTTTGCATCTTTTCGGAGTGTGTGACCTATCCAACGCCATTTACGTCTTTTAATTTCAAGGTCCACTGGAATTTCATTAGTTTTAGATAAAAGTTCTTGGTTAGAGATTGTACGCGGCCACCAGATTCGTAGCATTCTCCTCAGACATCCGTTCGTGAATGTTTGGAGTTTCCTCGTTAATGCTGATGTTAGTGCCCAGGATTCGCAACCATATAGCAGTACGGATTTAACATTGGAGTTATACAATCTTAGTTTTGTTTTTATTGATATAGAGTGTGATGCCCATATCTTTTGAAGTTGGGAGAAGGACCATCTAGCCTTATTTATACGAGATATAACATCTTCCGTTGTACCCCAGTGTGGTGTTATCATGGTTCCTAAATAGCAAAACTTTTGTGATTGACGTGAAAGCTGGGTGCATTTTGGGAGGTAGTTAGACCAGTGGTCGGCACAAAGAGGCATATGAAAGTATTAGTGTTTTAATAAAAATATGCATGTGTTGGTGTATTTCTTCAACAAAGCGACATCAACCTGCTTTGAAGAAAGTCAGCTTGCTACTGAATAAAATATTTGTTTTTTTTATGCTCTTTGTTGATTTTTTGTTGACATTCGTGTTGTATACATGTGAATTGCCGATTGTGTTCGGCTCCAGCGTGCAATGGGTGCCGATCACTGAGTTAGACATTCAGTTTTATTTACGTTTATTCGATGGCCGCAATTTCCGGCTTGTTGGCTAAGTCTGTCCAGTTTTATTTCCATGTCAGACCTTTTTGTGGAGAGAAACACAATGTCATCTGCATATGTCAGTTCTTCATGGTGGCCAAACACGCCCCAACAAATACCACGGTTATCAGAAAGTGATCTGTTTAAAATATCATCCAGAACTACGAGAAACAGCAGAGGAGACATTAAGAATCCCTGTTTTACACCAGTCTTGGGTTCGATTTCTGGAGATAGTAGTTTATTATGAAGTACGCGACATTTGAAACCTTCATAGTGAGCCTTAATTAGATTTATTAGTTTAGGAGGGACGTTTCTTGAACGCAGGGAATTTCAGATCGTGTCTCTGTATATACTGTCAAAGGCGGTGCTGAAATCAATGAAGGAGGCGTGAAGATTTGATTGTCATTCGTTAACTTGTTCCAGTATAATGCGTAGTGTCACAATATGGTCCGTGCATGATCTGTTCGCACGGAAGCCTGCTTGATTACGGCGTAAAGGTGCTTCTATCTTGTCTTGGATTCGATTCAGCAGTATTATAGAAAGAATCTTTGACGGTGTCGATAATAGCATTATACCTCTGTAGTTTTTGCATAAAGAAAGATCTCCTTTTTTTGGGACTTTGATAAGTATTCCCTGTAACCATTCATCAGGCAGTCTTTCATCTTGCCATATTAACTGGAAAAGTGGGTGTAGGGCACGCGCGGACGTTTCTGGAACGGCTTTTAAGGCTTCCGGCGGGATGTTATCAATACCTGTAGCCTTTCCAATCTTCAATTGTTTTACAGCATTCATAATTTCTTCCACGGATGGGGGGCTTGTGCTGATGGGTGTTTCCTCTGAGAGTAGTGCTTCGGGCGTGTTATCGGGTGGTAGTGTGGACGTCGATGGAGCCAATGGAGGCTCCGAGTGGTTTAAAACGTTTAAAAAGTGGGTGTGCCAGCATTTCAATTGATCCATTCCATTTGTTATCATAGCACCGGTGTTATCCCTAATGGGTCGGGATGCATTGGAGAATTTTCCGGTCAGCTTCCTGGTAATTTGGTGTAGGCCGCGGAGATTGTTTACCCGGGATGCGTTTTCTGCCTGCGTGGCAAGGTCTTCTGCCCACATTCGTTTATCATTGCGGCAGGACTGTTTAACTTGTTTCTTGTATAGGTTTCTAGATGAGAGCGTTTGAGCTTGCTCTCTTTTGATTTTTACTTCTCTGCGTTTTTCAATTAGATCCAATGAGTTGTCGCTTATCCATTCTGATTTTCTAAGTCGTTGGGGCTTTAGAACAGTGTTGCATGCGTCTGTAAAATTAGTTTTTAATCTTGCCCACATGTCATTTACAGTTACGTCCCGGGATGGTGATGCATTTGTGTTATTTCGAAGGTGTGCTACAAATTCTTCTTTAGTGCCCGGTAACTTCAGATTGTTTACGTTGTATTTGGTCCATGTTTAGATACACAAATACAAACGTCCCCTTTAAATTTGACAAAAACTAAAAACTACTCTTAAAACCGTATTATAATAATTATGCTTTCGAAATTTAGCAGGTAAAAGTTTAAATTTTTAAGAAATCGAACCAGTTCTACTTGTAGTCCCCATACAAATCACCCTTCCGATGTTCGTAAAAATATCTCAAAACTTATGAAAAGGAAATATTTGACAAAAATGTCTGTCGTGTTTGTTAAACGTGTACTTTGGTAATTTTATCGAATCTGATCATAATTTGACCATTTCTAAACTACAATTAGTTTTCATATAAAAATTTCGCTCGTTATTCAGTAAAGTCGGTCTATTGACAGTAAAAAAGCCTACTTCCCTCAATTTTCGCTTCTGTGTGTTTTCTACACTAATTAAAGATCTCAAAAACTAGGGATCTAATAAGTCCATGTTCGAACTTAAGAAACATTTTTGGGAAAACCTGGTGTAGAGTATAATATGGTCGGTCTTGACCGATTTAAATTTTCTCACTTGTTTTTTTATGTGGGGGATTTGAAATATGAAAATGGGGTCGCACAGCAAAAGTTAGTGAGAAGCTCTGCTCCAAGGTGATGTCACACTTTAGAGCGCTAGTTGGATACGCCGAAAAAGCGCTTTAAGGTGCACTAAGATCACGGTCTTAAAAGCGCTGATTAAAGCATTATTTTATAGTGCTGATTAAGCGCTCTTTGGATGCGCTTCGATATGCTATAAAAAGATGCTGTGTCCCCAAAATGTTGATTTATTTTTGCTGGGGATATTCAAAAATTGTGTGGCGATTGGTGAGGCGTAGTGTTTGGTGTCCGGGAATTCCCGGGTCGGATTTCCCGGGAATTCCCGGGAAAAGACTGACGGGAATTCCCGGGATTTTTTAAAATTTTCCCGGGAAATCCGGGAATTTTATATAATAAACCATTTTACATAAAAAACGTTTATTTTAATTTAATTTTTAATTTGCTATTTTTGTAGTTTTTCTGTTTGGAAGAACAGTGCAAATATATATTCATAGGAAAACTGACCAAGTGTAAAAAGTATGACAATCCCAATTAGAAATGTCGTTAAGACATCTCAAAGACTTCCTTATGACAATGTCAGTGTACCTGCTGACTGAAAAATCTCTGACCATACAAAAAACCTCATGACACCTCATGACTTTTTCAAGTATTTTGTCAAAATTCCTCGCCGACAAGTAAACAGGTAGTCAATAGTGCTGACAACATTATGACATGTACATAGTACGTCAGAGATCGTTAAAAAATTTAAAAATTATTTATCACGTCTTTTAATTTGCACTACTTTACTATTTTTATCGTCTTTTACTTTACACTTCTTTACTATTTTTATCTGTCCATTTCTTAAATTAAATTTTTTAAAACTTACTATTTTTATCTGCCTCACTTGGTCCGCGAACTCAGAACCTTCTGTTCACTGGTCTAGCACCTTACCCCTTTAGCCAAACTTTGATAATAAATGTGTTTATTTAAAAACAAATTTAAATTAATTTATTATTTGAATTGTCCTGTTATATATATTTCGTCACCTGAATTGAAAAATGCTACAATATAATTTTTTCTTCCTCAAACATAATTTTTTTTTAAATATTAATTGGAATTTGGTTTCATCCTATTTAACAAGATTTTGTTAGAGTTATTTAGGCGTATCTTAGTTGTTTTTAATATTATTTATACAAAACAAAAAAATTATTTACAAAAAATGCATTGCAGGAGCCCTTTACAATTAAGGTGACGATATATTCAATTTATTTTGTTTTTGACAAATTTGAAAATATTATGATTTCAAAATATATTTTATTACAAACAATTTTAAGTTGTGGTTGGCCTAGTTGTCTATCAGGTTCGACAGCTTACGTGTTGTAGATTTTTGGCCTCGGTTCAATCCCCGGTCGCGGATTTTTTTTTTTTATTTTTTTTATATTGTTTTAAGACCAATTCAATTTTATTTTTTTAATTACAAAGAAAATTAAAAGAGTTTTAAAGGATTAAACAAAATTACATCGATTTTACATAGGAAAAAAAATTTAGTCATTAATCGGATTTGCTATATAATTGTCAGCATTAAAGACATGATTTTTCTAAATTGATAAGACAACTTATATGACAAGTCAGTAAATTTATAGAACTTGGGGAGCTCTGACAAAAATTATGACATGTCCTTAAGTTGTCTTTAGTAAAATGTATTCACTTGCTGACTTCTACCTGATGAATCATTACTGACATTGTCTTCAAGATAAAATTTCTAATTGGGATATTATGAAAAAACTTAAAAAGTCAAGAAATACACGTCGGTTGATGATAATTTTGCTAAGACTTTCAAAAAATATAAAAATTTTGAACCTAGAAGTTACATTTCCAGAACAAATATTAAAAGTATTAGTTGTTGCTCGAATTACGCATTTTTAAAATTTTTTGCGATTTTTGGCTATTTTTTGCGATTTTTTGTGGGGGAAAAAGTTGCAATACTTTTTTTGTTTTGTTTTATTGTATTTCAGGATTTTTAACTTTTATTTTTTTATTTTTTATGTTTTAATTACTTGTATATCTGTAATAAAACTATTTTTAATAAAAAGTTGGTAAAATTTTAATGTTTTTTATGATTTATATTAATAAAGAAAATTTCCCGGGATTCCCGGGAATCCCGGGAAATAAATTATTTTTTTCCCGTTTCCCGGGAAATTGAAAAGTCCGGGAATTCCCAAACACTAGTGAGGCGATATGTGAAAAAGTGACAACACCACCACCAGCACCTTTTAAAATTGTGTTTTTGCCGCTTTTAAACGGATATCTCGTTTAGAAATCAATGAGTGCTAGTCAGTTATTTTTTCCCATATAAGCTGAAGTAATTATATAAAAATTACTGTATGTAGGGTGCTCAAAACTTCGGTAATGCTTGCTGTTTCGATGTGTGTATAAAAATTAAATTGATATTATGAGTATAAACTGTGCTAATTTTATTTTATTACTTATATAAAAAAAAGCAACAGCAGCAGCTATAATATCAGACAATATTTTCAATGAGTTCACAGCCATATCATACAGATTATACTGGACTTGCACGTACATATGTATGTACATTAGGAAGACATATATTTTTTTCGGGAGGAATCAGATGAGTAGTGATAGCCGTATTTTAAACCAACTGGGAGTTTTCGTTATAATTACCTAATATTTTTATCGTAAAAAAAGAAGTTTAGTAAAAACTACCGAGTTTCGTTTGTAGCAACAGAATATGAAAAAAAAATATGTTTAATAAATTTATGTGTGGGGACTTTAATGGGGACTAAGGAGCGTAAGATTCAATATTTTTGACTAATTTTAAAAGCGATCGTTCTTAGTTTTTGCCTGTTTAAATAGCATCTTCGCAGTGAAGAAATTTTATTTTTTTAAATTTAACTTTTTCATACAAACTTTGACTAAGGTCCCGTAAAATCAGCAGTTTGGAACTAATTGTATTTCTAGTAAGCCGCCCCAAGTTTAATATTTTTTTTAAATTTCACGAAAAACATATTCCATACATATAAGAGCCACATTTTAACATATGAAACGCTCGTATGCAGTTTGTTCTAGAATATTTTTCATATAAATATCCATAAGTACATACTTTCACTAGACTCAAATTTACCCCGGTTGAATTTATGTTTGCCAGTACTCATAGAAATGTGTGCTTTAAATAGGCTTTAAGTACAATATTGTTCAGATTAAATATATTTTAATGTATCAGCCTTGTGTAAATATTTAAAATTATAAAAAAAGAAAACCTTATCAGTTTATTTTTTATTTCTTTATATAAAAAAGTATTACTATACCTCGTAAACACTCGATACTTGATAAGCGAATCATATTTTATTATTATTTTTTTATAATAAATAATAATTTTTTGGGTAGACTGTCTGTCGAAAAAGTTTTTATGTGACTACGCACAATCTTAGAGAGTGTAATAAGGGAAGAAACAGATAAAGAAACACCCTAAACAGACACTGATCCAACCAGAGATATGTGTTGACCGTTTTGTAGAACTGGCATCGCCAAGAATAATTCCCAAAATCTGGTAATACCACACTAAAGTTCGGACGTACAACAATTAGGGACAAAAAACAATCTGCGTTCTCACTGTATAACTGACATCATTCATCTCGCTCAGATTACGCTTTTTGAAACAATTTCGTAAACAATACCATATGGTTTTTGTTTACTACACTCAAAAGAAAACCTCTGTCAAAAAATCTGTAAAATGACTTTCAATTTAGAATAACAAATTTTTAGCAGATTTTTCTGCTGAAATTAATATTTTAGCAGAATTCTCTGCTATTCAATTTCTGAAAACAACAGAAATTTTGCAGAACTTTTTTGCTGTCTGCTAAGTTTCTCAAAGCTTTTGAGCAGATTTTCAGCAGATTATTTTGCTAATTTGACAGATATTTTTTGTTATATTTTTTAAGTATTTTTATAAATGTCGGTCTCGCAAAAATAAAAATCAAATGTCACTATCTAAAAATTAAAGTAGACGAATATAAATAGCTCCCGCTTAAATGCATCACAAAATATGTCAGCTTAATAATATATAATGCAAAAGAACACAAACAAAAAAATTCATACAAAGATATTTTTTCAGCTTGCCAGTTTGTTGCTGCTTTTCAAGAAGAGAAGTTCTTCAGTTCATGCACGCAAACCGTACATTGTACGGCGTTCAATACAAAATTCAAAACCACCCTTGAGTTTTGCTACTTTTTTTTCATTTGTTTCATGTGTGTGTTTTTTATTTGTTTTATTTTGTTTTCTTATTATAAGTGTGTATGTTGTGTTATTTTTGCTTTCTATTCTTTCATGTGTGTCTATTTCGACATCCCGTTATTTTTTTCTTGTTCGTTCATGTTAAGAATTTTATAAAGTTGTTAAATATATATATATATTTTTTCCAATTTTATACAAAACTGTTATTTTGAAAAAAGATATTTTTACAGAAAACATACCAATTGGCTCAAACTAGGTGTAATTTAAAATTTTTCTGCTTAAATCATCAATTTCTTAGCCGAAATTAGCAGATTTTTCTGCTGAAATCAAAAGATTTTTCTGCTGAAATCAGCGTTTTTTTCTGCTGGAATCAGCGGTTTTTTCTGCTGAAATCAGCAGATTTTTCTGCTGTCTTGACAGATTGATCTGCTGATTCAACCCAGGTTATCACAACAGAAATTTAGCAAACCGGCTAAATGGGTGTATTTTCAGCAGACTTTTCAGCTGATTGGACAGAGAATTTCTTTTGAGTGTACTTTTTCAAACGCCATTAGTCGCATATCTCTGTACCTCTGGATCCAGCAATTAAGATACTAAGATAAGCCTAAGATGCCCAAAATGGCTATATTTGTATACAATTGTTTACGGAAGCGTATCTTTAAATACATACATATATAAATTGTTAGAACCACGGCTGCCCTAAAGACAAGGGCTCTTGATTTTGCTGTCGACACTTAAGATTAATAAATTTGAGTGCGCTTAATCCAGTTGATTCTAGACCCTCAAGACCTTCAAGCATACCAAAGAGAAATGTTTAAGAATCTGAGATTTTTTTCTCTGGAAAAATGTTTCAAAATCTGAGACATTTTCTATATAAAAACAGTCTTAGAATATGAAACTTTTTTATAGAAATCTCAGAATCTGAGAATTTTTTCTATAAAAAAAGTCGCAGAATTTGAAACCTATGAGAAGCTAGAATATCTGAAGCAAGTATATCATAAATTCTTAAGCATTTCTTTGGGCAAATACCTCAGAAGCTCTGATTATTTCTATTGGAAAAATCTAATCCTAAAATATTTCATCTTAATATATAAAGACGTTTGTGCTGGGTATGTGTTACTAAAACTCAAGAACAAAAAAAGTTCCTGATAAAATTTGGACCCGGTAAATGACGCTAGGGTAATGTTATATAAAAAATGTCTGTAATAGGTCTCTGGATGCGTTTTGCCCTTCTTCAAAGCCACCTTGGTGGTCAAATGAGTTGCAGACAAGCAGAGATTCCTGCAGATAGCTCTTTAATAAGGCTAAATTTTTAAGAGCGGACGAGGACTGGTCTGCATATAGGCTAGGTTAGAGGTATAAGAACTCAGAATTTCCAAATGTGATTCTTGGAAAAACTTCTGTGGAAACATAGAAACCGTTTCTGAGGCATCCAGGCTGCGCAAAGTTTTGGCTTCTTCTCCTTGGACCCTGGGATATCTAAGGATCCTAATGGGGTGTGGTCCGCCTCCATTAGCGATCCGCTGGATCTCCCTCTTGACACACATTAACCGCGCAATTCCACATTTCAGGCGTTTGGAACGTTCTGACGCCCAAGCATTTGAAATTGCTTGGGAAATTATAAATATGCCAACATTAATCTGGGCGATTTAAATCTTCAGGCCCTATAAGTTCCCAGGATCTAATGGTATTATCCCGGCTGAGGTACAGCAAGTGTCGGGCTATATATCCCCTTGGCTGTATAATCTCTACACCGCATGCAAAAGGCTGGGAAAAATTCTCACACAGTTTTAAAGGATTTGAGACCGATTAGTCTGTCTTCTTTTTTGTTAAAGACAATGGAAAGAATGATAGCTCTTCATGAGCGCATTGGTACCATCGAGAGATCGCTTTCGCTAAGGGAGTACACTATGTTAGCCTTCCTTCATATAGAGGGGGCTTTTGATAATGTCATCCCAGACTTTATAATTGTGGCATTGTCTGGTCTGGGAGTGAAGAGTAGGATCGTTTTAGTGGTGGAAAATTTACTTGCCAATAGACGCATAACGTTTGAATTGGGAGCGTCTATCATACCTCGATTTGTCAATAGGGGCACACCACAGGGAGGTGCTCTTTCGACACTTCTTTGGAACCTGGCACTGAATTCAATGCTGTTCTCTCTAGAAGCACGTGGTTGTCGCGTTGTGCATATGCTAACGATGTCGCGGTAGCTGTAAAGGGGATGCACCTGCCGAGATTCTTCAGGGGTTTCTGACTGAAATGTCATAGTGGACAAGAGACTGGTCTGGGAGTAAATCCAAGTAAAACAGAGCTTGTTTTTTTTTATTTACAAGGAAAAGTAAGAATTCTGCTTTTGATCCTATTTTTCTGGGCGGCACTGAAATTGCCTTCTCCGATGAAGTCAAGTATCTTGGAGTATTTCTAGATAAGAAGTTTTATTTCTGTAAAAGAGCCAATGGAAAGCGATGGGACTTTAGCCCTAAAGATGTTCATTTGATTTATACAGCGCTGGTCCGGCTTTAGAGGCAAAAGAGAACTATATCTTCATCACGAAGGTACAGAGAATGGCATCGAAGTGCATCACTGTGGCTGTTCGCACTACACCTACGACTGCATTAGAAATCCTTCTTCATCTGATATTATTTGACATACTGTGTATGCGGCTACGTCGGCAAGTCGACTTAATAGCACACTGCAATGGAGGAGCAGAAATTGTGGTCATAGCGCAATATTGAAGAAGACCACAAAATATGGACTCTGCTCCCTCTATGAGCCTTATTATACCATCCAGGGGATCTTAGATGAAGGGCATTCCCGGTAGTGGAGCTTCCATAAATTATTACTAGGATGGATTTAGGCTGAATGAACAAGTGGGCTTTGGCGTCTATTCGGAGGAGCTTGGGTTGAGCCTGGCTCGAAGATTTCCGGATCATTGTTTATTAGGCAGAAATACTGGCAACTAAGAAAGTGGTTGACTGATTGAGGTGCAATGTTTTGTCTATAACTGCAGTCAACATCTATTCTGACGGTCAAGCTGCGGTCAAGTCTCAATGTTTCTGAAAACAATATCTGCCCTTAACATCCGAACGTCTTAAAATAAGATGGCCAATCAGGTTGGCTTATATGGGCCCCAGGGCACAGCGACAATCCAGGGACTTGCAAAGCCGATAAGCTTGCAAGACTGGGAATTACCTTACAGGTACCAACAGAATTGGAATTTGTTGGCATGCCTCTACAAACTTGCAAACTAAATCTACGGATTTGTTCCGATACGGAGACTAATCAGAGATGGGCAAATGGATTGACGTGTGAGACAACTCGACAGATTTTGCTTTTTAATAAGACACTGTCTTATAGGGAAGCACGCAAAGCAGTTAAACGTGCTTTTTAATGCCTTTTGCAGGAGTTGCATTGGTAATGGGGAGTTGGAAACTATCGAACACTTTATCTGTCATTGCCCGGCACTTTTTCTGGGATCTAGGGACCTGCACGATCTTTCTGATTTGTCGTATGTCAAAATTCGTAAGAAGCTAAAATTGGTTTAACGATAGGACCTAGTAGGGAAACATATAACAGCCACGTGGTGTCACAACGGACATCAGAGTCTATTTGTGCGGACCTAAAACAACCTAACCTAAACACCGCAATTCAAACTTCTTTATATACTAACTTTCTTCAGATTTGATCGGGTTTTCGTTGACATACATATAGTAGTGGGGTCACCCTGATTCATAGTCAAGAATGGTATTTATAGTTTTCGCAATTTGAGGTTAAAGTCGTTTCCGAGTAAATCATCGAAATTTTGCTAGAATACGCAATTCTGTATTAATATAAGCTCTATTATTATTTTTCGGTAGCGATTCGCGTCTTTGGTGTCTATTACACAGATGTTTGTATGTTGAATTTGAATTCATTTTAGTCCAATGACCATTTGATGCTAATTTTCTACTGTTCAGCCTTTCTACTTATTTACTCTATTCGACTATACGAGTACTAAGCAAACAACATTTGTACATATCTTGTATGTTTTTTTCAGCGCTATTGTTTTTTTAATTGTTTATAAAATTAAATTAACCAAAGAAAGATAAGCTTTTTTTTTTGCTGTTTGTTTTTATTTTATAAACATTTGATAAGATAATTAAGCAAAAAGTGAAATAATGTACCATTAAATATTTGTTATTTGCAAAAAAAAAATATAATAATAAAAATCTCTGTTTATACATTAGAATGGACTAAAAACAGCATATTTGGAAATATCGGGACAAAATTTTAGTTTCAGAACTTCAATGGCAATGGTCTAATTTGTAAAATTTTTCTGAATTGCATTCTCCGGACACCACTTTGTCCGAGGCAAGTTTAGATATTCGTAAATATGGCGTTTTCAGCCCACACTTATATTCATATAATCAGTATTTACTCTTTTGTATTTAAGTACAATCAAACATATTCAGTAATCACACATCTGTAAGTATTTGTTAAAACAGGGAAAACTTTTAGAACTGGACTTTGACACTTCTTACAAATAAGCTTTTCTTTCGATTTTACATATTATCTGCCCAGTGAGATCGTGGAATTCTTTTTATTTTTTTTGATTTTTTTAAATTTTTTTTTGCAGTTTTCGAATCTTTATATCTGGTCCACTGCTGCAATGGTGCATCCTAGAGTGGGCAATAGCAAGACTGACCCTATTAATTTTTACCCCTAAAAATTTGTTCGAATAAACTTATACTCTATCTCCAACTCCTAGCACACAAAATGATGTTTTTGTAAAATTTGCTCCAACCGTTCTAACTGCCCCTAGAGTAGTAAAATTTATTACCGACCAATATTTTTCCAATCCAAGCATTTTCTCTGAACATACCTTTTCTCTAGAAACCCTTAGACGGTCAATATACTAAACCGACCGACAAAAATGAAAAAAGTCGTTAAACACGAACTGGATAATATACGTTTAAAACTACAGACTAAATGTAGTAAAACTGCATTTACAGTTTTTCTTTTCATGATCCTGTTTCCTTTTAAAAGGACTTCAAAATTTTAGAGGATTGAATTATATAAAATATTTTTTAATATTTGCACTTGTCCTAGAATGCCACTAGTGATAGCAAATGAAAGAGGAGGATCTCCCCTAATTATTATATTTTATTATTTTTACATATTAGGAAAAAGGAGGTAAGTCACCTCCTTTCGAAAATGTATCCTTCAATATCATTCAAAATTTTCAACAAAATATTTTGATAAAGTTTTCAAATGACTTTATTCACAACCATTTATCATGATATGTCAAAATAAAACAAGTGGAAAAGTTAAATTCGACTTGGCCGAATCTATGAATACCCTCCACAATACATTGTGGGCATTACATTTTAAGTAATAGTAAATTTTCTAACGTGAAAAAAAAAAATATAAATTGATTAGAAATATTTCATTTTGCGTAAAAAAACTTTGTTTTTAGTAATTTTTGAAGAAAAAAAATAATTTACGAATTTTTTTTTGAGTGTAAAATTTTTTTCGAGTGTTTTGTTTTTTTAGTGTAAAAATATTTTTGAGTGACTAAAATACGTTGTAAAATATTTTTCTGACTTACGAATGTTATTAAAGCTTGTATAGCGGTTTTTAAAACATGTGGTTTAAGGTGGAACCAATCAGAAATTCACGGTTTTCTTAATAACTTTTGAACTATTGTACCGATTTTGCTGAAATTCAATAATAATCAGACCAAGGAAACGGCAGGAATATATTTGCTAAGCTTCAGCAGCATCAGAATTGTCTTTCAAAAGTTATCGTGTTTTTTATCTCGAAAATTCTCAACAAGCTCTTGCCGAAATTTACTCTTTTGTTCATAACTTTTGGACCGATTTTGCTGGACTGCAATACCAACCAGGTAAATTACAAAAATAAATGTCAAACTTCAGAAGTCTCTGTAAAGTCTTTAAAAAGTAAGCGTGTTTTCTACAGACGGACAGACAGACAGACGGACGGACGGACATCGTTAGATCGACTTAGAATCGATCGAGGATCATGAATATATATATTTTATCGGGTCCTAGACCAATATTTCGAGGTGTTACACACGGAATGACAAACTTATATATACCCTCTATCACTAGATAGAGGGTATATATAAGTTTGCCATTAGGACAAGTGCAAATATCAAATTTCAAGTACAAATATCAATATTCAAAAATGTTTTACAAAATGCATCATTTAATCAGAGTCTACGTGTGTTGACGTAAAACGTCAGCAGCCACTTACAACCTAACCTGTCCCTTAAAAATTTGAAGTCCTTTTAAAAGAAAACAGGATCACGAAATAAAAAACTGTAAATGCAGTTTTACTACATTTGATCTCTACTTTCAGACGTATATTATTCGATTCATGTTTAATATTGGCTTTCGGACGGTCCTTTTTTTTTTTATTTATCATAAATTTATTGTATTTAATCAGCTTCTACCGGTCCAATGGTGCATCATTGAGGGGTGGTGAGACGGATCTCAAAAAAATTCAAAAATCTAAAAAAAATCAGAGTCCGATTAGGCGTGGAATGCCCCATATATATTATTGATCAGTTATCGGTTCTGAGACATTCTAGTGATGTCCGTTTGTCTATCGGCCAAAATATTACACACACTCAAAAAATTATGGCTTTAATTGTTTAAAGTTTATTAAAAAAGTTTTACGTTTTGTGTTTTTAAAAGAAAAAACCTTTGTTCAATGTTCTGTTTTTTTAAATGACTGTTTCTGTTCTTTGTTTCAAAAATAACAACATAAAAAATAAAGACTTTCATAAGCATTTAATTTTTAAAGTATTTTTTTTTGTTTTGCAAGTAAAAATAAGTGATTATTCTTTAATTTTTAATGATTTGTGTACGTTATTTTTTTTTTAATTTGTTGGCATTTTTTAAAGATAAATCATTAGTTTTTACGTAATTGTTGGTTATTTTTTTGTAGACAAAAAATTAAAAAAATTATTTAAAGAAATATAAAAACATATTTGTATCAAGTGACTCTAGCACGATGGGTAGAGTGTCTGGCCAGAATGTAGCTGATTGTGGGATCGATTCCCCGAAAATTTTATTCAAAATTTTTTAAAATGAAATTCAATGGAAAAATTGTAAAAATAAAATTGTAATAAATACGAAAACATTAAAACTTAATGATTTCGTAGGTAATTTTTTTTTAATTTGTTGGTAAAAATAGCACAACAATCATTAATTTTTAATGCTTTCGCAGGTTATTTTTTTCGAACTTGTTGGTAAAAACAAATGAAAGTTATTTTTAATGTTCAATGTTATTTATTTTAGAAAATTTTATTAAAAGTAAAAAATAAATGTTGATGTTTGGTAAAACAAATGAATAATTACTGGGATGGTTTTCAAATGTTTTATCACTTGTTTTATATATGTTTTTCATTTGTTTTTGCCTACAAAATATTTTGAGTTCAGATACTTATGACTGAACCATAACATATTTACTTGTTGTTATCCCGAGCAACTTGGTATTGTATTTGAGCGATATTGGTTCAGCGTTTTAAAAGTTATGAACAAAAATGAAGGAACACCTCGAAAATTTTGTTTTATTCCACATAACTTAAAAATACAAAATTATTATATTCGGCTGTTGGTTTTCATATGAAAACAAAATTGGATACCGAATGGTATCCAATTTCTCGTATTTTTTTATTTCAAACTTTTATTTTTTTGTTTTTGGAAAACATTTTTTTACATTGTTGAGGGAAAAACTACATTCCGCAAGTCCGAATTTACTTGTTTAACAACACTAAATTTTTTTTCAAAAATAATTTTTTTCCCAAATATGTTTTCGAATGTCTCCAGAATTGTCTTAAAACAATCAGCTTCGCAATATCGAATCATAGTATGAACAAAGTTATTGCCATCCACTCATAAAATATTTCACTGTAACCACATGTATTTTTGATTGTATTTTCTTATAAACCATGACCATACGTACTTATTTGTTAATTTAACATATGATTTCAAGTCTATTTTTATACAAAATGATTTCAATTTTTTAAACTGTATGTATGTAGCTAGTTAAATTCTCCTTTTATCAGTGGGTTAACTTTTCAACATATTCGATTAGCCCTTAACCGCACGAAATTCTAGATTTTCATGAAAAAATAATGCATACACACTAGAGTGGATCAAATTTTCTTTTTTTTGGGATTTCAAAATTGTCGATGTCGGAAAAGTTGCCTTTAAGACCAATAGGACAATG
Organism: Pegoplata infirma; assembly: GCA_963921195.1. Lineage (NCBI taxonomy): Eukaryota > Metazoa > Arthropoda > Insecta > Diptera > Anthomyiidae > Pegoplata > Pegoplata infirma. Next base: position 171,621,788 of record OY992539.1, read on the forward strand.
TCTTTGGGTTCCTTTTTTGACTTTAAAATCGGAAAGTTTCGAACAAAGTAAAAAAAAATATTTTTGGTTTTGATTTTTTTAGCTCAAAATATTATTTAATATATAGGTTTTACCCTATAATTTTTGTTCGATTAATAAAACAAAAAATCGTTTTTGTTTGGAATAAAAAAAAGACCTACAGGTCATGCTCACGGATTTTTTCGAAAATTTGCAATTTAAAGATTTTTTAAATATTTAAATTGCTAAAATGCTTTAAATAATCAAATAAATAAATGCACCGTCCGACAAAAAGACAAAAATATCGTTAAACATGAACTGGATAATATACATACGTTATAAACTAGAGAATAAATGTAGTAAAACTACATTTAAAGTTTTTCATTTCGTGATCCTGTTTCCTTTTAAAAGGACCCCAAAGTTTCAGAGACTGTCTTATAGGGAAGCACTCAGAGCAGTTAAATGTGCCGTCGTAGGGAGCTGCAATATCTACGGAGTTTCTTAAGAAATTGGTTTAACGACAGGGACTACACTCAAAAGAGAAACTCTGTCAAAAAATCTGTAAAACGACTTTCAATTTGAATTAGCAATCTTTTAGCAGATTGTTCTGCTGAGAAGGATATTTTCACTAAAATCTCTGTCATTCAGTTTAAGAAAATAACAGACATTTTACTATGTTTATACTGGTTTTGTTTGCTGAATTTCATTATTTTTTCACGAAATTTTTTTATATAAAAAAAAAAGCAGAACAGATTGTTCTGCTGAAATCAGCAGATTGCTCTGCTGAAATCAGCAGATTGTTCTGCTGAAATCAGCAGATTATTCTGCTCAAATCAGCAGATTGTTCTGCTAAAATCAGCAGATTTTTCTGCTAAAATCAGCAGATATTTCTGCTAAAATCAGATTTCTCTGCTGTCGAACAACACAAATGTTTAATAACTAAAACGCCAGATAAAAGTATAAGCTTCCGTAGCGTAGTTGTTAAGAAGTGTACTTTCAAATCGGAAGGTGGCGAGTTCGATGCTCGCTTGCGGCGTATGTTATTTTTTTTTTTTTCTTGTTATATTTATTCACCTCTTACACTCTACGTGTATTGACGTAAAACGTCAGCAGCCACTTACAACCTAACCTAACCTACACTCAAAAAAAAAGTGAACTAAAATCTGAGAAAATTAACTCAATTTTGAGAAAAAGAGGGAATGATTTGGCTCCAAAGATTTTTTTCCTTGGTTTTAGTTCATAATTTTTCCAAAAATAAGGAAAACAAAGTTATTTAATTTTAAGCCAATTTTAACTAGAAAATGGGAAAAATTATACTTCACATATTAGAAATAGATTGGGTCTAGACCCTGGACCCATGGGTTCGGACCCCATTTAACTCGAGACCCCGTTGGGTCCTTTAAGAGTCCCCATAGATTTTGAACCAAAACTTGTGTCCGTTTCGCTCTAGCTTGATTAGTTTTTGAGATACGGTAATAAGGGGCCTGATAGGGACTTGAGAATCTTAAAAACCGGATAACTCAAAAACTATTAAACGGAGGGCTTTCGGTTATTTTGCGGAAGTGTTCTACGCGTCAAGAACTACAAAAATGCCGTTGGACTTTTTCTAGTGTTGGCAGTATTTACCGAGATATGTGCATATATAAAATCTCGGGAATTTCAAATTTTAGATCTAAAATTAGGGTCTTGAGACCCAGACAGATATGCAGAGCTAGGCTATCCCATATTTTTCTTTGTAGTCTTTCTTTTGAAAATTTCATCCGTTTCGCTCTATCTCGCTTAGTTTTCGAGATATCGCCATTTTGAATTTTTAACTAAATTCTAAGAAGTTATTTACTAAATTCTCAGAAGTCATTAACTAAATTCTAAGAAGTACACTTCCTTCATTCAAAGAAGAGAAATACGATGATGTTTTTTTTTAGTAAATTTTAACTAAACTTGAACTAAATTGTTTTTTAAGAAATATGTTTTAAAAATAAAGATACGATTCTTAGATTTGTGGAAAATTTCTTTGGCAGTAAGAATTTTTTCCTAATATTAAAAAAATCCATTTAAAGAAAACTATGAACTAATTATAAGTAAATGAACTAAAATTTTTTCCTCATAGTTAAGAAAATTTCTCATTTTTAAGTTAAATTTAACTAAATTTTAGGAAAATTCATGATAAATTTTTAAAGACATTTTTTACTTAACTTTAGTTATGTCTTTTTTTTCAGTGTATGACAGATATTTAGCAAACCGTGTCTGCTAAAATCAGCAGATTTCTCATATGGCTCAAAACCAGACCTTCGAAATTTTAATTCACCATTCAATTTCTCAAATCAAAAATTTTAATTAATGAATTAATTCATGCTTGAATTAATTCTTTGAATTAAATTTGAATTATATAAAAAAAGAATTAATTCATTTTGTGAATAATTCAATTTCAATTCAAAGAATTAATTCAAGCATGAATTAATTCTTTTTGAATTAATTCTTTTTTCATTTTTTTAACTAATTCATTTTTTGAATTAATTCTTTTTTTGAATTAATTCTTTTTTTGAATTAATTCTTTTTTTGATTTAATTCTTTTTTTGAATTAATTCTTTTTTAATTAGTTTTTCACGGGATTCGGGGAAAAAAGAAAAAAAAACTTTGCTTTCGGGAAAATCCGCATGACGAAAAAATACGGGTCAGCTTAATTTTGATAGAGAGTATTGTATATGATTTTGGCGGTCGTACGTATAAACTACCCCAATGATATAAACTACCCCAACGATTATCGATTTTCGACAATAACGAACTTATCGAAGCCGAATTTGGGAACGACTAATACACCATTGAATAGGCATTAAAAAAACCTTTCGATCTGTATAATATGTTCATTAGTTTCTTTTGAAGAAATGGGAAAAACCCTAAAAAAACTAAAAAATACCGTTTTTCCCCCTCCCCTTTGACCCGCTAAATGTGAGATTGGGCAGCTATAAAAAAACAGGTAACTCTTATTTTGATCCCCACTTTCTTATGTTCAAGTTTTAGGGCGATCGGTGGGTGCCCTGTGAAAGACCTTCCTTGTTAGTGTTACAACTAAACCAAATTTCATCAAAATCAGAGGGGGTCAAGAAAATTGTTAGCTATTTTTGATTGATTTCACTAAGAATGACCCTATGATAAGAATTGTACCATGATTCCTTTTAAAAAATTTGATTGCTATTGTTGTGAAAAAAGCTGAAAACTCAGATTTTACCTCACAACATTTATTTTCTACGTACAATAACTTTTGCGCCCGTCGAGCTTTAAAAATTGACATTAATTTAAATATATATATCACATCCTTTGCTACGTCCCTTTGACGTAAGAAAAAAGTTCCTACTATGAAATATTTTTTTTTTATTTAAAACTTTACGTGACCATTACAATGTCAATTTGTATAAACGATTTCAGTGAAAACAATTTCCACATTTTATAAAAAAAAATCAATTATATATGAATACAATATTATAAACATATATTTTTTTTATTTTAATAAAAAAAAATATTAAATAATTTACAATTCTACATGGTGAGAAAGTATAATAAATAATAAAAAGCAAAAAAACAAAATGATATAAATACAGTGTAACCACGATTGACAAACAAAAGGTTACAGAAAACAGGTAAACATAACAGCCATCACAATTTTTTTGAACAATTTCAGGGCACAATTTTAGTTTTCATTATTTTACATTTTGAAAAAACAATTTTTTTCAAAATAAACATGAATAAAAATTTAAAACAAGATTGAAAAAAAAAATATTTTTAAAGTCTTTTGTTTTAAAGTTTTCTTTACTACATAAAAAAATCCGTCGTTTTTTCATATCCTTTATATAAATCATTCGCCGTATATAGGTAGGTAGGTATATATGTAATAAATATCATTTGCCAAGTCGAATGTGATCAAAGGCAGCAACAGCAATACCAACAGCAAGGGATGGTTGAGATGAATGGATGATGTAAACGAATAGTAGCCAGCATCACTCAGTCTAGTAGAGTGGAATGAATATTAAATAAAAAATCTGATGAAATTTTTTAAAGTGTTTACAGCGAATGTGAATACAATAATATTTGCAAATGTTGGATGGATGGATGGATAGATGATGGCTGTTGTTTAAGTATGACAAAAATGATTTAATGAATATTTGACAATAAATATTTTGTATTTTTAAACAAATACGATGAAAATAAAAACAATTTTTTTTTGAATAATTATATTTTTGTTTTGATAAATTTTTTAAATTTATTAAGTACATATGTCTGTAGTATATTAAAAATATTTTTTGTTGATTGATTAAAAATCTACATACGTACGTATGACGTACAAATCGTTTGCCTCTTATTTTGTAAGATTTTTAAAGGGTTTTGCGAAACCAGTAGATGATTTTTGACTTTTGTTAATTGCTAAAAAATCTAAAATTTTAGCTAAATTCAAAAAGTTTAGTTTTGATATTTTTTTTTAAAGTCGAACATTTTTTGGAAAAATATTTATTTTGGAGGGCCTCAAATTTTGTTTCTTTTAATTTCGTTTTGTCGCCTAAATGTTTTTGACCGTAAATTTTTTCACGTTTTTAGAAAACGAAACAAAAAAGGAGTAGAATTATTTAAAAAAAAAAAATTTAAATTTATGCAAATTCCCTTTAAAAATACTCAAATTTAAAAATACTTTACGCGTAAAAACTCAAAAACCTGGAACAATTTTTTGAATTGTTTATATACTTTTTAAAGTTTTTGGATTTCAAATCAAATTTATGCAGAAAATTTCTAAGATTCTAACGTATACAGGCGCGGATGCAGGAATTTCATTTGGAGTGGGTGGGGGGTGTTTTTTTTTTACCAAAAAAAAATTATGCAATCGGAAGGCAAAAAAGTTTGTATGAATTTTCGTTAATATTTTTAATATTGAGTAACAAATGAAAACCCCCAAAAAAAATCTACTTAAAGCTATAATATTTAAATCAGGCACTTTTTTATTCAAGAAATATTTTTCACAAGGGAATCCTGACGAACCGATTTACTTCCAAAGCCAAACCGTTTATAGTCAAATAAACGGACCTATACTCATTGTAGAAAAACAGATCGTATTTTCTGTAGAAAAACTCTCAGATTCAATATTTACTTATAGAAAATGTCACCGATTTTTAAACTTTTTTCTATAATCTGAGATTCTGATACATTATTTAAATAAAAAATTTCCAAATTTTAATGTAATTTTCTTCTAAAAAATCTCTGAAATAATGCTTATATTTTAAAGTAATTCTCAGATTTTAGGATATTTTTCGTATAAAAATATTCGTTGATCATATTTAGTACAAGAAAATTATCAGATACTAAAAAATTACCAGTTCTATAACATTTTATGAAGAAATTTTGATACACTTTCTAAATCTTAAATCCTAAATTTTTGTAGCATTTTTCGATAGAAAAAGTTTACGGTTTTAATGCCATCTAATGTTTTAAATTTCTTAGATTTTGAAACATTTTTCATACAGAAAAATTATTATTAGACACTTTTTCAAAGAAATATTTACATACTCAGAGACACATTTCCTAGACAAATTCTCAGAATCTTTCAACAAAAAAATCTCAGCTTCTGATATGGTTTTCTTAAAAAAGTTATAAAACATGTTTGCTATAAAAAAATAATAGATCTTTATAAACTTTTCCTATAGAAAAATTCGCATATTTAAAAGATTTCTCAAATAGAGAATTTCTCATTCTCAAAAAGTTTTCTATAAAAAAAAAAAACATATAGAAAACTCAAATTCTGAGACGTTTTCTTGTAGAAATGTTATCTGATTCTGGTGTTTTGTTTTTGCAGAAAATTTTTTGTCATTTTCTCTAAGGAAAAATTCTCAGTTGCAAAGGATTTTTTCTACAGAAATGTAATACGAAATTTTTTATAAAATTTGAGATAATTTTTCAATTTAAACATTCTTACATTCGAAGTCAAATAAGTATCAAAATATTTTCTAAAGGTAAAGTCTGAAATTTTAAACCTTTTTCTATAAAAAATATTGTGCTTGATTCTCGAATACGATTTCACCATTCACCAAATTTTTAAAAATTTGATATTCTTTCGAATTTTAAGGTTTTAAATTTTTTTCTTGTAACAATTAAAGATCTAGCTAATATCTTTAATAATTACAAGAACAAATATAATAATTTGGTGAATGGTGAAATCTTATTCGAGAATCGAGCACAATATTTTTTCAATAAGAAAAAATAAGGAAAGTTATTCGGTTGGAAAATTTCCACGACTCTATTGCCATCTAAGTTTTCCATATGCAATTTCTTTAATTCCGAATTTTTTATGCTAAGGCTTCATGTGCTGACGTAAATGATCAGCACACATATGAATCCCCTAATGGTTTTTTACATTATTGTCATTTTCTTTCTATCTTTCTTTCTTTTCTTTTTTCCTTTCCTTTTTTTTTCTTTCCTTTCTTTTTTTTTTCTTTCGAAATTATTTTTGGGGGGGGGAAGAAATCCCATTCTCCCCCCCCCTGGATCCGCGCCTGAACGTATAGTAAATATAGAAAACTCTCCGATTTTGAGATTAATATTGTTTTAATAAAATCATAGATTTTATGACATTTTTGAAACGAAAAACTCTTTAAATTGCCTGAATTTTTTTTAGTTTTACTTTTAACAAATTTTTAGATTCTGAGAAATTTCTCTTGTAAAAAAATTTTAAGATTATGAGACATTTTTCATATAGAAAAATTTTTAGGTTCTAAGACATTTTTCGTATAGAAAAACTCTTACAATTAGATTCTAAGAAAAAGTTGTCAGATTTTGAGACATTTTGCTTGTAGAAAAATTCTCAAATTCTGAGACAGTATCATTAGAATTGTCTACCGATTAAGATTAATTCGATTAATCGATCAAACAAAACCAATCTCTTGTTCGATTAATTTAAAAATTACGATTTTTGTTTGGCACGATGATGTCTTATGGTCATAGGCTAATTAAGTTCCGGGGCAAAATCGGACGAGGGGAAAAATGTTCCCCTTAAAAAACTAAAACACTACCAGAAAAACCCATTTTTTACAAGTTGTTTTTGTATATTTGTTCAACAAATGAAATATTTTTTTGCCAAAAAAATTCTCAGAATTTTGCGTTTGAAAAAAATCTAAGACTCCGAAACAGTTTTGGTATTGAAAAACTCAAATTCTCTGAGACATTTTTTCTATTGAAAAATACCAGATTCTAAGACATTTTTCGTATAGAGGATTTTTCTATACAGCAATTGCTTCAGATTTGTATAGAAAAATTCTCAGATCCTGAAGCATTTTTCGTTTAGAATAATTCTTAGATTTTTCGAATGGAAAAATTTCTTGTAAGAAAATTGTCTCAGGTTCGTATAGAAAAATTCTCAGATTCTAATACATTTTTTGTAAAAACTTTTCAGATTCTGAGTCATTTTTCGTGAAGAAAATACTCAGATTACACTGTAAGTAGGTGAAAATGACACACCAAAACGCCGAGAAACGTCAACCTAATTTTGGGTCGTAGAATCCAGTGGTGTACCCCGTTTTGAAAAGTTAGCTCAAAATCCCGAGATATTTCGATTTTAAATTTGTAGTAGATTTAAGGCGATTTTTCATTTTATTTGAATGAAAAAACTTGTTATTTATTAAAATTTATATCTCGCAAATAATGGACGTCCATTTACAATCGGACATGCAGCAATACTTGTTCTTATTTTGATGAATTTTATATTTTTTTTTGGATTTATTCAATTTTTACTCTTACATTTGCAAATTTAAAATCGAAATATCTCGTTATTTTGAGCTAACTTTTTAAAACGGAGTATACCACTGGATTTTAAGACCCAAAAATAAGTTGGGGTGTCTCGGCGTTTTTTTGTGTCATTTAAAAAGTTTAAATTTCACTTACAGTGTTATTAGACGTGTTTTGTATAGACAAGTTCTCAGATCCTAAAACCTTTTTTGCATGGAAAAAGTTTAAAAAATTATAATTTTAAAAAATCTATAGATTCTTATAGTACACGCAAAAAAAAACTTGTGTCGGAGTGAGCAAAAATCTGGCATAATTTTACCAAAAATATGCTAAAACTACAACCGACGAAGTAGTTTTCGTAATTTAGCCAAAACACTTATGTAAAAAATTTTGAAGAAAATGCTAATGCTATTTAAGCAAAAACTTGGTAAAATATACCAAAAGAATATGGTGAAATATACCAAAATTATTTGAAAAGCTGACTAAAAATAATGCTAAAAATTACCACATTTGTGCTAAAATAAATTTTCAATAAATTTTTGTAAAAATTTGTATATTTGTTGAATTTAAAATTTTCACAGAATAAATCCATATTAATATAATAAATGTTGTGTAGGATTTAATTTTCCACCGACCAACTGACCCTTTTTGTACAATTTTCTCGAGTGACTGCTGCCTACGCTTCTTCTTGAAGTAAAGGATCCGCTATAGCTTCACGAATTTATTTAAAAGCATCCTGTAAAAATAGAAAATTATTACAAAACATAAATTTTTAATTTAAAAAATTGGTTAACCCCATTGGTCTCTTGGTAAGGAGGAACACTTACTTTGTCATTCCATTTGTAACCCATCAAAACAGGTATGGACTCCCTTGGCTTTGGGTTTTTAGGTTTTAATTTTATAACTAAAGGCAGGATTGGTGTCCACGCTCTTTATTGTAGTGAAGGATTCTCCATAGCTTCAAAAATTTATTTAGCAGTACCCTGTAAAAATATAAAATTATTACCAAACACTAATTTTTAACTAAAAATCTATTAAACCATATTGGTGTCGTCGGAATGCGGGTATACTCACTTTATCATTCCATTTGTTATTCATCGAAACATACGTCTGGGACTCCATTGGTTTTTCTTATTGAATGGTGTTTTAAGTGATGAAAGCAAAATTAACTTTAACATTCTTTTATCTTACATTTATTTATCTTTTAGAAAACTAATTATTTGTTTTTATTTATGTATTAATTTATTTTTATTTTATATATCAATTTCCTTTTTACGTTTTTATAACACAAAAAATAAACGAACAACGCACGCAAAAAAAAAAAAATAAAAAATGAAAATGGCGGTCTGTATTTGTTTTGTTTTTTTGTTGTTTTCTTTCGATAAATTTTTGTGCAGGTAATTTGCGTTATTGAGCAAGCTACTTGGTTATTTTACATAAAAAATGAATTATGTTACTTTAACATCGACAAGCATAATATTAGCAAAAATTTGGTAAAAATTTTTTTTTGGTATGAAAAAAGTTTTACCAAGTAGGATTGCTCAATCTTACACAGATTTTTTTTTTGCGTGTACGTTCAGATTGGCCTTGAAACCCCGATTAACGAGGTTTCGTGACAAACCTCATTTGAAAATACGTATTTTCCCTCACAAATTGAAACCTTTTTGTAGTGAGGTTTCAACGAAAGTACTATCGAAACCTTGTAAATTTCATAATTCTACGTATTTTTGCCACTGTGCAACAATAAGAAATGGGGAAATGGGAAAATGCCAAAAAAAAAAAAATAAATAAATCAATTTATTTATAAAATTTCATCAAAATATTTATATATTTGGAATAAATCAAAAATAAAACCGTCTGAAAAATAATTTCTGCATTGTTTAAATCGTTTTTTAAGATATTTTTTGTTCTAGTTTTCGAAAACTAGATAAATGTCAAAACTTTCGTGTGTGAACAGTCGAGTTTTAAATTTGAAAGTACGAGGTTTCAACGGGGTTTCGAGGTAAGTGTGAATGTACTATTAGACATTTTGTAAAGAAAACTTCTTTAATTCACAATATTTTTTGTCGAGAAAAAAATTATTTGTTGTGCACAAAATCATTCAGGGATGGTTTTTCGTTTAAAAAAATTGTCCAATTTGGTTTAACTTGGAGTAAAAAAAGGAAATTATAATTAGCGCAGACGACACAATGGATATGTTTCCAATACATTTTTTTGCCAAAAAAAATCTCAAACGCTGAGACAAAATCTTTTACCAAAATTATATATTTAGTCCTTTAATTCCCACTGGAACATAGGGCCTCAACAAAAGCTTTCCATTCATCGCTGTCTGTTGTCACCTGTTTCATTTCGCTCCACGAAACATTATTTTCACGCAGTTCTTTTTCAATTAAGCGTCTACATGTGTTAGCTGGTCTTCTAGGTCGTCTGGATTCCTGAGGATTATACTCGATAGACTGTCTGGTGATATGGTTTGTTGGCTTCCTCATCGTTCGCAACAGTCACTTGAATTCACGGCTCCGAATATCCATTTCTAAAGGAGTTTGACTAATTCGTTATTGGAGACGTAAGGCAACGGTTAACAAAAGCTTGCAGCCCTTGGCTTTCGCGCTTCGATAGGTTCCAGGTATCGCCACCGTAAAGGAGAACCGACTTGACATTGGAGTTAAAAACTTTTATTTTTGTGCGAGCTGTGATACTACAACTTTAGATATTAAAACTTTAATTTTTAAGCGCCCATTTTAAAAACAAAATTAAACATTTTCAAGTTAAGTTAAAACAAACTTTGTTGACTTTTGTCACTGTTTTCTTTTTAATTTGAGATTGTTTCTGCTTGATTTCAAATTGTTTTTTAGTGTAAATATAACAGAGTGCAATAATAAAAACAATTTTATATTTGACGTGTGCCAATCTTTCAGATGTTTCTTTCTTAATTTTATTAAAGTGCTCGCAATAAAATAGCAAAAAAACATTAAAAAATAATATTTTGTTAAAAAAAAAACTAAATTATGACTTTTTAAATAAATATAAAATAAACAACAGTTTAAAATAAACAACTTAAAAGGAAATAATGAGAAATTTTTAATGAAAGCAGCCATAAAACAAAACACAATTGAAGAAAATTTACATATTAAACTAAACAAAATAAAATAAAAAAAACTAAAGAAAATAATATTCAAGTAATAGAGAAGAAAAAAACTATAAAAACATATGGGATGTAAAAAAAACTTAAATGAAAAACACAAAAAAAAAGTCGAAAAAAGAAAAAACCGGCTGTAATAGACAAACCAACAAACATAAACTGACAACACTTTGAAAATTTTCATACGCGTACAAAAGCGTCAAACTAATAAACCGACAGCCCAACAAATGGATGGACAGACAGATAGACAAACGTTTCAACGAAAAAAAAAATTAAATGTTTGAAACAATATAGAAGGATGAGTGGGAGGAGGAGAAGGAGGAAAACGGGTACTTCTAATGACAGTTTTTACAATGCATGGGTGAACGTATACGATGAAAACACAGGCCATGTTGCCTGCTACTTGCACAAAAAAAAAACTCGTACAACATTTAACGAAAGACCAGAACTTAGGACAGCAAAAATATAAACAAACCAACCAAACGAGCGACCGACCGACATTAAAATGAAAAAGTCACGTACGCCACACAGTTGGAGATGTTTAGGCATAATAAAGAAAACAAATTTTAAAAGAAAACTAAGAAAAGTCACTCATTTTTATATAAAAAAGAAGAGAGAAATTAATAAAAAAAAAAATACTCGCAGAAGAGAGAATGAGTTATATTAAAAAAAAAAATAAAAGAGATGAAAAAAGAAAAAAAAATAAACTATAATTAAATTTGGATTTAAAACAAAATCAATATATTTTAATTAAATAGTAGCAAACATTTAATTAGAACTTTAATTCATTTTATATATTATTGCTTTGAGTTTCTTTTTTTAATTTTTACATAAATTAATTAAGTTTTCTGCTACTCTCTTATGTTTATTAACTTTCAGACATTTTTTTTTATTAGTTTTCATCTCAGCTGTTAACAAAACATATGTTATCTTTGCTCTCTTTTTAACTTTATTCTACTCTTTTACTGAGTATTTTGCCTATTCCCTCTCTCACTTACAAATTAACACTCAACTTAATCACTCTGTTGGCCACTATAAAAACCCTGACACACAGCTGTTGACTTCAGTTACTATTAAACATTGCTGATATTCACATTAAATATAAATGATTAACAAAATAATCTAAAAAAAAACAAGAAATTGAAATTAAGAAAATAAAAAAATTGCGGTGATAATAAAATAAATGAAAATTGTGATTTTTTAAAAATATATTTAATATAAACCAGATTTTTGCTACTATAAAACAAAAATTTTTTTATAAATTTTCTTAATACAAGAATATCAGAAAGCGTACGTGACTACTTATGCTGAAACAACAAAAAAATTGTCATTGCAAATTTAAAGCATAAAAAAATAATAAAATTTGCTTTTAAATTTGTATAAATCAAAAGAAACTGTGATTTCTTTGTTAATTCATATTAACAAAAACTAAACGTGCATTTAAATTTTTTTTTATAAAAAAGAAAAAAAAAAAACAAGAAAAACTTTTTTTAAAGAACTATATTTTTTTGATACTAAAAACCAAAATTAATCCAGACAAAATGGAAGTATTATCTGTGCAAAATCAATATCCAGAACGTTTTAGTATTATTACAAATACAACAAAAACAAAAGGTAAGTTTAAATAAATTTTAGGTTAAATGAAAAAATATAATAAATTTAAGTAGTTTTTAGGGATTTACTGAGAGAACAATTTAAACGCAGAAAATTACAAAAAAAATATTATTTTGTTAAATCACATAAGTTTTTTAAAGAAAATTTTTAAAACGAAAACAATTTTATTTTTGTAAAAAAATTTTTATAAATATTTTAAATTTCATTAAACAATTTAATGCAATTTCCATTTTTTATCAATCTTAAGCTTTAGGATCTGCAAAAGAGTTTTTCAACAAAATTCAAATTATATTTTTGTAGACTTGGAAAAATCAATGCCGGCATTTTGCCGTGTTTTTAAGTTCTTCTAGGCAATGTAAATGACGATTTTTTTTTTAAATTTTAGTATAAATAAAAGTTTTTAGAAGAATTCAATAATTTCCTAAATTTGATAATTTTAAGTTAATTAAAGCCAAAATTGAAGCTTTTTATAAAAATAACTCTATAAGATTTTTCATAAATTTGTAAAATCACACAAGAAATTTAGACAAATTTTATAATTTCAATATTTTTTCAAATTCTGTAATTTTTCTGTAAGACATTGAAACATTTTTTTAAAACGAACTCTATAAGAATTTTCAAAAAATTTAAAATCACACAAGAAATTTGGAGAAATTTTTTAGTTTCGATGATTTTTTGAAACTCTGCAGACAAGACTAAGCTTTTAAAAGTTATTAATTTTAAAAAATTTTTCTGTGAGACAGTAAAACATTTTATAAAAATAACTCAATACGAATTTTCATAAATTTGTTAAATCACACAAGAAATTTGGCCAAATTTTATAGTTTTGATGTTATTTAATGCATGAAAAATTGGAAATTCGGATAATGATTAAAATTTTTGGTCTCGGTTTAGGGCTTCATTATAAAAGTTGCCGCAAAATGATTTTAGTCATTAATAATTTAGTCTTTGGAAATTAATAGCTATCACAATTTTCATAAATTTCAATTTTCTTAAAAATCTGCAATTATTTGGAAGATTTATTTAACTTTTAATAACTAAAATTAAAAAATTAATTTTATGATGATTTTAGTCAAAACTAATTTTATAGGAAAATTCTAATTTAATAGTTCAATCTATATAAATTTTAATTCTTGATTAGTTTTCAAAACCAACAAATCTGCAATTATTTGAAAGATTCATTTAAATAAAAAATTATTAAAATTTTTATTATTTCATAATTTAAAATAAAATTTCAATCCTGTTTAAACTTTCTGAATAACTTTAACATTTTTAAAGACATTTCTGAATCGAAAAGTTTTTTTTTAAATAAATCAAATCTCTCAAAATTCATTAACTCAGAACTTTAAGCAAATAATAATTTCAAAATAACAAAATTTTATTGAGAACAAAAATTGATTAAAGTAATGAAGTTTAAAGATTTACAAAATATAAAGATATCTATCATAATTCTTAAAATACGTGAATTGGTTAAAAAAAACACTAATAACGCTTACAGAATGCAGAAAAGATTTAATTCTTAAAAAGATCAAATTCTGAAAAACTCAATGATTTTTAAAGTCATTTATCAATTTCAAAACTTGTCAAAACAGAATTAAGATTTTTTTAAATAATTAAAAACTTGTAAATTATATTATATGAGAACTTAAAGCAAATAATAATTGGAAAGTAGTAAAATTTTATTGAGAACAAAAATTAATTAATGTGTTTAAACTTAAAGTTTTACAAAATATAATGACATCTACCATAATTTTAAAAATAAACGAATTGGTTAAACAATACTATTAACGCTTTTAGAACGAAGAGAAGATTTGATTTGAAAAATATTTAATAGGTCTTTAAAAAATTCAAATTGCAGAACTTTGATATTTAAAATTCATAATAAGTACAATTCAAAAAAAAAAACCGAAAATCTGAAAGTTTTCCCAAAAATATTTTTTTTATTAACTGCCAGCAGAGCATTTAAGAACGCAAATAATAATTGGAAAGTAGTACAACTTTATTGAGAACAAAAATTAATTAATGTGTTGAAATTTGAAGATTTATAAAATTTAATGACATCTACCATAATTTTCATAATAAACGAATTGTTTGGAAAATATTATTAATGCTTCAAGAACGCAGAGAAGATTTGATTCTGAAAATGTTATTTTCAAAATTATTAAATAGGACTTTAAAAAAATTCCAATCGACTTAAGCATTTCATTATTTCAAAATTATAGAATTATATATTATTTCAAAATAATCGTTACAATTCTAAGAATCCGAAAATCCGTATATTTTTCCAAAAAAATATTTTTGTATTATTTTGTTTTTCGAATTTAATTTTGATATAAAGTAAAACTATTTTCTAATTGTCTTAAAAATGTTAAACTAAAATCTTACAGACAATTTTCAAATTAATTAGAAAAATTTTTATTTTCCTTACTTCATACCGGTACCGATCCCATCTATTCGGGTTTTATACACAAAATTTCAAAATTGTTGGAAGTAATTTTAAAATTTTTGTACAAAAAACCGTCTTTTTGTAGGTGTAGGTTTAGAAAAAGATTTAAAAAAGGGTACACACAAAAATTTTTTTTCCATGAACGATTTTCATAGTATTTATGAACAAATTTATACAATTTATTAACTTCTTTATAATACTTATAAACTTTTTCATAGTATTTATGAAAAATGTTAAAAATTCTCAAATTTCACATATTATGATTTATTCATAAATACTATGAAAAATTTATAAATATTATGAAAAAGTTATTAGATTGTATGAATTTGTTCATAAATACTATGAAAATCGTTCATGGAAAAAAAAAATTTTGTGTGTACTACTAAAATTAAAATTTTTAATAATTTGATCTTATTTTAATTTAATCTTATTTAAATTTCTCCAATTTTCAAATTGTTACAAGAATTATGAAAAATCATGACCAGTTCTTAAGTATATGAAAATTGTTTTTATCGCAATCTAGAGTATAAATAAATTATTGTCATTAAAAAAAAAAAACTAGAAATTTAATTTATTCTGATCTCCTAGTATTATAAACAATCAACTTGTATGTCATCAGCTTTATTTTTTTTTTTCTAATAATTTCAATCTATTCGTGCCACTTGTTTCTATACAGCTCCATCCCTTTAAAAAAAAAATTATTTATATTCTCACGTTCCTACAAAGCTGATGAAATTTTACCTGTAACTTGCAAGAGCATAAATAGACAATAATAAGAAAATTGAAAAAAAAAAAACAGCAAAAATATAATTTCGCTGAGCATTAAAAAGCAGTGATTACGTCAGTGAGATTTTTTATTTATACTCAAACAAATTAAGCTCTCGTGTAAAATTTTTATAAACAAAAGATTTGATTTCTTTTTGTATTTAATAAAAAAAAATGTGTTTTGTTTTTTTAATAAATTATACTAATTATTTTTTTCTCTTTCTGTTTTATTTTAGATTGGTCCTCTCCCATACAGACCTCTCGGAGTAATACAAAAAATCAACTAACTTCTACACCCAGTGTTAATACAACCAGTCCAAATTATTTGGCTGAAGAAGAACTCTTATACTGTGATAAAATCGAAGCAGCGGCCACAAATGATTTATCAAACCGTTTGCTCGATGAATTGCGTGCAGCTAAATCTCGTAAT
The DNA here is from genome assembly GCA_963921195.1 of Pegoplata infirma. NCBI lineage: Eukaryota > Metazoa > Arthropoda > Insecta > Diptera > Anthomyiidae > Pegoplata > Pegoplata infirma. The sequence goes on from OY992539.1 coordinate 171,637,940, forward strand.
TTGGCCTGCACCGAAGTCTCAATACCCTGTGATCTCACTACACGCATAGCGTCAGAAATAATACGTGTCTCAGAACGTGAACCCTGCGGCATAAGAGGTTGCACCGTCTACATTGAATTCGAAGAAGAACCCCAAAATTCCCGTCGCATTGGTACCCTTAAAGTAGATAGCGATATGGTATCCACCTTTGAACTATACCTAACGCTGCGTCAGGATAAACGCGGCTGGGCGTCACTGTTGCCACAATTCATGAAAAACTTATCACGCAGCGTGACAATAAGTCCCGAATTCAGTTTAACCAAACATAAATTGTATTCACCCAATGAAAGCAGTTAGTTTGTTAACAGCTGCAATCTCAAATGGCTGCTAGCTTTTGAACAACCCACCTTATTGCATACTCTCATCCGCTCATCATAATATATATAATATATACAGTAGAATCTCACAAATTAGAACTCTCACAAATTAGAACTGTCCAGAAATTAGAACCGGCTATTTTAATGTATTGGACGCTCTGAAATTAGAACCTGTGGTTCTAATTCCTGGAAGTTTTTTTTTTTATTTTCAATACAAAATATTTTTTTGTAGTTTTTTTTAAACTAAATAGGGGAAAACCCGATTTATATGAAGTTAACGCTCTAAAATTAGAACCAGTGGTTCTAATTTCTGGACTTTTAATTTAATTTTTTATTTTTATAATTCCATAAGCGTAAGAGAAATTGAAAAATGGAATGAAGATGGGTTTAATGACGGATCAGATAGCAGTGACGATGAAATAATCGATGTAACGCCTGTTATTTCTCATTTCAAAGCGCTTAAAAGCGTTTTCCTACGAATTTAATGTGTTAAATTAATTAAATATTAACAAATAAAAATTGTTTTGCGTTAATATAAAGTATTCGTAACTGTTTTTATTGTTATTTTGTCATTTACTTTGAAAAAAAAAATGTCCAGAAATTATAACTTTTCAGAAATTAGAACTACCCGAGGAACAAAGTGGTTCTAATTTGTGAGATTCTACTGTATATTTAAAAATACAAAAAAAAACATTTGCTTCATCTTTTTTACTTGGTAAAATTTTTTAAGCTTTGTAAGCTAAAATTTGAATATTCAAACAAAAAAACCTTAAACATTATTATTAAAACATAAACAAAAACAAAAAAAAAAGTATCTCAAAACATCAAATCAACGTTATAAAAACTAACAACATCTCTCTCATTGTGAATTCACCACCATATTAGATTGTAAGTTTTTTTATTAGTAGTTTTTAAGTTTTATTCGTTTGTGTTTTGATTACGAAAGGAACGTAAATTGTGAAAAATATGGTCAGATGTTTGCATTGGAACTCCAGAACTCCATTAAGGTATCTAGCAAATACTGAAAACGGTTTAATCTAGGAGTTTGCCATCTACTGTAACTCATTAAAATGTGATACTGATTAAGTAGTAGTTGTAGCTGTTAAATAGTTAGCACTAGCTTTTTATAAAAAAAATAATAATAAATTCAAAAAAATAATAATTCCTTACCACCAAAATATCCCCTTCCTCCATAAAAAAAAACAATATCAGTTTATAAAAATTAAAATAAGATTTTTTTTGCAAAAAAAAACTTTAAAACTCCTCAATATTGTGAATGATAAAACAATTAAAATAAAATTCAAAATTTTTTTCAACATAAATATTCATTAATTAAAAAAAAACCAACAATATTTAACTGCGATATTAATAAATAATTTTAGTAGAGTTTTCAAATTTTCTAATCTAAATGTTCTCGTAGTCTTACCAAAAACAAAAAATTTCAATAAAATTATAAAAATAAACCAAAAGAAAAATAAATAAACAAAAAAAATAATTAATTACCATAAAAATTCAATTGAAATTTAATTTTTTTTTTTTCACAAAAACAAAAAAAAAACTCATCGATATTCATTAACAATAATTAATAATCAGCATCTCAAAAAAAAAAAAAAATACAAACAAGCAAAAAAAAAAATCCAAAATGTTTTTTAAAAAAATATATATGATCTTTAACTCTTTAAGTGTGTATTAATTAGTATTTAATAGGATTTCAAAAAACAAAAAAATTATTAAAAAATAACAAATTAATTTATTAAACATACAAAAAAAAAGAAAAAAAAAAAAAAATCACAATAAAAATTTATTATCTCCATGTATGTGTAAAATGTATTATTTATTTAAAAATTAAAACAAAAAAAATCATACCAGCACAGAAAAAATGTTTAAGTATCAAAAGTACTTATAATGTTAAGTTTTCTCTTTAATTATTTTTTTTCTTTTTGTATTAATTATTATGAATGTCTGTAAATTATGTATGTAGGTACCATATGAAATTATAAATTATGAAAAAAAAAACAAATTATTTAAACAAAAATAAAAAAAAAAAAATTAAGAGTATTCAAATTTCAATGTGATTTGTTTGTAATATAGCAAATTACAGAGATTTTTGAAGAAATTTTTTTGACAAAATATTAAACAGTTGGTGTTATTATTAACAGGGCTCTAAAAGATTTTATTTTTTTAACAGGGGTATGGGTATAAGAAATCACAAGAGTTATATTCGGCAATGCCGAATCTTCTTAAACCCTACACAATGTTAACAAATGGTTTTTGAGTGAAAAAAAATTTATAAAGAGTAAAAGTATCTATTGATTGACCCCCTCTGCGCAATCCTGCCAATATTTGCTGCAGGGCTTAGCAAATACATACTGCTAAACATGGATTTACGCTGTTTAATTAGATCAATCTAAATCGCATGTATTGAGTACTGCGTAAATCTAGGGTAACCTGTTATTACATCTTTATATCGTCACCTAAAATGCAAAACAACGTAAGAACGTCTGTTTTAGGTAGGCAAAGACGTTGTTGAACATTTTTTGAATTTATTTGTTCTTCAATTAACCATATGAGGCATTCCACGCCAAATGTTCCGCTACAGAAAAACATTTGTTTCATAAATTTCGGAATAGGCTGTATTGATATCCCTATGGAATTAAGAAATTGCGTTTTTGGTTTTTAAATTTTCCAAAACCTGGCTAAATATTTAAACTGACCATTTTTTCAATATTTAGCCACGCCTTCTTTGTGTCTAGCAGACATGAGCTCAAATGTATTCCCTTCTTCGCTTACACCAAATCATTCGCTTCAGAGTACACTATTTTTAGAGTACAGTGTTTGCGAATGAGAATGTTTACTATGATGCTAAACAACAAATTAAAAAATTTGCTGTGCTTGTTTAAACGAACACGAAAAATGTCGTGTTTGAACGATTAGAATGAAACAAACGTTCGTTTTTAGAATAACAAACATAGTAGAGATTATAAAAATAACACCGTGTTATAGAATATTTTTAACATACACTGATCGCTTAGAATGTTTTTGTAAAAAAATGTTTAAAAAAAATTGTTGGAAAACTTATTATAAATATGGGGGTAGTAAAAAAAAACGTTTTGATGACAAAGTAAATTATGCATTGTGAAAAAATGTATTAGGATGTATGTATGTACAGTTGAACCTCGATTATCCGAGTTGCACGGGACCGGACTAAGCACGGATAATCGAAAAACATGGTTGAAAGAGGTTATATATTTTTCTACATTTGTATATGTTCGTGAATATATTGCACGGATAATAAAGGTAAAGCACGGTTAATAGAGGTAAAAACAATAAAAAAAAAAAATACAATATGTACGTACATGTATGAATTGCACGGATAGTAGAGGTAAAGCATGGATAATAGAGGTAAAAAACAAACACACAGCTCGTACACGCACACGCACAATCTTATTGTGTCGTTTAAAAAAATAAAAATCATAAACATTGTGTTTTTTTTTTTAAACTAAAAGTATTCCCAACAACAATAAGTACCGCTTTAAAGTTTTTTACATTAGGGTGGAGCTAATTAGATCTACATATTTCGAAAACGTCGGGTCGGTAAAGTTGCCTTTTAGGGTTGACATTAACACATTACAATATTGATCCTGTGAGACAATGGCCTTGGCTTCAAAATCGGAGAGTTCCGAACAAAGTAAAAAAATATATTTTTTTTCTTAAATTATTTAATATTCGGACATTACTTAAAAAGTGTTTTTATGGTAATTTTTTTTTTTTTGTCTGTAAAAATTTGTTTTTGACTGTAAATTTTTTTTCTTGTTTTGCAAAAAATTATTTTATTATTTCTTGTTTTGCAAAAAATATTTTTAAATCGTTTTTTGCTGAAAATATAACGTCATGTTGACTCAGTTTTGAGAAGATGTTTATTTTTATTTGTCGTTTTGTTTAATTTGGCCTTTAATGCAATTTGAAATTAATTTTAAGAAAATAAGTTGTTTTTGAAGAACATTTTTTTAATTTCTTTACAGAAAAAAATGTTTACCATAAAAACACATTTCAGTAATGTCCGAATATAAACTAAAGGCTGGGTTAGCTACCCGTAACTGTCCCCCTACGTAGCGTAGTGATCAAAATCAAATAGAAAATCACAGTCTGCAAAGAAGAATAATTGCACTCATTTGTTCTTATATAACGAAAATCTCTCTACGCTAGTTTACGGTTGAGGGTGCATAATATTTTATTAGCCTAAATATTTAAAAAAAAAATTAAACAATTTTTTTTCACCGACGTTTTTGAAATTCGAAAAAAGCATAATTTGCTCCACCCTAATGCACATACAAAAAAATAGACAAACTTTCGGTATTAGCAGAACAGTTGAAAATTTTGTAAAAAAAAATGTATTTGGTCACACACTACATATTTCATCATTATAGGTACTAACATTTTCTGCCATAAAGCAAAACATTTTTTTTCCCACAATGAACATTATTTTTCGAAATAGAAAAATAATTTTTCAATCCACCCTAATATTTATTTTTATGTATTAAATTTTTTTTTTATCCACTCTTATTTATAAATTAATTTTCCCCATACTTATTTTTTATTTACCTCTTCATTTATGCTACATAACAAAATGTTTATTTTAATTCGCACTTGCATACATACATACATATGTATATTTTTTTTATAAAATAATTTCCCCAAATAGCCAAACAATATTTTTTTTTTATAAAAATCATTCTATTTACACGTTTCAGAGTACAGTATTTTCAAATCATTGGCTGTCTATGTACTCCCTAATTGGTTCATTCGTGTTACGAATGTCGTTACATTAGTGTGTGTAGCTTTCTCTTGCACTGTGAGCATAGAATGAAAACTCATTCGTGTTGAACGATAAGAATAGAATATTGTCCACATTCTAAATTTTTTAGAATGTCTCTAAACGCATTTTAACACCATCCGTGCACATGTCTGGTGTCCATCCACACAAAAAATTCAGACACGAGTTTTTCGTTTTTTTTCGAGATAATCGCAATTTAGTAATTTGCTTGTATTTTCTTGTTTCAACAGAGCGTATGAGTAATATTCATGCAATTAATAATTTTAAAAAACGTTAAAACTAGAAAATACAAGCAAATTAAAAAATTGTTATGAAATTTAAAATTAAAATGCGATTTTCTCGAAAAAAAAAAACGAAAAACGCGTGTCTGAATTTGTTTGTGTGGATGGACAAACATCTAAACTTAAAAAAAAAGTGGCCAGATTTTTGATAAATAGACTTTTTTAAAAAATGGAAAATTTCAGAACGGGTTCTGAAAATTTTCCAAAAAAAAACGTTTAATTCGATAGCCCATACAAAACTATATAAGAATGTTAATTTTTGAGATTGTGGTGAATTCCGTTTTAATGTGATAAAAATTTAATCAAGGCAACTCGCCACAAATTTTACCATTTTTTCAATATATAACCACGCCTTCTAAGCCCATTTTTTGAAAATTAGAAAAACCAAAAACGCAATTTTCTTAGTTCCATATATCCAAACAACCTATTCAGAAATTTACGGGACACATGTTTTTCTGTAGCGGGACATTTGATGTAGAATGCCTCATATTCTTCTTATGTCGACAAAAAATTTTTATTTTAAAAAATTTTCAGAACCCGTTCTAAATTTCCCACTTTTTTAAAAAAGTTAATTTACCAAAATTCGGCTACTTTTTTTGAATTTTTTTAAAGTTATAACGATTATTGTATACGTCTGTCCACACTAGTGTTTGGGAATTCCCGGACTTTTCAATTTCCCGGGAAACGGGGAAAAAATAATTTATTATTATTCATTATTAATATAAATCATACAAAACATTTAAATTTGACCAACTTTTTATTAAAAACAGTTATATTAGAGATAAACAATCAATTAAAACATAAAAAATCAAAAATAAAAGTGAAAAATCCTGAAATACAATAAAAAAAAAAAAATATTGCAACTTTTTTCCCCACAAATCGCAAAAAATAGCTAAAAAACGCAAAAAAATTAAAAACTGCGTTGTACGAGCAAAAACTAATATACTTGACAGCACTTTTAATATTAATAATATTAATATTCTAGATTCAAAATTTTTATATTTTTTTGACAGTCTTAGCAAAATTATCATTAACCGACGTATATTTTTTGACTTTTTAAGTTTTTTCATAATATTGTCATACTTTTTACACTTTGTCAGTTTTCCTACATTTGCACTGTTCTTCCAAATCGAAAAAGTACAAAAAATAGCAAAATGTAATTATACCTGTATGTAAAAAAATATTAAAAATTAATTTAATATAAACGTTTTTTATGTAAAATGGTTTATTTTTATAAAATTCCCGGATTTCCCGGGAAAAATTAAAAAAATTCCCGGGAATTCCCGTCAGTCTTTTCCCGGGAATTCCCGGGAAATCCGACCCGGGAATTCCCGGACCCAAAACACTACACCTTTTCCAATTGAAATTCAGAAAAGCATAATTGAAATTCAGAAATCGTAATTGAAATTCAGAAATCACAATTGAAATTCAGAAAAGCCCAATTGAAATTCAGAAAAGCACAATTGAAATTCAGAAAAGCCCAATTGAAATTCAGAAAAGCACAATTGAAATTCAGAAAAGCACAATTGAAATTCAGAAAATCACAATTGAAATTCAGAAAATCACAATTGAAATTCAGAAAAGCACAATTGAAATTCAGAAAATCACAATTGAAATTCAGAATAGCCCAATTGAAATTCAGAAAATCACAATTGAAATTCAGAAAAGCCCAATTGAAATTCAGAAAATCACAATTGAAATTCAGAAAAGCCCAATTGAAATTCAGAAATCGTAATTGAAATTCAGAAAAGCCCAATTGAAATTCAGAAAAGCACAATTGAAATTCAGAAAAGCACAATTGAAATTCAGAAAAGCCCAATTGAAATTCAGAAAAGACCAATTGAAATTCAGAAATCGTAATTGAAATTCAGAAAAGCCCAATTGAAATTCAGAAAATCACAATTGAAATTCAGAAAATCACAATTGAAATTCAGAAAAGCCCAATTGAAATTCAGAAAAGCACAATTGAAATTCAGAAAAGCACAATTGAAATTCAGAAAATCACAATTGAAATTCAGAAAATCACAATTGAAATTCAGAAAAGCCCAATTGAAATTCAGAAAATCACAATTGAAATTCAGAAAAGCCCAATTGAAATTCAGAAATCATAATTGAAATTCAGAAAAGATCAATTGAAATTCAGAAATCACAATTGAAATTCAGAAAATGTAAACAAACCAATTATGAGTCACCACTACATAGACACATTAAACAAATGCTGTACAACTATGAGAGTATTTAACTTTATTCTCTTGCTACGTATTGTAGAGAGCAGACAGACAATAATACACTCATAGAATGTTGTAGGTAAAATTTAGTTTAACTGAATTTTTATTATTTTTTGTAAATTAATTAATATAGTGAACAAAAATATTTACTCTACCTTGACAAATGCATTAATGAAAAATTAGTTTTAAAGAAAAATAATAAAAAGTCAGTTTCACTTAATGTTACCTTAAGCATTTTATGAGTGTATTGTCTGTCTGCTCTCTACAATACGTAGCAAGAGAATAAAGTTAGATACTCTCATATACACATTTCTGTACTGCATTTGCATAATGTGTCTATATTTGTAGTGGTGACTAATAATTGGTTTGTTTACATTTTCTGAATTTCAATTGTGATTTCTGAATTTCAATTGTGATTTCTGAATTTCAATTGGGCTTTTCTGAATTTCAATTGTGATATTCTGAATTTCAATTGATCTTTTCTGAATTTCAATTGTGTTTTTCTGAATTTCAATTGGGCTTTTCTGAATTTCAATTGTGATTCTCTGAATTTCAATTGTGATTTTCTGAATTTCAATTGTGCTTTTCTGAATTTCAATTGTGCTTTTCTGAATTTCAATTGGGCTTTTCTGAATTTCAATTGTGATTTTCTGAATTTCAATTGTGTTTTTCTGAATTTCAATTGGGCTTTTCTGAATTTCAATTACGATTTCTGAATTTCAATTGGTCTTTTCTGAATTTCAATTGGGCTTTTCTGAATTTCAATTGTGCTTTTCTGAATTTCAATTGTGCTTTTCTGAATTTCAATTGGGCTTTTCTGAATTTCAATTACGATTTCTGAATTTCAATTGGGCTTTTCTGAATTTCAATTGTGATTTTCTGAATTTCAATTGGGCTTTTCTGAATTTCAATTGTGATTTTCTGAATTTCAATTGGGCTATTCTGAATTTCAATTGTGATTTTCTGAATTTCAGTTGTGCTTTTCTGAATTTCAATTGTGATTTTCTGAATTTCAATTGTGATTTTCTGAATTTCAATTGTGCTTTTCTGAATTTCAATTGTGCTTTTCTGAATTTCAATTGGGCTTTTCTGAATTTCAATTGTGATTTTCTGAATTTCAATTGTGATTTTCTGAATTTCAATTGGGCTTTTCTGAATTTCAATTACGATTTCTGAATTTCAATTACGATTTCTGAATTTCAATTATGCTTTTCTGAATTTCAATTGGGCATTTCTGAATTTCAATTGTGCTTTTCTGAATTTCAATTGGGCTTTTCTGAATTTCAATTACGATTTCTGAATTTCAATTGTGCTTTTCTGAATTTCAATTGTGCTTTTCTGAATTTCAATTGGGGTTTTCTGAATTTCAATTGTGCTTTTCTGAATTTCAATTGGGCTTTTCTGAATTTCAATTGTGCTTTTCTGAATTTCAATTGGGCTTTTCTGAATTTCAATTGATCTTTTCTGAATTTCAATTGTGCTTTTCTGAATTTCAATTGTGATTTCTGAATTTCAATTGGGCTTTTCTGAATTTCAATTGTGATTTCTGAATTTCAATTGGGCTTTTCTGAATTTCAATTGTGATTTCTGAATTTCAATTGGGCTTTTCTGAATTTCAATTACGATTTCTGAATTTCAATTGTGCTTTTCTGAATTTCAATTGAGATTTCTGAATTACAATTGATCTTTTCTGAATTTCAATTGGAAAAGGTGTAGTCCACACAAAAACATTCATATGCGCGTTTTCGTTTTTTTCGAGAAAATCGAAAACATAGCGTATGAGTAATATTTTTGCAAATATTAATCACTCATCCGCTATTTTAAAACAAGGAAATACAAACAAATAACAAATTGGTTTGAAATTCAATGTTCAAAAGCGATTTTGTCGAAAATAAATTCGAAAAACGAGCTTCTGTTTTTTTTTTGTGTGAATAGAAAAAAAAACATCTAAACTTAAAAAAATAAAAAAAAGTGGCCGGATTTTTGATAAATTGATTTTTTTACAAAATTAAAAATTTCAGAACGTGTTCTAAAAATTAAAAAGAAAACAATTATTCAAAAAGTAAAATTTAGGGATTGTCGTGCAATCCGTTTTAATTTGATAAATATTAAATTAAGGCTACCTGACACAAATTTGACAATTTTTTTTATATTTAGCCACTCTTCCAAGCTCACGTTTTGAACAATTGAAAAACCAAAAACGCAAATTCCTTATAGAGTTCCATATAGAATTATCAATACCATCTATTCAGAATACCGTGGGAGGCATGTTTTTTTCGCTGTAAATTTGGTGCAGAATTTCTCATATATGACTGAAACTAAACACATTTACTTGTTGTTGCCATGATCAGTATGGTATTGGATTTGAGCGAAAGCGGTTCAGCTGCTTAAAAGTTAAGAGCGAAAATGTAAGGACACCTCCAAAATTTTGCTAAATTCCTAAAAACCTAAAAATACAAAATGGTTAAATTCTGCTGCTGTGAAGAGAATTAGGCACCAAATGGTATTTAAGAAAGAACAACATATTTTTTTTTTAAAAGATTTCTTTTCGTGGATTTTTTTATTAAAAAAAAAAATTGTTTTCTTCCATATAGCATGGCCCATTTTTCCCAAATTTCAAGTGAAATGCACACAAAATTGTTATTATGCTTTTTATGAATCTTATATTCTGTTAAAATATTCATTTTTTAGCAACTTTTAACTTACGTTCACGTTCAAACGTCTTTAAATTTGACAAAATTGTTCTGACATTCATGCTCTTATATCAAAAAGTACTAAAAATATACAGTGTTGGAAAAAATAATAGGGGCGACGAGTTAAAATTTACTAACTCGTTAAAAACTTTTTCATAAATGTCTCATTTTATTTATTAAACTGGATTTAATAATCTGTATTGCTTTTTACGATTTTCCTTTAACTTAATTTCTTATTGGCAGAATAGTTAGAAAAGCAGTGAATTTATCTGGAAAAAATAATAGGGACGAGATGCCTAAAATGAATTAAAAATTATTTTGAATTGAGTTTAACGTTAAGTTTTTAAATAATATTATTAAAAAGTGCAAAAAATAAATAAAAATAATAAATCTGTCCATTCTGGAATTATTTTAGCCTTTTTTATATTTGCCAATAGTGTAGGATAATGGGTACGGGTGCCCACTCTACATTTTTTTTTTTTTTGAACAAAAACACTTTTTTAGCTTAAAAGCGGATGGAATATCGATAAAGTTAAGTGTCCTAGTAATAAAGTGTTCCAAAAACAAAGTATTTAAAGCGATTCGCTTAAGGAAAAACCTGAAACCAGGGGTGGAAACCGAAAAACATCAAAGTAATTTGACCAAATTCTTGGTTGTTATTCAAGAAAGACCACTTTTATGTCATCTTATGAACATGAAAATGAGTTTTGTGCTCCAGTGACGAGTCGTACAATACTACCCAAACCAGGAAAGGTTCGTACCCCACGCTTTAATTTCCATACATAAAGTTTGAGTAGTATTTCGCCAAAGTATTAACCGATTTTAATGCTTATACACTCATTTGAAAGGTAATTTTATTCTCTTCAAGAATCATTAATTGAAGATAATATTTTTAAAAAATTTGCTTTGTTAAAAATCAATAGCTTCATGTACTCAAAATTAACTACTTTTTATTTTGACCATTTTAAGTTCGTATTGCATATAAAAGATTAGTAATATTTTTGTGACGTAACCCTTGGATTAAATAACGGCTTTAATTCGATTATTTATCGAACTTATTAAAATTTAACACTCACTAGTGGTGATGGAATCCCATATTTCATGTATTTTTACTTTTCATCCACAAATATGTGATTGGGGGTCGTTTTTAAGCGCCATTCATAATCGCCAACACCAAATCAATCGGATTTAAGTCCGGACATGATGGGGTATAGTTTAGGACACTAATTTTGTTTTTTCTGAACCTTTTTTTGCTGATTTTAAAAATATGGACTCTTGTTGGAAGGTGATTCCCCAAAAGATGTCACGTTTTCAACTGATTTCATTAGTGGTTGCCCTACCATATTTAATAGGACGAGCCGATTTGAATGGCCCAAAATAAACAAAAAAACAAAATCTACGAGAAATTCTAAGAAAATTTTCCCAAGATACCATTGGTCCAAATTTGCGACACAGCATCTTTTTATAGCATACCAAAGCGCATCCAGTAAAAGTAAGGGGAAAAAATTTAAATTTTTTCTTAAGATTTTTTATATAAAACTTATAATATAAATTATTTTTCGATAAAAATTTACACTTGCTTTCCTTTTTAATATATTCAGCACTTTTTGAATGAAAAACTATTAGTTTTGGACAAAGACACATGATTTGACTGCATCATTATTACGCTATACACAGAAAAAAATAAAAAAAATATTTAATTAAAAAATTCGTAGATTAAATTAAAAAATTAATTAAATCCGGACCAATCACTAAAATGCGCAAATAAATTAAAAATATTTGTAAGTCGTTAATTAAAAATAAATGGATATTTATTTAATTAAAAACTTAATACTATAAATTAAAAAATTTAATTAAAATTTAAAAAAATATAATTAAAATTTTAATTGTATAAATTAAAAAAATTAATTAAAATATTATATTAAAAAAAAATAATTTGTAAAAACATTCTTTTTGAATAAAATAGTTTAAAAAAAAAAATATTTCTTCAAACTTTACCAAATTTATTTATGCCGTAAAGACATAGTCAGTGAGATGATTTTATAAAGTTGATTATAAACCTTTCATATACATACACATAAAACTATAAACAAAATGAGAATTCAAAAACTTATGTGAAAAATAAAAAAAACTTTCAACAAACTTTTTATACTTATGTATTTTTTTGTATGTAATACAATGCAAGAGAAAAACACACACTCGCACACACACGGAAAATAAAACAAAAAAAAATAAGTAAAGCTAGAAATTTAATTAAACATTTAATTATATAAATTAAATACTTAATTAATATTAAATTTGAAAACAATTAAAATATTAATTAAAATAAAGTTAAAAATTTAATTAAACAATTAATTATATTAATTAAAAGTTTAATTAATATAAAATTAAAAAACAATTAAAATTTTAATTAAAATAAAATATACGATATTATTTTCTGTGTAATCGGCGCTGCAAAAAGTGTTTCAATCATAACATCTTTAACACATTTTGAATGATGATAATAAATAGGACAGATTTTTAAATATTTTTTAGTATTTAAAAAAAAAAATTGAGTACCCACACCATTTCCACTTTAATTTCAGAAAATAAATATTGTATTACAAAAAATGACCAATCATATTTTAAAAATTATTTTTTGAAAATTTCCAATTGAATTTCGGAAATTTCCATTTATAACCAAAAAATTCTCAATTACATTTCAAAAATTTTCAATTATATTTAATTCCCATTTATAATTCAAAAATTTACAATTATATTTTAAGATTTTCCGACTGTATTTCAGATATAGTCAATTTTATTTCAGATTTTTCAATTGTTTTTCAGAAATAGTTAAATGTGTTTCATCTTTATACTGCTTAAATCAGCTCTAAAAAGGTACATGAATTCACTGCATCCTTATAGCGCTTTTATCAGAGCTCTAAATAGACGTGATTTCAGAGCATTTTAAGAGCGCTTTTTCGGTGTATCCAACTAGCGCTCTAAAGTGTTACTTCGCCTTAGAGAATCATGAATGAATTCAGCAGGTCCAGCGCTCCTTGACTCAAGTTTCCTTTCCAAAAGCTGCTGCCAGTTCAGCAAAATTTCTGCTGGGACCTTGACTGTATGCATTGGTAAAATGTTCCTTTGCCCGATGAAACGAAGATTAATTTATTTGGATATGATTAAAAATTGTTTATTGGGCATCGAATAAATAATTTTCCTTCAGAACCAAACAAATAAAACTTCGTTTTATCGGGCAATGGAGCATATTACCAATGCTTACAGTCAATGTGTAGCCTGGCAAACACTAATCTTTTTCGTATATATTGTACGCTCAGCAGTGGTTCTTTCCTTGGACTTTGACCTTATAAAACTGATTTCAGTAGTTCATTTCTTATTGTACGACTCGTCACTGGAGCACAAAACTCATTTTCAAGTTCATAAGATGACATAAAAGGGGTATTTTTTGAATAACAACCAAGAATTTGGTCAAATTACTTTGATGTTTTTCGGTTTCCACCCCTGGTTTCGGGGTTTCCCTTGAGCGAATCGCTTTAAATACTTTGTTTTTGGAACACTTTATTACTAGGACACTTAACATCATCGATATTCCATCCGCTTTTAAGATAAAAATGTGTTTTTTCGTACAAAAAACATACAGTAGGCACCCGTACCCATTATCCTACACTATTGGCAAATATAAAAAAGGCTAAAATAATTCCAGAATGGACAAATTTATTATTTTTAATTATTTTTTGCACTTTTTAATAATATTATTATTTAAAAACTTAACGTTAAACTCAATTCAAAATAATTTTTAATTCATTTTAGGCATTTCGTCCCTATTTTTTTTTTTTTCAGATAAATTCACTACTTTTCTAACTATTCTGCCAATAAGAAATTAAGTTAAAGGAGAATCGTAAAAAGCAATACAGATTATTAAATCCAGTTTAATTACTGATAATTTTTCAGTTGAAGCTAATAAAATGAGGCATTTATGAAAAAGTTTTTAACGAGTTAGTAAATTTTAACTCGTCGTCCCTATTATTTTTTCCAACACTGTAGATCTCATTGAGGTGTCGAATGATAGGTAAACTCAAAAGAAATGATCAAAAAATCTGTAAAACTACTTTTACTTTGATTTATGCAACTTTCTGCAGATTTTTCTGCTAAAATGGATATTTCTACAAAAATCTACGTTTACAAATAATAAAAATTTTACTGCGATTTTACTAATTCTGTTTGCTGAATTTTAAAATATTTTTGAACATGTTTTTAGCAAATTATTTTTTTAATTATACAGAAATAGTTTGTTGTCATTCTTTTTGCAAGAAAATTGTCTAACAATAAGTTTTTTTTTTCAAAGTGTTAATTTTTTTTTGTTTTTATGTAATAAGAACGATATTTTTAAATAAATTTTTGAACATATTTTTGAACTATTTTTAACACCCGAGTAAAAAAGTTTATATATAATTATATATAATTTTATATAACCCACTTTTATCAAATTATATATAATTTGATAAAATTATATATAATTTTATCCAGGAATTGGTGGATAAAATTTTATAAAATTATATCAAATTATATCAAATTAGATATAATTAGATATAATTTGATAAAATTTTATAAAATTATATCCGAAAAAGTTTTTTTATCTAATTTGATATAATTTTATAAAAAAGTATATAATTTTATATAAATAGATATGAGACAGCCCACACATAATATTTTATTATTTTATCTTATTTTATTAATTTTTCATATATTTCTGTTATTTTGGTTATAAAATGCAATAAAAACAATTATTTATTGTTCTAAAAATATTTATAAATAGTAAATAATAACAAATTAATTAATTTAAGATACACACATATACATTAATACTTAAGCGTCGAATCAGAATCAAATTACGTCGCGTTGGTCGTAACGCTCAAATTATTTTTCGTTCATACAGTTTGTGTTACAGGTACCATAAAAATTTATTTAAAATGTGTTTTTTGCTTTTTTACCTCAAATGCGACGTAATTTGATTTTGGCAAGACCCTTAATCTGATTTCAATTGTATTTATACTGCTTGTGGTGGACGACTGTAATTTGCACAATGAAAATCGCATGCTTGGTTGCTAATCATAATCATGGCTTAAAAAATCTATTTGCATCGTTTCTCCTCTGAAATTGCCTTTTATGTGAGATGTTGTTGCTTAGTATGCATGTCACTGCTTCGCCAACGTAAAGAAGTAACACAATTGGTCGTCCGAGAGATATCCAGCAGTTAACTTGGTCATTGTCGTCAGCAGTAAACTTACGGATGTGGCAGATTTAAAAGGGAATTCTTTTTCTATTGATGGACCTGAAAATATGAGCACAATAATTAAAATGCATTGAAAATTGTTTTATATAATTTAATTTACATTGTATTTCGCGTTATTCCTTTATTTATTTGTGTGCCATTTGCTTTTGAAGTTTTTTGATAAAACTAAAATATTTTGAAGTTTAAAAATTTTGAAAATGTTAAAATACAAAAAAAAAAAAAACAAATAGAAAAACCAAACAAGTGTAATTGCCTACTGATGACGTAGAAGTGGCTACAGAAACCATGGTCTAGGGTAAATCCACATTTAATTTAATCTTTAGAAGACACAATTTTCTTCTTCAATCAGAAAAACACAAACAACAAATTAGATACACTTGGCTTACGCCGAAAAAATATAATAAATTAGAAATACTGACAAATGTCGCTCGTGTGAGCAATTCACTTTAACTATGCGTTACTGTAGTGTGAAGAACAAAAAATTCTCTGCTATAGTAAAGTTTGCATAAAATAAAGTAAATGAAAGATTAAGAAAATTGTTGTTGGTCTCTAGATTAAATGCATTGCTTGAGTTAGAGAAAAAGCTTTTCTGCATACGTCACACACGAAACCTACTGTGAGTTAAAAACAAACGACGTTTAGTCACTGATGTTTATACACCGAGTATAGCCTAGTGGTTATGGCTTCGGCTTACAATACATGAGTGATTTAACGACACAGGTTCGAAGCTCATGTCAGGCTAGTCTGTTGATAAAAAAACATATAAAGAATTTTTCTAGCAAATATCAAAATAATCAATTTAATGTAATTGCCTACTGATGACGTAGAAGTGGCTACAGAAACCATGGTCTAGGGTAAATCCACATTTAATTTAATCTTTAGAAGATACAATTTTCTTCTTCAATCAGAAAAACACAAACAACAAGTTTTTTTTTAATTGTAAACAAATTGTAGCTCAAAAAGGAGTGTTGGAATTACACTCCAAATAAGAAAACAAAAATATAGAAATTTACCCCTCTATTTTGTAAAACGCAGCGCATATTTATTTTTACTACATGCGCAACGTTCCGCGTTGTCAAAATTTCTATGTAAATTTAATTTGTTATAACTAGCGGTGCGTGAAATTTTTTTTTTCAGAGGTTAGCCTAGTCCTTGAAGAGAAGCTTTTTTCCACTTGATACCCGATTTTGGTCATTTACGAACATAACCTGCCTTAGACCATAAGATACATTCGTATAAGTTAAGGGAACTAGCTCTTTTGTTTTGGACTGAATCGTATCTTATAAAGACAAACGGACGGACATTCATAGAATGTCTTAGAATCGATCATGGATCAATAATATAAATATACTTGACGTCCTAGACCGATATTTCGATGCGTTACTCACCGAATGACAGAGTAAGTATACCCCCATACTGTAGTTAGAGGGTATAAAATATATTACATATAAATTACTTAATATTTTTTTTTTTTGCATCAAAAAAGATGTATATAAAATTTTATATAATTATATAAAGCATATCTATTTATATATAATTATATATAATGATATTTCAGTAAAAGAATTTTTATATATAATTATATATAATTTGATAAAAATTTATATAATTTTATCAAATTATATATAATTATATAAAGGCTTTTTTACTCGGGCAGATTATTTTGTTATTTTCCAGAAATAGTTTGCTGTCATCCTTTTTTTCAAGAAACTTACGTAAGTTTTTTTTTCAAAGTGCTAATTTTTTGTTTTTTATACAATTAAAACGATTGAGACTAAAAATAGAAAAAAACTGAAAAAATCAGTAGATTATATTGCTAATTTTATAGAAACATTTTTTATTGTTTTTTTTTTAGTTTGAATTAAAATAAAATACTACCCGAGTAAAAAAGTTTATATATAATTATATATAATTTGATATAAACCATTTTATCAAATTATATATAATTTGATCAAATTATATATAATTATATCCAGGAATTGGTGGATAAAATTTTATAAAATTATATAAAATTATATCAAATTATATATAATTTGATAAAATTTTATAAAATTAGATCCGAAAAAGTTTTTTATATAATTTGATATAATTTTATAAAAAAATATAAAATTTTATATAAATAGATATGAGGCAATCCACAAATAATTTTATCCCATATTATTAATTTTTCATAGATTTATATTATTTTGATAATTAAATGCAATAAAAACAAGAATTTATTCCACTAAAAATATTTATTGTTAGTAAATATAGTTTTAACACTGTATATTATACACACTATAATATGTTATTTGTTGAAGAGTTAGAACTCCCTGTATTTTGTAGTTTATACAAATAATAATGTATTCGCTAATGTTACACCGAAAAAAACTAAAGCTATTCCTTACACAGTCTCTAGATTAACAACTACCACTACTATCATACGTCAAAATTATGGTATACGATTGATGGTAGAGCAACAGCTCTACTATAGATTACTAGCAATCCAATTTCAAAATGATACTTACCATCACAAATGTGACATTCAACACCCTCCGTGAAGTAGTGGTAGTTGTTAATCTAGACCCTGTGTTAGGGAATTTAATAAAAACGTTAAAAAAACACGATTTTGAATAACGTAGTGTATATAATGTTTCAATTTATTGTGGTATTGATGAACTTCTATAATCCTTTTTGAAAAATTGTTGCCACTCTTCGTCAGAAAGTATTTGGAACTTGTATGCACTACGACATCTTCTTTAATTATCTTATGGCGAACCTGTAACAAATATAGATTTACGTCAGTTACAATATTTTAAACATTTCTCTATTCAGATATGTTATATTATATGTTATATTTACCTTTTAGTTCGCGTTTTTTAATTAAAAACGGCAATGTTTATCATTTGCATAAAAATTTTTAAAATTTATGAAAATTTTTTGAAGTTTAAAAATAAACAATTTTTTTTTTTGATGTTTTAAAAAATTTGAAAACAATTACGAAAAAAAAGGGAAATATGAAGTAGTAGAACAAAAATACTTGATAAAATTTAGTAATATAGCAACGCATTAAAAACAAAAGAAATTGAAGAAAACATAAGATAAATATAAACGACATAAATTAGTGAATTGTTTTTTTCGGCTTAAAAATACTCACATTATAAATGTTCAGATGCTGCAAAATAATAGCAGAATCTGCCCATCACAATTTTTTATTTTCCCAACACAATCTAGCTAAAATCTTGCTCAAATTAGATTTTGCGCAAATAGTATTGAATAGAAAGGTACAGGGCCATATAAAAGTTTAAACGAGATTACAGCTTAGACGAGAATAGGCTAAAAAATATAAAAAGAAAACTTTCACGTAAACCACGCATATATATTTTTACCCTATGCGCAACGTACCACGTTGTCAAAATTACGAACTTAACATGCCTTTGACCATAAGATATATTTGTATAACTTCAGGAGTCTAGCTATTTTATTTTGGACAAACCCGTGTCTTATAAAGAAAGACGGAGATTCATAGAATGTTTAAAAATCGATCATGGATCAATAATATACATAAATGTACTTGATGGGGTCCCAGATCGATATTTCGTTGCGTTACACGCGGAATGACATAGTAAGTATGCCCTCATACTGTGGGTGTAAAGTATAAAATATATAACGTATGCATATCTTAATATTTTTTTTGCATCAAAATAGATGTATTTAAAATTATATATAATTATATAAAGCAGATATAATTATATATAATTAGATATAATAATATTTCATTAAAAATAAACTTATATATAATTATATATAATTTGATAAAAATTTATATAATTTTATCAAATTATATATAATTATATAAAAGCTTTTTTACTCGGGTATTAAATTTTTCATGAAAACAAATTTTTTAAAAACAAAAATTTTCTAGAAAGTGTCTTAGCAGATTTCTCTGCTATTTGACAGATTTCTCTGCTGATTTCACCTAGATAATTATGACAGATTTTCAGCAAACCATGTCTGCTAAAATAAGCAGATTTCTCATATGGCTCAAAATGGGTGTATTTTCAGCCGATTTTGTTGCTGATTGGACAGAGAATTTATCTTGAGAGTACATACTCTTAAACGATAACATAAATGTTACCCAAAACACATTTTACCAAATATATTTACTTTAGTTTTAGTTAACATATCCCACTCAAACGTATTTAATAATTCTAAAATTATATATAAAATATTTATATTGAATATAGCAAATTTAACAATTTCCATTCTATTTTAAAATCCCATTAACTTAATAACTTTTCATTTGAATTTTCCAAATAAATTCCTAATTTATAATCGCTTAACTTTGCAAAAATTTACAAAATAAGTAATCCTTTTCCTTACAAAAAGACAACAATAAATCAAAGTACACACACATACCCATGCATACAATATAAATAAAAGACGTAAAGATATTTATCTATGATTGTAGAGTTGCCAGTTTGCTAAAAAATGTATCTTGCTGAAACAGAACAACTTAAACGCTACTATATTTAGGAAAATTAATCGGGATTTTTCGGGATTTTAAAAAAATTTGAATTTTTTGTGACTTTGGCAAATCTACGCGTTCTGTCGAAGTTGTGAAATTCAAAAAAGGTAGATTTTTCTTCTGTGAAGGTGTCCGTATTCGGTTATATTTCTTATTCGTGGCTCATCGTTATCAACTTTCAACTGATTTGAGTGATTCACGTGAATCACGCGTATGTGTAAGAGATTTTCATTTTGATCATGTGACTGTGAGTGAGCGTGAATTGTACACAGTGAGAGATTAGTCAGTGAGTCGAATTATTTCGAGAGCAATTATTTTTTTTGCTGAAGCTTGCGTGAGTGATTAAATTTTTTTGCGGGAGCTTGCGTAAGCGTGACCAAGTGTGAGTCTAAATCCACTCACGCCTTTAAAAAATAACTGTGAGTTTTGTACTCTTGCCTAAAACTTTAAATTGTGATAATGTTTTCTGACGATTTGGGTGTACATTAGACCACCCAAATTTGCAAAAGTATTTTTTTGTTCGCTCCACCGGCAGTTTCTGATAGATTGGCCATAAAAAATAATATCTGTGCAAGAACTGGATCTCTCGGTTGCATACAGGCCAGTCGATTTTAACTTTTGACCCCAAAAGTGACCTAAAAGCACTACAAAGCTTTTAAGAGCCATAACTCTTAAAATATGCGTTTTTCCAAAAAATACTATATAAGTTTTATTTTGCAGAATAAGAAGGCAAACATTTCCTTCATACAATTTTTTGGCCTAAGTCTAAGACATCGTGGTGTTTTTGGCGGTTAAAATAAAAATTTATCTGAAGACTTCATTTAAAACGACCCTCGTTAAAATTTGGACGGAGACTCAAATAGTCGGTATCCATTATTTTGTAGAGTAAGATATGTAGTTTTCATAAACCAATTACATTTGGAATTTATAAGGGTAATTTCATTACAGAAGAGCCCAAAGCTGACTTTGAAGTTTTGATTATCCAAATGCTGTATACAAATTTGTAAAATTACTTTATTTTAAACGACCCTCGTTAAAATTTTAATGGATTACAATCGGTTTTCATGATTTTGAAGAGTTAAAAATGCAGATTTCAAACAAGTGTTGAAAATTACAGGCATTTTTAGCATTAATTGAAAACATGTTAGCCAAATACTATATGAAAAATACTTGGCATCTTATTACTTTTGAACTTGAAGAATAAAAAAATACTATTACAGTAGAAAATTTCAATGAATTTCATGATTCGGATTGTATTCAAGTGGTCTGCCACACGTAAGATGCCTGGGGAAGTTTTAATAACTTGGCTGATTTTCAACCGATTTTAATTTTTAGTACCTTATTAGAGAGGCATTTTACTCCAAATCAAAATTCTTTAACCACCTGAATTCACATTTAACTTAAAATACAAAAAAAAAATGAGAAAACAGAAAAAACTCATATTTTTCCTTGTAATCCGTTTTTTAAAATTCAAGGACGATGCGGGGTGCCTTACCCATGTCCAAAAAACCTAAATTTTTATGAGACATATTTTTACCAACAAATGAATGTATCTAGGGTAAGTTATGGTTAATGTCTTCCAATTTAATTATTTTGGAGCACCATATAAAATACATCAGTCTAAAAAAAACTGCAATTTTCAAAATTTGAAAAAAAAATAGAACTAATTGTGCTCACATCTCGAATTATGGATTAAAAATTGTGTAATTTAGAGTAGAATTTTTAGACTTAAAAAAAAAAATCTAAGGTTTCGGACTTTTTCAAAAATTCGATTTTAATTTTATACGTTAAAAAATAAGTGATAATTAATTCGAATAATTTTTAAATATTTTTTTTCTAAAACTACATTTAAATACCAACAAAACGTCGTCCAACTTATTGTAAGATATCTATATTTTTTACTGGTCAAAATTAATGGAAAATTTCAATTTTTTATTTTTTTTTTTTGAAAAAAAAACGCCATTTTAAAAAATTGATTACTCAACACCAACTTGGTATAAAAGTCTGAAAATTTGAGTGAAAGTTGCATTTAATACGTACTAAAATATATCCAAAAAAATTAATCGAAGGGGGTCGGGTCTAAAAGTGAGTGATTTGGCCTGGAATTCCCCAAATATTTTCCAAAAAGGACACATCTAACTCTTCAAAATCATGGAAACCGATTGTATCCACTAAAATTTTAACGAGGGTCGTTTAAAAGAAAGTAATTTCACAAATTTGTATACAGCATTTGAAAATTCTGAACTTCAAAGTCAGCTTTGGGCTCTTCTGTAATGAAATTACCCATATAAATTCCAAATGTAATTGGTTTATGAAAACTACATATCTTACTCTACAAAATAATGGATACCGACTATTTGAGTCTCCGTCCGAATTTTAACGAGGGTCGTTTTAAATGAAGTCTTCACATAAATTTTTATTTTAACCGCCAAAAACACCACGATGTCTTAGACTTAGGCCAAAAATTTGTATGAAGGAAATGTTTGCTTTCCTATTCTGCAAAATAAAACTTATAAAGTATTTTTTGGAGAAACGCATATTTTAAGAGTTATGGCACTTAAAAGCTTTGTAGTGCTTTTAGGTCACTTTTGGGGTCAAAAGTTCAAATCGACTGGCCTGTATGCAACCGAGAGATCCAGTTCTTGCACAGATATTATTTTTTATGGCCAATCTATCAGAAACTGCCGGTGGAGCGAACAAAAAAATACTTTTGCAAATCCCATACATTTTTTGGGTGGTCTAGTGTACATGCCAAAGCAAAGTTTTTTTTAGAATAAATAATGTTATCTTCACTTGCCATTCCATGCAAAACGAATTGATATATCGGTTGAGGACCCCATTAAGTTCATATATTATTGATCCATTTCTAAGACACTACATAGGCACCGAATAATTTAACAATCTCACTTGTTTTTAAACAAATAGAACTCTTTTATGTCAAAAGTTTAGACTTGGTGAAAAAGTAGTTTTGCTAATAAAAAAAAGGATTTTTCACGAAAAACAAAATTTTGATATAAAAAAACTTGATGAAAACAAAATTTTTGGCGAAAAAAAATTGTGATGAAAAAAAATTTTTGATACAAAAAATATTTTTTGATGAAAAAAAAAAAAATTGATAAAAAAAAATAAAAAATTGATGAAAAAAAATGTTGAAAAAAAAATTTCATTTACAAAAAAAAATTTATGAATAAAAAAATTTTTGATGACACAAAAAGGTTCTAGATGCAAAAAAATTGATGAAAAAAAAATTTACGAAAAAAAATTTATAAAAAGGAAAAATTGATGTAAAAACAAAATGATGACAAAAAAAAAATGATTTTATAAAAAAATTGATAAAAAAAAATGATGTACAAAAAAATTTATAAAAAAAATTTTTTGAAAAAAAAAATTTGATGAAAAAAAAAATTTAATGAAAAAAAAATTTTTTGATAAAAAAATTGTTGATTGAAAAAAAAATTAAACAAAAAAAAATTAACGAAAAAAAATTAATAGAAAAAAATTGAGAAAAAATATATGTAATTAAAAATTTATGAAAAAAATCGATGAAAAAAAATTTTTGTTGAAAAAAAATTTTAATGAAAAAAAAAGTTTTTGATGAAGAAAAGAAATTTAAAAAAAAAATTATGAGAAAAAGGTGATAAAAAAAATTTGTTGATAAAAAAAAATTATGAAAAACAAAATTTGATGAAAAAATGTGGAAAAAAAATTTGATGTAAAAAAAAATTAGATGTAAAAAAAAAATTTGATGTAAAAAAAATGATGTAAAAAAAAATGTAATGAATAAAAAAATTTTTCATGACAGAAAAAGTTTTTAGATGTAAAAAAAAATTGACGAAAAAAAAATATAAAAAGGAAAAATTGATGTAAAAAAAAAATCGATGACAAGAAACATTGAAAAAAAAAATTGATGTTATAAAAACTTTATAGAAAAAATGATGTACAAAAAAATTTGTAAAAAAAATTTGATGAAAAAAAAATAGTTGAAAAAAAAAATTTGATGTAAAAAAAAAAATTGATGAATAAAAAGTTAAACAAAAAATTAACGAAAAAAAATTATTAGAAAAAAATTGAGGAAGAAAAAATTGATGTAATTAAAAATTTGATAAAAAAAAAATTATGAAAAAAAAAAATTGATTGAAAAATTTGATGAAAAAAAAAAATTGATAAAAAAAAAAATTTGATTAAAAAAAATTTTGTTGATAAAAAAAATTTTTGAGAAAAAAAAAATTGATGAATAAAAAGTTAAAAAAAAAAAATTAACGAAAAAAAAATTATTGGAAAAAATTTATGTAATTAAAAATTTGATAAAAAAAAAAAATTATGAAAAAAAAAAATTGACGAAAAAAAATTATTGTTGAAAAATAATTACCAGATGGTGAAAAAATTTTATTCGTCAATTTTTTTTTATGAAAAAAAAAAATACTGAAAAAAAAATTTTTGTTGAAAAATATTTATGTTATGTTTTATTCACCAGATGGTGAAAAACGATTTATTCACCTGCAGGTGTATTATTACACCGTCCGACAAAAATGAAAAAGACGATATACATGAAAGAGGAATGAAAGAGGAGGCTCTCCTCTATTTTATTATTTTGACATATCAGGAAAAAGGGGGTAAGTGACGTCCTTTCAAAAATGTATTCTTTAATAGGGCCATTCCAGAAAATTCAGCTCAAATTTTAGTCATTTTTGGAAATGGTGTCTCAGATTAATTTGAACCTTGACACATAGATAGCCCTCATAAATATGATAAATGTACCATATATCGTTTTTTTACATTTGGTGTATTTAACGAATTATGGCGGGTCAAAGATTGACTTTTTAAGCAAAAGTAAGAAAAATACATCACGTTTAAAGAGCTGTAACTTCTTAACCAATGACCCGATTTTCACAAATTTAGGCTCATGTGAAAGCTGGGGTTCTTCTTTTTACTTTGTATTTTTAAAATAACGCAGTTTTTTTTACAGAAATGATGCAAAAATGCAAAAACATTTTTTCTTTTCGAATATTTAAAAAAACACATCTTCGATTTTTTTTAAAAAAATTATAGTGAAAAATAAGAATGTTTTGTATAACATATTCAAAATTCAGAGTGGGATCTCCATGGGATCAATAAATATTCTGTTTTAAGTACGAGGTTCTCATATTTTTCCCTTAGAAAATTTAAATTTCTACTGTTTTGAATGTTTTCAAAATTTTAATAGTATAATTTTCTTTGAATATTTAAATTTTTATATTGAAGAAAACATAAAATTTTAATTTTCTAAGGTAAAATTTTAGATCTTCGTACTAAAACCAGAATATTTTTTGATCCCATTGGGATCCCACTCTGAATTTTGGATATGTTGTACAAAACAGTATTGTTTATCACCAAACTTTTTTGTAAAAAAATCGAAGATGTGTTTTTTTAAATATTCGCAAAAAAAAATGTTTTTGAATTTTTGCAACACTTCTGAAAAAACCCGTATGCTTTTGAAAATATTTCCTAAAAGAAGAAGAATTAAGCTTTCATATGAGCCATTACTTGTGATAATCGGATTACTAGTTAAAAAGTTAGAGCACGTTAAACGTCATGTATTTTTCTGACTTTTGCTAAAAAAGTCGAACTTTGACCCGCGATAATTTGAAAACTACAGCAAATTTTGAAAATCCAAAAATGCAACATATCTCATATAAAAAACTATCCATATAAACGTGGATAGTTTTGGCGCCCTATGCTCCAGTGGGAGTAAGAGGAACATATATATATATTCGAAATTGTCAACAAAATATTTTGATAAAGCTTTTAAATGACTTTATTCATATTATTTTCTCCAGAAGACAAAATAAAATTTGGGGACATCCTCCTCTTTCATTTGCAATCACCAGTGTCATCTTAGGACAAGTACAAATATTTGAGACATGTTTTACAAAATTTATCCTTTAAAACTTTGTAGTCCTTTTTAAAGGAAACATTATCACGAAATGAAAAACTGTAAATGCAGTTTTACTACATTTGATTTCTTCTTTCAGACGTATACAATCAGTGTTGCCATATATCAAGATTTCCCTTTTTTTGCAAGTTTTTTGAGGTGCTAAAAAGATTTCAAGATTTTTTCTAAAAAAATAAGTTTTTTGGAAAATAATAAAGTTTTTTCAAGTTTTTCTTAATAAGTTAAAAAATACAAAAAGCATCATTTTTTTTGTAAGTACCCGAAATATTGGTCGTAGACCAAGCTTTTAGTATACCGACCGATTCAGAATCACTATCTGATTTGACTTAGCGTGTCCGTCCTTCAGTCTATGTAAACGGTTACAATTAAATACGTCTTTATTCTATGAAAATATGAGATATTCGATTACAATTTTGTTTTTAGCTTGGTAACCTTATTAAATACATTTAAAATCAGACCATTCTTTGACTTGGTCGCCATATGAAAATTCCACACGATATTCACTTAAATCTGTAAGTTGCCAACATAGAATAATTTTTCTCTTAAATTGTTGGACTAATAAAAGATTTTGCCACATATAGATCCAATCCGTCATATATTGTCGAGCATGCACCGGTGTTTGATATTTGCTTACTATGTACAATTTTCTGAGCCTTCATAAGTTATGACTCTTTCAAGGCTCCAAAAAATTAATAGAACGCTCGACATTTGGATTCCTGAAAGATTCATGTTCGACTCTTAATTCTTGATATGTAAAAAATTCAAAATATGTTTTTTTGAACATTCATAAAAGAGTCAGGAAAGAATACGAATATATATTTTTCAGAATCTTTTATGAGTCATATAAGGCCTCTGTAGGTTAGTTGGGAGCATGCTAGCCTATGAAACAGGGGGTCGTGGGTTCGATTCCCACTAAACCCTTGGTCGATTTCGATACAACGAGACGACGGTCATTGTAACCAGTTCTCGGTTAAGTTTAATTAATTATTAAAAATGATTTGTAATTAAATTGCGAAAACTAAATAAAAACTGATCGTTGGATTAAAATTATTATTATGATATTATAAGAGCGCTAAGAAAAAGGGATTTTGTTTTCTGAACGTCTAAGAACTCTTTTATGAGTCTTTTCGCTTGGTTGTTTTTTTTATTATTTTTTTTACACTTGATATAAAAAATGAATTGAAAATACATAATAAAAATACATACAGCCTTACCACAGAAAAATAAAATAAATTTAAAACTAACTTTTAATTTTATTTCCATACAAATTGTTTTTGTTTTTAAAATCGACTTTAAAAAAATGTATAGAAAATTTGAAATTTAAAATAAAACTTTTGTTAAAATAGACATTTTATTTTTCTATGGTACGGGCCATAATGTATTAATTTTTAATTTTTTTAATACTTTTGTAAAAAAAAGATTTTTTCACAAAAAAAAAGATTTTTTTTCAGAAATAAAAAGTTTTTTAAAAAAAAATATATGGCAACACTGTATACAATTCGTTTCATGTTTAATTTTGGCTGTCGGACGGTGATATCCAAGTAACAAACCTTTTTGGTTTAAGAAAATGGAAATAGTAATTCTTATTTTCTTTTTTGTTAGTCGTAGCTTATATAGTCAAACTGAGGTGGCGTCCTGCATCATTTTTAAAATTAGACACTAGCCTATTATCATGTTAAAATGTTGTTTTAGAAAAATATATTAAAACAGTTTACAACTTAAGGAGTTGAGGTGTGTTAAAAGCCCTTTCGCCTAACCAACATTAGTTTTTAGAATTTTTTGTAAGTTTTTCATTTCGCAAATGGTTCAATTTTTGCTATCACAACAAAATTGTACCAGACGTAACTTTTGTTGAATATTTTTTATTTTGTCCCACAAAATTCATATTTAATACAAATTATTGAAAAATATATAAAAATAATATAAAAATAAAATGTTTGGGATCGAGGCCTGGATTTTGAAATTCAAATTCTTCTTTATTTATTTTTAATATTTCGTTACTCATCGAGAAGCATCCTCAGGAAGTATAGTGGATTAACAGTGTTTGTCGCTAGTCAAAACAAATTATAATTTGGAAATAAATAAAAATAATTTTATTTAAAAATCCAGGCCTCGAGCTCTAACATTTAATTTTTATAATTAAATTAGAAAACAGCTATTATAGAAAATAATATTAAAGTATCAGGATCCCAAAACTTGAAAATCAGAAATCCTCAGATTCGAGATTCACCTAATCCCGGCATTATTTGGATCGGGATTGGAAGCCCTAATTGGAATGATGCTACTCGCAACAGGGAGAATATTAAAATTTGGTTAATTTATTCAAACTATCCTGCTTTAATCTTAAAATAAAAAAAAAAAACAAAAAGCAATCGGAAAATTTACGAATGCTAAACTAAAATGTGCCGTTTAAGGATTAACTTGGAAAAACATAAATATCGATTTAAAAGGGATTTTCCTAAATGGTTATATGCACAGAAAACCCCTGTGATTTTTGATGGGGATTTCAACTCCGTAGTTTGGCAAAAGTTAAAACAGATGCGTGGCATCATTTTACCTAAAAACAAGTAAGATGTTTAAGTACTTGTACAATTGTAGTGGTTGATGTTGGTTGTAGGAATGTAGTATTACACCAAGGAGTAAACATTTTAAGATGTACGAAGAAAGTAATATTTAACTGTATGTGTGTAAATCGATGTATGTATGTGCACTATATATCTATCTAACTATAAAACATTTTTTTCAGACATATAATAAAATTGAAAACAACAAAGAATTTGTATAAATAGTACAAGTGTGATCTTGTACTTGTAAATAGTTTAATTTAGTTTTGAAAATAATTTTCAAAATACTGACTTACAATATTTATGCATAGACAAACATATAGACAGACTGGCGGACAGACAGACAAAAGCACGTATTCATTAGAGAACATGACTAAAAGTAAGACAGTCACTTACATCTCATACACACATATTCATACATTCTTTTATACTCGCACTTCACTTCTAAATGAAATTATTTGTTACGCATGAAATAATTTAAATTGCCATAACCATACCATAGAAAATCATTAGAATTTCTAAGGAAAATCATTAGAATTGTTATGGTAATGGGAACAGCAATATAAAAAAAAATCAGAACCAACAGACACACTGTGGTACATAATTTCCAAACGTATTTTGCAACGCAAGGATGACAATTAAAATTTTTTTGAGGAGATAAGTGAGTAGACTGGGTTTTGCAATCAGGTAGTTGAAATTTGGGTATATGCTCTAACCTGGGGATTTTTATACCCTCCAACCACAGTATGGGGGTATACTCACTTTGTCATTCCGTTTGTAACGCATAGAAATATCGGTCGGGGACCCCATAATGTATATACAGTCGAACCCGGTTATAACGAACTCCGAGGGACCAGTAAAAATAGTTCGTTATAAGCGAAGTTCGCTTTAAGCGGGGTATATTTTTTATCAACCTAGTTTTATTTCCAAAAAAATAGATCCAATTTTGTTTTATTTGATGTTTTTTCATAAATAAACTACTTATTGAGAGGAAATCATTAAAAATGTAAATAAATTTTATAAAAATTATAATATAAACCAAAAAATTCCAAACTTTTGTAAGTTTGATAAACATGATTGCCACACAATTAAAAATATTTATGGGAGTTCGTAATAAAAAGGTAAATATACATGAAATTGTGTTCGTGGGACCATAATAAGCAGTTCGTTTTAACCGAGGATTCGTTATAACCGAGTTCGTTATAAAAGAAGTATTTTGTGTGAAAATTGATGCTAAAACGTCGGGACTTCAGAATTAGTTCGTTATAACCAAGAATTCGTTATAACCGAGTTCGTTATAACCGAGTTCGACTGTATATTATTGATCTATGATCGATTATAAGTCATTCTATGAATGTCCGTCCGTCCGTCTGTATAAAGCACGATTCAGTCCAAAATAATCGAGCTAGACTCCTGAAAATTGGCACGAACGTGTCTCATAGTCATAGGCCGGTTAAGTTCGGAAATGGGTAAAATCGGATAAGGGGCAAAAAAGTTGCCCCTTAAAGAACTTAAAAACCTCTATAAAAACGCCATTTTTTACAGCTTTTTTTGCATTTTTGTTAAACAAATGATACCTTTTTATGCCAGAAAGCGTTAAAGGGCATACATTTTGACCCCGGGGGGCTACAAAATATTGTTTTTTTGCCCCGCCCCCTTTTGTGGGCGTGGATTAAAAAAAACATAAAAATTATGAGAAAATGGTATAACTAAAGTTCAAAAAGCATAATAAAAAATTTAGTAAACATTTATCGCGTTGGGGAAGGTATCCCCAAGCACCCTCACAGAGCCCTCTCCCCAAAAACGCCTCTGAAATTTTTTTTATGTGTTTTAACATGTTGGAGGGTATCAAAGATTCGGCACAGCCGAATTTAACACTCTCACTTGTTTACTTTAATAAGATCGGAAGAAAAAAAATTTTGTGAAATAGAGTTGTATTTCAAGATGGCCAAAATATTTGACACTCAGCTTACAAGTAACAGGGATAACAGGTAACTGACTCATAAGTGGGGCTGGTAATTTCCCACACTTTTTTATTTCCTGAGATGGCAGGAAACATTTTAAAGTTCCGGGCATAAAAATTTTTAATTTTTTGAGCAAACATGCAAATAAAACATGCAAAAAATGGTTATATCTGAAGTAATTTTAGTTATTTTTCCCCCTTGGACGATTTTCCCCTTAAAGAACTTAACCAGTTTATAGCCATTAGACATATTCGTGCCAAACCTTAGGATTCTAGCTATTTTTTTTTTTTGTTTTACTTCATCGTGTCCTCCCACAGCAGAAAGACGGACACACGACATTTACAGAATGTTTTAAAATCGATCAGTGATCAATAGGGTGGCTCGTTTTTGGGATTTTATCTCTGATCAAATTCTAATACCCGCCAAAAGTGTCGATCCCCTAAGGGTAACTCACATGCAAAATATCACTCCGATCGGAGTTTATCTCCTGTCTCCACTTTGACTCCCAAATTGGGATTTTTGCAAAAAAGGACTTTAAAAAAAATAAAAAATTTAAAGTTTTTTTATTAAAATAATTAAAAAGTTATTTTGGTATAATATTTGATCGTAAATACTTAAATCTGAAATTTAAAGATTTTACGATATCATTAACCCGTTCAAACTTGATACCAAAAAAATCGCATGATTTTGGGGGCGTTTTATTTTATTAATTTTATTAAAAAAAATTTAAATATATATTTTTTTCTTTTTGAATTCATTAAGAACACTATGGAGAAGAAAAATGTGAAATATGGCTGATTTTTTCGGGAGTCGCGGGGGGAAGTTAGCGGATTTCAAGGAAATGTTGGTTTTATCAATAATTTGGATTAATGAAATCTTATAAATTTAATTTTGGGCAAATTGTATTAATATATTATTTTAAAAAAAATCTTTAACCCTTCTTGGCCGGGGGTCAAAAATGACCCATTTAGTAAAAAAATATGTATTTTGTTGATATCAAAAAATTCAAGTACTATGCCTAAAAGTTTTTGCCGGGGTCATTTTTGACCCCGTTCCAATGTGGGTTAAAGGTATCTTAAATTGGTAAGATTTTTGGGCTGATTTAAAGTTATCTAATAGATTGCCACAAATTAATTTAATATAAAAAAATAAAATAAAAATATTGAATGGGTCATTTTTGACCCCCTACCAAGATTTTTTTAAAGATAATATATTAATACGAAATAGTAGTAGTGGTACAAAACACAAAAGCCGTTTTATACTTGTTTATAGCAAAAATTTTAATCTCTAAACTTCAAATTTTCTGCGGGGGTCATTTTTGACCCCACGCCAATGTGGGTTTAAGACGTCCTACATTGGTAAGAGGCGTACGGACATAGCGCCCAAGGTCTTATCGCCCAAAACCGTAAATGACATATCGCCCACGCTACGACATATAGCCCAAAATTATAGGTCTAAAAATGTTATTTCTCCCAAAACAAAATTGTCAAAAAATCCAAAATATTTTTTTTGGGCGATATGTCGAAATTACGTAATAAAGGTTTTCTGCGTAGCCGGCCTTCGGCCGGGCTTAGGGATTACATACTCCATGCATTAAACCCACCCTCTCTGCAAACCAAAGCTATTTTGGTTATCAGGCCTTTTTGAGGCATAACAAATTTGGTAGCGTAAAGAACTGCTACCCTAGAAAACTTTACTTTGCGGAGAGGGTGGGTTTAATGCATGGATTTTGCAATCCCTAAGCCCGGCCGAAGGCCGGCTACGCATAAAAACTTTAAAATATTGTGTTAAAAAAAACATTTTGGTGAGTTTTATGATTATTTTTTTGGGTGCTATGACATTTTGTAAATATAAAATTTTAACATTTGGGTAATATGACATTTTTGATAATTTATACAAATTTAAAGAAAATTGTTAAAATACCCAAAAATAATGGCCATATCGTCCAAAAAATTTTGCAACAACAACTAACACACATTTTTTTGGGTGGAATGACTTTTTTAAATTGGGCGATATGCACTTGGGCGCTATGTCCGTACGCCTTGGTAAGATTTCATGGCAGACTTACAGTTGTCTAATAGAATGCCACGACACCAAAAAACCGTTAATTTGCCGAAAAATTAAATTTATAAGATTTTAATAATCCAAATTATTGATAAAAAAAACATTTCCTTGAAATCCGCTAACTTCCCCCGCGATTCCCGATTTCACATTTTTCTTCTCCCAGGTGTTCCATATGAATTCAGAAAGAAAAAATTATATATTTTAAAATTTTTTTTAATAAAATTTTCAAATTTTGAAAAAAGGTGTTTTGAGAATGCCCCCATGCCATTTTTTAGGTATCAAGTTTGAACGGGTTAAAGATATCTTAAAATCTTTAAATTTCATATTTAAGTATATCATGAAATCTTTTTTAAATTTCAACTCAGTGAAACTGAAATAAATGTTTAAAAAAACCGGCAGTTTTTGGAATTTAGAAAAACTGTAAATGCAGTTGTGTACAAAAGACCTTGAACCATTACTGAGCAATGTTTAAGGATTACCCCACTTTATCCGTAAAAGTTACAAAGGGTTAAAGTTGAAAAATCGATAAAAATGGCCTGAAATAATCCATAGATTTTACCTTCTTTCTCATTTTTTTTTAAGTTCTCCTTATATTTCAATCTTTTCCGGCATAACACAAAGTCACTACATACAAAAGATTATTTTAATGTTGGCTTGATAGATGCTTCATCGCTTGGTAAGAAGTTATAAGACGGTTAAGTTTTGAAACCAAAAATTAAGAGTTTTTAAATTTTCGAGGTTTTTTGATCAGGGATTTCGGCCCCCTCTATAAAATGAAAAAAGTTGAACTAGAGTTGGTAGCTGTTGTAATTCTTAACATTTTGGAATAAATCCCGTTAATGTGCCACGAATAGTTAAGGAGTTTCAGCAGATCAAAGTTCGAAAGAAAAAACGTAATTTTTTTAAAATACCAGTTTTTCGCGAGGCACATTCGCGGTTTCATTCGAAATTTGGTGGACTCTTGCGTAAACCGAGTTTTTTAGGAGTTTACATAAAAAAATCACTGGCGGGTTTGTAAAAAATAAATTGCAAAATTTTTATGGCATTTTTGAAAATTGAGCGAAATTTGCAAATCTGTTTCCAATTTTTTTTAGTAGCAATTAATGCATCATGTTCATTTAAATACACCAAAAGGCGTGCCTTAACGAGTAGAACTGATTTGCTTTTTGACTTTTTACTTTAAACCATTCTGAGCGGAAAGCGCGATGATTTTATCTAAACCTGTTTTGATCTGGCACATCCAAGGCTTTACACGAAATCGGATGAAAATTTTTTTAAATGAAAGCCCAGTTGATGTGTCATCATAAAATCAGAGGCGGGTTAAAAAATGTTGATGATTATAGATTTTTTGGACCATATTAAATTTTCTTGTTATTAAAAAGCATCACCGATTTTTTTAAACACTGGTACAATGATACGATTTTCCGTGATTTTTTTTTTTCCAGTAAAACCAACGCGCATTGCCTAAATATGTTATAAAAAATTGTGAAACTCTTCTTTAACCGCGAATTAATCGCGATTTTAGGTACTTAGATATTTTTTTTTTAAATCGTTTGGTCATTAAAGGGTTAAATTTATATCATATATTTTAGAAGAAATTATATATCCTGGCATGTTTTAACAACGCATGCAACAAATGTGTAGAAAAAAATATTTAAAATATTTTTAAGATTTTTTAAAACCGCTAAATCTTAAAACCGCCATAACTTTTGACCCCCTTAAATAGCTTTAAATATTTATGGCAACTTTCATCGATGTGCCATCAAAACAAAAATCACATCTTATTTACCTCAAAATTTAAGTCTTAGCCGGAACTCCTCATATACGATCCAATATTATACAAAAATAATGTTTTAATTATTTTAATAAATAATTTTTTTTTTTTTTTTTTTAAAGTCCTTTTTTGCAAAAACCCAAATTTTAAGGCTCAAAGTGGAGACAGAAGATAAACACCGATTGGAGTGATATTTTGCATGTGAGTTACCCTTAGGGGACCGACACTTTTGGCGGGTATTAGAATTTGATCAGAGAGAAAATCCGAAAAACGAGCCACCCTAATATACACCTATATTGACATTTAAATTTCGATTTGCTCCACATCAATAGGCACTCCTTAAACAAAAAGTTTTGCAGGTTGAAGAGAAGTAATTTTGTTCCGAAAATATTTTTTTTTCAAGATTATCAAAGAATTTAATTGGTAGTTGGTGTGCTTATATTTGTAAAAGGCTTAAATACAAGATAATTTTCTAAAAAAATATTAACGAAGTTGTTGGCATGTTTTTAAATGAGTTCAATATTGAATACCAGCTTAAACAAAACACATATAAGATTAAATTTTGTTTGTTGTTTATAATCCTTAATTAAAACTTTTTTGTTTAATTTTTTTTAGAATAATTTTTTTTAATAGCGAAATTTTAAGTATCTCTTTAAAGTACTCCTACACAAATACACATACGAGTACATATTTTTTTTTTGTGCTGTTAACAAAAAAAAATATAAGAAACTAAATTTTGTATATTTAGCACATAATACAATATAATGCTTATACATTTTTTTCAGAATTAAAAGGAATAAATTCTTTATTAGGAAGAGTTTTTTTTTTCTGGAAAATTGAGAAACAAACCGTACCCAACAAGAAGGCTACCGACTGTGTCTCGTTCTCGAAGGCAGCGATTTCCAGACATGAAACTTGTATTTCAATACAATACAAAAAATTTAATTTAAAAAACCAGTGAGAGTGTTAAATTCGGCTGTGACGAATCTTTTATACCCTCCAAAATGCAAAAAAAAATTAACAAAAAAAAATTTGTCAGGTGCGTTTTTTTGCGATGGGGGGGATGGGGTCAGTAGGCGACGTTGAGAGCACCTTCCCATCGCGATAAATATACCAAATGTTTCATTTATTTAACAAAAATGCAAAAAAACATGTAAAAAAGTGTATTTTTACAGAGGTTGGTTCAGTTTATTAAGGTGGAACTTTTATCCCCCTTGTCCGATTTTGTCCATTTAGCTCTTTTATTTTGGACTGCATCGTATCATCTACAGACAGACGGACGGACAGACGGACATTCACAGAATGTCTTAGAATCGAGCATGGATCAATAATATATATACGTTATGGGGTCCCCGACCGATATTTCGATGCGTTACAAACGGAATGACAAAGTGAGTATACCCCCATACTGTGGTTGGAGGGTATAATAAATTTTAAATTTATTTGTAAGAAAGATTTTTACGGTGACTTTTTCGCTTGAGTGCCTGCTTGGAAGAATAAGGTTAGAGAACAGAGAAAATTCAAAACGGGACTTAAAAAAAAATCATTCTAAAACCCCTCTTAGTGTTAGTGCTACGATAAAGTAAAAATACTTAGCTTTTACTAGTTGGATATTATAGTAGGTATCGAATGAATTCCATGTAAGCTCTGCCCTCTTGAATACTAACTTCCATATCTGCATTATACAATCTTTTCATCTTTATCTTAATCACTCGTGTGTTGAAATCCACACATAATAACATATAAAACCCTGCATCTGACATGTGCTTAATCACTTTTGAAGGCAATTTCGAAAGAAAATTTCTTCTTTCTCTTATAATTTTTTTTTTTGTGATTTTTTCGTTATTTTTTTTTCTTTTACTTTGATATGATGTGTAATATAATATCAACGGATCTATACATCAAGTACTTACACATTTTATAATATACATGGCTTATAATGTATCTATGTATGCGATTATGTTTTTTTGTGAGTGTATGCATGTGTCTGAGTGTATAAAATCGTATGAAAGTATAAAACCGCAAAGAACTTTTTTTTATATAATTTCTTTAAATTTTTTTTTTGACTCTTTCGTGCAGAATGAATGCATGGCAACATTAAGTAAGCAGGGTTTGGAAATAATGTCAGGCAATGCCGTGATGATACATTGGGACCAATTCAGTCTCTACGGATGAGCAGCTTTTGAAATAAGTGAAATAAGGCTGTAGGCAAAATCGCCCAAAGAAAAAACGCACAACAAATTTTATGAAAAATCGCCCAAATGCAAAATCGCCCAAAAATATGAAAAATTACCCAAAAACAATAATACAAAATTTCGCCCAAAATTAACGAAAACAAGTGAGAATGTTAAATTCGGCTGTGCCGAATCTTTAATACCCTCCAAAATGTAAAAAAAATTAAAAACAAAAATTTTTCAGGGGCGTTTCTTTTTTTTTTGGGGGGGGGGGGGTGGGTTGATAGGGTCAGTGGAGAACGTTGAGAGCACCTTCCCATCGCGATAAATATACCAAATGTTTAATTTATTTAGGTTAGGTTATGGTGGATGGCATTGGCAAAAAAAAAACCAATGCCCATAGAGGCCGACTTGTGGCCCATTATGATTTCAGTTTCCCTTCTTCTTCGATAAAAAGCAATAGTTGCATCTATGCATTCCACTTCGATAATTTGATAAACGCCAGTAAGGTCCATGGATTTATTCCTCGGATTTCATGTAAATTCTGAAAGAAGAAAGAGCCAAATAATTTAAATCTTCTAAAAGACAGTGCAGGGCATTCACATAAAAAGTGATAACTGTCCTCAACAGCTTCATTTATTTAACAAAAATACAAAAAAAAACCTGTAAAAAAGTGTTTTTTTTAGAGGTTGGTTTAGTTCTTCAAGGGGGAACTTTTTTCCCCTGCTCCGATTTGGCCAATTTCCGAACGTAACCTGCCTAGCAACATAAGACATATTTGCGCCAAACTTGAGGGGTTATAGCTCTTTTATTTTGGACTGCATCGTGTTCACTACAGAAGGACAGACGGACAGACGGACGGACAGACGGACGGACAGATGGACGGACATCGCTAGAATGTCTTAGATTCTGTCACTGATCAATAATATATATACTTTGTGGTCCCGACCGATATTTCGATGCGTTACACGCGGAATGACAAAGTAAGTATACCCCCATACTGTAGTTGGAGGGTATAAAAAGCCCAAGAAAGAAATGAAAAATGACCCAAAAATAAAAATCCGAAAACACGTTTTCCCCAAAACACATATTACCCAAAAAAGTTTTATTTTGCGGAGAGGGTGGGTTTAAGGCATGGAGTTTGTAATCCCTAAGCCCGGCCGAAGGCCAGCTATGCAGAAAAACTTTTAAGAAAAAGGAAACAATTTTAAGACATGACTTTTTGTTACGTATCCCTATTAATATTTTTGACATATCGCTCCTTTACTTGTATAGTGTCATAACTCAAAATATTTCATTTTGCAGAAAACACGTTTAAAGTTTACTATTGAAACTGGTTTTTAATTGAAAAAGGCCGGTACATAGAAAATGTAATAATGGCGTGTACTCTTCTCAAACGATGAGTTCAAAAGATATTAATACGAATTTTTGACACAATATAAAGCATGATATAACGAATAATTCTGCATCATTAACTCAAAAAATTCATTTTTTGAGTTATGACACTATACAAGTAAAGGAGCGATATCGTCTTCTTGATATAAGTAGGTAATTGATGTAAAAAATATTAAGTGTGTAACATAAATTATGAAGAAATAGAAAAAAATTACATGGAGGTGCGATGAAAGCGCCGCAGCCGAAAAATTTTAACAACAAATTTTTACAAAAAATCGCGCGATTTAAATCTGGGCGAATAAAAGCTTCAGGCTTTATAAATCCCCTGGACCTGATTGTATAATACCGGCTGATGTACAGCAAGATTCGGACTACATAGCCCCTGGCTGTATAATCTACAAACAGCATGCATAAACTGGAGGTTTTTATCCTGAAGGCTTGGAAAAACACCCTCATACAATTTCAAAGGATTTCAGACCGATGAGTATGTGTTCTTTTTCTATTGAAGACAATGGGACAAATGATCGACTCATATTTGCGTAGAGTGATTAACCCAAGGTTGCTTTCGACAAGGCAATATGCATACAGCAAGGGTACGCTCAAAATAATAACTCTATTAAATTACAAAAAAACTCTGCTGATTTAAGAGAGTACACCATACTTTTCCAGCTAGCAACATTTCTTGGTAATTTTACAAAAAAACTCTGTAAAATGATTTTGACAAAAGAAAAACTGTTTATTTACAGAGTTTCTAGTAAAATATTGGTTAAAAAACACCATTTAGCAAAGAAAAACTCTGTAAATTTACATTTATTTGTAAAATGAATTTCATGCAACCAAAATTTTACAGAAAAAAACTCTGTAAATTTACAGAGTTTAGTAAAAAACATTTTATAAGATTTTTAAAAAGATTTTTCTCAAAAAAAAAAAAAAAAAATACAGATAAAATTTTGGTGTTTTTACAGATAACCAGACATGGGCGTTAATGATTACGTTGTGTAATTGATTACAGTTTCAATTACAATTACATGAAAGGTCGGTCATACATTTGGCTCCCCTAGGGGCACTTTAGGGTAAGTTACAGACATGGACGTTAATGATTACATTATGTAATTGATTACAGTTTCAATTACAATTAGATGTAATTAGTAATTGAAAATTTTCAATTTTACTTGTAATTGTAATTGTAATTGAAAAAACTCAATTACTAATTACATGTAATTGTAATTGAAACTGTAATCAATTACACAATTGTAATCATAAACGCCCATGTCTGCAGATAACTTTGTTTTTAACTATGAAATTAAGATTACATAGAAATAAGTAAAAATAGAGATAAAACTTATTTTTTTGGTTATAAGAAATACAGAGTATTTCGCTTAAATCTGTATTTTAGCAGAAAACTCTGTTAATTATCTGTAAAATTAAGATTACAAAGTTTAAAGTAATAATGCAGAAGAAATTTTTTTTTTTGACACAACAAAATACAAAGTATTTTCTTTAAATCTGTATTTTGACAGAAAACTTTTTTAAATATATGTTGAATTGAGATTACAGTCATTTAACAGAGTATTTAACAGAGTTATTATTTTGAGTGTAGATCAACGGAGACAGCTCTATGAACTCGTTGGTTTCTTCCAAAGATCGCTGTCGGTAAAGGAGTACACTATGCTGGTCCTCTTGATATAGAGGTGCTTTTAATAATGTCATACCAGATTCGCTAATTGTGTCATTGTTTAGTCTGAGAGTGAAGATTGGAGTCGTTTAAATGAGGAAAAATCGATTGCCAATAGACGTATAACGTCTGAATTGGGAGCCTCTATCATATCCCGATTCGTCAATAGGGCACACCACAGGGAGGTGTTCTTTCGCCACTTCTTTGAAACCAGGCACTGTATTCAATGCTTCTCCTTCTAGCAGCACGTGGTTATCGCGTGGTAAAGAGAAATCTCTGTCTGAATAGGAAGTTAATCTAGAGCTTGTTAAGTTAAGTAAGTGGAAGTTAATCCAAAGCTTATTTTGTTTACAAGGAAAAATAAGAATCCTGCTTTTGATCCTATTTCTCTGGGCATCACTGAAATCGATTTCTCAAAAGAAGCCAAGTATTGGATGTTGAATTTCAGGCATAATATTGAGGAACAGGTGAGAAAAACAACGATTGCTTTATATAACGATTGCCATTGGATAACGATAGGACTTTAGCCCTATAGTCGTTGAAATCATTGTCTGGTGGCCTGCTTTGGAGACAAAAGGGAACTGTGTATTTATCACAAAGTTACAGAGAATGGCGTCGATGTGCAATACTAATGCTATTCACTACGCCTACGGGTGCATTAAAAAAACAACGGAGCCCAAAACGTGGCTTTGCATTCGGAGTTTATAAAGTTAAATTATAAATGGATAATATTTGATGTATACTAGGGTGGCTCGTTTTTGGGCTTTTCTCTCTGATCAAATTCTAATACCCGCCAAAAGTGTCGGTCCCCTAAGGGTAACTCATATGCAAAATATCACTCCGATCGGAGTTTATCTTCTGTCTCCACTTTGAGCCTCAAAATTGGGGTTTTTGGAAAAAAGGACTTTTTAAAACAAAAAAAAAAAATTTAAGTTTTTTATTAAAATAATGAAAAAAATTATTTTTGTATAATATTTTATCGCAAATACTTAAATATGAAATTTAAAGATTTTACGGTATCATTAACCCGTTCAAACTTGATACCAAAAAAATGGCATGATTTTGGGGGCGTTCCCAAAACACCTTTTTTCAAAATTTGAAAATTTTATTAAAAAAAAATTTTAAATATACCATTTTTTCTTTCTGAATTTATTAAAAACGCCTTGGATAAGAAAAATGTGAAATATGGCGGATATCCGTGGAGCCACTTTTTGGGAATCGCGGGGGGAAGTT
Source organism: Pegoplata infirma (assembly GCA_963921195.1). Classification (NCBI taxonomy): domain Eukaryota; kingdom Metazoa; phylum Arthropoda; class Insecta; order Diptera; family Anthomyiidae; genus Pegoplata; species Pegoplata infirma. The sequence goes on from OY992539.1 coordinate 171,678,910, forward strand.
AGCGCACTGATAGAAATTTGTACATGACAATAATGAAAATCTACATTAATATTATGAAAAATGACGTTAAAAAGGAACCTATGTAGGGTTTCATTGAATTAATGAAATGGGTATCATAAAATGTAATTGCAAGAACAAGTTTCATTAAATTAATGAAAATTGTTCATACAAAATATAAATTGTATTTAATGAAAATGATTCATTACTTTAATGAAAAAAGTATTTAATTCTTATGAAATAATTTCATTGAATAAATCCTACTTTTTATTTTTGAAATGAAATACTTTTATTGAATAAATGTTACTTTTATTTTTAAAATAAAATATATGTATGAAATTGTAAAGATCTTTTTATAGAATTAAAAATAATAAAAAAATGTTTCACTTAGTCTTCTCGCACAAAATTTTACTACAACCTTAACTTGGAATACATAATTAAAACCACGAACTAATATAAAACATCACAAAAATTTGTTAATTATTAATTTAGTTTTTATTTAAAATTTCGTAAAAAAATCTGAAAAAATCACAAAATAACCAAGTTAAAAAACACTCACATATTTTAAATTTTATCTATAGATTTCACTCAGTTTTCTCACACAAAATTTTAATATAACGTTTACTTTTAATACATAAGTAAAATTCTGAAATAATTTAAAACAACGTGAGTTTAATAAATACTTATAATTAATCAACAATATTTCATTTTAAATTTCGTAAAAAAATCTTAGAAAAAATCACGCTCTGATCAGCTGTTTTTTGCGCGCGTAAACTAACAGACTAAACAGACGCGACACGACAATTGTCAAAAAACAGAAAATTTTGTAAACAAAACTTAATGAAATTTTTTAATGAAACTACGAAATCTAATGAATCAATTTTAATGAATATCTTGCACAATATGTATGAAATTTTATTCAGCATATGAAAAATTTCATTGTTGCAATGAACCAACGTTAATGAATTCCATAAATTAGTGATATGAAGCGTTTTTCTATCAGTGCGGATTTCAAGGAAATGTTGGTTTTATCAATAATTTGGATTAATAAAATCTTATAAATTTAATTTTTGGGCAAATTAACTGTTTTTTGGTGTCGTGGCATTCTATTAGATAACTTAAAGTCTGTCATGAAATCTTACCGATCTAGGACGTCTTTAACCCACATTGGCGGGGGGTCAAAAATGACCCCCGCAGGAAATTTGAAGTTTAGAGCTTAAATTTTGTGCTATTTACAAGTATAAAACGGCTTTTGTGTTTTCTACCCTAACTATTATTTCGTATTAATATATTATCTTTAAAAAAATCGTTAACCCTTTTTGGTAGGGGGTCAAAAATGGTCCATTCAATAAAATGTATATATTTTTTATAGAAAATTAATTTGTGGCAGTCTATTAGATAACTTTAAATCAGCCCTGAAATTTCACCTGTTTAAGATATCTTTAACCCACATTGGCCAGGGGTCAAAAATGACCCCGGCAAAAACTTTTCGGCACAGTTCTTGAATTTTTTGATATCAACAAAATTTATATTTTTTATTGAATGGGTCATTTTTGACCCCCTGCCAAGAAGGGTTAATGATTTTTTTAAAGATAATATATTAATATGAAATAATAACTGAGGTAAAACACACAAAAGCCGTTTTATACTTGTTTATAGCACAAAATTTAAGCCCTAAACTTCAAATTTCTTGCGGGGGTCATTTTTGACCCCCAGCCAATGTGGGTTAAAAACGTGCTAGATCGGTAAGATTTCATGACAGACTTAAAGTTATCTAATAGAATGCCACGACACCAAAAAACAGTTAATTTGCCCAAAAATTAAATTTATAAGATTTTATTAATCCAAATTATTGATAAAACCAACAATTCCTTGAAATCCGCTAACTTCCCCCCGCGATTCCCAAAAAGTGGCTCGACGGATATCCGCCATATTTCACATTTTTCTTCTCCAAGGTGTTCCTAATGAATTCAGAAAGAAAAAATGGTATATTAAAAATTTTTTTTTAATAAAATTTTCAAATTTTGAAAAAAGGTGTTTTGAGAACGCCCCCAAAATCATGCCATTTTTTTGGTATCAAGTTTGAACGGGTTAATGGTACCGTAAAATCTTTAAATTTCATATTTAAGTATTTATGATCAAATACTATACAAAAATTTTTTTTTCATTATTTTAATAAAAAAACTTAAATTTTTTTTTTTTTTTTTTTTTTTAAAGTCCTTTTTTCCAAAAACCCCAATTTTGAGGCTCAAAGTGGAGACAGAAGATAAACTCCGATCGAAGTGATATTTTGCACGTGAGTTACCCTTAGGGGACCGACACTTTTGGCGGGTATTAGAATTTGATCAGAGAGAAAAGTCCAAAAACGAGCCACCCTAATGTATACTAACCAGAGACCAAATAAAACAGTTATATGTGTTATGTTGCTTTAAAAAAATCATTAAACGAATGTTGTCCAAAATATGCATTATATATATGGAAAGACTTCTAGAGATGTCCCGTGTTAAAATTTGCAATAACTTTTATTTTTTGATTTTTATCAATAAAAGTATAAAATAACAGTAATTAAAAACTTTTTGTTCAAAAAGTTTAAAATAACATTTATTTATTTTAAATAACTGTTATAACAGTTATTTGTATTCAAATCAATCAAAGTTTTAATGTTCAAATCAATAATTGAGGTATTAGCCATCAATAGGATTCTTTTGTATGCGTTTATTTTAGTTTTACTTAAATATATCAAATTTTATAAGGCTCACAGAGTATTTGATAACAGTTAAAAAAAATAAAAGTTTTTTATTTCTGTTATTTTGGACAGATATTTATATAAATTTTTTGAAACTGTTATTTTAAATTTCTATTTCAAAATAATATTTTTGAACAGTTAAATTTTAGTTTTTTCAATAAATCTCATAACGGTTATGGTCTCTGATACTAACATTAAATAAAATTTTGTATAAAAACTCAAATAGTTTTTCCACTCTATCTATTTTAAATTTCTTGAAGATCGTGCTACGTTTAAGCAATCTGGAGTTGTATATCGACATCCGATTGATTGGAGAAATCATGAAACGCCACTCATCAGTGACGTGATACAAGTATTGACCTAAAAAGTGCAGAATGAAAGCAACTTAAAGGAAGGTCTTTCCGAGGGCACCCACCAATTGTCCTGAAACTTGAATATGGGAATGAGGCGAGAAGAATAAGAGTAACTTTTTTTTTAATAAAAAATCCGAATAAAATCCGAACTTACAGGAATCTCGCCAAACGCAAAAATACAGGTCAGCTTAATTTTAATAGAGATTATTATATATGATTTTGGCAGCCGTACGCATATACATCTCCATATAAGCTATCCCATCGTTTTTACATTTTGTACAATAACGTACTTAAGGAAGCCGAATTTGGACGTAACCGATACGCAATTGGATAGGACTTCAAAAAACCTTTCGACATGTGTACAATTTTTACATAGTTTCTTTTGAAAAGAAACAAGTGAGAGTTTTAAATTCGGCTGTGCCGAATATATAATACCCTCCAACGGATAAAAAAAAAATAAAAAAATTTTTTTTTGGGGGGGGTCAGAAGGTGTCTTTGGGGGACACATAAACCAATGCGATAAATGTTTAAAAATGTATTTATTATGCTTTTTGAGCTAAAGTATTACAATTTTATCATTATTTAAAATTATTTTTAAAATCCACGCCCACAAAAGGGGGGCGGGCAAAAAAAAATATTTTTTTTATTTCCCAAGTCGAAGTGCAGGACCTTAACAAAAATTTCATTTGCTTCACAAAAATACAAGAAACCTGAGAAATTATGGCGTTTTTCAGAGGTTATTTAAGTTCTTCAAGGGGGAACTTTTTTCCCCCTGGTCCGATTTTGCCCATTTACGAACTTAAACTGCCTAGGACCAAAAGACATATTCCTGCGAAACTTAACGAGTCTATCTCTTTTATTTTGGACTGCATCGTGTCTTATACAGACGGACGGACGGACATACGGACATTCTAGAAAAGTCTTAGAATCGATCATAGATCAATAATATATATACTTTATGGGTATATATCGATATTTCGATGCGTTACAAACGGAACGACAAAGTGAGTATACCCCCATACTGTGATTGGAGGGTATAAAAACCAGCTAAAATACAAGTAAGAAAATTATAGTCGGTCAAGACCGACCATATAATACCCTACACCAGAGTTTCCCGGAAAATGGGTCCCAAGTTTAAAAATGGACTAATTAGATCTATATTTTGTCAAATCTGTAATAAGTGTAAAAAGCACTCACTAATCAAATTTGAGTGGAGTAGGCTTCTTTTTGTTGAAAATAAATCGCTTCAACTGAATATCGGGCGAAATTTCCACATGGGACCTAAGTCCAAAAATGGTCCGATGATAATCAGATTTGATGAGGTTATTAAAGTACGTGTTTAACATACACAAACAGAATTTTAATTAAATATTTTCTATTTTCATGAAATTTGAGAGATTTATATGAAAATCGGGAAGGTGGTTTGTATGGGGGCTACAAGAAGAAATGGTCCGATTTCTTTAAAATTTGGAATGGTCATTTGTGTGGATGAAACATGATTACCTGCCAAATTTCGTCATTTGAGACAAAACTAAAGAGGACCTTTGTACGGGTGCTAGGTCTAAATATGGACCGATTTTTTCCAATTTCAATAGGCTTTGATTAAGAATTGCGACCTGTATTGTGTTTACACCGTTTGCATGGACAGACAGACGGACGGATGGGCGGACATCGCTAAATCGACTCAAAAAGTGATTCTAAGTCGATCGGTATACTTAAAAGTGTGTCTAGGACCAATATTTCGGGTATTTACAAACATCAGCACAAACTCATAATACCCGGTACCACAGTGTGGTGTAGGGTATAAAAAATAGGTAATTCTTATTTTAATCCCCTCTTTCCTATATGCAAGTTTTAAGAACAATCGGTATGCCGCTACCTCAAAATACGAATGTCGTATGTAATTTTTTTCGACAACAATATTCAGAGACAAAAGCGCTAATAACGCCTTTTTGATTATAATTACAGTAAATTTGACTTAAACTGATGAAAATAAAATACTCAGACTATATCCATAGGGTCATTTTGAAGATAGGGTCATTTTGAAGATATTGGAAATTTAAATCCGCCTCCTAAAATTTCTGACTTGCTACATACGACATTCGTATTTTAAGGTAGCGATACTAAGTCATTCAGCATGTCTTCCTGTTAGCCAGTTTCTGGCTAATGCTGCTACCCACCATTGTTAAACTCCTCCGTCTATGACACATATCTCCCACATCAGCTCATTTTTAGTTTTACTTGAATTGACTCCAGACCACACCGACTTGACCAATTTGTTAACTTTTTTTAAGATTACCAAAGTGAATGTGTCTTGTCTTAGAGAGAAACTAACTGCTTACTGCTATGGCTACGTAGTAGTTAGTAGTATGGCTACGTCATTCATGTAAAAAGCAATGATAGGGTTTTGTGAAAACATAAAATATTCCGAACCCTGTTTACTAACTTAACCAAAGGAAGTTAAAGTTCCTTAATAATGAGCATAAAATTGGTTGGTTGGGAAAAAGAAATTATTGTTAAGACGAACATAAGAAACGAACGAAAGAAGGAAAGAAACGAAAAAAATAGGAGAGTGCGCGTTCGATAATGACTGTGATTAAAAGACAGCTCAAAGGCAAATTGTAACACAAGGAAGCAATTAAAGGCGTGTTGTTCAACGCCATTGTCGTAGTAATTATTACTAAACGCAAGAAATTGTACAACGACAACATAAAGACGCAACAAAAATGAAAAATGGGGAAAAAAAACCTAAACAGCAACGAAAAACTGTTACGAGGTAGTGCAGTCGCATACAAAAAAAATATGAATAACATTCGTTAGATGCTGTTAACAAAACCACCACAAGTCTTTGGGATTTTCTTTATATTTAGTTTCTTCATATTTTGTGCATGAAAAAGCTTGTCTTATAAATAATGCGCATCAGTAAAACCCACATTAGACGACCGATAAATCGTCCAACTTGGATGGTTGATAACAGGGTTTGAAAAAAAAACTCTAACGTACGGTACGTTAGTGTTCTGTACGGAACTATGGAGCGACCGTACGTTATCGAAACGTACCGTTCCAAGAACACATTCACTAAAAAGTTTTTTAGTGGTTGTGAAGGTGTTCGCAAACAGAATTCCGAACGTTATGCCTGCGAGTTGAAGAACAGAAACTTTACGATAACGTACCGAACTAGGTTAGAAACAAAATAAAGTTCTTTTAGTGTTCTGTTTGCGAACTTTTGTGACATTTTTTAAATTTAAAATGGCGATATCTTGAAAACTAAGCAAGATAGAGCAAAACGGAGCACATTTTTGGTTCTTGGGATCTCCATAGTACCCCATTGGGTCCGTATTTTGAATCTAAAAAAGTTAGCATTCCGGGAAATTTAAAAATGCACATATCTCGCTAAATACTGCCTACACGATGAAAAGTCTAAAAGCATTTTTGTGGATCTTGTCTCGTAGTACATGACCGCTTTTAGACTTTATGTCGTGTCGGCAGTATTTAGCGAGATATGTGCATTTTTAAATTTCCCGGAATGCTAACTTTTTTAGATTCTAAATAAGGACCCAATGGGGTCCACCCATGTGTAGAGGCCTAGCGATACTATGGAGATCCCAAGAACCAAAAATGTGCTCCGTTTTGCTCTATCTTGCTTAGTTTTCGAGATATCGCCATTTTAAATAAAAAAAAAAATGTCTCAAAAGTTCGCAAACAGAACACTAAAAGAACTTTATTTTGTTTCTAACCTAGTTCGGTACGTTATCGTAAAGTTTCTGTTCTTCAACTCGCATGCATAACGTTCGGAATTCTGTTTGCGAACACCTTCACAACCACTAAAAAACTTTTTAGTGAATGTGTTCTTGGAACGGAACGTTAAATAACGTACTGTTTTTTTTCGAACACTGGTTGATAAGTTCTACAACTAGCCATTACGCGAGCAATTTGCATGAAATTGTCCAACTTGGTTGGTTGATAAGTCGTTTAACTTGCAACGACACGATCAATTTGCAATTGTTCGTCAAGCAAATTGTAAGATTTGTTTGTCGTCTAATAGGGCCTTAAGAAAAATTATCACTATTGGGTAAAAAATGACGAATAAATAAACTGTCATGACAGTAAAACAAACGAACGTACCAAATGCAATATTAAGAGTTAAGATTTCGAAAATAATTGGAAAACAATTCTTGGGTGCTTAGATGTATGTTTGTCTACCTATTCTAACCAACTCTTTTATATAAATTATTTACATTTTGTAGTGATTACCGTCAAATATATTCTAGAATCTATAACTGGAGAAAAATATTCCAAAAAACGTCGACCAAATATCCGTGCTTATCTTAGCTGTATACCTCCCATCCCAGTTGGAAAATGTGTCACTGAGGAAATTTACACAATGATTCCTTGAGGAAATGTCTTCAGGTTCTGACAAATCATAGGTTATCCTTGATGACATGCCCTAACATTGTCAGCACTGAATGTTTGCATTAAGAGTGTGGACAATTCCTCTAAGACGTCTAAAAGGAAATGTCTTCAGAATAGCAGTATATTAAATTAGAATTTTAAATCTGGGCAACTCTTCAATTTCCAAGAAAAAGATGACAATATTATCGAGTTATTAAAAATAAAATCAAAATCCAACAAGTAGATTAAAAGTAATAAATAGACAAACAATTTACAAAATAAAGTTTGGAACAAGTAGTTAGGTGTGGGACTAATAAACTGGAGGTTCCAGGTTCAAATCCAGTTGGGACTAAAAAAGGCGAAAAGTTTTTTCTAAATATGAGAGAGATAATTATAAAGGAAAATGGATAAAAGTAAAAACTAAAGGAAATATGAAAATTTTTTGTATTTTCGCATAACCTACATCAGACATTTCCCCAAAGAAGTCTTAGGTGACATGTCCCCAGAAGGTCGGCCCTGACCACTGCTGACTTTGAGAGAGGACATTTTGAAAATTTGTACGAAACTGTCCTCAACCCAGTATATAGAGATGTCTTGTGGATGTCAGCAGTGACTCTGACATGTCACCGCTCCGTCACTGAGGATGGCTCGGGGACTTTGCCAACTGGGATGGTAATATCGATAAAACATTGTCATCCCCAACCCAAATTCCTATGGTGCTCTAAAGAATCAATAGAGTTGAATACCTGACAGTCATTAATAAGCTCCAGAAGCCTCACAATAGACTCTGAAGCTCTTGCCCATATATGGTAGTTGTATTCTATTTTCAGTCGAATATAGCTGGTATAAATAGTGGGGAGATGGGACGCAGTTTAATAGTTTTTACAGCGTTTCAAAAAACCAAGACACTTGAATGATTCTTTCGACACTTGGAAAACGTGCTTATTCCAACGAACATCGCAGCGTATTCTCATGCGGAGAATATCAATAATGCCGATTTCTCAATGTATACATTAACTACGGTTAAATATGACAACCTTGCGGTACCCCTGAGTTTATCTGAAACTCGTCTGATAAGACTCCATCTAGAACAACATGAAAGTGCGATCTCTATAAAATCCCGAAATAAGTCGACAGAAGTTTTTACCGACACCAAAAGCAGTAAGTTTTGATACGAGAGGCTCGTGCCACTCACGATGAAATGCCTAGGAAATTTCAAGAGCAACAACTTCACTTTACCCAAATCGGTGATGGGACCGACTTCAACATTCGGAAAGAAATGACCACCACGAAAGCCACACTGTGGAACGTTGAGAATTGAATTGGTCTTCAAATAAGTCACAAGTTGAAAATTAATCATGTAAATAAAACAATAGCCTTTAAAAGTGCAGAACTAATTGAATTTGGGCGATAATTTTCAGGGTATATAGCCGCATTATATACCCTACGCCACTCTGTGGTACAGGATATAATGACTTTATGCTGATGTTTGTAACTACCCGAAATATTGGTCCTATACCCACTTTTAAGTATATCGATCGACTTAGAATCACTTTTTGAGTCTACTTAGCAATGTCCTTCTGTCTGTTAATGTAAACGGTACACGATACAGGTCGCAATTATTTATCGATTTGGCTGAAATTTGAAAATTTAACTTCTTTTGGTTCAAGGACGGAGACTATTGAAATTGGAAAAAATCGGTCCATGTTTTGACCTAGCCCCCATACAAACGTCCCTTCTCAATTTGGCTTAAATGTCTCTAACATCCGTAATATAATAGGAATCCTTCAAAATTTTAACATGTCAACGTATTTAGTATTCACAATTCATTGTTCCAAATTTTAAAAGAATCGGACTAGACCTACTTGTAGTCCCCATGCAAACCATCTTCCCGATATTCACATTAATCTCTTAAAATTCATGAAAATTGGAAGTGTTGTGGTAAAATTTTGTTTGTAGGTGTTAAACGTATAATTGGTGACCTTATCAATTTTTTTTTTAGTTGGACCATTAGTCGTGTATTACTCTTCGGTAAGAACGAATTTCTTGCTAGAAGTTGAGCAAAAAAGGTTAGCCTTATCAAATGGGTCATGATTATATTAATCAACATTTTTAAATGTTTGGGTGGTTATTCATAAAACCTGAAATATATTTAAAGTAGGTTTATTTGACAAATATTGCAGGAATAATTGTCAAATAGACCAACAATAAGTCTACTATAAGTAGTATGAATAAGAGCATTGGAATGGTAGAGCTAACATTATTTTTTTTTACTCTGTACTCTTTCAACGAATGACCATATGGTTTTACTCTCCCAGTAGCTTAAAGCATCACTCTAATTTAAATGATTTCAGTTTCCTACTATAAATTGGGTAAATTTACACAAAATGCGTAATTTTACTTAAAATTATTCGAAATTTACTAAATTTATAGTAGTACGTTATTTAAATTTGTTGAAATTTACCCAATTTGTATTAAGAAACTGGACTCATTTTTCAGAGTGATCTTAACACGAAGGGGCTATTCGTAAAGAACTATTTTTTGCCTTAGTACTTTGACACTCTCAGCTCTCGCCTCTTTTGTCCGAGGGCCAGTAATCAAATGCTACCTCTCTAGATCTGACTGCATTTCTGCACGTCTGGTTAAACCAGCAATTCTTCCGATTTTCGGTAACCATAGAGGTTAGTGCCCAGCCAAAAGAATATGTCGTATACGACTTGTTTGGACAGTCGTGACATGCCACCTGCCTCACTTTAACGATTTCGTAAGATTGAATTGGGTTAGAGCGGTTATGAGTACTCCTGAGGCTGCAGCACAATTAGGTTATGTATCTATCAGTCAATTGGGATTAGTGTTTGGGAATTCCCGGACTTTTCAATTTCCCGGGAAACGGGAAAAAAATAATTTATTTCCCGGGATTCCCGGGAATCCCGGGAAATATTTATTATTAATATAAATCATAAAAAACATTAAAATTTTATCAACTTTTTATTAAAAACAATTTTATTAGAGACAAACAATTAATTAAAACATAAAAAATCAAAAAATAAAAGTGAAAAATCCTGAAATACAATAAAACAAAACAAAAAAATATTGCTACATTTTTCCCCACAAAAATCGCAAAAAATAGCTAAAAATCGCAAAAAAATTTAAAATTGCGTTATTCGAACAAAAACTAATATAGTTGGCAGCACTTTTAATATTTAATCTGGAAATGTATATAAAAAAATAATTTATTTCCCGGGATTCCCGGGAAATATTTATTATCAATATAAATCATAAAAAACATTAAAATTTGACCAACTTTTTATTAACAACAGTTCTATTAAAGATAAACAATTATTTAAAACATAAAAAATAAAAAAAAAAAAAGTTAAAAATCCTGAAATACAATAAAACAAAACAAAAAAATATTGCAACTTTTTCCCCACAAAAAATCGCAAAAATAGCTAAAAATCGCAAAAAAATTAAAACTGCGTTATTCGAGCAAAAACTAATATAGTTGACAGCACTTTTAATATTTGTTCTGGAAATGTAAATTCTAGGTTCAAAATTTTTAAATTTTTTGACAGTCTTAGCAAAATTATCATTAACCGACGTATATTTTTGGACTTTTTAAGTTTTTTCATGATATTGTCATACTTTTTACACTCGGCCAGTTTTTCTATGAATATATATTTGCACTGTTCTTCCAAATAGAAAAAATACAAAAAATAGCAAATGTAATTATACCTGCATGTAAAAAAATATTAGAAATTAAATTAAAATAAACGTTTTTTATATAAAATGGTTTATTTTGTAAAATTCCCGGATTTCCCGGGAAAAATTAAAAAAATTCCCCGGAATTCCCGTCAGTCTTTTCCCGGGAATTCCCGGGAAATCTGACCCGGGAATTCCCGAACCCCAAACACTAATTGGGATACCAAATTGGTATAAAATCTAACTTCAAAACTCTTGTGCTGCCACCTAATGAATTTTGGCACATTCTTTACTATACTCCTCTTTGGTATATAAGAAACAAAAATTTTTTTTTATTTAACCATTTATTGTACTGCTGGTTTTGAAACATTTTTCCTAATGAGCTGGTACTTATAAAAAAAATTTATAACTTATAATGAAGAAATTAATTATATGTTTTCATATTTAAAAATCTTATGAAATTAAAGATTTACTGATGTATGAATAATTCATTTCTTTATAATGAGTATATATGTATAGAAGTAAAAAGTGTTGCCAACTCGTCCCCCAAAAAAAAAACTCTTTTCGCATCATCATATACATTTAATATTTCAGTATGTAAATATGCTAAAGTTGAGGTGGGTAGTATTGTTCTTTTAAGCATAAACATCCTTTTAAATGCGTGTCGAAGCATAATTAAGCAGATTTTTTTTTATTCATTATATACCATAGTACAGCGGTTACCAACCAATGGTACGCGTACCACTAGGGGGTACGCGAAACTGTCCGTGGGGGTACGCAAAATTTGAGTAATTTGAACATTCGTTTTAGATTAGCCTATTTTTGTGTAATTTTTTCTTAGAAAGAAATGGCTGAAAAATCCGAAAAACGGGTTTTTCGCCTTTTTTGACCCATGTTTTGAACCCTAAATCCCCGATATGGCCGATAAGCCGAGACACCCCAACCTTAAAATTGTCGTTGTTTTAATTTTTGGTGTAGAATCGACTGGTGAAATCATATTTGCAATATTTTCAGCTTTTTTTGCTCTGCAAAAAAAAACACAAAATTAGCTCTAATATGTGAAGTTTTTTAACGAAAATTAACGATAAAATTTAAAATTAGGGGTACGCGATCCGAAAAGGTTGGTAACCTCTGCCATAGTACATACTAGAGATGTGTACATGAGAAGAGTTTTGTGTGTTTCAAGTGAATAGCACGTCAGTGTGATTAAAACTCATTTGCTTTTACGTGACTGTGATTCAGTGTTTTAGTGAAATTTACTAATAACTCTATAGAGAACTCTGCAAAATTACTGTAACGTTAATTCGACTGATATTTTCAACTTTTATGTTAAAATAAATCAGCACAGATAGTGATAATAGCACGATTGGACAAAGATCGTAAAACGCCACGCCCCTATTGAATTGAGAGAAATTTCCGACTGTTCCGGAATTACTGAAGAACGGCTTAACCGATTTAAATGAGTTTTTCAACACAGATAGAGACAACCGAGTACGTAGGCCATATTACTGCACGATTGAAAAAAGGAGCGTAAAACGCCACGCCCCTTTGTACTATGCAGAACGTTGACTGCCTGTTTCACGCAACTAAATCTGAGCCTATTTTGTTAAAATTTTCACTACAGATATTGGTAACCAAGTGAGAAATATACACTCAAAAAATACCTTGTAAAAAGCTACCTCTTATTTGACAAAAATTCCTAGTAATTTTACAAAATTTTTACCAATAATTTTGTAATTTTACAAGCTTTTTACCAATAAAATTGTAAATTTACAGTTTTTTGGCGCAATTAAATTACAAGGAATTTTCGTGAATTTACTAGATTTTTTTATGTAAAATTATCTTGAAAATTTGTAAAATTACAAAAAAAAATTGTAAAAAAAATGTAAATTTCGATTTGTTAAAAAACAAGGAAAACTGACAAATATTGTTAAAATGGAATTACGAGACTTTTCCTAGTAATTTGACAAAGTTTTTTTTTGTGTGTAGGCCATATTATATTACGATTGGACTAATAGGTGAAAATTGTTTAGTTTTAACAGGGTGAGTACAACAATGCTGATATTAAAAACATCGAACTTGACAATAATAAAAAAAAGATCATCGTCATTGTACTCACCTTGTAGAAAAAAAAAACAAGTAAGAAAGTTATAGTTTGTCAAGACCGACCATATGATACCCTTTGTATGGGGGCTAGGTCTTAATATGGACCGGTCATCTCCAATTTCAATAGGCTTTGTCCTCGGGCCAAAAGATGCTTAAGTTTCAAATTTCAAGTCAATTGATTGAAAATTGCGACCTGTATCGTGCTTAAACCGATAGATGGACAGACGGACGGACATCGCTAAAGCGACTCAAAAAGTAGTAGTTCTGAGTAGATCGGTATACTTGAAGGTAGGACCAATATATCGGTTAGTTACAAACATCAGCACAAACTCATTATAGCCTGTACCCAGGGTTTGAAAAAAACTCTAACGTACGGTACGTTAGTGTTCTGTACGGAACTATGGATCGACCGTACGTTATCGAAACGTAGCGTTCCAAGAACACATTCACTAAAAAGTTTTTTAGTGGTTGTGAAGGTGTTCGCAAACAGAATTCCGAACGTTATGCCTGCGACTTGAAGAACAGAAACTTTACGATAACGTACCGAACTAGGTTTGAAACAAAATAAAGTTCTTTTAGTGTTCTCTTTGCGAACTTTTGAGACATTTTTTTAAATTTAAAATGGCGATATCTTGAAAACTAAGCAAGATAAAAAAGTTAGCATTCCGGGAAATTTAAAAATGCACATATCTCGCTAAATACTGCCGACACGATGAAAAGTCTAAAAGCATTTTTGTGGATCTTGTCTCGTAGTACATGACCGCTTTTAGACTTTATGTCGTTTCCGGGAATGCTAACTTTTTTAGATTCAAAATAAGGACCCAATGGGGTCCACCCATGTGTAGAGGCCTAGCGATACTATGGAGATCCCAAGAACCAAAAATGTGCTCCGTTTTGCTCTATCTTGCTTAGTTTTCGAGATATCGCCATTTTAAATTTAAAAAAATGTCTCAAAAGTTCGCAAAGAGAACACTAAAAGAACTTTATTTTGTTTCTAACCTAGTTCGGTACGTTATCGTAAAGTTTCTGTTCTTCAAGTCGCAGGCATAACGTTCGGAATTCTGTTTGCGAACACCTTCACAACCACTAAAAAACTTTTTAGTGAATGTGTTCTTGGAACGCTACGTTTCGATAACGTACGGTCGATCCATAGTTCCGTACAGAACACTAACGTACCGTACGTTAGAGTTTTTTTCAAACCCTGGGTACAGGCTATAAGTTCGCAAACAGAACACTAAAAGAACTTTATTTTGTTTCTAACCTAGTTCGGTACGTTATCGTGAAGTTTCTGTTCTTCAACTGACAGGCATAACTCACAGGCATAACCACTTAAAAAACTTTTTAGTGAATGTGTTCTTGGAACGGAACGTTAAATAACGTACTGTTTTTTTTTTCGAACACTGCCTGTACCACAGAGTGGTGTAGGGTATAACAATATAATTATAATATTATTTATACATGGATGGATCGAGGCTGTACGAACAACTGTTCTTTGGAGTCTATTCGGAGGAGCTTGGTTTGAGCCTGGCTCGAAGACTGTCAGGTCATTGCAGTGTTTACCAGGCAGATATACTGGCAATAAAGGAAGTGGCTGACTGGGTGAGTGTCAATGTATTGTCTACAACTGCAGTCAACATCTATGCTGACAGTCAAGCCATGTTCAAGTCCATGGAGTCGATGTTTCTGAAAACAAGGTCAGGTTAGGTTGTAACTGGCTGCTGATGTTTAACATCAGCACACTTAGACTCTGAGGTCCGTTGTGATACCATGGCTCTGTAATAGGTTTCCTTACTAGTCCCTCACTTTAAACCAATTTGCACAGAAAAATATAAATAAAATATTTGAGTAAATTTTTAATACTATTGACTAAAAAATTACTCAATTTTGCACCAGTAAACGATTTAATAAAAATTTATTAAATGTTTGTAAACTTTTAAGTAAATTTTTAATTGACACAATTAAAAATTTATCTATTTATTTTTTTTTAAAGTTTAAAAAAAGTTTTAAATTTTTTTACAAAAAAAAACAAAAAACTTGTTTTTTCAAACTTTACCAAACATATTTATATCTCAAAAACATATGAAAATTTTCTAAAGACGATTACAAACTTTCATATACATACATACACACACACACAAAAAACTATAAACTAAACGAGAATTCAAAAAACTATGAGAGTTTAAAAAAATTAAAAAAAACTATTAAATTTTTATTAAATTATTTACTTAAATCCCTATTAATATTATAAATCTGATTGTTGGTTTGTCTGTCTGTCTGTCTTTCTGTCTGTCTGTCTGTCTGTCTGTCTGTTCCGCAATAAGTAAAGAACGGCTTAACCGATTTTCATGAAATTTTCACCACAGATAGTACTAACCGAGGCGGGAACTATAGGCCATAAGAGACCGCGATCGGACAAAGGGGCGTAAAATGCCACGCCCCTTTGTACCATGCTGAAGCTATATATGCCTGTCCGGCAATAACAGAAAAACGGCTTGACCGATTTTCATAAAATTTTCACCCCAGATGTTATTAACAGAGGCGGGAACTATAGGCCATAAGCGACCGCGATCGGACAAAGGATCGTAAAATGCCACGCCCCTTTGTACCATGCTGAAGCTATATCTGCCTGTTCCGCAATAAGTAAAGAACGGCTTAACCCATTTTCATGAAATTTTCACCACAGATAGTACTAACCCAGGCGGGAACTGTAGGCCATAAGCGACAGCGATTGGAAGCTATATCTGCCTGTCCGGCAATAACAGAAAAACGGCTTAACCGATTTTCATAAAATTTTCACCACAGATAGTATTAACCGAGGCGGGAACTATATGCCATAAGCGACCGCCATCGGACAAAGGGACGTAAAATGCCACGCCCCTTTGTACCATGCTGAAGACTGTTCTGCCTGTTCCGCAATAAGTAAAGAACGGCTTAACCCATTTTCATGAAATTTTCACCACAGATAGTACTAACCGAGGCGGGAACTATAGGCAGTAAGCGACAGCGATTGGACAAAGGGGCGTAAAATGCCACGCCCCTTTGTACCATGTTAAAGCTATATCTGCCTGTCCGGCAACAACGGAAAAACGGCTGAATCGATTTTCATGAAATTTTCACCAGAGATAGAAAAATCCGCGATCGGAAAAAATTGGGGTAAAATGCCACGCCCCTTTGTACCATTCTGAAGCTATATCTGCCTGTTCAGTAATAAGTAAAGAACGGCTTAACCCATTTTCATGAAATTTTCACCACAAATAGTACTAACCGAGGCCGGAACTATAGGTCATAAGCGACCGCGATCGGAAAAAGGGGGCAAAAAATGCCACGCCCCTTTGTACCATGTTAAAGCTATATCTGCCTGTCCGACAACAACAGAAAAACGGCTGAATCGATTTTCATGAAATTTTCACCAGAGATAGAAAAATCCGCGATCGGAAAAAATGGGGGTAAAATGCCACGCCCCTTTTTACTATACAGAAACTATGTCTGCCTGTTCCGCAATCACTGAAAAGCGATTTTACCGATTTCACTGAAATTTTTACCACAGATAGTACTAACCGAGGCGGAAACTATGAGACACAATAGAGGGCGATGGAAACAAGGGGCGTAAAATGTCACGCCCCTTTTTATTACACTGCAAGTTATTTCTTGCTTTTCCGCAATTACGCTTAAACGGCTGAGCTGTTTTTCATGAAATTTTCACCACAGATAGTATTAACCGAAGCGAAAACTATGAGCCACAATAGAGGGCGATCAAAAAAGAAGGCGTAAAATGGCACGCCCCTTTGTATTACATTGAACGTTATTTCTTCCTGTTCCGTAATCACGCATAAACGGCTGAACCGATTTTAGTGAAATTTTTACCAATGTTAGTACTAACCGAAGAGAAAACTATAGATTATAAATAGAGCGCATTTGCACAAAGAGGCGGAAAATGTCACGCCTCTTTGACACGCCCCTTTGTACTATACTGAACGTTTTTCGGAATGTTCCGTAATCATGCTTAAACGACTATACCGAATCAAATAAAAAATAATATAGGACGCCCCTTTTTATTTTATTAGATTAGGTCTGTTCCTTAACAACGCTTAAACTACTAAGCCGATTTTGCCTAACCTAACCTAACTGCAACGTATTTTGCAATGTACTGAAAGTTTATTCTGCCTTTACGTAATCACGCTTAAACGGCGAACCCGATGTTATTATAATTTTTACCACAGCTATTTAGTACTTATTGAGGCGGAAACTATAGACAATTTATTTTTGTCTGATCCGTACTCACGCGTTAACGGTGAAACAAATTTAAAAACAATTTTCACCATAGATGGTATTTACCGTGTCGATCGGGCCAAGGGGCTTAAAATGCAGCACCCCTTTGTATTAAATTAAAAAATATTTTTTTCTGTATAATGGCACGCCACTTTGTAGGCAATATTAAACAGCGACTGATAAAAAGGCATATAATGGCACGCCCCTTTGTACTTTAGTGAGAGTTATGTCTGCGTGTTCCGCGAACGTGGAAAAACTGCTGAGCAAATTTAATTGCAATTTTTTTCACGAGCTAACCAATAGGGGAACTATAGGTCATATGAGAGCAAAATTTAACTAAATGCGTTAAATGCCACTCCCACTTGAACTTCAGTGAAAGTTATGTCTTTATTGAAGTTTTCACCACATAAAGTGCTAACCGAGGAGGGAACTGTAGGTTCCTTTTAAAAGCCATTAAAGAAATACATTAATAAATATTAAAGAAATACATTAATATTAGGATTGTTCCCATGACGGAGGAGCACATACATACCATGTTCCCCACGCTGAGAAAAATCGAAAAAATCGACCAAACCTCAAGTCACGAAGCAGTAATTAAACTGACTAATAAATAACTCATTGATTATATATGTTTTTCAACCCGGGCAACGCCGGGTGCAAAACAGCTAGTTCTTTTATATATTTTTAAGTAAATTTTTAATTGCGTCAATTAAAAAATTACTCAATTTTTGTTTTTAAATTTAAACAAGTGATTACTCAAACTTATGAAACTCCTTATATATTGAATTTTGACATCCGATAAATCAGAAAGATCGTGCAGCTCCCTAGATCCCAGTGAAGCAAGTCTCTGAATACAAAGTGCCGGGCAATGGCAGATGAAGTGTTCGATAGTTTCCAACTCCTCTTCATCCGTGCAACTACGGTAATTATAGCAAATTCTCTGTGCCTTGGTTAAGTACTCACCCGTTTACTGTATTTTTTACTGTACGTTACAAAAACATACAAATTTGTTATGTCTAGAGGTCTGACCATCAATGGTGAAGTCCGTTTTTGGTTTAATGGAAATCGAATAATATCGATTTAAAAAAAAAATAGTAAAAAAGCATTAAAGTCATTTTAGAAATCACTTTTGGTGCGTGAGGTTTTTTTTTACCAAGTTGAACTGTAATTGTTCCTTTATCATTAATACAAACTTGTCTATATGAAAGACCCTTGGGAGAATGACCTCCAAAAAGGAAGAAATGCATAAGTCTACACTCAAAATAATCATTCTATTAAATTACAGAGATAATCTGCTGAGCCAGCAGAAATACCGTAGATTTCCAACCAGCAAGATTTTTTGTTATTTTACAAAGAAAACTCTGTGAAATGATTTCGATAAAAACCATTAAATTTACAGAATTATCTGTAATATATTGATAAAACCGAAAAGAATTTTACCAAAAAAACTATGTAAATTTACAAAGTTTTAGTTAAATGCTTTTTATGAGTTCAAAATTTTACAAAAAAAAACTGTATTATGATCATAGAAAAAAATAGAAATGAAACAGAGTCGTATTTAGCTTGAATAAGTATTAGTGACAGCACATTATGTAACTTTTGACGTTTAATAAAAACAATGCAACATAATGGAGAACAACAACAAAGCAAACAACAAAAGAGAAAAAAAAAGTTTTTAAACTATCAATAGTGCGTATTATCTTAAAAAAAACGTTGAATAAAGCAAAATAAATAATAAATTTAATTAAATGAAAGCTAAATTCCATTTTTTATAAACAACGAATCTAATTTGATATTAAATACGTGTGAGATGAGGAAGAACAAGCATTTTGCCACCATATTGGAAAATACATCAAATACAACACTGCGTACCTTCTAATCTTTTCTATGATTATGATTGTTGAAATCAGCGCTGCCAGACTTGGGGATTTTATGCGAGCAAAAAGGACAAGTAATTTCATTTGGGGATTGGGAATTTTTATGGGGGATTACGAAAACTATTTTAGGAATTTTTTGGGGATATTCGAAATTAAATTTATTTAACATCACAAGCTAAATTTAGTGTGATTAACTATTTTTAGAAATACTTTTGGTGATAACCACTCTTTGGTACTAGATTACGAAGCGCACTTTGTAAAACTTGCATTTATCGGCTGTAAAATGTATATTAAAATTGTCAAAAACCGTTTATTTAAACGTTTGGGTATTTTTGGGGATTTTTTAACTGCTAAATCTACGAAATAAAATTATAAAATTACCATCCACGACTTTTTTTAAAAATGAACAATTTTTTATAATTAAAAAAAACATTATTTTTGTTTTTTGGGGATTTTTGGGCAAATTTTGTTATATTTTTGGGACAACGAAAAAAATTTCCCGGCAACGGCGCTATGAAATATCCTCCAAATGAAATAACACCCAAACAAGAAATGAAAGAGCCCCCAAGAAATAACACTCAAAAAAAATGAAATAAGATCCAAGAGTAAAAAATGAAATAACTCCCAAACAAAATGAAAAAAACACCCAAGCATAAAATGAAAAAATCCCCAAATTTTGGATTTTATTTCATTATGAAATAACCCCCAAAATCAAAAATGAAACTGCCCCCAACGAAAAAGTCCCCAACAAAATGAAATAAGGCCCAAATTCACAAAACCTTTATTTTTGAAATATATGTTTGTGTTTAAAACTTGATTATTTTCGCATACTTTGCTTGCCTTCAAACTTAATGGTTCGCTTTCCGTTCGTTTGAAATTACGTCTATCTGAAGCTTCAGAAGTGTTTTTTTGCAAATTTTTTTGTAAAGGTGGTATGATACTTGCTAGTTTCTTTATTGGATTTTTTTAGGATTGATCGAATGAAACAACAAATGCGAGAAAGAACAAGAAATACAATAAAATAAAAACAAAACAAAAAAACAATACTGCCAACTTTTATTTTCAAAATAACTCGCCCAAAATAGCTAAAAAACGCTCAAACCAAATGTAAAACCGCTTCATTCGAGCAAAAACTAATAAAATTGGCAACACTGTTAATGTTTTATTCTGGAAATGTCAATTTCAAGTTGAAAATTTTTATATTTTTTTTGACAGTCACTGCAAAATTATCGATAACACACGTATATTTTTTGACGTTTGAAGTTTTTTCATGATATTGGCATACTCTTTACACTTGGTCAGTTTTCCTATTTAAATATATTTGCACTGTTCTCCAAAATATAAAAAATACAAAAACTAGCAAATATCATAAGACCTTAAGCCATTGAAAGTATTAGCAGCAAAAATACTTTTTGGATAGCATATAAAATTGTTGTAAAAAGTGGTTCATGCAAAAATTTAATAAAAAAATCGCCGCAATTTTTTCTATGACATTTTCCCATGAACCGCATTTTCTGAATTTGTAATTCTGCGATTTTGGTTAGAAAATACACTTAAAGAAAAAAAAGCCGCAGGCAAAAATTGGATATCAAAAATCGCCGCGATTTTTGCTATCCAATTTTCGCCTACTGCTCTTTTTCTAGGTTTTGAATTCAACATATTTCCGTTAGCAAAAAGTTTTTGCCTGCGGTGCTTTTTACAAAAACTTTATTTGTATCGAAAACTAAAAAATTAAATAATAATAATCCGAGTTTTTCGGTATCAACATATTTTTGATCATATCGCTGTAGACGACATTTTTGGTTCAAAAAATCGCGGCGATTTTTGGTACCATCGCCAGCGGTGTAAGTTGTTTAAAACACGCATTTGCTTCTTCTGATAAGTTATGCTTTATTCACATTCATTTTTTATACCCTCCAACTACAGTATGGGGGTATAATTACTTCGTAATTCCGTGTGTAACGCATCAAAATATCGGTCTAGGACCCCATAAAGTATATATATTTATGATCAGTGATCGATTCTAAGATATTCTAGCGATGTCCGTCTGTAGTTAACACGATGCAGACCAAAATAAAAGAGCTTGACTCCCGACATTTGGCACGAATATGTCTTATGTTCCTAGGCAGGTTAAGTTCGTAAATGAGAAAAATCTAAACCAACCTCTGAAAAATAAATTTTTTTTATATGATTTTTTGTGTTTTTGTTTAACAAATGCAACATTTTTATGTAACAACAAGCTCAAAGTCCTGCATTAGGACCCAGAGAACTAGAAAATGTCGTTTTTTTCGGTCCGCCCCCTTTAATGGGTGTGGAATAAATTAGTTTTTTTAATAATAATAAACTTGTATTTCTTTAGTGCAAAAAGCAAAAGAATGAAATGAATGAATTTTTAAACACATATTTGAGAGGAAATTTGCCCCCCTCCCAATTACCACTACCAACCCCCCCCCCCCCCCCCACAAAAAAAAAGAGAACGCCCCTGATTTTTTTTTTTTTTTTTTGCTTGTTTGAGGGTATAAAAGATTCGGCACAGCCGAATTTAATACTCTAACTTGTTTGAACTATTTTAAGCACTTAAACATGTTAAAGCGGTTAAATAAGTTTAAAAAAAAATAATGCGAATTTGGTATTAGATTCGGCATGTTCGAAAAAACTGGAATTTTATACTTCCAACTGGAATTTTATACTTTCTATCAAAAACTTTACTTAAAAACTCCCAGTATGCAAAATGAGTCGATATCGATTTGACAAAGAATCGTTTTCTCTAAGAATTTTATCGATATCGAATACGATATAATGTCGATTATAGCGTGTTTTCCTATGTGGTATGCAAGGTGATATAGAATCGAGTTTTAGTTAAGGTTTCGATTCGATTTTTAATCGAAAAATTTAATGGATTTCGAGACATTTGTTTCTTATACTATGTTTAGACCAAACAAAAACTAACTTCTTTTTGACCAAAACTGATTTTTGAAAACCAAACCATTTACACCAAATAAATAGAGTTTTTGTTTGTCAAATCAAATTAATTATTTTATAAACTCACCAAAAAACACAAAATAACAATAGCCACACATTAATAAAAAAAATAAATTGCATATTTATTAACTTTTTTAACAGATTGGAATAATAATTTCACAAAAAACAAATATTTTATTTTTGACATTCGAGTTAAGCAAAACAAAACTGAAAAAAATATTCACACAGAATGATTAGCTAGTAGTGAACACAGCCAAAACTCTAGTTTTTGTTTAGTTTTGGTTGGCAACGTAGTTTTTAAATTGTATGGGAAAACTACATAGTTTTTGCCAAAAACCAAAAAAATATTCAAAAACAAGTTGTTTTCGTTGGTGTAAATACCGTATTAATAAGGTCTATTCGACTACCTTACTACAATCTACTATTTTTTACTCATTTTACTACAGCTGAAAGGGGCCACATAGGCTAGTTGGTAGCGTGCTAGCCTTTCAACGTGGAGGTCGTGGGTTCGATTCCCACCAGAACCCTTGGTTTTTTTCGCTACAACAAGACGACGGTCATTGTTACCAGTTCTCGGTTAGGTGGAATTTATTAAAAATAAGTTGTAAATAAATAGAAAGAATAAATAAAAATAATTGATCATTGATCATAATATTAACAACTTCACAAAAATTATGTTGTGAAAATTACACTGCGGAACACTAAAAAATAAACAAGAGTTACGACCATCATTTCTATATATTTCGGACATGCTGATTCGAATGGCGTACTCCATTTTTCGATGTATGGTACAGTTTTCTTGCAAAATGTCGGTAAAGATTTGCTGATTTCGAGCCAGTTTTACTACAGCTGGAAATTTTCAATACAAAAAGTAAACACGACTTTCCAGTTGTAGTAAAAAATAGTAAGAAATTTGGGTAATCGAATGGAGCTGTAATTTAATTAATTGTGTTAAAAACGGTAAGATTAAAAAAAAATTATATTTTATTACTCACTACTGCTTACTTTCTATTAACTAATTTTTACTTATTTAATTTATTAATTCTTTAAATTTAATTTTTACTAATTATTATTTTTATCTGCCTCACTTGAGGTTTGAACTCAGAACTCCCAGTTTACTGGTTTAACGCCTTACTCCTTCAGCCAAAGTTTGATAATAAAAGTACTTTTTATACCCTCCAACCACAGTATAGGGGTATACTCACTTTGTCATTCCGTTTGTAACGCATCGAAATATTGGTCGGGGACCCCATAAAGTATATATATTATTGATCCATGATCGATTCTAAGACATTCTGTGAATGTCCGTCCGTCCGTCTGTAGATGGCACGATATAGTCCAAAATGAAAGAGCTAGTCTCCTGCAATTTGGCATGAATATGTCTTATGGTCCTAGGCAGGTTAAGTTCGTAAAAGGGCAAAATTGGCTCAGGGGGAAAAAAGTTCCCCCTTGAAGAACTATACCAACCGCTGAAAAAATACTTTTTTTTAAATGTTGTTTTGTATTTTTGTTAAATAAATGAAACATTTGTTATATTTATCGGGATGGGAAGGTGCTGTTAACGTCCCCCACTGACCCCAACACCCCCCCCCCCCAAAAAAAAACAAAACCCCTGAATTTTTTTTTTATTTTTTTTACATTTTGGAGGGTATAAAAGATTCGGCACAGCCGAATTCAACACTCTCACTTGTTTAAAATTATTTTAACTAAAATTTGAATTTTTTATTATTATTTGAATTGGCCTTAAATTATAATTTGTATTATTATTTGAATTACCCTGTTTTTACATTCAATTTATTTTGTTTTGACGTAATTCTCATAATATGAAAATGTTTTTATTTCAAAATATACAGGGTGATTCAGTCAC
Organism: Pegoplata infirma; assembly: GCA_963921195.1. Taxonomy (NCBI): domain Eukaryota; kingdom Metazoa; phylum Arthropoda; class Insecta; order Diptera; family Anthomyiidae; genus Pegoplata; species Pegoplata infirma. Next base: position 171,703,198 of record OY992539.1, read on the forward strand.
GACCCGCCGAATTTTACCAGCGTATTCCTTGGCTCATTTCATGAAAATATGTCCATTACATACCATCCCCGAAAATGCACGTGTGCGAAATGGCAGCGGTTTGAAAATTTTCGGATTGGTGGTCGGAGGGTAGAAGGGTAAAATTGATAACTTCTGAACCAAGGGCCCGATTTTTTTGTTTTTCAGTTTGTTGAAAAGTTTCGACTTCGAATCACTTGTCGCCTCGAAACTGTGCAGAGTGGGTATTATTAGAATTATATTTTTACTTACTGCACTATTTTAAATGTAAAAAACTTGTCAAATGCTAGTTTTTAATAAATAAAATAGGTCCCATAAAATGAAATAGCGCCTAATATAGAAATAAAATAAAACAACCCTCAAAATAAAAAATCTTGGGGATTATTTCAATTGGGTGTTATTCCATAATGAAATAGACCCAAAAAAATATGAAATAATTCCCCAAAAAAATGAAATAAACCCCAAAATTTTTTCGTCATTTTTTTGGGTGTTATTTCATTTTTTCGTTTGAGGGCTATTTCATAGCGCCCTGGCAACCCCTACAGGGTGGTCCAATAACTGGTATCTTTTTAAAACATGCAATGAAATGAACAATACTCAATAGTTTTGAAACCTTAAGGGGCCCCTGTAGGCTAGTTGGTAGCGTGCTAGCCTATGAAACAGGGGGTCGTGGGTTCGATTCCCACCAAAGCCCTTTGTCGATTTCGCTACAACGAGACGACGGTCATTGTTACCAGTTCTCGGTTAGGTTAAAATTATTTAAAATGAGTTGTAAATAAAAATTGGAAAAATAAATAAAAACTGATCATTGGATCAAATTATTATTATTTATTATATTATTATTAAACCTTATGGCTTTATTTGAAAGAGCAAATATTACCATTATTTATGGCAAACGACTTCATTCATGCGGTTGCCTGGGTTAGCTCCGCAGTAGCTCATTCTCGGCACCCATTTTTCTAATGTTTCTGGTTCTATCTCACGAATGGCTTGAACGATATTCGTCGAATGGGCCTAGAACATTTCTGGATTTCCCATGTTGCATGAATCTTTAACGAGACCCCTCAAAAAAATTTTTAAAGTTTTTAATCGGCAGCTCTGAAGTGATCAATTGTCACCGCGAATATGGTGACAATCCTAACTTTGATAATTATTTATTGTGCTGTGTACGATTGTGTCCTTTTATTAATTGCTAGAAACGAGCATGGCTAGGTGCTTATAATTCACATAATCTCGTGTTCTTTAAATAAATTCAAACATGCATTTGCATCATGCTTGCCCATTCGCCATCAATTTATGAACACATTTTTGATTATTGTACATATTTTTATACAAATTTCTCTTTTTTTATGATTTTTTTTGTCTTTGTTTTTATTTCTTTTAATTTAAATTTCGTTTTGAAAACATTTTTGAAAACTAAACAAAATTATTCAAAATTAATTATTCAAAATTCAAATTAATTGATTAATCATAGTTCTGATTAATAAGAAAGTACGATTAATCGATTAATTGATTAATCAATATTCCGATTAATAAAAAATTTGATTAATCGATTAATCGCACATCCCTACTAATAAGGCAACGATTGTCAATAACCAACAAAAATATTTAAAACAATTTTACAAACGATAGTCCATTGGACTACAACAATATGTTTTCTGTGTTGTTGTTGTGAGAGATACTCCATATTAGGGTTATTCATCACATGGCGTGCCAACCATTATGTTCAAATTCTGATTAATTTTTATTAAAAAATAAAAATTGTTTTATTCGACCTTTAAAATATTATATTTTGAGGATGTTTATTCTTGTAGTCCAATGGACTATCGTATGTAAAATTGTTTTAAATATTTTTGTTGTTTATTGACAATCGTTGCCTTTTTAGTATGGTACAATTTCTTCGTCTTTCTAATTTTCATTGTGAATAGAGGCGAATATGTATTAATATGCTAGTTTGTGCACAAACGATTTGTCATTAGACTCGTTTGCTACTTTGTAGTAAATCGTTTCTATTTTTGCTAAATAATCTTGACAATGGAATCTTGACATATTCCGAAACACGTGTCGATTAAGTCTTGCAAAAATGACCAACATAAATAAATTTAAAACAAAAAATAATTTCCTTGAAAATTATGCTATGAGAATATCATGGTTTTAATTAGTAAAGAAAATAATGACCTCGAGCCAGAATAAACATCCTCAAAATATAATATTTTAAAGGTCGAATAAAACAATTTTTATTTTTTAATAAAAATTAATCAGAGTTTAAGTGTTGCATTAAATCTGAAACTAATTTTTTAGAATAAAAAAAAAATCATGTAATACCATTTTATTTTTGTATCCTTATTTATTGTTTGTCATCGTATGCCTTTTTATAATTTTATAGTGTGAAGATTAAATAAGATTCTTCAGTTTTATTTGAATCCCTTTGATGTTGTTTTTTTTTTGCTATTCGTGTTTTTAATGTTGCATGTTGTACAAACAGCCAGCCAGTAAGTCTTTATTTTTATTACGAGTATTATTATTTTAATTACATACAACCAACATAAGAAACAGCCAGATATTAATGAATGTTGTATAACTTTTTTTATGCGAGTAAGGATTATTATTTAACATCATATTTAATTATCTTAGCTAAAAGAAAATTAAAAAAAAGATCAGGTTTTAGTAAAAGGATTTGTTTAAGTTGTACTCTGTAGTAGCAACATTCAGACTTTTTTTCTTTATGTTTTTTGTTTTTTTATGTTTGTATTCTTTTCAATTTTATTGTTGATTGAATTGAATAAAATTTATGCCAGCATTTTCACTTAACTAAATTATGACATAAAGCAGTGAATAGTTTTATAATGAAAATAGAAAAAAATAAACATAGAAAATTATATGCTTAAAAAGACATTGACTTCCGCTTTAGAGAATTTCCAAACAATCAAGTAGAAAAGTTAATTCGACTTGGCAGATTCCATGAATACGCTCCACAATGCCCTTTTTCAGTGATAGTAAATTTTCGAATGGGAAAACATATTTAAAATCTTTGGAATAGAAATATTTTATTTCACCACACTTTTGTACAAATGGACCAGATCGATAAATTCTGAAAGGAGGCCGGAAAATAAATACACGTGTCTCCCAGTTTTTCTAGATCAATTCCCGTTCTCGCGAAAAACGCCAATAAAAAAAGGTGTGTTTTTTCAAAGTAGTGTGAAATGAGTCGAAAAATGTATTTAATATACTTGCACTCAAAAAAAAAAAACAGTTTGCTAATCAAAAAATTAAGAAAAAAATTATAAAATCACAAAAATACAGTTTTTATTTTAGTTAAAAAATGGTAAAATTAGTAAAAAAATGGTAAAATTGAAAATGACACTTTAAACAATTTTTTTTTCTTAAAATTAAAAAAAATAAAAAGTATTACCATTCCTTTTACGAAAATACCAATATTTTTTGCTAAAATTACAGTAAAATAAAAAAAAATAAGAGCAAAAATTTATAGCACAAATACCAAAAAATTGTTGTATTTTACCACTAGTAAATTACCAAAAAATTCTGTTAAAATTAAATTTTTACAATTATTTGTTGCCAAAGTTTAGTTATCACCAACAATCTTATAGGCAAATATCAGTGTGGATTTAGACTTGGCAAGTCCACCATAGATAGGCTGACCATTCGTACTGATTTGATCAGTACATGTATTGATTTTTGATCACGTGTACTTATCAAAAAACGTTGTACTGATTTGTACTGATTTTTTGAAATATGTACTGATTGTACTGATTTTTGAACATTTCAACATAAAAAATTATTTTATTTGAAAATTGTATACAAAAGCTTGGAGATTCAAGTTGTCAGAGTAGTTTTTTAAAACTTATAAATTTGACAATGAGGTAATTTATAATGAGTTAAGTCTGAGGAGCTTGGAGTTCGTGAAACAAGAGGTTCCTTAACGAAAAAATGTTTCTAAGCATGAGGTTTTTTGATCTTCATATATATATATATATATATGTCCTTTATTTATTTAAATATCAATAGAAATACATTTCGGAAAACTACAAATACTTAAATAAAGTTCAGAGTGAACATAGGGCGTCAACGAATTCTCTCCATCTGATTCTATCTCTGGCAATTGTTTTTGTTTGATTCCAGGATACACGAGCTAGTAAACATTCTTGTTTAAGGCATCGAACCCAGGTGTTACGGGGTCTACCTTGGCGGCGCTGTCCTTGAGGGTTCCAATCAAGGGCTGTTCTGGCAATTTCTGTTTGTGGTCTTCGCAATATATGACCTATCCACGTCCACTTTCGTTTGCGAATCTCTATGTGAACTGGCAAGGAGCTTACCCTTTGGAGCAGGGCATCATTTGAAATTCTGTTTGGCCAGTGGATGTGAAAAATTTGTCTCAGACATTTGTTAATAAATGTTTGAATTTTTTTAATGGTATCTTGCGTTAAGCTCCATGTAGTGCAGCCATAAAGCAACACAGACTTTACACTGCAGTTAAAAATACGTACTTTTGTTTTACGAGAAATATTATTTCTTCGCCAAATTTTGGCTAAGGAAAAGAAAGCCACTCGTGCTTTATTTATCCGATCGGCTATGTCAGCATTTGACCCACCATCCTTAGTTATCTTGCTACCAAGGTAGCAGAAAGCATCTACATCTTCAATGGTCTGACCGTTAATAACTAACGGTGTAACGATATCTGTGCCTATGCGCATGAGCTTTGTTTTGTTTATATTAATACTTAAACCAACTTTTTTAGCGTTTTCGGATAATCTGGAAAGTTTTGCTTCGATATCCGAAAAACGATGTGCCATTAAACATATATCATCGGCATAGTCTATGTCATATAGAAATTCGGACAAAGTCCATCTGATACCGAATGGAGCATCTCTGTTGGTTTTTTCCATTACGCAATCAAGAAGCAGCAAAAACAACGTTGGAGAGAGGATGCAGCCTTGTCGCACACCTGTGGTGGGAACAAATGGCCGACTCTCATTTCCATTAAAACGTATCCTACATTGTGCATCCCTATATAGTTCACGTATCATGTTAACTATTTTTTCAGGAATTCCTTTGTAGGTTAGCGCCGACCACATGGAGTTTCGGGATATAGTATCAAATGCCCGTTCAAAGTCGACAAAAAGTAAATAAAGAGGAGTATTATATTCAGCGTATTGATGTGGTCAGCACATGATCGACCTTGTCTAAATCCTGCCTGCTCAGTACGCAAAATCTGATCCACAACAGGAGAAATTCTTTGAAGAATAAGGGTGGCCATAACTTTGCCTATGGCGTTAAGAACAGTTATGCCACGCCAATTTTTACATTGGGTCAAATCTCCTTTCTTGGGTAGTGTGACCACTATTCCTTCCTTCCATTCATCTGGTATGTGGTTCGATGTCCAGGCTTCATGAATAATAGGGGTAAGAAACTGAGCTAAAGTACCAGCTCCATATTTCAAAAGTTCAGCAGGAATGTTGTCTGGACCTGATGCTTTATTGTTTTTTATTCTATTTAACGCATCTTCAATTTCTGAGCATGACGGTGGATCTGTAGATATATCCCTCCTGGGATTGCGACGAGTTGTAAAAAATCCATCGTCTGCTAGAGTATCGCTACTAGTTGATGAAGCTTGCAGTGAAAAGAAATCGCGCCATCGCTCAAGTTGTTGTTCGGGTGCTGTTATTTCAGATCCATCGGCTGCTTTTACAATCGCGGTGCCTCTTATATTATTTCCACTTAGCTCTTTAATAGCTGAATATACACCGCGCATGTTACCTGTATTTGCGGCTTGCTCCGCCTGTTCAGCAATGCCGTTATAATATTTTTCGCGATCAGAACGAACCAAGTTACGAACTCGACGTGCAGACTGCCGATATTGGGATCTAGATTGCTGTTTTTGTGCGTGAGTTTTAGCATTTATGCGATCATTGTGAAGTTTTTTACGGTTTTGTATCTCCATCCAAGATTCATCGCTAATCCACGGCTTAATCTTGCTGTTTTTTAATCCAAGCACTGATCTAGCAGTTTCTTTACAAACTGACGATACGTCTGCCCATATGTTTTGATGTTGGTTCATATGCAAAGCAGTCCTTAAGTTGTTGTTGTATAATTGTGCAATATTACGGTCAAGAAGCCGTGCTGTATTGTATTTATCGGGCCTATCCCTAGTTTTGATTGCAGCTGGTCGCAAACGAAGCGTAGCTACGAGTAATCGGTGATCACTGTCGATATCCGCTCTTCGTCGGGTCTTTACATCCATTAAGGATCCCAAAAATAGCTTACTCATCAGGACATGATCGATTTGGTTACGTGTACGGCCAGCAGGACAAACCCACGTATACTTGTGTATGTCCTTATGTGGGAACTTTGTACCACCGATAAATAATCGGTTTCGAGCACAAAAATCAACCAGTCTGTCACCATTGTTGTTTCTCACCATACCAAGACCATGTATACCCATGACTGACTGTAAGTTATTATTGTTGTTGCCTACTTTCGCATTAAAGTCTCCGATAAATACCTTTATATCGCCAGAAGGTATCTTGCTGATAACAGCATCAAGTTGATCATAAAAATCATCCTTAATAGTATCGTCGTCGGGTTCCGTTGGAGCGTAGCATTGAATGATCGAAATCTTGCGAAACTTTGAGTTTATTCTCGCAGTGATAATGCGATCGGAGATAGCATTATGTTCCAACAAAGCGCGACTAGCTTTCGGTGAAAGTAGTATTCCAACTCCATTCTTTCTATACGTGTCGTTACCAGAGTATATGAAACGAAAGCCATTTGGTAAGTAAGTGGAACCGTTGCTAAGCCATCGTACCTCGCTAAGTCCTAAGACATCCAAACTATGTGCAGCCATTTCCCTACGAACTTGCTCGATTCGAGATGTTTCCGAAAGAGTTCTAACGTTCCAAGTACCAATCATAAACCGTTGTTTAAAGCCATAAGTCGTCATCGAGGGGGGATCGTTATTTAAATTTATTGACGTTTCTGTAATCGAAGTTATTTAGGAGTGAGGGCTGATTAGACCACTGCACTCCGATCCTAGTGTTGGGGCTGCCAACTACCTCTAGGCAGGTTAAAATACAGCAGAGTTTCAGTGGTATTATGCATTCTGGATTACCACCTAACTACCTGAGACGCACCGGTGTTCGCATGCCATTCAGGTTACTCATAGCTGCACGCCTTCTCACTCTAGCTGCCGTCAGACGGGTGCCTGAGCGACATTTCCAGGGGATACTTGGTCAGAGACCGGAAGTAGTGAGCTGCTTGGGAAATCCAACAGAGGAATTGTTTCTTGCTATTCCCATGTGTATAGCAGACAGAGAGCGTTCCGCACCGAAGTGCACATATATTTATATAAAAAGGCGTACAGAATCTTTGAGGTTTTCTACAACGAAAAGTATAAGGAATGATTGATTTTCTATATTTTTGGAAATATAATGTAATTGTATGAATGCAAATGATTCTGATATATCCGATGAGGTAATGTCATCAGAATTTATTGAAAACGTGCATATTTAATGGGAAGTTTTCAAAAAGGAAAAGTTATCAAAACTTAAGGGAAAACGCACTCAGAATTGAGGGACTTTATTTTTCTCAAAACATGAGGGTTTTTGATATATTTTCTGAACTGAAACAATCAAATTATTCAAATTAAGTTGTTTGAAGTCACATACATTTTCTGCAAAATAAGGACAAGCGCTTATGGCAGTTGTTGTTTACAGTTGTTTTTACAGAAATACTAATTGAACCCAAGATAGTTTAACCGACATTTTTTGAGTGTTGAAAAAATCATCAGTGCTTTTCCATAGAAAATACTTTTCAGAGAGTTATTTCTAGAAAAAAACTTGGGTATACTGATTTAAGTTCAGAAAAGAAGTGGTCACCCTAACCATAGACCAAATATTCGCATTGCGTTAAATCCTGGAAAGACCCAAGAAAAACCAATCGACACCCATCATCTATTCGTCGACTATAAAGCAGCATTTGATAGCCCGATAAGAGAAAAATTTTACACTGCCTTGTCTAAGCTTGGCATTCCAGAAAAGATCGTTCGACTTTGTATAACGACTTTGAAAAACACAAAAAGCTCCGTCAAAATAGGAACAAACCTCTTCGAGCCTTTTTGTACAAAGGCTCGAAAATTCATGGACTTTTTTAACCTACTGATGGAGAAATTTTAGCAAGAGACAAAAATCAAAACCACTGACATTATCTACTATAAAAGTGTCATGCTGCTTGTTTATGCGGACGATATTGACATCATTGGCAGCAATACAAGAGCAGTAAGTGGAGCCTTTGCAAAACTCGAAAAGCAGTCAAAGATTACACAGGTTGACAAAAGTTGAACTTTTTCAATTTGCCTGACCTTTGACAACTGATTTAAATGGATTTTAGTGTGCTGATTCCGAATCTGCTATCCATTTTTTTTCATCAGCTCGCGTTCGCCAGCAAATCGCTGTTAAATAGTCGAAAAAGTGCGTTATTTACTAACTTTGCTTGTCTATAATTTCCAAAACAAATTTTAGAGCCTCAGTTTTGAACACGAACTTAACTATATTGTATGCGACAATTCCAAAACTGGTATTAGCTTTTTTCTGACAGCTTCAGTTTTCGAGTTATTAAAATGGGCATAAATATTCAGACAAAATTAAAGAGGGCATAAATTTAAAAATTTTATTTTAGCGATATCTTCAAAACTACCCAGCAAAATGTTCGATTCCAAAGAATCGGTTGTGGAATCAACTATACTACCCTGCAATCGATTCCACTATGCATTGCATCATCGATGATTTTTGTTTGAGATTGTCACGAAAGCAATACATCCTTTTCCTCCAAACTAGAACACTTATCTGTTCTTCGGAATCTATTCTAGAATATGTTGCATATAGTGGTACAAGAAGGGATTCCGCGATTTTTTAACGGTTACATATCTGTTCCATGTAATGAATTATGGAACCAGTTCTGAATAATTAAATGAAATTTTTTTAAAAAAATTTTTTTTTTTTTTTCTTTACAAAAAATTTGAAAACTAAATACACAATTATATATAAACTTACAATAATTTTACCACAATAATCTTATTAAGAAAAAATCTATAGACTAAGAATCTGAGACTTTTTCTATAAGAAAAATGTTCCAGAATCTGAGACTTTTTCTATAGGAAAAATTTCTCAGAATCTGAGACTTTTTCTATATTCTAAAAAATGTCTCAGATTCTAAGACTTTTTGTACAGGAAGAACGTCTGAGATTCTAAGACATTTTTACTTTAGAAAAAGTCTCAGATTCTGAGACATTTTTCCTATAAAAAAAGTCTCAGATTCTGAGACATTTTTCCTATAAAAAAAGTCTCTGATTCTGAGACATTTTTCCTATAGAAAAAGTCTCAGATTCTGAGACATTTTTCCTATAGAAAAAGTCTCAGATTCTGAGACATTTTTCCTATAGAAAAAGTCTCAGATTCTGAGACATTTTTCCTATAGAAAAAGTCTCAGATTCTGAGACATTTTTCCTATAGAAAAAGTCTCAGATTCTGAGACATTTTTCCTATAGAAAAAGTCTCAGATTCTGAGACATTTTTCCTATAGAAAAAGTCTCAGATTCTGAGACATTTTTCCTATAGAAAAAGTCTCAGATTCTGAGACATTTTTCCTATAGAAAAAGTCTCAGATTCTGAGACATTTTTCCTATAGAAAAAGTCTCAGATTCTGAGACATTTTTCCTATAGAAAAAGTCTCAGATTCTGAGACATTTTTCCTATAGAAAAAGTCTCAGATTCTGAGACATTTTTCCTATAGAAAAAGTCTGATTCTGAGACATTTTTCCTATAGAAAAAGTCTCAGATTCTGAGACATTTTTCCTATAGAAAAAGTCTCAGATTCTGAGACAATTTTCCTATAGAAAAAGTCTCAGATTCTGAGACAATTTTCCTATAGAAAAAGTCTGATTCTGAGACATTTTTCCTATAGAAAAAGTCTCAGATTCTGAGACATTTTTCCTATAGAAAAAGTCTTAGATTCTGAGACATTTTTCTTATAGAAAAAGTCTCAGATTCCGAGACATTTTTCCTATAGAAAAAGTCTCAGATTCTGAGGCATTTTTCCTATAGAAAAAGTCTCAGATTCTGAGACATTTTTCCTATAGAAAAAGTCTCAGATTTTGAGACATTTTTCCTATAGAAAAAGTCTCAGATTCTAAGACATTTTTCCTACAGAAAAAGTCTCAGATTCTGAGATAATTTTCCTATAGAAAAAGTCTCAGATTCTGAGACATTTTTCCTATAGAAAAAGTCTCAGATTCTGAGACATTTTTCTTATAGAAAATGTCTCTCAGGTTCTGAGACATTTAAAACTTTTTATACCTATCAAAAATTATGTTAAACTGTGGATACATACATACATGCTACAACCTTGATAATTCCTTTACAATGAATATTATATCCCACGCTTCTAGTTTTGAGAAAATGGATAGAATATGCTTCTTAATATTTCCATGAGTATAACCGACAGCATCAGTTCTCCTAAATTACATCTTAAAATATTTATTTTTTGCAATCTGAAAGAAACCATAAAACAAATTGTAAGTACCACATACATATACCAAATTAAGATGTGTACTTACGTTATTTCTGCCATATGTATCCAGAATGTATTTAAAAGCACAATTAGTGCGGCGAAAATCAAAAATTTTGTCCACAAAAAGATAACAAATAAATTGTTTTTTTTTTTTAATTTTATTTTTCTGTTTGACATTTTTTTTCAAAAATTATAAGTTTTTTTATTGATTCCGTGGAAACAGTAGAGGAATGGAGTAACATTACTGAGGAATCTATTCCAGAATACATTTCCAAAGAAACGATTCCATAAAATTTTGCTGGGTAACGATGACTCAACAAAGGTAAGAGCATTTTTGGAATCAGCATATCCAACATACTCAAAATCTTCATTCACTTTTTGGATGTAAGATAATTTTTGGTAAATATGGACTCACAAACATGCCAAAAATAGCCTATTTTCAAAGATTCCTTAGGCTATATCTCAAAAACTAGAGCTGATCCAAAAAAACTATAGCCAGATTTGAAATCAGCGTACCCCAATTAGAGATGGGCGCTGGTCACGTGATTTGCGTGATTCACGTGAATCACGCGTGAATCACGCGTGAGTGTGATTTTCATTTCAATCACGTGATTGTGAGTGAGTGGGAGTTGAAAAAAAATCTGAGTGAGTGATTAGTGAGTGAGCCATTTATTTTTTGCGTGAGTTTGCGTGATTAGATTTTTTGATTTGCGCAATTTTTTTTTTAATTTTTTGTAAAAAATTTTTTTTTTTCTTTTTGGTAAGCAAATTTAATTGCGTGAGTAGATTTTGCGTGACTCACGCGTGAGCGTGATTGAGTCTGGCGTGAGTCACGCGTGAGCGTGAGTAAGTTTTTTATTACTCACGTGAATGTGAGTGAGCGTGAGTAAAAAAAAAAATTGCGTGAGTGATTAGTGAGTGATTCGATTATTTTTTGCGTGAGTGTGAGTGAGCGTGAGTCAAAATCCACTCACTCAAATCCACAGTGGTAGAAAATCTCAGCGTCTTGAACAATGTGTATCTATAGAAATTTATAGCTTTGATGTTGTAAAAGACTTCGGCTACTTAGATGCCAGTGTTAGTAATAACAACGATGCCAGCTTAGAACTTAAGCGGAGAATAACTCAGGCAAACAGATGCTACTTTGGGCTTGGTACACTCAAAAAAAAAAGTTTGTAAAATGACATAAAATCACCGTGATTTTACGGTGCAGGTTTTGTAAAATATGTACTAGCAAGAATCCCCGTGATGTTACGGGGATAATTTGTAAATTGATTTAACAAAAGAAAATGTAAATTTACATTTTTTTTTGTAAAATATTAACTTCGAGGTGAACATTTTTTTTGTAAATTTACAAAAAATTTGGTAAATTTACAAAACAAAATTGTAAACTTACAGAAAAAAGTTGTTATTTTACAAAGAAAAAATAGAAAATGAAAAAAAATAAATTGTAGATTAACAAATTATTTGGTTAAACTACTGTTTTTACCTCAAAAAAATATTGAAAAAAAATAAAGTAGAAAATCAAAAACCAAAAATGTAAATTTACAAACTGTTTGGTTAAATTACTGTTTTTATGGCAAAAAACTTGTATATTTACAAAAAAAAGTGGTAAATTTACAATTTTTATTGTAAATATACCATTTTTTCTTATTTTTTTGCCGTAAAAACAGTAGTTTAACCAAATAATTTGTAAATTTACAATATTGTTTTTGAATTTTCTACTTCATTTTTGTAAAATTACAACTTTTTTCTGTAAGTATACAATTTTGTTTTTTAAATTTTCATATTTGTTTATAAAATTACAAAAAATTTGGTTTATTTACATATTTGTGTTGTAAACTTAAAGGTTTTTTCCATTGGTGCATCTTATTTTTCCTTATTCGGCAGCTGGAGTAGCAGTTCAACAACCTGAAATGATTTTTTTTCACTTGAACACTTTTAGCAAACTTTTTAAAGTATAGCACTGCATTTTTTTTTTTTTTTCATAATTGACAGCTTTTTATTGACATTTTAGGTGCCAAATTAAAAAAAAAAAATACCAAAAAAATATGGTAAAATTACCAAAAAAATGGTAAAAATACAAAAAAAAAAAATAGAACAATTATATAATAGAAACACATAAAAATTGTGGTATTTTACTTAACGCAAATTACCAAAAATGGCGTAAAAATTCATTTTTTTTTGCCAAAGATTACAATTAGTTGAAGAATTTTTGTGTCCGGAACTTAAAAAATTTCCAAATTTTTTTTTTCATGAAATTTTTTATTTATAAAAAATTATTTTTAACTAAATTTTTTACTCCAAATCGCAAAAAAAAAAAAATCTGAACTTAGAAAATTTTTGCGTGTCCTATTGTTGAATAATTAATTTTTTTTTGTAAAACATCATTAATTCTAGTAATAAAATAAGTTTTGTAAAATTCCATTGGAATTTTGTACTTTTCAATACATACATTTCAAACTGAAAACCTTGTAAACGATCTTAAAAAAAAATGTTTGTAATAACTAATTTTTTTGGTAGAAAGACTAAATAACATCAAGTAAAATTTTGTTGTACAATTACAGTTTTCTTGTGTAAAAAAACTAAACACCTTGTAATATTTTTTTAATTTGTAAAATAATTCACTTTTTTGTAAATTTACCTCAAAAATTTGTAAAATAAATTTACCAACATATAATAGTAAAATTACAAAGCAAACGGTAGTTTTCGTTTTATTAAATATACAACAATTTTTGTAAAAAGACAAAAATATTAGTAAAATAGAATTACAAGACCTTTTACTTGTAATTTTACAAACTTTTTTTTTTGAGTGTAAGCAGTTAAGAAACAAAGCCCTCTCTCGACGAACGAAAATCACACTCTACAAACCGCTCATCCTGCCCGTACTACTATATGGTGCTGAAACATGGACAGTGAAAAGATGAGTCATTGCTCGCAGTGTTTGAGAAAAAGATACTCCGCAAGATTTATGGCCCCTACGCGTTGATGATGGATTCCGAATTAGAATGAGTCAAGAGCTGTACGAGCCGATGTAGTCAAGCGCATTAAAATTCAACGACTACATTGGATTGGACACACTTGACGAATGGAAAATGATGACCCGGCCCGTAAGTCATGCAGGGAAGAGCCCATCGGTGGTAAACGAAGAAAAGGGCGACCCAATCTCCGTTGGAATGACCAGGTGCAACCAAACCTAACAGCACTTGGTGTCTCCAACTGGCGCCAGCATGCAGAAGACAGAAATAGCTGGCGTTCTATTTTACTTCAGTCTGAATCAGTCTCCCGGTTGTAAAAGCCATCTAAAGTAAATTAAAGTAAGATTTGTGTTAAGAAATCACTTACTGCTTTAAATGCTTGTCAATTTGTTGTTTATTATCCGATTTTTATTAAATTTTAATTTTTTAGCGTATATAACTGCAATCGGTCTAGTACTTACTAAATTGCCGAATTATTTCCAAAAAAAAATCGATAATAAACCACTGTGCAGTGGTCGGAAGACAGAGAGAAGGCGAGAGTATTGATTTATGAATATAAATATGAATGTACTAGCTTGCCATCCCGGTACTTCGTTACCGGTGGTATTGAATACCGGATAATAGAAAGGTCAGGATTTCTCTATCGATTTCAAAAAAATTCCTCTACATAGTCTTTGTTTTGTTTACTTGTGGACGTTTAAGTCTTTCATAAAATTATATTTCAATGAATAATTTAAACAATAAAATTTGGATAGCTGGTACGTTATCATGTTCGTTCCGGTGAATATAGGTATTGACAATTTTCGAGCCCTTATATCGGGTTTTTGGATTTTGAGTGAGTAAATATTTCAGTAAAAAAATAAATTGGAATAAAAATAAGTTTGAGTGAAAAAACATATAGAGAAAAAAAATATGGAGTAAAAAAAGTTAAATACGAAAAAATTGAGTAAAAAGTATCATTCCATATTGTTCCCTGCTCCATTCCATTTCGTTCCCCGTTCTACTCCATTTTATTTCCAATTCCATCTCCTTTCGTTCCATGTAAGTTTCATTTCTCTCCGTATAATATGCGTTAAAGACATAAAAAGTTCTATTGTCTTTATCTTAAAGATATTAAAAGTACCATTTTACACCACTGTTACCATGTACCCCTTTTTATCCTAAAATTTTAAATTTCCCTTGGGTGTTTTTTCTGGAGATTTAAATTAAATTCCAAAAACAGTTTTTTTTTGTGGTAGGTGATCCTATATTTAAAATATATAAAGAATAACCAAATTTGCACTTTTTTCCCCCTTTACGATCGGTCGCGACCCTTAGAAACAGAATTTTCAAAAATAACTTCTTCCAGCATTCAAAATTTCGGTGCCTAGGATCATTACTTCATAAAATATATAAAGTATCAAAAAACACTTTTTCACACCTCTAGAAACGTATTTTTTAAAAAGTACTTTAGCAGAATGTTTTTTTCACCGAAGGGCCCTACATTCCAAAATTCAAGCTTCTAAGGTCATTATTATAGGAACAGAAAAAAAAGTATCAAAAATAGACTTTCTTACCCCCGTTAGAAACGGAATTTACAAAAAGTACCTCCTCCGTAATGTTTTTTGCTTCATCGAAAAATCCTTCATTCCATATTTAAATTTTCTAGGATCATTGTTTTAGCAAATATTAAAATTACAAAAAGGATTTTACATTCCCTATTTTAAGTTTCTAGAGCCATTACGTCAGAAAATATCAAAAGTACCGAAAATACACTTTTTAGCCATTTTACCTCAAACCGTATTTTTGCCAGAATGTTTTTTTACCGAATTCTACTACATTACAAATTTTAAGATTCTACACAGAAAAAAATATGGAGGAAACAAATTTGAGTAATCACTTGTTTAATTTTTTAAAAAAAATTTGAGTAATTTTTTAATTGACGCAATTAAAAATTTACTCAAAAATTGAAAATAAAATTTGAGTAAATAATTTAATACAAATTTAATATTTTTTTTTATTTTTTTTTTTCTCTTGGAGTTTTGAATTCTCATTTAGTTTATTGTTTTTTGTATATGTATATGAAAGTTTGAAATCATCTTTATAAAATTTTACTTTGTCTTGAAGACATAAGTATATTTGGTAAAGTTTGTAAAAGCAATTTTTTTGGAAAAAAAAATTAGAAACTTTTTAAACTTTTTAAAAAAATAGTTTGATACATTTTGAGTAAATTTTTACTTGACACAATTAAAAAGTTACTTAAAAATATTAAAAAATTTTGAGTAAAGATTTAATTGTGTGAATTAATAATTTACTCAAATTTTTTATTAAGCATTTAATAATTTTTTATTAAAAGTTTACTCAATACTATTAAATCGTTTACTGGTGGAAAATTGAGTAATTTTTTACTCAATAGTATTAAAAATTTACTCAAAATTTTTTTTTTTTTTCTGTGTAGGACCATTTTTTCAGGAAATATAAAAAGTTTCTATGATTACTATTTCAGGAAATAAAAAAGTAACAAAGTGAACTTTCAGTACTTTTTAAAAGATGTTCTTTATATTAAAGGTTCTCTTTATAAAAAGTTCTTTTTATAAAAGGTACTTTTTATAATAGGTACTTTTTATAAAAGGTACTTTTTATAAAAGGTACTTTTTATAAAATGTACTTTTTATAAAAGGTACTTTTTATAAAAGGTACTTTTTATAAAAGGTACTTTTTATAAAAGGTACTTTTTATAAAAGGTACTTTTTATAAAAGGTACTTTTTATAAAAGGTACTTTTTATAAAAGGTACTTTTTATAAAAGGTACTTTTTATAAAAGGTACTTTTTATAAAAGGTACTTTTTATAAAAGGTACTTTTTATAAAAGGTACTTTTTATAAAAGGTACTTTTTATAAAAGGTACTTTTTATAAAAGGTACTTTTTATAAAAGGTACTTTTTATAAAAGGTACTTTTTATAAAAGGTACTTTTTATAAAAGGTACTTTTTATAAAAGGTACTTTTTATAAAAGGTACTTTTTATAAAAGGTACTTTTTATAAAAGGTACTTTTTATAAAAGGTACTTTTTATAAAAGGTACTTTTTATAAAAGGTACTTTTTATAAAAGGTACTTTTTATAAAAGGTACTATTTATAAAAGGTACTTTTATAAAAGGTACTTTTTATAAAAGGTACTTTTTATAAACGGTACGTTTTCCAGAATGTTTTTTTTCGCTGACGGATTCTACATTCCAAATTTCAAGTTTCAATGCACATTATTTCAAGAAATAACAAAAAGTACTAAAAGTACACTTTTTACCCCTTTGACTCCCCTTAGAATTCAAATTTTCAAAATTGGTTTTTTTCAGCAGAGGATCCTACATTCCAAATTTCAAGTTTGTATAACCATTATTTCAGTAAATAAAAAAAAAGTACCAAAAGTACACTTTTTTACCCATTTTACCCCCGTAGAATCAACATTGGAAAAAACCCAGCCTTAGTGAATCTTTTTTCCGGGAGGTGAACCAACATCGCAAATTTCAAGTTTCTAGTACCATTATTTAAGGAAATGTAAAAAGTACCAAAAGTACATTTTTTTACCCTTTAGGATCATCATTGGCAAAATGTATTTTTGCTGTATGCCTTTGTGTATCTATATTCCGGGAGTTGAACATACAGTCCAAATTTCAAGTCGCTATGACCATTATTTTAGCAGATAAAAAAAGTAACTAAAGTACAGTTTTTTACCCTTTTTTCCCCCCTTAGAATCAACATTGGCAAAAATCCAGCCTTAATGGATCTATATTCCAGGATGTGAACATACAGTCCAAATTTCAAGTATCTATGACCATTATTTCAGTAGATATAAAAAGTACCAAAAGTACAGTTTTTTACCCCTTTTACCACCTTAGAATCAACACTGGCAAAAATCCAGCCTAACTGGATCTATATTCCGGGAGGCAAACATACAGTCCAAATTTCAAGTCTCTGTGACCATTATTTCAGGAGATATAAAAAGTACCAAAAGTACAGTTTTTTACCCTTTTTACCCTCTTAGAATCAACACTGGCAAAAATCCAGCCTTAGTGGATCTATATTCCGGGAGGTGAACCTACAGTCCAAATTTCAAGTCTCTAGCTTCAGCGGTTTAGGCTGGGCGATGATGAATCTGTCAATAAGTCAGTCAGTCAGTCAGTCAGTCAGTCACATTATTCTTTTATATATAGAGATTGGTGTATTTCTTAAACAAAGCGACATGAATCTGCTTTGTTAAAAGCTAACATGCTACTAATAAAATATTTCCTTTTTATACCCTACTCCACACTGTGGTACAGGGTATAATGAGTTTGTGCTGATGTTTGTAAATACCCGAAATATTGGTCCTAGACCCACTTTTAAGTATGCCGATCGACTCAGAATCACTTTTTGAGTCGATTTAGCGATGTCCGTCCGTCCGTCTGTCTCCCAGTTGCCAACGTCCTCAAGCCATTTTCAGTGACGGCGCGGTGACATGTCAGAGTCACTGCTGACATCACCAAGACATCTCTTTGTACTGCGTTGAGGACAGTTTCATACACATTTTCAAAATGTCCTCACTCAAAGTCAGCAGTGGTCAGGGCTGACCTTCTGGGGACATGTCACCTAAGACTTCTTTGGGGAAATGTCTGACGTAGATCATCCGAAAATACAAAAAATTTTCGTATTTCCTTTAGTTTTACTTTTTCCATTTTCCTTTATAAATTATCTTTCTCATATTTAGAAAAAACTTTTCGCCTTTTTTAGTCCCAACTGGATTTTAACCTGAAACCTCCAGTTTATTAGTACCACACCTAACTACTTGTTCCAAACTTTATTTTGAAAATTATTTGTCTATTTATTACTTTTATTCTACTTGTTAGATTTTGATTTTATTTTAAATAAATCGATAAGGTTGGCATTTTTTTCTTGGAAATTGAAGAGTTGCCCAGATTTAAAATTCTAATTTATTATACTGCTATTCTGAAGACATTTCCTTATAGACGTCATATGTTAGAGGAATTGTCCCTACTCTTAAAACAAACATTCAGTGCTGACAATGTTAGGACATGTCATCAAGGATTACCTATGATTTGTCAGAACCTGAGGACATTTCCCAAGGAATCACTGTGGAAATTTCTTCAGTGATACATTTTCCAACTGGGCTATTCATGTAAACGTTGTAAACACGATACAGGTCGCAATTTATAATTAATTGACTTGAAATTTGAAACTTAAGCCTCTTTTGGCCCAAGGACGAAGCCTATTGAAATTGGAAAAAATCGGTCCATATTTAGACCTAGAACCCTAAAGAGGGCTCAAATGTCTCTAATAACCGCATTATAATACACTAAAAAAAAACTGTAAAGTTAGCAAAAAATTTAGTTAAATTTAACTAAAAAAGCACCTGATTTTGGGCCTACTAAATTTTTAGTTAATTTAACTAAAAATATTTAGTTAACTTTTCGTAGAATGAATGTAGCAAAAAAAAAGTAACTTTAACTAAAAATTTAGCTGAAATTTCGTAACGTTTTTATGTACATATATTAACAAAAAAATTAGTTGAATTCAGCTAAACTTTTTGTTAATTTTCGTAAATTAAAATTTACAAAATATTTTGAAAAAAATTTTAAGTTTATTTTTTCTGTTTTTTCATCAGCTTAAGTAGAACTTATGAGATTTGCGTAGGAGGCTACACAAAAAATTTCACTTAACAAATTTGTTACGAAAAATCAGCAAATTAACTAGTAAAAATTCGTAAACCTAGTTTTGAAGTCAACAAAAAAAATTAATTCAAAATTTGTTCAAAACTAGTATTTTGGTAAATTGAACTTAACTAAAACAAGTGTGAGTGTTAAATTCGGCCGTGCCGAATCTGTTATACCCTCCAACATGCAAATAAATAAAAAAAAAAATTGCAGGGGCGTTTTTTTTTGGGGGGGGGGTCGGTAGTGGTAATTGGGGGGGGGGCATTTCTTCACGAATATGTGTTTAAGAATTCATTCTTATACTTTTTGCTCTAAAGAAATACAAGTTTATCATTAAAAAAAAAAATTATGCCACGCCCATAAAAGGGGGGCGGACCGAAAAAACGACATTTTCTAATTCTGTGGGTCCAAATGCAGGACTTTGAACTTCTTGTAGCATAAAAATGTTGTATTTGTTAAACAAAAACAAAGAAAATCATGTAAAAATATGGTATTTTTCAGAGGTTGGTTTGGTTCTTCAAGGGGGAACTTTTTTCCCCCTGGTCCGATTTTACTCCTTTACGAAGTTAACCTGCCTAGGAACATAAGACATATTCGTGCCAAATGTCGGGAGTCTAGCTCTTTTATTTTGGACTGCATCGCGTTAACTACAGACGGACAGACGGACGGACGGACATCGCTAGAATGTCTTAGAATCAATCACTGAGCATAAATATATATACTTTATGGGGTCATAGACCGATATTTTGATGCGTTACACACGGAATGACAAAGTGAGTATACCCTCATACTGTTGGAGGGTATAAAAAGTAGTTAAAATGCTGATTTTAACTAAAAATTTGCTAAAAAGCCAGTAAACTTGAGTTAACAAAAAAAATTTTGTTAACTTTACAGTTTTATTTTTTTGAGTGTAGGTATCTTTTGGAAATTTGGCAGGTAATCATGTTTTTTCTACACAAATCACCATTCCGAATTTTCTTCTTGTAGCCCCCCATACACACCACCTTCCCGATTTTCACATAAATCTCTCAAATTTCATGAAAATAGAAAATATTTAATTTAAATTTTGTTTGTGTATGTTTAACGCATACATTAACCACCTTAGCAAATCTGATTATCATCGGACCACTTTTGGACTTAGGCCCGCCCCATGTGAAAATTTTGCCAGATATTCAGTTAAAGCGGTTTATTGTCAACAGAAAGAAGCCTATTTTACTAAAATTTGATTTGTGAGTGTTTTTTTACACTTATTAAGGATTTGACAAAATATAGATCTAATCAGTCCATGTTTGAACTTGGGACCCATTTTCCGGGAAACTGGTGTAGGGTATTACATAAAACTATAATTTTCTTACTTGTTTATGATTTTAGTTGTGAATTTTATTGTTATTCGTAATGTGTACGTGTAAATAGGAGATGGTGACTATGGGATGCAGATCACTGATTTGAACACCAAATTTTCAAAATTCAAACAAATGATGAATCTCACGAAAACTACTGACATTTTGTTTATAAATCCCAATATAATTTTTCTAATGCGAAAGATATATAGAACTACTGCCTTAATAACTAGATTGTTTAACTTCAAAATAATAACAATAAACAAGTTTTAAATACAATGTGCCGCAATATTTTATATTTTTTTCCTATGCACTTGGAAAGTCACATACACCAATTGCTTCATTGAAAACTAAACCACCTGGGCAAGGTCTTACAATTTCACATTCACATTGACATACTATGTAGCCGTTTGAATCGGCGAATAGAGTACCATCAGCTTGTCCTGCACATTTGCCAGGTTGGACACACGATGTACCAGAAGGTCCGGCTGCAGGTCCACTAGGTGGTTCATGTGGATAGGGACAATCAACATTCTGTGGGTAGTCACACTGTTGGGTAATTGTGTTATAATTCAGATTGTTGGGACAAGATAATACTTTGGCACAGCCTGAAATACAAACTGCGTAATTTTGACAGGATCCAGGTACTAATAGACTAGTGAAATCTGGTTTTCCAACACAAATGTCAAAGTCGTTTTCACAAGAACTTGGTGTTGCAGGTGTAGCTGGGCTTGGCGAGCCTGGACTAGGTGTGGCTGGAGGTGTTCCTGGTGAAGGAGAACCTGGAGTGGGTGTACCTGGTGTTTCAGGACTTGGAGTAGCTGGTGACGGAGTTCCTGGACTGGGTGTTGCTGGACTGGGCGTCGCTGGACTGGGTATTGCTGGACTGGGTGTTGCAGGTGAAGGAGTTCCAGGACTGGGTGTAACTGGTGGGGGAGTTGGAGTTACAGGTGATGGTGTTTCTGGGCTGGGATTTGCTGGTGTAGTCGTCCCAGGAGCTGGTGTTCCTGAACTAGGAGTTGGTGTTCCAGAACTGGGTGTAGCTGGTGAAGGAGTTTCAGGATCTGGAGTACCTGGACTAGGAGTAACTGGTATTCCTGGTGAAGGAGTTCCAGGGGATGGTGTTCCAGGAGATGGAGTACCTGGGCTAGGAGTAGCTGGTGTATCTGGTGAGGGTGTTGTTGGTGAAGGAGTTCCAGGTGCAGGTGTTTCTGGACTGGGTGTGGCTGGGGATGGATTTCCTGGACATGGTGTACCTGGCGAAGGAGTTACAGGAGTTGGTGTTACTGGGCTGGGGGTAACAGGTGAAGGCGTTTCTGTAGCAGGTGTTCCCGGACTGGATGGGCACTCTCCATCAGCATAACAACCACAGAATGAACGACAAGCACTGCAATCGCCACTGTCAGCCCATGATTTCTTGATGATGTTAACATCACAAGCTGCTTCAATTGGTGAATCACAAGTCAAAGTCAATCTATTGAAATGTTTGCCGCTAGGACATGTAAGAATGCTATTAATAAGGCCATTTCTGCAAATAATATATTTCGAACAATCAGCTGGATGAATTAATTTTGCAAAATTTCTCTGATCGTCGCATACATCTAAACTCAGTGCGATATTTAGGTAAATCCCCAACAGTAGAAGAATAAAAACGACTGAAAAACAAATATAAATATATTTTATATAATAGAATACATCGGAAGAGCACTGCTTTCACCTTTGGTCATAGCTTTATTTAACGATTTTACAAATTTAAAATCCTTTTGAATTGTTCATGCAACACTTTCTTCTAATACACACGTTAAAGACTGCTAAAGAAACTAACAATGTTGCCCTTTTTATAACAAACGCTTTTAAAATGCCCTTAATTAAAAATATGTAGATTTGATAAGACATCAATTAAAATTAACATTGTTATTTGTTTACTTTTTAAAGTTTTACGGAAAAAAATATTGAATCAGCACTATTTATCAAATATAAATATTATTTGCGAATATGTCTGAAGCTGAAGTGGATATACATGTGAATAAATGGCATACTTAAGTTCTGAAATTCTTATTATCCACAAGTTCCCTAGTAAAAAAGTTTTGATATAATGATATATAATTTGATACAATGATATTAATTTATATATGACTTTTTATATGTTCATATCTAAATTTTATCTAAGATTTACTGCGGCTCCATTATCTTATCTTAGGTTATACATAAATATATCTGACTTTATGTATTTATATAAATTTATATTAATTTATATAAAATAAGATCGATTGGATTTAATTGGATGTGACCAAAATTCGGATCTAATTGTATCATTTTTTATATTAGTGTATCTAAAATCATATTAGATCTTAAAAGTTTTTTTTTTTTTACTCGGGTTCTTAAAACTGCAACTTGGTGACAAGTTGGAATAGTTTTAGATAGCTTAGGTTAGTTTTTTAATGTTCGCATAGACCATTTGGTCCATAGCGAAATCACAAACTTTTTGCGCTAGTAGCGCAAGTTAAACAAGTTCAATGTCATTACGATTTTTTTTTTAATTTCAAAGTGTCAAAGCTTGTTTAACGTTTGATTCACTTATGATGATTAGGGTGGTTTTTTATTTTATTTTTTTTGGAATTTCGAGGAGCGCGCAGCGGATTTTTGTTTCATTTGATGTCAAAATAATTGTGTAAAAATTTGAGCTAAATCGGATAAAATTAACCCGAGGCGCAAGGAGGTCAAAGTTTCGAGAAAAAGCCAAAATGGCCAAATTTTGAAAAAACTTTAAAAAATGTAAATTTTGTAGAAATAAAAAAAATAAAATTTTTTTATTTAACTTTCTTGCAATAATACTCAGAAAAAATTATCTTTACTTTTTATGACGGCAGTAACACTTTCAAACATGAAATACAAAAATTACCATGCATTTTGGGGGGTACCTGATATGAGTGTTTTCGATTTTTTGAAAATTTTATTAAACAAAAAAATTAAATCTTACTATTCTATAGCAATGGATTATTAAATACATCCTAAGGCTTAAATATTTAAAAAATTGGGGATATCCATCGACTCAATTTTTTTTGGAGTCATTTGACTCCTTGAAATCCGCAAAACTCAAATGACTCCAAAAAAAAATTGAGTCGATGGATATCCCCAATTTTTTAAATATTTAAGCCTTAGGATGTATTTAATAATCCACTGCTATAAAATAGTAAGATTTAATTTTTTTGTTTAATAAAATTTTCAAAAAATCGAAAACACTCATTTCAGGTACCCCCCAAAATGTATGGTAATTTGCAAATCTCATAAGTTCTACTTAAGCTGATGAAAAAACAGAAAAAATAATCTTATAATTTTTTATAAAATATTTTGTAAATTTTAGTTTACGAAAAGTAACAAAAAGTTTAGCTGAATTCAACTAATTTTTTTGTTAATATATGTACATAAAAACGTTACGAAATTTCAGCTAAATTTTTAGTTAAAGTTACGGCTTTTTTTGCTACAATCATTCTACGAAAGGTTAGCTAAATATTTTTAGTTAAATTAACTAAAAATTTAGTAGGCCCAAAATCAGGTGCTTTTTTAGTTAAATTTAACTAAATCTTTTGCTAACTTTACAGTTTTTTTTTGAGTGTAAGATTGGTGTTGTCGTACACCCAAAATAAAACTGTAATGTTAGCAAAAAAAGCTTGTAAACCTACACTCAAAAAAAGAAAACTGTAAAGTTAGCAAAAGAATTTGTTAAATTTAACTAAAAAAGCACCTGATTTTGGGCCTACTAAATTTCTAGTTAATTTAACTAAAAATGTTTAGTTGATTTTTCGTAGAATGAATGTAGCAAAAAAAAAACGTAACTTCAACTAAAAATGTTGCTGAAAATTTCGTAACATTTTTATGTACATATTTACAAAAAAAATTAGTTGAATTCAGCTAAACTTTTAGTTACTTTTCGTAAACTAAAATTAACAAAATATTTTGTAATTTTTTTTTTTACATTTTTAGGTCGACTTTTTTTTATTTCACCGAACACTTTAAACACTAACACTTCACTTGTTTTTTTTCTATTTTTTCACAGCATTAAGTTCAGCTTAAGTAGAACATATGAGATTTGCATAGGAGGCTACACAAGAAATTTCTTAAATAGTAATCACTCTTTTCACTTTACAAATATGTTACGAAAAATCAGCAAATTAATTAGTAAAAACTCGTTAACTCAGTTTTAAAGTCAACAAAAAAAATTAGTTCAAAATTTGTTCAAAACTAGTATTTTCGTAAATTGAACTTAACTAAAAAAAGTAGTTAAAACGCTGATTTTAACTAAAAATTTGCTAAAAAGCCAGTTAACTCAACTTAACTAAAAAAAATTGTTAACTTTACAGTTTTATTTTTTTGAGTGTACAAGAAAATTTGCTGAATTTGAACCCACAATTTTTTTGGTAAAGTTAGCAAAAACGTTTTGCCAAAAATTAGTTAACTGAAATTTTTTATTTCATCTTAGTTCATACACATTTGAGGACCCCATTGGGTTCGGAACCGATAGGTCCAGACCCCGATCGGCCTAGACCTAGTTGGGTTCCTTAAAAATCATCATAGCTTTCGATCCAAAATTTATGTCCGTTGTGCTCTACCTTGCTTACACAGAAAAAAAAAATTGTCAATACAATTAATTTCATTGTTAATACAATTAAACATTTAATTGAAACTGAGCCTACATTGGATTTTGTCAATACAACATTGACTTTTGTAACTTTTAAAAATAATATCAACTCATTTTTGTCAATTAAATTCATTGTTGTATCAACAATGAAATTAATTGAAAAGTTTGTAATAAATTATATTAACGGAAATAAGCATGCTTTAATGTTATTTTATAAAAAAAAATCTAAAAATAGAACAAAAAAATCTAAAAAATTAAAAAAAAAACATTAGCCGGCAGCTGGAATCGAACCCGCAACGAACATGATACGAGTCTAAATTGGATTTTTGTCACATTAACTATATACATTGTTGATACAATTAAAAACGTTGTTGAACTGGAAGTTAGTTGCTAACAATTTGTTTTGTTACTTTTGATTTCACGATATTTTTTTCTGTGTAGTTTTTGAGATACGTGATTTTATTGGACCACTAGAGTTTTGAGAATTAAAAAACTCGATAACGTCAAAAATATTAGAGCTTTTGGTTGTTGTCCGGTCTTGTTCTACGTGTTGAGAGCTACAAAAATGCTTTTGGACTTTTTGTTGTGTCGGCAAAATTTACCGAGAGCATTTTAAAATTTTCGGGAATGCTAACTTTTTTGGATCCAAAGTTAGGACCTATTAGGCTCCACACATGTGAAGAGGACCGGCGAAACAATTTATTTTTGCTAATATTAGCAGAAAAGCTTGTTAAAATATGGTCAACTCAATTTTAGATTTAGCAAAAAAAATTAGTTAAAATTTTGTTTAAAATTGTTAATGCGCTAAATGAAGTATACAATATATTTTTGCTAACATGCTAATCTCAACTAAAAATTTTCTAAAGGTTAGCTTACTAGCATTAGCAAAAAAAAAATAGTACATCTACTACTGTATTGTTTTAAGTTTATTTTATTTTTGGCCATACTCTCAGAATTTTTTGGTCCGGTTCATTTGCACAGTCAAAATTTTAAATTTGTCGAACGATGTTTGAAGTAAAAAACTTAATCATTTTTGAAAAAAATTCTGCGAATTTAGTACTCTCTCCCAAAAAATTAAATCATGATAATGTTTTGATGAACAAAAAATTTAATGAACAAAAAAATAATAATTAAAAAAAAAATTTATGAAAATAATTTTTTAATGGAAAAAAAAATATGTAAAAAAAATAAATTATGAAAAAGAAAATTTATAATTGATGAAAAAAAAAATTTTTGACGAAAAAAAACTGATGAAATACGACTTGGCCTGATGCCAAATGATATTATTTATATATTATTTATATCTATAAAACTCATTTTCTGTTTGCACTCAAAATATTTTGTAGGCAAAAACAAATGAAAAACAAATTTAAAACCAGTGAATAAACAATTGAAAACCATCCCAGTAATTATTTTTTTTAACAAACATCAACATTTATTTTTTACTGTTGACAAAATTTTCTAAAACAAATAACATTCAACATTCTTTTGTAGCAACAAATTCGAAAAAAATAACCTACGAAAACATTAAAAATTAATGATTTCATAGGTTATTTTTTTACAATTTTCAATTGAAATATTTTTTTAAAAATGTTTAATAAAATTTTGGGGAATCGATCCAGTAATCAACTACATTCTGGCCAGACACCCTACCCATCGTATATTTCTATAAATAATTTTTTGAGTATTAAAGAAAAAAAAAAAAAATAACCTACTTGTGTTGGTAAAACTAATGATATCTAATTAAAAATACCAACTATTTAAAAATAAATTACTTACACAAATCATTAAAAATTTAAAGAATAATCAGTAGTTTTTACTTACAGAACAAAAATAAATGACTTTAAAAATTAAATGTTAATGGAAGTCTTAATTTTTTAGTGTGTTATTTTTGAAACAAAGAACAGCAGTAGTCATTAATAAAAACTGAACATCAAACAAACGTTTTTTCTTTTAAAAACGACTAAACGTAAAACTTTATTTTAAATAAACTACAAACAGTTAATGACATAATTTTTTGAGTGTAGTATTGTTTTCATCGACCACGCTCACTTCTTCGTCCACTTATGCCAAAAAACTTAAAATTTAAAAATTTTCACTTTTTTCCACTTTTTTGTTTATTTTCCCAATACAAACTTGAATGAAGTTTTTTTTTTGCATGTGAGTTATCCTTAAAAGACCGGCACTTTTGGCGGGTGTTAGAATTTGATCAGAGAGAAAAAACCAAAAACGAGCCACCCTAGTAATCAACTGACAAGGATTTTTGTTGTTCGCGATTTAGCTTTAACATCATGTTTTCTTTCTGACAATCCACTGACACAAAGTTTATTAGCAAAATGTTGTAATATTTTCCCACTTTGCCCAATGTTACTATTTTCATTTATTAATTTCAATTAATTAACTATCAAAAAACTGAACATAACTTTTTAGCATAAAATGTGTTAGATTTTTTTCATGAAAATGTCTGTTTAACCACATAAAAACAATTAATTATGTACAACAAAAACATGATTTATAACATTTAAACTTGTTGTTATTTTTTGTTAATTAATTAACCATACAGTTTTTATTTCTTTTCGTTTTTTTTGGAAAACCATAAATGTAACACTACGTTTTTTAGGCAAATCTACCGGAAATAACCTAAAATATGAGCAACAATAACATGTTGTTTAAAAAAAAAAAATGCAAACAAAAATTTATAATAAAAATTAACTAACCGTTAAATTTGTATTTTTTATATATTTTTTGTAAGAAAACAAGTGTTACATTTTGCATTTTTCGTTGGTAACAATATAAATGACTGAAAAATTTTAATGGAATAGATAGACTATAAGATAAACTTAGAAAACATAAAATATGTTAAGGCCACATTAGACAACAAATAAATCGTCCAACTTGTTTGACGACTGACTTCAAATTGCTCGTGTTATAGCAAGGATTACAACGTATCAACCTACCAAATTGGACGATTGCATGCAAATTGCTCGTGTAATTGCAAGCTGGACAACTTATCAACTAATCCAGTTTGACGATTTATCGGTCGTCTAATGTTGCCTTTACTTTTATAAATGATGTTTAGATGTAAAATGTCAAGCAAGAAACCATAATATGTAAAGAGTTAACAATGTTTTTTTTTAAGAACAGTTGTGCTTAGATTAATATCACTAAAATACTTTATGTGGTAACTAACGAATATTTCGACGTGACAAATAAAAGGACAAACAAGTAAGAGTGTTCAATTCAAATATTCTGAATATATTATACCTTCCACAATGTAAAAAATTTACTGGGAATTTTGAGCACCATCACCTTGCGATGTCGTTTGCTCTTCAGTAATACAATTTATCATTATTATACTTAATTATTTTTAATCCACGAAGTGGAAGTGCCGAAATAAGATAAATTTTATTTTGCTTTGGGTCCAAATGCAGGATACTGACCTTTTTCTGACATACAAATATTTCATTTGTTTAAATAAGGTACAACACAAACGGTAAACAATTTTTTCTGTGGTTGCCCAGTTGGCAAAGTCACGAGCCATTGTCAGTGAAGGCGGTGTGACATGTCAGATTCACTGCTGGCATCCACAATACATCCCTATGTACTAACAAGGAAAGTCTCCCTGCAGGGATGCCAACTTAGTGCTTTTCGCGCTAGATTAGTGTTTGGGAATTCCCGGACTTTTCAATTTCCCGGGAAACGGGAAAAAAATAATTTATTTCCCGGGATTCCCGGGAATCCCGGGAAACTTTCATTATTAATGTATATCATAAAAGACATTAAAATTTGATTATCTTTTTATTAAAGACAGTTTTATTAGAGATAAACAATTAATTAAAACATAAAAAATCAAAACATAAAAGTTAAAAATCCTGAAATACAATAAAACAAAACAAAAAAAATATTGCAACTTTTTCCTTCGCAAAAAATTTAAAACTGCGTTATTCGAGAAAAAACTAATATAGTTGGCAACACTTTTAATATTTATTCTGGAAATGTTAATTCTAGGTTCAAAATTTTTATATTTTTTTGACAGTCTTAGCAAAATTATCATTACCGAAGTATATTTTTTGACTTTTTAAGTTTTTTCATGATATTAACATACTTTTTACACCTGGTCAGTTTTCCTATAAATATATATTTGCACTGTTCTTCCAAATAAAAAAAATACAAAAAAAAATTAAATGTAATTATACCTGTATGTAAAAAAAATGGTAAAAATTAAAGTAAAATAAACGTTTTTATGTAAAAAGGTTTATTTTACAAAATTCCCGGATTTCCCGGGAAAAATTAAAAAAAATCCCGGGAATTCCCGGGAAATCCGACCCGGGAATTCCCGGACCCCAAACACTACGCTAGATCTAGTGCTTTTTGATGTGTCAAAACTCGAAAATTTTTGACCTAGTGCCAAATTAGAAAAACGCACCAACTCACAGTGGTTCCAAGTCCAAATCTAGCTGGACAAAATTATTTTATCACCGTTTTATATGTTTTTGGGGTCGCTGAGTTCAAAAAACATGTTTAAATTTTTCTAAGTCGATTACACTAATCGACAACTTTTTATTTTTTTTCTAATTTCAGTAATTCATTAATGACAAAAATGGTTTATATGCAGAACAGAAATATAAAATGCAAAAACTTTTTTTTTGAAAGTTTTGTAATCTATAAAAAAAAAAAATTTTTGTCGAGAAGTGTAATTGAAAAAAAAAAACAAGTGAGAGTGTTAAATTCGGCTATGCCGAAGCTTTTATACCCTCCAAAATGTAAAAAAAATAAAAAACCAGTGAGAGAGTTACATTCGGCTGTGCCGAATCTTTTATACCCTCCAAAATGTAAAAAAAAACAATATAAAAAAAATTCGGGGGCGTCTTTTTTTTTTTTTGGGGGGGGGGGGGGGTTGGTGGGAGACGTTAGGGAGCACCTTCCCCTTGCGATTTCGAACTTCATCTGAGAGAAGAATGTTGCGTTTGCTTAGCAAAAGTACAAAAAACCCTGCAAAATATGCGATTTTTCTTAGATTGGTTTAGTTCTCAAAGGGGAACTATTTTCCCCTTGGTCCGATTTTATCCATTTCCGAACTTAACCTGCCTAGGAATATAAGACATATTCGTGCCAAACTTCGGAAGTCTAGCTCTTTTATTTTGGACTGTATCGTGTTCTCTACAGACGGACCGACGGACAGACGGACGGACATTTTTGTATTTATTCGAAGTGTGTAATTGGCCGCGGTTTAATAGGATACATCACATTTAATGCTTTATTTAAGCTAAGCATAATTATAATACTTAAAAGTTATCAAAAACTTACAAAAACTCGATACTTTATTTAGAAAAAAAAATTTAGGCGAAAATCTATTTTCATAAAAACCGTGATTAATTTAAAACCTGTAAAAACCTGCAAGAAATGTCTGCATGATAACGTTCAGTAATAAATTACCTATAAGTTGTATGTAGTAATTCGACATGATATGCCTGGATTCGGTTTTGGCACGCTGCGGAAGTTTCATAAGTCCTTAAAAATATTGTTATTATTGACCATACTTCAAAGTACAAAAAATGTAAGAAGAAGATCGACAATAAATTTCTTATTA
Organism: Pegoplata infirma; assembly: GCA_963921195.1. Lineage (NCBI taxonomy): Eukaryota > Metazoa > Arthropoda > Insecta > Diptera > Anthomyiidae > Pegoplata > Pegoplata infirma. Next base: position 171,734,030 of record OY992539.1, read on the forward strand.
ATGTCCAGAATAAGTATAAATCTGTAGCTTTCTTGTACATAAACCGTTTTGAAACCATTGATGTAACATGGATGATATGATGTTATTAGTTGAACACTTATAAATATATTTATTTTTTTTTTAAATATTGGATACCAAAAATGTTATTTCATTCGCATATTTAACAAAGTTAAAGACCTAATTCCAAAAAATGGTTATTAGTTTGATCAGAACACACCCTTAGCTTGCCCCTAGCACTATTAATTCCCAATTTTAAGGACACTAATTTTTGGACTTTTGTCCAGCTAGATTTTGATTTGGAACCAATGTGCAACTTGGTGCTTTTTAAATTTTCACTTGGTGCTTTTAGTGCTTTTTAGGGGCATGTCACAGACTCAATTCCGTTCGGATTTGAAAAAAGTGGTGTACTCGTAAAACGCAAAACGAATATTATTTTTTTCGGAATGAAATCACATTTAAGAATCCAAAACGAATTGAATTGCATAAAAGTGATTTCATTCCGAAAAAAATATTCGCTTTGCGTTTTACGAGCAAACCACTTATTTCACTTCCGAAGGGAATTGAGTCTGTGACATGCCCGGGCCCCCCCGAAATGATTTCACAAATTTTAGGATTTAGTATCAAATAAAAAGTACAATATTAAAAAACTTCTTAAAAAAGTCGAAAAACATTTAGGAATCTAAAATGTTTTGAAACCGAAAATTTTTCTGTTAAAAAACCTCAAAATCTGAAAATTTTTTCTTAGAATTTGAAACTTTTCAACTTAAGATTCTAATGAAAAATATCTTACAACCTAAAGTTTTATGTACACAAAAAAATGGACCTAATTGTAAGTAAAATGTAGTCAAATCTTAAAATCCGACTTTGTCTTTTAGAAAAATGTCTCGTTTATTTCTTAAAAAAATGTCTCAGAATCTTACACTTTTCTAAAAAAAATGTCTCAGAATCTAAAACTTTCTATAAGAAAAATGTCTGAGAATCTTAGACTTTTTCTATAGGAATAATGTCTCAAAATGTTAGCCTTTTTCTCAGAATCTAAGACTTTCTATAGAAAAAATGTCTCAGAATCTGAGACTTTTTCTATAAAAAATTCTCAGAATCTGAGGCTTTTCTATATGAAAAATGTTTCAGAATCTTAAAACTTTCTAAAGGAATAATGTCTCTGAATCTGAAAAATGTCTCAAAATCTGAGATTTTTCTATAAAAAAAAATTAATAGAATCTGAGGATTTTCTATATAAAAAATGTTTTAGAATCTGAGAATTTTTCTTACAATCTAGGAAAATGCCTCAGAATCGTAGACTTTTTTTACGAAAAATTTCTTAGAATCAACGAATTTTTCTTAAGGTAAATTATCTGAAAATCTAAAATTTTGTGTATAGGAAAAATGTCTCAGAGACACAAGCTGAAACTTTTTGTGTAAAAAAATGCTCAAAATCTGAGACTTTTCTATTGCAAAAATATCTTTTTCTATAAGAATAATGTCTCATAATCTGAATATTTTTCTGTGGGAAATATTTCAGAATCTGAGACTTTTTCTTCAGGAAAAATGTCTTAGAATCTGAGCCTTTTTCTATATGAAAAATGTTTTAGAATCTGACAATTTCCTATAAAAATTGAAAAAAATGTTGGGCCCCCACCGAAATAAAATCCTGGATACGCCCCTGGTATGGCGGTATACTTACTTTGTTATTCCGACTGTAAAGAATCGAAATATTAGTCGGAGACGCCACAAAGTATATATTTTATTGATATATGATCGATTCTAAGACATTTTTTGAATGTCCGTCAGTCTGTTTGTAGAAAACAGTATGCAGTTCAAACTAAGAGCAAGACGCCTGAAATATGGCACGAATATCTTGTATTTTGGTCATGACCATTGATCATATTAATTTCAGAAAAAAAGGGCAAAATCGGACTGAGGGGAAAATGTTTTCCCTTGAAGAACTAAACCAACATCTATAAAAACAGCATTCTTTGTAGGTTTTTTTGTATTTTGGTTTAATATTTGAATTCTGTTCTAGGTGAAGTTCAAAGACAAAATTTGGCTTTTTAAGCGGAAAATGCAGACCATGTAAATTTGTACAACGATTTATATCAGTTGCTCAAAGGTTTAACCAAAAAACTCATCAAAAAAAATTTTTGGATAAAAATATTATTTTTTTTTTTACTTTTTTCATCTATTTAAAAAAAAATTGTCCAGTGCTTTTTTACCCTTTTTTTCAAGCAAATTTACGCGTTTTTACCCGTTTATAAAATTTTTGTGCGCGTTTTGCTCTCAAATAGTTGGCATCTCTGCTCCCTGGTGCCACCCGCCGATCTTTATGGACTTGGTTTTATTTTGTAGAGCAGGAAAAATAAAGGGACATGTATTTTGTTAGTTTTTCTTTTATCCATTTTCAGTTATAAATTTCCTTTCTTATTTTAAGACAAAAACTTATCACCTTTTTTGGTACAAGCGGGATTTGAACATGAAACCTTTAATTTATTAGTCCCACACCTAACTACTTGTTCCAAACTTTATTTTCAAAATTGTTTGTATATTTATTACTTGTATACTACTTGTAAGATTTTGATTTTATTTCAAATAAATCGATAATATTGACTTATTTATTTAGGAAATTGAAGAGTTGCCCACATTTAAAATTCTAATTAATTATACTGCTATTCTGAAGTCATTTCCTTATCAATGTCTTATGTTAGAGGAATTGTCTACACTCTTAAAATAAACATTCATTGTTGACAATGTTAGGATATGTGATCAAGGTTTTTAAGTAAATTTTTCATATATTAAGCAATATTTCCTTAAAGTAAATTAAATTAAAAAAAAAAATATACTTAAATTAATTACAGTGTGAACTTAATTTCAGTATCGTTGTTTTGTTCAGTGTGTTGTTAGGGGAAGTTTCCAATAACATTATATGGAATACCCCTAATATTTTGCAAATCAATGATAATAGAAATAGTACGGGAAATGCATACAAATTATAGCACCTGCTTCGTAAATCTCTTATTTAATGACAAAATAGCATAAATTAATATTCATAAAAGCAAAACATATCACGTTTTATGTTTCTATTAATCTTTAAAAAAAAAAACATCGATGGGAAAGATTTGCAATTCTAAAAACATGACCAGAGCAATATTTTTTTTTACATAAATCCATAAAATTATAATTAAATGTCAATAATTTAATTTGTATTTTAGACATGCATAGATGGGAAGTTGATTTTTTTATATTCTTGTTATGATAAAAACAAATATTATATATATTTTATTAAATTTATCTTGAAAATAATAAAAAAAAATACTTTTTGCACAGTTCTTGCAATGATCGCCAAACAGCAATAATAAAATTTTTGCAAAACCAGTCCCATCTATGATTTAACAATATTAATGTACAACGTTTAAAATTGGTAATCTTTACAAAAATCTTTGAAAAAACAAAAATAAACACCGATTTTTTCCCACCATTTTTAAGAGAGTTGCCAATTAATTTATTTTATTTCTGTTTGGTTCTCATAATTATTCCAATACATAAATTATCTGTAAAATAATAAAAACAAACACAACATTTAATTAAAACAGAAAAACATAGCAAAACGTTTTTATTTTATTTATTTAAACAACAACCAGCATGATAAAATTTATGTGGGTTTGTAATATTGGCAATGATAAAAATTTATAAAAAAAAAACAGTTTGAAATACAAACCAAAACAGCAGCAATCGTAGACAAAACAAACTTGTCTCAAAACTTTGCGGATGAAAATGTTAACCCTGTTTTTTTTTTTTTAAATGGCTGCCTTGTTTTTGTATTATTTGTATCTACTAAATATATCTACACCATTTACAGATGTAATTCGTAAAAGACGAATTGGAATTCAAAGATACTACTTGTAATTCGAAGATTTCATTTGTAATTCGAAGATTCCATTTTTTATTCGAAAACTCGATTTATAATTTGAAAGTTTTATTTGTATTTTGAAAAAGATCGGTTGTAATTCGAAAAAGATCTATCGTTGTCCGAAATAGATCCATTGTAATTCGAAAAAGATCAATTGAAATTCGAAGATTTAAATTGTATTTCGAAAAACATCTATTGTAATTCGAAAAAGATCAATTGTTTTTCAAAAAAGATCAAATGTTATTCAAAATAGATCAATTGTAATTCGAAAAAGATCAATTAAATTTGTAATTTAAAGATTCTATTTTTAATTCAAAGATTCTACTTGTAATGTGAAGATTCCATTTGTAAATTCCAATTTGTAATTTGAAAATTCCAATTTTAATTCGAAAAAGTCAATTGTAATTCGAAATAGATCATCATGGATCTTTTTCGAATTGCAATTGATCTTTTTCGAATTACAATTGTTCTTTTTCAAATTACAATTGATGTTTTTCGAATTATAATTAATCGATTTGTAATTACAATTGATCTTTTTCGAAATACAATTGGAATTTTCGAATTACAAATGGCATATGCAGATGGAATCAAGTAGAATCTTCGAATTAAAAATGGAAAATTCGAATTAATTTTGGAATTGATCTTTTTCAAATTACAATTGATCTATATTGAATTACAATTGATCTATTTTTAATAAGGGTTCAAGTTGAAAAAAATGCAGAAGAAAAATTGAATTTCTAAAAATTATAGACATTTCTGGTATTTCCCATACCGGTTTCAAACACCCCAGTTAGTGTTATCATCAGTAGGATTTTAAATGTCGGTTTGTCTTGTTAATGAAAACTGTTTTTTTTTTTAAATTAAAGTTGATCTTTTTTGAATAATAACTGATCTTTTTTTGATTTACAATTAGTCTATTTTGAATAACAACCCAGCAAAAACATGGTAATGAGTTGTGAAAAGTAATCATTATCAAGTACATTATTTATAATGAGTACCCATTACCATTAACATTATTTTAATCCCAAAAGTAACTACTTTTCAGTAATATATTATAAAAGTACTTCTAACAAGGGAAGTATCTCAACCCTTATGAACCGATTTGCCTGAAACTTAAAATATACATAAAATAGACGATTTTAAGGTTGGGGTGTCTCGGCTTATCGGCCATATCAGTGATTCAAAATTTCGTTGTCCCCTTATGAAACAATGTGGACCTCCGGGAAAATTTCGATAACTCCTGAACTAATAGGAATAGCCTCTAGAGCAAAAATACGTGTCGACTTAAATTTAATAAAGATTATTTCTTTTTCATATGGACATCGTAGGTCAATGTCTTCATATAAATACCCCCCAAAATTTACACATTTTCATGAAAAAAGTTTTTAACAAAGCCAAACTTTTACAAGGTTATGCCACCGTTGGATAGGCATTAAAAAAACTTTCTTTTCATATGTAAACATCATATAGTTTCTTCGAAAGAAATGGCTAAAAAATCCAAAAAACGATTTTTTCGCCATTTTTTGACCCATGTTTTGAACCCCTAAATCCGCGATATGGCCGATAAGCCGAGACACCCCAACCTTAGAATTGTCTCTTTTATATATATTTTACGTTTCGTGCAAATCGGTTCATAAGGGTTGAGATACTTCCCTTGTAAGTAATAATATATCCTTGCACTTGCAGTTTTTAACCTTTACACATCAATTAACTTAAAAAGTTATTAAAAACTTAATAAAAATTACGAAATTTTTAAGTTTTAGTAAAAACAAGTTAAATTTTAAATGTTTTAATTAACTAATTATTTTACTTCTTATTGGTAATGGGTTTTTACCTCTTATTTGTAATCCGAGGAAGTAACTACTTATTTATCTCCATACTCTTCACTAGTTATTTTTGTCTCACGCCCTTGTTAAAATAATTAGTGTTTCATTCAATAAGTAACTACTGATTAACATCTGTTTCGGATTACAAAACCCATTACTAGTAATGCCAATTTTTGCTGGGAATTGATCTATTTCGCATTTCAATTGATTTTTTTTTCGAATAAAAATTTATCTTTTTTGAATTACAATAGGAATCTTAAAATTACAATTGATCTATTTCGAATTACAATTGTTTTTTTTCGATTTTCAATTGATCTTTTTCAAATTAGAATTGATTTTTTCGAAAAACAATTGATCTATTTCGAATTAAAATTGATCATTTTCAAATTACAATTGGAATTTTCGAATCACAAATTTAATTTACGAATCATAAATGACATCTTAAAATTACAAGTAGAATATTCAAATTAAAAATGGAATCTTTGAATTACAAGTGAAATCTTTGAATTACAAGTAGAATTTTTAAATTACAATTGATTATCTGAAAATGGTGTATTAATTACCGCCAAAGTATTGTAAATATTACAGACATTTTGATAAAAGATACAATTTGCGGTAAGAGTACAGAAAAATGTATTGTTTAGCATCTGAGATTCATGGTCTTGTCTATCTATCTGTTTCTGGATAAAAAAATATTCCCTCAACTCGACACTTGGCTCTCAAAATAAATGTGAATAACCCAGAAAAAACTTGGTAATGGGCACACCTTCCCGTCTCGCTTACCTGGTAATGGCTATGAATACTACTATGAATACTACCTATTACCATTATTTTACGCCCAAAAATACCAAGTGTGGTTACCTCCAACTAATTAACATTAAAATTGGGAGGTAACTACCCATGCAGAAACTGCCAACTGTTCCAAAGAAAAAGTCACGGCAAAGCACTTTATTTTTGTGTATGAATTCGAAAAAGTGGTTCGCCAGCGCTTTGCCAATGTTTTTTTATTTAAATCCGTTTAAAATAGGGTTGCCATCCGTCCTCTTTTCCCCGGACACCGTCCTCTTTTTTAATGCGTCCGGGGCAGTCCTACTTCTTTTTTAGAAAGTGTCCGGGGTTGTCCTACTTTTTGCACTTTACCCGATAACATTTTTTTTATTAATTTTAAACTTTTGAATTATTTTCATCGCCATATTTTCGCTTATCAGCAGTAATGTCAACTTTTTGAGAACAAAACGCACAAAAATTAAAAAAAAAAAAACGCTTCAAATTAATTATATTTCGAGTAAAAATGCACTCTAGGTAGTGCGAAAATAACTACGTTAGCATCAATTCTTATCAGCTGTTGTGTGTCTTAAAGTTTGCTCTCCGAAAAAAGATTTGTATATCAAAAATTTCCATTACAAATTTAAAAAAAAAATATATTAATTTTAAGAAAATTCCTTTGAATTTCCAAAAATTCCATTTGTATTTCAGAAATTTCCAATTGTATTTCAAAAGTTTCCAGTTGTATTTTAAAAATTTCTAAATGCGTTTCAGAAAAATCCGTTTCAGAAATTTCCAATTAAATTTAAAAAATGTCTATTTATATTTCAAAAATGTCTAAATGCTTTTCAGAAAATTCCAATTAAATATATTTCAAAAATTTCTATTTCTATTCAAAAATTTTTAAATGCTTTACAGAAAATTTTGATATTCAAATAAAAATTTTTTAAAAGCATTTAGATAATTATATTTTGAGTAGGCTCGAGGTCATTAAAACTATGATAATCTTATATAATAATTTTCAAGAAAATTTTTTTCTGTTTTAAACTTATTTATGTTGGTCATTTTTTGCAAGACTTAATCGTGTTTCGGGATTTGTCTAATCCCATTGTCAAGATTATTTAGCAAAAAATAAAAACCCTGTACTACAAGTAGCAAAGGGTCTTTAATGACAATCGTTAATGATGAAACTAAAATAAAAATACATACTCGACTCTATTTCCATTGGGAATTAGAAGACGAAAATTGTACCATCGTAGTTAGGTCACGATCATCATCCCGAAACACGTGTCGACAAAGTCTTGCAAAAAATTACCAACATAATAAATTTAAAACAGAAAAATAATTTTCTTGAAAATTATTATATGAGAATATCATAGTTTTAATTAGTAAAGGAAATAATGACCTCGAGCTAGAAAAAAACCTACTCAAAATAAAATATTTTAAAGGTCGAGTACAACAATTTTTATTTTTTAATAAAAATTAATCAGAATTTGTACATTTAGATAATTTTTAAATAAAAATGGACATTTCTGAAATACAATTGAATTATCTAAAATTCCAATTGAATTTATTTAAATTCAAAAGTAATTTTCTTAAAATCATTGAGAAAATTTTGAAATGGAAATGTTTAAAATACAAATGGAATTTTCTGAAAACCATTTAGAAAATTTTGAATTACAAATAGAAAATTCTGATATACAATTAAAATTTTTGAATTATAATTGGACATTTTTTTAAATTAACCAAACATTTTTGAATTAAAAATGAATATTTCTCATATATAATTGGAAATATAGTTAAACATTTTTTAAAATTGAAAATTTTTGAAATATAATTGGTACTTTCTGAAATAAAATTGGAAGATTTTCTTTTATGTATTTTTGTGATTTTTTTAGTGGAAATGAAAATTGTTTCCTTAATAAAAATCCATTTTTTTGCATATTGTGTCGCGCAGTTTACTTTTTTTAAATTAATTTATTAAAAAAATTGTCCTCTTTTTTGGGTCAAATGTCCTCCTTTTTTGAGGTTGGCGTCCTCTTTTTCTCAAACTGGAAATGGCAACCCTAGTTGAAAATATAAATTTGTAATTAAAATTTATTAATTTTCATAACAATCTGAATACTTTTCATATCCCTGCAGGATAAGTGACCGGTCCATAATAGGTCACGTGACATATTACTCGGGCACAATGACCTATTACAAACTTTACAAAAAACAAAAACCTTTTCTAGTCCCCTGGGTCTAAGTGCAGGCAAAAAAGGTTTCATTTGTTTAACAAAAATGCAGGAAAAAAGTGAAAATGGCGTTTTTATAGAAGTTTGTTAAGTTCTTTAAGGGGAAACTTTTTCCATCTGATCCGTTTTCCGAACTTAACCAACCTATGACCATATGAACATATTTTTTGCCAAACTTCAGAAGGCTAGCTCTTTTAGTTTAGAAACTAGTGCCTGCGTACAGTACCGTAGTACCGGGAATACCGGTATTCCCGGTTCTCGGTATTACCGGGAAATGGAACTGGTTTCCCGGTTCTTAATTCATTCCCGGTATTCCCGGGAATACCGGTATTCCCGGTTACGGTTCTGACGGTATTCCCGGGACTACCGGTATGTACATTTTGTAAAATTTTGTACAATTACAATTTTTTCTTTGCTTTTACCAAAAAAAATACAAAACATTTGAAACATACCATTTCCATTTTATTTTTTGAATTTAAAAAAAAATAGTTACATGATTTTCAAATAATTTTACAAACACAAGTAAATATTTCTGAAATACTGATTAAATAGTGTAATTTAAATATTTTATGGTGTAGTATTTTTTTGGTTTTTGAGAACCGGTACTAGGATCAGAACCGGGAATACCGGTATTCCCGGGAATATATCTAGAACCGGGAAACCGGTACCAGAACCGGGAATACCGGTATTCCCGGGAATAACGAGAACCGGGAAATGGGGGGCACTATAAGAAACTATATGATGTTTAAATATGAGACGCAAGGTTTTATTAATACCTATCCAATGGTGGTATAACCTTGTAAAAATTCGGCTTCGTCAAATACTTTTTCCATGAAATTGTGTTAATTTTGGGGGGTATTGGTATGAAGACATAGACCTACGATATCCATATGACTACGAAATAATCTTTATTAAATTTAAGTCGATACATATTTTTGCATATTCCTGTCTGTTCACGAGTTATCGAAATTTTCCCGGAGGTCCACCATGTTTCATAAGGGGACAACGAAATTTTGAAACACTGATTTGGCCGATAAGCCGAGACACCCCAACCTTAAAATTATCTCATATATATATTTTAAGTTTCATCAAATCGGTTCATAAGAGTTGAGATACTTCCCTTGTTAGCAAATTTACTTGTAGTTGTCCTTAGTAGTTTGGTATCGAATTTGTGCGAAATTGATTCTGCGGTTCAAAAGTTATGAACTAAAAAGTAAGAATACCTCGAAAATATTGGTATATTCTACATAACCTAAAAATACAAAATGCTTTAAATTCGCTGCTGGTTGGCATATGTGAACAGAATTGGACACAGAATGGAATTTTTACAAGTACAAACCGATTTTTTTACAAAAAAAAATTCGCGGAATTTTTTTTTCACCAAAAATTTTTTTCCATGGAATTTTTTTTTTTTTGCAAATAATCTTTTATTACATTATGGAGGGTATCCATTAGGGATATAACCATTTGCGTTTTTTTACAAATATCAAAAAGGACCTATCATATTTAGAAAGTACATAAAAAATCAAGAAGAAATGTGTGATCTTTTTTTCGCGAATGTTAAAAAAGGTTCGGCACCGATCGCGATGAAGTTTTCGCTAATACTTTTTTTTATTATTCAGAAAACCCGTATTTCTAGTGTCGAAAACCATTTTACAAATGTGTTATTGTTTTATTTTTGTTGTAAAACGACAAAAAGCCAAGAAACGGTGGATGGGAAGGAATCCCACCATAAAACATAAAAAAAATGTAAATTTATGGTGTTTTAGAAATTGCAATCGGTGCCGAAGGTTTTTGGACCAAAATGTCCCCGGATAACGTTTTTTCTTATCAGTATAAAATTGCCCATACGATTATGATAGGTTCCTATTTTGGTTATATCCCTAGTATCCATACATTCGGCAAAGCCGAATTTAACTTTTTTACTTGTTTTATCTAAAAGTGCTTTAATAGTACCATATTATTTTGTTTTAAAGGGCTTTCAAAGCGCTTTAAAATAGCAACGGCACACATTGGTTGATGTTCATAGAACGAGCGGCTAAAAATAGAAGAAGTTGTCGAAGGACAATGAAACTTGGCACATAGGCATTTTTTGTTTGAATCAAGAAAAAAATGCAAAAATCAAAATGACCCGCCCACTTTTACGCCCACCTCCCATACAAAGTTAAAATTAAATTTTGACCTACGGCATTGTTTTTTGGCACATATCATTTTTAAACACTCAGAATCATTTGTGTGAAATTTGAAAAATATCCGCCCACTTTTACGACCACTTTCCATACAACTTGTATTGAAAAAGTGGCATAACTCCCTCGATTTTTAATGCATCAACTCAATTTTCACAAAAAATAAATATTATAATTGTAGAATGGGCTCCTGCAATTATATACCTGATCCGCCCACTTTTACGCCCACTTCCCTGATCCGCCCACTTTTACGCCCACCTCCCATAGAAAAAACAAATAGAAACAAGTACGAGTTTTAAATTCGGCTGTGCCGAATCTTTTATACCCTCCAACACGTTTAAAATAAAAAAATAAATCGCAGGGCGTCCTTTTTTTTGGAGGGGGGTCGGCGGAGTTGGTGGGGGACACCTGTATCCCCGCTATATATGTTCACAAATTATTTGTTTATGATATTTACGCTTAAATAATAAATTTTTATCTTTATTTTTAATTAATTTCTATAACCACGCCCCCAAAAGGGGGCGGCCTGAAAAAAATCGTATTTTTTAACCCCCTTGGGCCAAGTGCAGGTCTATGAACATAATATGGCATACAATAGTTACATTTGTTGAGCAAAAATTAAAAAAAAACTCGTAAAAATATCGTATTTTTCAGGGGTCGTATTAGTTCTTCAAGGGTGAACTTTTTTTCCCCTGTTCCGATTTTGCCCATCTTCGAACTTAACCTTACCAGTAACATAAGAGATATTCTTGCCCAATTTCAGGGGTGTAGCTCTTTTTGTTTGGACTGCATCGTTATTTCTACAGACGGACGGACGGACATCGCTAGAATGTCTTAGATTCTACCATGGATAAATATTATATATACTTTGTGGGGTCCCCGACCGATATTTCGATGTGTTACACACGGAATGACAAAGTGAGTATACCCCCATACTGTGGTTGGAGGGTATAAAAATCAGAGTTTCTGAAGCATGAACGAAAAATTATGTTTTGTTACTTTATTATTTTATAGTTGTTACTGTTTTTTTTTGGAAAGGAGCAGGTAGGAGCAGCTGATTTTTTTTTTAACTTTTAGCTGAGACTTCAAGCTGTAATTTGACATCTTTCGTTAAACAGCGCTCCAAGCGCTAAAAAGATGCAGTCCACTGAAGTTGATGAACATTGAAATTTTGATGTTGTTTATATTTTGTTCTACGAAATTTTTTATATGGCACTTTTTACAACTTTTTTTAATGCAAATCTCATCCATGACAATTGTCATTTACGAAAATATACAACAAAGTCAAATGATAAGTTTACTATGATTGTAACAAAAGATTGAATATACACTAAATTTGCATGCCATTTTAAACAAGCGAACATATATGAACTTTAAGCGTGTCTGTCCAAACAAATAATAAATATATCCGCCTAATATTACGGAATCATAATATTCAGATATCTGACAACAAAATACCAAAAAATTATCCAAATCGGCGAACATGAAAAAAATGAATTTCGGACACTCTTCAACCAATGTGCGGCATACCGATTACCGTGGTTATTATTTTCGACGCTTGGAGAGTACTAAACTGTGACGTTTTCCCAGCACATAAGCGACCATGAAAGGTACTTTGCCAGCGCTCTCCCATGCGTATTTTTCTGCCTGGGTAGTACTCGGTCATTGGGAGTAGCATAGATAAAGAAGAGTTGGAAACTATAGATCACTTTATCTGACATTGCCGGGCAGTTTTTGGTTAGAGACTGGTTTCTCTGCGATCTAGGGAGCTACACTATCTCTCTGATTTGTCGGATGTAAAAATTCAATATTTTAGGGATTTCAAAAGGACCTCAAATTGGTTTAAATGCAGGATAACTCAAATACCGTCCCATGGTATAAAAACGAATTTCAGAGTCTATGTGTGCAAATGTTAAACGTCAGCAGCCACTACAACAAGTAAGCTCCACTTACTGTCCTACGAATTTACTATAGTTGGTTCCAAATTCAGTTGGCACAACGAATCTGTTTTCCGTGTGAATTTAAAAACAAATACATTAATTTCCAATCTGAAAACTAAGGATATCGCGAATATTCGTCACTATTCGGTATTCGGCATGTTTTTTGAATATTCGGTTAAATATATAAATATTCGTCAACAGTTTGCCGACTATTCGGCAAAATTTAAATTTGTTGAAAAACACTTATTAATGTTTGATTTTTTTAGTTATATCAGCTTGTTTTTTATACAAAAAAAAATCTGCACTTGATTTAAATTTGAATTGTTGAGGTAACAGAAATAATGTTGTCAACAGCTTTGTTGCTTTTTAGTCTGGAACTTTTTTATTGTATTTTTTACATAGGTAAAATACAGGCGTATGAATACTGAAACTAATCGGTATTCGGATCAAACCGAATAACGAATAGTATATATTTAGTAAAATGCCGAATAGATCCCTACTGAAAACTTTTGTGAATTAATTTTGCAGCATAACAAACTTAATAAAACCAATATTTTTTAAGATTATTTTACTAATCCATCTTAATTAAATACACCTGTATATTTTGCGTTTCAGTAGTTTAAATATAATATACAATACTAGTGCACGTAAAATTAAAGACAACAACGTCTACTTGCAGTTGCTGTTTTTGTGAAGAGAACAACTATTAAAAGCACCTAAACTTTATTACAAATTGTTAACCAGTTAAGTGCTAAAATTATTTTCTACAATATTAGCCCCTAGGATTTAATTCCGCTCTGACTGGCGCAATAGTAGGCGTAGTGGATTTCCTATATATTTCAGCTTTTGTTAAAAAAAAAGAATTTATTGAGCAATTCGATTATCGTTTTTTCGACAATCGTGTTACGTGATACGCTTAGTTTTAAGTATACACTAAACTGGTTAAAAATCAGTATAATAATATTTAATACATGATTTCAGAGTACTTAACAATTTAGTACATATAAAAAAATTGCAAACGAGTTTTTCAAGATTATACATAATTTAATAAATATTCATCAACCTGCCTTAATAAAAATTCGACTGTCTGTTTATGTTAGAATGAAAAGAAAAACTACATCAAAAACAACAATAAGTTTTATTAAGTTTTACTGCAAGCTATTACCTGTAGTTTAACCCACTAATTGTTTAACAACATGTTTGTTTGTTAATTCACAACAATTACTGTAGTTTTTAATAACGCAGGAAAAAAAGTTAATCTGTTCAATAATATTATCTTGAATTTTGAATTCAAAATAATGTTAGCTGTATTTTTGATCATTAAGTTTTTAACACCCTCCATAAAAAAATTGGTGTCCCATGTGTCCCGTAAATTTCTGAATAGGTTGTTTGGATAGCCCTATATGGAACTAAAAAAATTGCGTTTTTGGTTTATCTAATTTTAAAAACTGGGCTCAGGAGGCGTGGTCAAATATTGGAAAAATGGTCAAATTTGTGGCGAATTGCCTTGATTAAATATTTATCACATAAAACGGAATGCACCACAATCTCAAAAATGTACATTCTTATATAGTTTTGTATGGGCTATCAATTAAAATTTTTTTTGTGGAAAATTTTCAGAACCCGTTCTGAAATTTTCCATTTTTTAAAAAAGTCAATTTATCAAAAATCCGGCCACATTTTTTTATATTTTTTTTTTAAGTTTAGATGTTTGTCCATCCACACAAAAAGATAATCGCATTTGAATTTTAAATTTTATAACAATTTTGTAATTTGCTTGTAATTCTTGTTTTAACGTTGCGAATGAGTATTATTTAGTGTTTCCAATTCGGTTAATCGATTAACCGATTCCTCGATTAATCGCCTCTATTTCGGTTAATATCGAAACAAATAATTTAAAACGCAAATAATTATTCGACCCGATTAAAAAAAAGTCAAAACTACAGAAAAAAATATTCAAGAGAAGCAAAATTAAAATTTAGAAGACATCATTTAAAACTTAGAAATCCTAATTAAAGTTTTCAAACGCAAAATTGAAAATCCCAATTAAAATTCAGAAAATCCCAATTAAAATTCAGAAAAGCTAATTCAAATTCAAAAGTTGAAATTCAGAAATCCAAATCGAAATTCAGAAGCGCCCAATTAAAATTTACGAAAGCCCAATTGTGAGATTACTCTCCCAATGGTTTAGAGGTTGAATAAATTAACTTCGGTCGTGCTATTTTTTTATTCAAACCTGTTATTATTTCAAATTTGAATTTTTCAAATAAATTCAAATCGAATTTTCCAAAGAAATTTCGTTCAAAATTTTTCAATAAATTTTATTATTTGGAAATAGTCGGACAAATAAACAGAAAATTTAGGAGATTTTTGGTTAAAAAGAAAGGAAAGACCGAATTAAGGACAAAGGATTTGTCTTAAGGAATTTGATTTGAAGGGGTCAATATTAAAAATTGGATTGGAGGTAAGATTGCAATTTCGGGTTATGGAATACAGAATACTTAATTAAAGTGGCATTTTTTTTTATTAGATTTAAAGGGGGTTTGGTCAGGATATTTAGTGACCAAACATATTTTTAAATCAGCTCGATATTGATAAATTACCAGATAGTTAAATTGCATGAAATTTTTGCAAAAGAGTCATCATTGGTGAAAGGGGAAACAGTTGCCCATGTTAAGAGCTAAGTTTGAAGGGAAGTTAGCAAGGGAGTATTTTGCCATTTATCGTAGCCAGCATCTTCGATATCGTCATCAGAAATTCGCAGTTCAAATCAGCCTATCAACATCTCTATTTGACTATGGTCAATAACCGTCGATCATCGATAAATATCATAGTTATCGGTTAATATCATTAAGGCGACAACATCTATACTCATTATTGTTTCCGGGTTGGTCATTGCAAAAATCGACTTCCATTACCAGATTAGACAAATTTCATCCAAATACCGTGACATTTAAAAACCTACCGATAAATTATCGTAATTCGATAACAATTAAATTTGTTTTTTTAAGATTTTACGTGATGTTTCACAATCGATAAATTTATCGATTAGTTATTGTTTTTGTAGCTTTCCCAAATAATTATTTTCTTATGGTAATCGATAAATTTATCGATTAATTTATTTTTTTTGTCATCTAATATTTAATATTTTTTTTTAATCAATTCGGTCCTAAAAATAATGGTAATTTAACTTTTAATTCTTAATTCGACTACATACGCGAAATACACCTTCACTTACATACAGAATCACAAAACATGCATACACCCTACACTCATACATTTTAAAATACATTTTACTTATATCTTATTTAACCAATTTACTTTAATCGATAACGATAATTAAATTCGATAATAATATTTGATTCCATCAAGCACCTATACCCCGTACTTCAGGCCTGCAGTCCAGTGGAGAATAGAATATGGTGAGTTTTTTCTTAAATTAATATTTTGTCGTTTATTTATCGTGATTTGGTTTCAAACTTAACTTTTCATTTTAAACTTTACCATAATTTTACATTTTTCATTTACGGTTTTAAGAATTTCATTATGGGTGATCCCATCGATTTTAAAGATTAAATCAGCATCTTTCCATTTAATAGCTTTACTTAAATTAAAATTTCATTTGCATTTCACTACTTAACGGTTTTAAATATTTTTTTTTCCGTTAACCCATTTATACACCTTTAGTATTAAGTTTTTTTTTTATCTCGAAATAATGTTTGATAATTTTAAACTAATTTTAAGTGCGTTGATTTTTTTTAAATAAATGGTCGTTTTAATTAAAATGATGCGGTTGTAGATTTTTTTTTGTATTCGCGAAAAGTTTAAGTAACCTCAGTTAGGTTCAGAATGGGCTATCAGATAACTCATAAAAGATAGCAAGGTAGGGTGGGTAGAGAATGTGAAGAGGCAATACGATCTTTAACCTCTTCTCCTAAACTTCATGCTGCTATAGTATTTTATGTTTGTTAGGGTTGTCTTTTACATCTACTTTCTTTACTTTATTTTTTTTTTGTTTCGTTTCCGTCTGTTTAATTGGTATTCGAAAATTTGCAGCTACCTAAATTTTATAGTGGCTGGCTCCGTCCAATTTCAATGGAGACAAGAACACCACCTCATTTGCCCTGAGCACGGCCGGAAGTAATGGTAGCACCGGTCTCCAGGAAAATTGGCCTAAGGGGAGTTGAGCCGTCACACAATCCAAATTCAGAAAAGCTAATTGAAATTTAGAAATCCTAATTGATATTCAGAAATTCCCAATTTCACAAAATTGAAATTTAAAGAAGCCTACTGAAATTAAGAAATCTTAATTGAAATTCAGAAAAGCAAATCTCAATTGAAATCCCAATTGAAATTTAGAAAATTGTATAAATCAAAATTAATATTTAGAAGATGCCAATTAAAATTCTGAAAAGCACAATTAAAATTCAAAAATCCCAATTGAAATTAAGAAATACCATTGAAATTTAGAAAAGCCAACTGAATTTCACAAATCTGAATTGATATTCATAGTTTAGGAAATCAAAATTTAAATTTAAAAATTACAATTATAACTAAATTGAAATTTTGAAATCCCAATTGAAAAACAGAAATCCCGAATGAAATTTAGAAAATTTCAAATAAAATTTAGGAATTTTAATTATATAAATCTATATTTCAATTAGTTGCGTTTTGGGGTTCCCCTTTAAAAACTGCACACAAAAAATTTTAAAGAAAAAAATTTTAATTAAAAATTTTAAAAAGTTCGACTTTGTTTTTAATAATTTTTTAATTGATATGATGAAATTTTTTAATAGATTTCGAAAATTTCCGTGAATAAATGCTTTTTAGCGACATTAAACTTTTATACATTTTAGTAATTAATACCATTACATTCGTGATTTTGTTACATAACTTTTAAAAAATCGTTTAAAATTAATGTTTCATTTTTTTGACGATTAATCGATTAATCGCCACTTTTTCCGATTAATCGACCCGAATAACCGATTAACCAATTTTCGTCAATTTTCGAATAATGCCCTAACCGGTTAACCGGCAGGGTCGAATAATTGGAAACACTAGTATTATTAATAGCATAAATATTACTCATACTCTCTGTTAAAACAAGAAAATACAAGCAAATTTCTAAATTGTTATGAAATTTAAAATGCAAATGCGATTTTCTCGAAAAAAAAAAAACGAAAAACGCTTGTCAGAATTTTTTTGTGTGAATGGATAAACATCTAAACTTTCAAAAAAAAATTAAATATAAAAAGTGGCCGGGTTTTTGATAAATTTACTTTTTTAAAAAATGGAAAATTTCAGAACGGGTTCTGAAAATTTTCCAAAAAAAATTTTAATCGATAGCCCATACAAAACTATATAAGAATGTAAATTGTTAAGATGGTGGTGCATTCCGTTTTAATGTGATACATATTTAATCAAGGCAACTCGCCACAAATTTGACCATTTTTCCAACATTTGACCACGCCTCCTAAGCCCTGTTTTTGAAAAATTGAAAAACCAAAAACGCAATTTTCTAAGTTCAATAAAGGGCCATCCATACAAACTATTCAGAAGTTTACGGTACACGTGTTTTTATTCGCTGGACATTTGGTGTGGAATGCCTCATATGTCCTGTAATTCAAAAAATCTGTAAAACAGCTTTCAATTTGATTTAGAAAACTTTCAGCAGATTTTTCTGAAATCTTTGTCATTCAGTGTTAAAAAATAACAGAAATTTTACTGCACACAGAGAAATGTTTAGTTGGAATTCCATTATGAAAACGGAATTTTGATAAATCTAATAAATTTTTAGTTGTTATTGTAAATTTTTTATTATCATACCAAATAAATACCAACAGTAATAATTAATAATCAATCGTGACCGAATGGATGTATCAACAACTAATAATTTGGTAAATATACCCAAACTAAAAACTAATAAAATTTTGAAAAATATTTAGTAAGTACAACCGTTTCTTTTAGTCTTTATTTTCCCTCTCGACCAATAATCATTTGTTTAAGATAATAAATTCCAAAAACATTAGGTAATAGTATCCACAACTGAAAATGTTGGTTAACTTAACCAATTTTTCAATAATTTTTCATTTTTGAAAAATTTTACTAAATTACTAATTTGTATTGGTATTCTTAACTAATTATTGGTCGTTAGGATTTCATTTCGATTACAAAACTAAAACGTCAAAAAAATTAAAATATTAATTAGTTAAAAGAAAAATGTTATTGTGTTCAGACGTGTTTTAAATTTTAAAATAAAACTCATGTAAAATTCGGTCAAAAAGTTAAATTTTGACGGTAAGTTGATACTACTGCCGAAATACAAACAATTTAAATCAATAAATCTTATTTTAGATATTTGCACACACAACTTTAATTTTGAGCAAAATATAAAAACCTATGAAACAGTTTCCAAGACATCCATAGAGTCCAAAACGTCCAGGGAGTGGTAACAAATTTAAGTTTTATAAATGCCAGACTATTGAAATTAACAAAGGTTCACCCAAAACTATTATCAGAATCTGAGACATTTTCTATAGGAAAAATTACTCAAAATCTGAGACTTTTTCTGTAGAAAATATTTCTTAGAACCTAAGACTTTTTCTCCGAATCTGAGACTTTTTCTAAAGGAAAAGTTTCAGAATTTGAGACTTTTCCTCATAATCTTAGACCTCTCAATAGGAAAAATTCTCAGATACTTCTACATTTTTTCTTTAGAAGATATTCTATGATATTTTCTAAGATATTCTTTCCCAGCAAAAACTTGGTAATGACACATCATTACCATTCGAATTACTTAGTAATGACAAAAAATTACCTTTAGCATTATTTTGAAATGTAAAATAAGGACTTATTAATAATGACTTACATAGGTCATTATAATAAAATAAACAAATTTCAGAACTAGATTTTCACGTTTTGACTCACTGTACATTATTTTGAATAAAAATAAAATTAAATTAAATATTTTTTTATTTTTTTTAATTTTTTTTTTAAATAATTTTTTCATTACCTATAAGTATATGTATATGTAATTAGTTATTAATACTGGTTTGATAATCATTACATTTGGCACATTTGCTTGTAAATGTAATGGGAAAGGTAATTCGAATCAGAAGTAGTTATAACCTTTGAATTTCCCATTACACATTTCATTACTTGGTAATGCAAGTTTTTGCTGGGTTACAGATTCTGAGACATTTTTTCTGTAGAAAAATCCTCGGATTATGAGATATGGTTCTAAAAAAAAAAATCTAGAAGTCTGAGATATTTTTTTAGATTTTTTCATTGACATCTTTTCTTAAGAGATATATTTTGACTCTAGAAAGTCTCACAGATTCTAAGACAATTTTTTTTTAGAAAAATTCTTAGATTTTAAATTTTTCTATGAGAATTATCAGTTGTAATTTATTTATTGTATGTATTTATTTCACTTTTTAATTATAAAAATTGTACTATCAAATAAATTAGTAAAATAGCTTGGAAAAAATATTAAAAATTTTATTTCAAAAGAAACAGATTAAAAAAATATTGATTGGTACAACTATATAACGCTTTTTAAAATTCGATCATTCTAACCAATGTCAATTTTAACATAAAAATATTCGGTTCTTATAATAGATATTTGCCGGTAGAGACAACTGAATTGGCAGTAGAGGCAACTGAATATTGTGATAGTTGGTGCAACTGCAAAAATTCAGTTGGCAAACAATTCAGTTGCAACAACTGAATCTGTTTTCTGTGTGTGTATTTTTACTGATTTTGTTTGCTGTATTCAAAATATTTTTTTATGTATTTCTAACAGATTATTTTTTAATTATACAGAAATAGTTTGCTGTCATTCTTTTTTTTTTAAGTTTTTTTTTTAAAGTGTTAATTTTTTTTTTGTTTTTTATGCAATCAAAATGATATTTTAAAACATATTTTTAAACACAATTTTAGTAGATTAATGGTGTTTTCTTTTCTGAAAAAAATGTTTGCCTTTTTTGGGTATACATTTTTAAAATGTTTAACTCACACCTTCAAAAATTTGCATTTTTTTACTGGAATAGAATACAACATACAGCAATACTTTGCCCTGTATTTTTTTAACAGCTGTTTTAAGAAAACAACACAGAAAAAGTCAGCTGTTGTAAAGGCAATTTCAACTCCGTGATTTTTTACGGGGTAGAAAGTGCAACTTTTTTGCATTTGATAGGGCAGACATTTTTAGAAAAGAACACGATATTCTTTATAAGGGTTGACATTTTTTTTTAGAAAAGAACACATAAACATAATTTTTGGGGCGAAATGCAAAAAAGGCACATTTTTTGCCAGAAAAGAAAACACCATAAATTGTAATTTTACAGAAATAATTTTCTATCATCTTTTTTTTTCAGATTATTAATAATAATATTAATTTTGCTAGTTTTACAGATTTCTTTTAATTTAAACTAAAATAAAAAAAACTATTAAAGTTTTCATGAATACAAATTTTTTAAAAACAATCTCTTTTCAAAACATCTCTGCTGTTTTGACAGATTTCTCTGCTGTTTTCACCTAAATAATCATGACAGAACCCATATGGCTCAAAACCCATATGGCTCAAAATGGGTGTATTTTCAGCAGGGGAGGCAGCAGAACAACCCAGAGTAAAAAGCATTGACAAGGAAGGTTTTTCAGAGGGGTACCCACCAATTGTGCTGAAGCTTATATATATATGTCCTTTATTTATTTAAATACAAAATACACTCAAAATAATTCTACAGTAAAAAAATTAGTAAGTGCGTTGGTAATCCAAATCTACTAATAAGTTACCAATTACCAGTATTACAGTAGTTTTTTTAGTATCTTAAAAGTGCTAAAATTAGTATTTCTTACTGTTTATGAGTAATTTTTGTTGGTAGTCGGTTGTACTAATTTTTTTACTATTTTTAGTTCATAAAAGTACTAATATACAGTAATTTATTAGGTTTTTAATTTTTTTTTTGTTAGTAATAATTCCGTAAGGGGGCGCTTGTTTACAAGCAGAGCTACCAACTGTTTTTGCTGCAAAATCGTTAAATTTGAATTCAGTGTTGCCATTATGTTACATTTTGGGTAAGTGCTGGTGCTTTTTTGGTTTTGCCGTTTTTTAAATACGCGTTTTTAAAGATAAGGTATTTATGGTGTTTTTTTCTATTTTTTTTTTAATTTGTGATTTTTATATTATCAATAGATTTTGCTGAAATTTGAAAGTTAAGCCCAGACCTAATGAAATTTGGAAAATTTTATCCATGTTTGGACCTTGGCCTCATACAAACAACCCCTTTAAATTTGAATTAAGTGACTCTAACAATTAATTTAAATTGTGCCAAAGAGGAACTTACGGTGGTGGCGACTCGCCCCATTTGCTTACAGACGGCGGCGTTTGCTCTCAATCGTCGGCTTATTTAAATTTTTGGTTATGGAGTTGTATTTTTGTAATGACGCAATTGGGGTTTATTTTCGTAAAAATTTCAATACAATTTATTGTTTTTACAAAACCAATTTACACAGAATTTTGAACAACGCTATGCGTTGTGATGGAATGTGATTTCATCTTAGGTGTGAATTAGGTATAAGTTCATGTAGTGTGAACGTGGCCTTACTCTATACAGGATTAATGATTTTTTTGGGATAAGACTAAAAATAATGCATGAACCTTCGTAATGCATGAAAAATAAAAAAAAAAATATGGCCTATGGGAAGCGGTAGGGAACAACTAGTACATATTTTTCCATTTTTTGTGGCTATGCATTATATGGTAATGCATACTGTTACTCCCTGTAGATTTAGTCGCCGATATTCAGTTAAAAGAAGCATATTTCTCTCAAAATTGTTTTATATGTGTTTTTTCCAGTAATTAAAGATTTTAAAAAAATATCCAATCGGTCCATGTTTGGACTTTCCTACTTGCATTTGTGTAAAAACTTTTTGGTACATATTTTCTATTTTTTTTTTTTTACAACTACGTATTTTTTTAAATGTTTAATGACTGTTGTTTTTTTAAACAATTTTGTTTACTGTCAAAATCCAAATCCGGCGACCAAATTTGTCTATCACGTCAGGATTTTGAGTAATTCGCGGTTAAAGTGCCGAAAAAGGGCATTTTTGACCCTTTTTATATTTTTTTATTTTTTATATTTTTTTTATATGCCCAACAAACTGGTAAACATTTTTTTGAGAATTTACAAATAAGGACTTTTGGCCGGAAATCGATCTGTCTGGCCCTCTGTGCATTCCATTAAAGCAGTTCTGTGGCTTGATAATTGAATGTAATAAAAAAAGTTTGTTTAAAATTTAATGTTAACCATTATCTTAATATTACTTGAGTAATATGAATGTAATATTATTTTTACTTTTGATTGTATCAGCTAATTTATTGAATTTATAATAAAAACAAATATTTTTATTTTTTTTTTTGCTTTTTATCCTTTTTACCTTAAAAACACATTTTCAAATTTTTTTTTAATATTCTCTCTTTTCTTGGCGCTGATTTTTGGTTGGTAAATTTTTACCCTTTTCCTACGATTTTTGCGTTTTTTTTCATATTGATAATGGCAACACTGTTTTTATTAGCGATCATTTGCTCCTTCACAATTCAGCAGCAAGCAGCAGACAGCAAAAATTAAGAGTAGACTATTTAATTATAATTTCACTAAAATGCCATATTTTTTATTTCTTAACATTGCAAAAGCACACATCAAGTTCCAAATACAATAAGTACAGCTTTTATAAATTTATAATTTATAATTAAACAGGCACTTTATATTTTTTGCCGTCTGCTGCTTGGTGCTGCAGTGTGTGCGAACACTACGTTTGCTCGCATTAACTGCAGTGCTACCAACTGTTTTTTCTGTTTGTTTAGTGCGAAAAAGAATTAGAAAAAGTAACAACGCGATACCCACTCACGGAGTGTTTATAAAAAAAATATATGTTACATTTATTTAATTAAATTGTGTTAAAGTAATTATATATAAATGTTTTTTATTTAAATGTGTTTATAATAAAATTAATATGCATTAATAATAAAACTACGTCAGTTTTTTTTTAAATCGTTTTTTATTTCAATGATTGTGTAAGAAAAAAATTCAAGCTGAAGAAGAATATGGATACACACACGAATACAAAAAAAAATGTAAGTATAAAAAAGCGCCCTCTGTAGTAAAATGTTTGTATATACATTTGAACATGTATTGAGAATATATTATTTCTTTAGCAATCGTTTACGTGGTACAATGAACGCTACATTTTTTTAAACAGCTTAAGAAGACATGTAATTAAGCATATCTTATAACCGAAGTGAAATAATAAAATAAAAAACCGAAGTGAAATAAAATCATTTATATATAATATTTTTCTGACTTTTATTTATTAAAATTGATTTAGGTAGTAATTTTAATCACTAAAATTAGTAATTTTATTTACTAAAATTAGTAGTTTTATTTACTAAATACACTCAAAAAAAAACGTGGGTATTTAATACTAAAAATTTAGCTACGAGTACTAATGTTTTAGTCCAAAATGATCTAGTGCAGGCGTTGCTAATCATTACTAAAATTTGTTACTAATATCTAGTACATGAGAAATACTAACAAAACAGTAAATATTACTGCAATTTACTACTAAAAAAATCATAAATATTTAAAATTTTTGTCCTATTTAGTAAATAAAACTACTAATTTTAGTAAATAAAATTACTAATTTTAGTGATTAAAATTAGTACCTAAATCAATTTTAATAAATAAAAGTCAGAAAAATATTATATATAAATGATTTTATTTCACTTCGGTTTTTTATTTTATTATTTCACTTCGGTTATAAGATATACTTAATTACATGTCTTCTTAAGCTGTTTAAAAAAATGTAGCGTTCATTGTACCACGTAAACGATTGCTAAAAATATAAGAAAGAAATAATATATTCTCAATACATGTTCAAATGTATATACAAACATTTTACTACAGAGGGCGCTTTTTTATACCTACATTTTTTTTTGTATTCGTGTGTGTATCCATATTCTTCTTCAGCTTGAATTTTTTTCTTACACAATCATTATTTCAATGAAAAAACGATTTAAAAAAAAACTGACGTAGTTTTATTATTAATGCATATTAATTTTATTATAAACATATTAAATAAAAAACATTTATATATAATTACTTTAACACAATTTAATTAAATAAATGTAACATATATTTTTTTTATAAACACTCCGTGAGTGGGTATCGCGTTGTTACTTTTTCTAATTCTTTTTCGCACTAAACAAACAGAAAAAACAGTTGGTAGCACTGCAGTTAATGCGAGCAAACGAAGTGTTCGCACACACTGCAGCAGCAAGCAGCAGACGGCAAAAAATATAAAGTGCCTGTTTAATTATAAATTATAAATTTATAAAAGCTGTACTTATTGTATTTGGAACTTGATGTGTGCTTTTGCAATGTTAAGAAATAAAAAATATGGCATTTTAGTGAAATTATAATTAAATAGTCTACTCTTAATTTTTGCTGTCTGCTGCTTGCTGCTGAATTGTGAAGGAGCAAATGATCGCTAATAAAAACAGTGTTGCCATTATCAATATGAAAAAAAAAACGCAAAAATCGTAGGAAAAGGGTAAAAATTTACCAAACAAAAATCAGCGCCAAGAAAAGAGAGAATATTAAAAAAAAATTTGAAAATGTGTTTTTAAGGTAAAAAGGATAAAAAGCAAAAAAAAAAAAATAAAAATATTTGTTTTTATTATAAATTCAATAAATTAGCTGATACAATCAAAAGTAAAAATAATATTACATTCATATTACTCAAGTAATATTAAGATAATGGTTAACATTAAATTTTAAACAAACTTTTTTTATTACATTCAATTATCAAGCCACAGAACTGCTTTAATGGAATGCACAGAGGGCCAGACAGATCGATTTCCGGCCAAAAGTCCTTATTTGTAAATTCTCAAAAAAATGTTTACCAGTTTGTTGGGCATATAAAAAAAATATAAAAAATAAAAACATATAAAAAGGGTCAAAAATGCCCTTTTTCGGCACTTTAACCGCGAATTACTCAAAATCCTGACGTGATAGACAAATTTGGTCGCCGGATTTGGATTTTGACAGTAAACAAAATTGTTTAAAAAAACAACAGTCATTAAACATTTAAAAAAATACGTAGTTGTAAAAAAAAAATTAGAAAATATGTACCAAAAAGTTTTTACACAAATACAAGTAGGAAAGTCCAAACATGGACCGATTGGATATTTTTTTAAAATCTTTAATTACTGGAAAAAACACATATAAAACAATTTTGAGAGAAATATGCTTCTTTTAACTGAATATCGGCGACTAAATCTACAGGGAGTAACAGTATGCATTACCATGTAATGCATAGCCACAAAAAATGGAAAAATATGTACTAGTTGTTCCCTACCGCTTCCCATAGGCCATATTTTTTTTTTTTATTTTTCATGCATTACGAAGGTTCATGCATTATTTTTAGTCTTATCCCAAAAAAATCATTAATCCTGTATAGAGTAAGGCCACGTTCACACTACATGAACTTATACCTAATTCACACCTAAGATGAAATCACATTCCATCACAACGCATAGCGTTGTTCAAAATTCTGTGTAAATTGGTTTTATAAAAACAATAAATTGTATTGAAATTTTTACGAAAATAAACCCCAATTTTCTTTATTTAACTTTATCAAAAATACATATTTTGATTGCGTCATTACAAAAATACAACTCCATAACCAAAAATTTAAATAAGCCGACGATTGAGAGCAAACGCCGCCGTCTGTAAGCAAATGGGGCGAGTCGCCACCACCGTAAGTTCCTCTTCGGCACAATTTAAATTAATTGTTAGAGTCACTTAATTCAAATTAAAAGGGGTTGTTTGTATGAGGCCAAGGTCCAAACATGGATAAAATTTTCCAAATTTCATTAGGTCTGGGCTTAACTTTTAAATTTCAGCAAAATCTATTGATAATATAAAAATCACAAATTAAAAAAAATAGAAAAAAACACCATAAATACCTTATCTTTAAAAACGCGTATTTAAAAAACGGCAAAACCAAAAAAGCACCAGCACTTACCCAAAATGTAACATAATGGCAACACTGAATTCAAATTTAACGATTTTGCAGCAAAAACAGTTGGTAGCTCTGCTTGTAAACAAGCGCCCCCTTACGGAATTATTACTAACAAAAAAAAATTAAAAACCTAATAAATTACTGTATATTAGTACTTTTATGAACTAAAAATAGTAAAAAAATTAGTACAACCGACTACCAACAAAAATTACTCATAAACAGTAAGAAATACTAATTTTAGCACTTTTAAGATACTAAAAAAACTACTGTAATACTGGTAATTGGTAACTTATTAGTAGATTTGGATTACCAACGCACTTACTAATTTTTTTACTGTAGAATTATTTTGAGTGTAGGACAAAAATTTTAAATATTTATGATTTTTTTAGTAGTAAATTGCAGTAATATTTACTGTTTTGTTAGTATTTATCATGTACTAGATATTAGTAACAAATTTTAGTAATGATTAGCAACGCCTGCACTAGATCATTTTGGACTAAAACATTAGTACTCGTAGCTAAATTTTTAGTATTAAATACCCACGTTTTTTTTTGAGTGTAGATACAGCGATGTAACATAAAAATACTTAAATAAATTGTTCACGAAGAACTACAGTCTGCCCGATTCCAAAGATCCTCATTGGATATCCAATTCGGCCAGTATACACGTAATATCTGTCTCAGGCACCGATTCACGAACGTTTGAATTTTCTTCAAGGTCAGTTTTGTAAGGCTCCATGTAGTGCAGCCATATAGTAGGACAGATTTAACGCTACAATTGAATATCCGTAACTTCGTTTTCTGTGAAATGTTGTTAGCGCGCCAAATTTTGTACAATTTTAGGAACGCACCACGGGCCTTGTTGATTCGGTCACCAATATCGGCTGCAGAGCCACCGTCTTTCGCAATTTTGCATCCCAGATAATTGAATGATTCAACATCTTCCATAATCGTACCATCAACAATAAGTGGTGACGAAATATTGGTACCAATACGCATCAGCTTTGATTTTTTGAAGTTAATTCTCAATCTTACGTTTTTGGCATTTTCGGAGAGTCTATTAATCTTTGCTTCAATATCTACAAAGCGGTGGGCCATAAGACATATGTCGTCGGCGTAGCCTATGTCATTAAGGTACTCCATCATGTTCCACCGAATGCCGGTAGGAGCCTCCATGTTGGTTTTTTCCATAACACAGTCTAACAGAAGAATGAATAATGTAGGGGAAAGGATACACCCTTGTCTAACGCCTGTAACGTTTGTGTACGGTTGGCTTTCTCTTCCGTTGAATCGGACCTTGCATTCGGCGTCTTTGTACAGCTCGCGTATTAGGGTGACGATTTTTTCAGGTATTCCTTTACCAATTAACGCAGACCACATAGAGCTTCGGGTTACTGCATCAAAAGCACGTTCAAAATCTACGAAAAGCAGGTATAGGGGTGTGTTGTACTCTGCCGATTGTTCAATAATTATGCGTAGAGTATTGACGTGATCGACACATGATCGTCCAGGCCTAAAACCAACAACTGGTGAAATCCGCTGTTGTATTAAAGTTGCCATCACTTTTCCTATTGAGTTAAGCACAGTAATACCACGCCAGTTTTTACACTGAGTTAGGTCACCCTTCACACAAAAAAATAATTTTCATATTATTTATGAATGCTGTTCATAATTTTTAGTGTTCATAGTATTTATGAACTTTTTATAATATCTATGAACTATTTCCTAATTTTTTTATTTTCAATTACATTCCCAGTATTATAATATGAACAAGAACATAATAATTATGAACTCTGTTCTTAATTTAATTTTTACGATTTTTTTTTATAAAATATGAAAAAAAATCCTTAATGTTATGAATAATTTCATAATTTAAAAATAATTTCATAATTTAAAAAACAAAAAATTATAAAACCTACTTTTTTTGTAAACAAAGACATAAATAATAGGAACTACTTCACTAAGATTATGCATGGGTTCATAATTTTTACTTCTTTTTAATAAAAACAAAACAGTTATGTTTGAACACTTTTTAAATGTATAAACACAACTTAAGAAAATATGACATCGTTCATAAAAACCCAAAATAAGTTTATATAAATTATGAACTAGTTCTTAAAACATAAATTCAACGGAATTATCGAAGTTTTATTTTGAAAGTTACCGTAGTTGGCTTTGAGTTTGAGAGTTACATATATTACTATCTCTTTTTTACACATTGCGCTTGCTTTAAACAAGCAATAACATAATCAGTTTTGTTTTGTCGTGCGCTGCAGCAACGTGTGTTTTGCGAATTAAAACAAAAAGGGATTTTTCTAATAAATACAAACATAAATAAAAAAATTAAATTAAAAGTACGTAAAAAAATTATTTATTGTTTTAAATGTAATATAAATTATAAAAATGTGGATCAATATATTTTTCACTTAGAAAGGCAACACATTTGCAGAGTACTTGATAAATTTCAGTGCAGTGTTCCAAATTGTTTTCAAACGTTTGATATATTGACGTCGTGGAACTTAACTCAACTTTTTGACAAGCTTAAGGGTTAGCACATTAATAAATTTTTATTTTTTATAACCGGTTTTAGTTTTTCTTTTAACAATTCATAGCACAACAATGTTTTATCCCTGTACTAAAAATTATTAAACGGAATCAGATAGAAAAATGTGGTCAACGATTTTCCAATAGGGCTGGCAATACTATTTGAACACAGTTTAGAATCATGGCTACGATGAATTAACCCACTACGATGAATTAACGCAGCACCCTGAAGCAAAAGTACAAAACTATGTATTTATTTAAAAAAATAAATATTTTTTTTTAATAAAATCTATGCAAGTCTTTCATTTAAAGTATGAACGTGTTCTTAGAATTTATGAACACGTTCATAAATTTACTAGTATTTTAGCAAAATATGAACTTATTCATAAATTTTATGAATATGTGCATTGGCAAATTTTTTATGCACATTTACATAATTTTTAAGTACTATTTCATAACTAATATGAATTGTTCATACAAAAATAGAAAGAAATTTTCCCAGTATTTTTTATAAATTTATGATTTTTTTCATAAATGCTATGAAAAGTTCTTAAATTCGTTCATTGGCAAATTTTTCATAAAATATTCATAAATACTATGAATTTTTTTTTCTGTGTTTTTAGGAATTGTGACTACGACACCTTCTTTCCATTCTGCAGGAATTTGGTTGTTGAGCCAAGCAGTTCTTATCAGTGGGGTGAGAACTTCTGCTAATGTATCGGAACCATATTTTAATAGTTCTGCAGGTATGTTATCGGGACCAGGCGATTTACAAGTTTTAAGCTTGTTTAGTGCCGCCGCAACTTCAGAACAAGTCGGAGGAACAGTTGAAATATCTCTTCTTGGATTGCGTCGTGTAGAAAGCATTACTGGCTCATCGTGGTTGAAGCTGAAGCTTGCATTTAGGAAAAAGGGAAGGAAAATAACAGCTACTTGTTTTTTCTTACACTTAAAATAATAACTATGTAAAATACTCTGAAAAGTGACTGTAATCTCAATTCAAAAGATATTTGAAAGAGTTTTCTGTCAAAATACAGATTTAAAGAAAATGCTTTGTATTTTGTTGTGATAAAAAACAAAGTTTAATCTTTTATATTACTTTAATCTTAATTTCATAGTTATAAACAGAGTTTTCTGTAAAAAAAAAAATTTTATCGGTATTTCTTTTTTGAGAAAATGTTAAAAAAGTACCAAAAATTTTTTTTTTTCAAAATTCTTATAAACATTTTATAAAATAATAGTATGTTTCCAGTGGCATGATTTGGGCAAATCAGAGTGTTTTGAGGAAATCATGTCATTTTCTACATGTTTTCCCATACATTTTTCATATGCGCAAAACATCTCAAATTGGGTGTTTTGGTACAAAACATGTCGACTTTTTAAACTCACCACTTGTTTTGGTCAGTGCAACACTGTATTTTATATTCGAAAATGAAAGCTACTCATTCGTAGTGAGTGTTTGCTAGAAGAAGAAGACATTTTATTTTTTTTATTATTAAAATAATTTACAATTGGTTGTTAAACATCTTTATTTAATTATAATAAACTACAAAATTAATTGTTTTTGGTAATTATTTTAGTAAAATAATTACCAAAGGGGACTTTTCTCATTTCTTCAATAGAAACCATATTAACATTTTATACAGATCGAAAGGTTTTTTGAAGGCCTATCCAATAGTGTATCGGCGGTGTCCAAATTCGGGTACTTTATATGTAGAGGTTTATACGTACGACTGCTAAAATAGTATATAATAATCTCTATTAAAATTACGCTGAACCGTATTTTCGCGTTTGGCGAAATTCCATCTCATTCGAATTTTATTCGGATTTCCCCGAAAAACCTAATTTTTTCATAAGGTGGCAACCCATTTTTAAATTTAAGATTGGGCAGCTAAAAAAAAAAAACAGGTAACTCTTATTGTTCTCCTTCATTCCCATATGCAAGTTTCAGGACAATTGGTGGGTGCCCTCTAAAAGACTTTCCTTAGTACGTTTGTTCAGAAAAAATGTTGGGGTGTAAATTAATGGGGGTTGGTCCTACATTGCACCAATATATACACAAAAAAACCTTTTAAAACGACAAGAAAAGTTTGTAACATTTTCTTTTTGCTACCTCAACAATTCCTTGTAATTTTACAAGCTTTTTACCAATAATTTTGTAATTTTACAAGCTTTTTACCTACTAAATTGTAAATTTACAAATTTTTGACGCGATGAAACTTATAAGAAGGTTTCGTAACTTTACTAGATTTTTTGCTACCTCCTATTTCTCGAGAATTTCTAGTAAAAATTACGAGCTTTATTGTAATTTTACAAGATTTTTACCAATAAAATTGTAAATTTACAACTTTTTTGGCGAAATAAAACTTACAAGGAATTCTCGTCAATTTACTAGATTTTTTTTTTTTTTGTAAAAAAACTTGAAAATTTGTAAAATTACAAGAAAAACTTTAAAATTACAAAAAAAATAAATTTTGATCGAAAATTATTTGTTAAAAAAACAAGGAAAACTGTCAAATATTGGTAAAATGGGATTACTAGACTTTTTATAGTGATTTGACAAAAGCTCCCCTTGTACAACTAACTCCACTCCTGAAAAATAACATTATATATACCCTTTTTTTGACATTTTATTAACCATATGAAATATTTCTTTCAGTGTATTTCACATAGATACGTTGAACTTTCTTTAAAAGAATACCACAAGAGTTTCCAAAAGCTTATCAAGAGAAAAATCATAACATTAATCAATCAGTTTTAACACATTTTTTTTTTTTTTAATTTTTGTTAATGAAAAAGATTTAAATATTCTACGCGTGTAAAAGATCTTAAAAAAAATATGCTGATTAACGATCTTGTAGTCTGTGACAACCAACAACACAATACCTGACCTAAGTTTTCAGAGATCCCATGTCAAGCGTAGGTGTTTGTTAACGCGTGTACAGCATATTTATGACTTAAGAAAACAACTTTACATACATATATCTACAGTAGTGTGCCAAATTAATATGGATAAAATCAAATTAGAGATGTGGTGGAATTATAATGTGTTGGAAATCTATTCACCATAAATGGAATGTTTTTGCAAAGATAAGGATTTTGAAAAGGATTTCATTTATTTAAATTTAATACCCGAAATGGCCGCTGATCACGTGATATGCGTGATTTACGTGAATCAGAAGAGAGACTAGAAAAAATTTTTAGAATTTTAGTAAATTTGCACAGAAAGAATTGAAAACAAAAGTCAATCAACAAAAACGCGGATTCAATTAATTTTTTAACTGAAACTCCTCCGATAAAGAAAATTGTTATATCAATCATCAAATTGTAGGTGATTAATTGATTTTTATTTCAATTAATAATTTTTTCGATTTTGATCAAAAATTTAATCAATTTTTTATTTAAAGTCAATTAAAATAACGATTGATTTAACAAATGAATTTCAAGCTTATGAAAAAAATTATGAAGAAATTCATATTTTTTGCTTTCCAATATATTGCCGACAATAAAAAAAAGTAAAACCCTAGTATAAAGTATATTTTTGAATTAATGTATTAAAATAAATTGAAGCGAAAAAAAGTCTGGTATGTTAAAAATTTGTAATTTGATAGAAAATAACAAAAATGTTGATTAAAACAATAATTGACTCATTTAAATTTTGTTGATCAGTAGATTTAATTGAAATTTTTTAGCCTATAAATTTTTGTGTGTGTATTAAAAAATAAAAATTGTTTTATTCGACCTTTAAAATATTACATTTTGAGTAGGTTTATACTAGCTCGAGGTCATTATTTTATTTACTAACACTGCGTGACAAAAGTGACCACGGTTTTAGAAACAAGAGGTACACTGAGAGAACAGTTTAATTTAGAGCCAACTCCATAGTTTAATAACAACAACCGAAACTTTCGGTTGCGATAACCAAGATTGGTTTGAAAATTCAACTTCTGTTGGTTCAAATAAATTTTGGTAATCGCAACCGAAAATTTCGGTTGTTTTAATTAAACCATGCAGTTGGCTCTAAATTCGGCTGGCACACTTAAACTGTTTTCTCTGTGTACACAGAAAAAAATGTCAATACAATTAATTTCATTGTTAATACAATTAAACATTCAATTGAAACTGAGCCTACATTGGATTTTGTCAGTACAACATTGACTTTTGTAACTTTTAATAGAAATATCAACTCATTTTTGTTAATTAAATTAAGTTTGTAATAAATTATATTAACGGAAATAAACATGCATTAATGTCATTTTATTTAAAAAAATCTAAAAATAGAACAAAAAAATCGAAAAATTTAAAAAAAAAAAATTAACCGGCAGCTGGAATTGAACCCGCAACCAACATGATATGAGTCACAACCAAATTTCATAAAGAAAAAAAGAGAAAAAAAGGAAAAAAAAAAAGAAATCCGAAAATGTTTCAATGGAAAATATCTGAAAATTTGAAATAGGAAAAATTTGAAAATTTTTAAAGGAAAAATGTGACTCTGAAAAATTTCTGTGAAAAAATATCTGTCAATCTTATTATGAATTTTTGTATAAAAAATGATACAGGATCTTAATTTTGTTTGCATAAAAAATGTTTGTCTACTACAGGGTGGTCCATTAACTGGTATCTTTTTAAAACATGCAATGAAATGAACAATACTCAATAGTTTTGGAACCTTATGGCTTTATTTGAAAGAGCAAATATTCCCATTATTTGTGGCAAACGACTTCATTCATGCGGCTACCTGGGTTAGCTCCGCAGTAGCTCATCCTCGGCACCCATTTTTCTAATGTTTCTGGTTCTATCTCACGAAGGGCTTGAACGATATTCGTCGAAAGGGCCTAGAACATTTCTGGATTTTCCATGTTGCATGAATCTTTCACGAGAACCCTCAAAAAAATGTTTAAAGGTTTTAATCGGCAGCTCTGAAGTGATCAATTGTCACCGCGAATATGGCTAAAAACCGATTTCCGAACTAAGTGCGCAAAATATCGATTGCTACAACGCGATACAGCGGAGCAAGCCGAGGACGCATCAATGAAGTCGTTTGCCATAAAAAACGGGAATGTTTGTTCTTTTAAATAAAGCCATAACATTCCAAAAAAAGTTGAGTATTGATCATTTTATTGCATTTTAAAAAACATACAAGTTATTGGACCACCCCTTACATAAGAATAGGAAAAATATCATCAAATTTTTAAAGTCTAACGGAATTTCTAAGAAATTAAAAATGATTTGAAATTAAATGAAAACAATAAATAAAAACACTTGATCATGGAATCAAAATTATTATATTAATTTTATATTAGAATCTCAAAATTTTTGCTTAGAGAAATGATTCAAAATCAAAGTTTTGTATTATGGACTAACTGGCGGCCGTTTTTGCTAAATGTGTGGTTGATATCATGTTTGGTTGATTTATAATTGATGTTTGTTAATTTTAATTTGACGATTTGATTTGCTGTGTACGATCTTTGAAAAGAACTTTATGTGGTCCAGCCGCTTCCGTAGTTCTCTTCAATTCTCTACAGAAGACAGAAGGAGTCGAGCCGCATTGGCTTTAGTCCATGGCGCTCTTTTTCACACGCTGAGTCGAATTAATGCGTCAACTGGCGCCGCGTCGCGCTGTATTAAACAGCGTTCCGGTACCTATTCGAAACTACACATTTGGTTGTAGTTTCCACCTAGGTGGGGAGCGAGGCCTATCAAACCTCTGCCTTTCTATGGGTAAGGCACCCGCTTGTAAAATACGCAACTCCACGTCGAGCAAACGGCTCTACCCGCGATTTGGGTCTAAACCACAACCACCACGATACTCCCCGAAGGGCCGTACCCAAA
Organism: Pegoplata infirma; assembly: GCA_963921195.1. Classification (NCBI taxonomy): domain Eukaryota; kingdom Metazoa; phylum Arthropoda; class Insecta; order Diptera; family Anthomyiidae; genus Pegoplata; species Pegoplata infirma. The sequence goes on from OY992539.1 coordinate 171,769,348, forward strand.
AACCAGACTGCATCTCAAAAAGATACAGGGGCCTCTGGTTACCCGTGGTACCAGATTATAGTCTCCGGTCAGACTTCGTAGCAAGCTACTACCAGTTGAGTTCCAAACAACTCGGAACTGGTGGCCCGCACACCAAAACACACACACACACACGCATTCAATCATATGACCCGCCAATGTCCTGCGAAGCAATACAGATCCGAATGATCGACCTACAACAACTACGCTACCAAAGACCGCCTCCTACGGAAAATTCCGCCCGCCATTTCAGAAATCTTTCTAATGCGTTCCGCTGAGGCGAGCACTTGACTCACATCCCAGCCGTCGGCACTTTGAAAGATTCCCATACCAACCAAGTCACGAATGTCCGAATAAAGCGGGCACTCGCACAACACATGCTTCCAATCCTCAAAAAATTGAGAAATACAAAAAATTTCTATAATGGTCAGGAACATTTTTATTATTTCTTGAAAATGTTTAATATTTTGAAAAATTTTGTCAATACATATTAGGAAAATTTTGAAAAGTTTCAGAAGACTTTAAAAAATAGCTGTAAGTACTTAGAAAAAGATTTGAAAAAAAAATTCAGAAAAATCTGCTGAAAATACACATATTTTGAGCCATATGAGAAATCTGCTGATTTTAGCAGACATGGTTTGCTGAAAATCTGTCATGATTATCTAGGTGAAATCAGCAGAGAAATCTGCTAAGACATTTTCTAGAAATTGTTTGTTTTTAGAAAATTTGTTTTCACGAAATCTAAAAAAGTTTTTTTTTAAATAAACTTAAAAAAAAATAAAAAAAATATTTCTGTAAAATTAGCGATACAGATTTTTTTTTTGTATAAAAACGAAAAAAATAATACTTTAAAAAAACTTAAAGTTTCCGTAAAACAAGGATGACAGCAAACTACTACTGTAAAATTACAGAATAATCTGCTAAAAAATATGTTTAAAAATATCGTTGCATAAAAAAAATTAACACTTTGAAAAAATAACTTGGAAAATTTTCTTGAAAAAAGAATGACAGCAAACTATTTCTGTATAATTGAAAAATAATCAGCTTAAAATATGATCAAATTGAAAGTCGTTTTACAGATTTTTTGGCAGAGATTTTCTTCTGAGTGAGGAGCGGACATTTGTGGAAAAATTTAAAAAATTCAAAAACTTATTTGGAAAATTCAAAAACATACTCAGAAAAAAGACTAACTAAAAAATGGGAAATTAACTAAATCCAAGGAAAATTGATAATGATTTAGCTCCATTGCCATGTATTCCTACTTTTTAGACCACATTTTTCTTTAAAAGAAGGACAAATTTGAACTAGAAAATGGGAAAAATTTCCCATTTTTTGTTTAAAAAAACATTTCTGATTAGGAAATTTTTCCTAAAAATTATTTAATTTTATATTTTTTAATGGTTTATTAATAGAATAGCATGTGAATACACACATAAGTCTCACTGGGTACATATTTTATTTTAAATATAAAGAAACGTTTGTTTCTTATAGTCAAGTAATAAATTTCACTAGAAAATGGGAAAAAAATTCCCATTTTTGAATGAAAAAAAAACATTTCTGATAAGGAAATTTTTCCTAAAAATTATTTAATTTTATATTTTTTAATGGTTTATTTATAGAATAGCATGTGAATACACACATAATTCTCATTGGGTACATATTTTATTATAATTATAAAGAAACGATTGTTTCTTATAGTCACGTAATAAATTTCTTTAGTTTTTTTAGTTAAATTACAACAAAAACTTTGTATTTGACGTTTGTTCCCAGACTATGGGAAAACACGCCAAAGCCAAGGTCTTTGTTGCGATTAAAATATTATTTTTTTCTAACACATACAAGTGAGGCATTCCACACCAACTGTTCCACTACAGAAAAACCATAGTGGTTTCAATTGGATATCATTTGCAAAGTAATCGCTCTTAGGGTACTATTATGTAACAAAAATAAAATTTAAGTTTTTTCAAAAAGTGGGCCTTGTAGGCGTGGTCAAATATTGAAAATAATAAACTTTTTTGTCTGAGTATCTTTACTTCAATATTTATGAAAATTAAATGAAACACAGTAAAGTCTTTAAGACAAAAGTTTTTTATAGATTTTTGTATGGGCTATCGATTAAAAAAATAAAAATTGGAAAATTTTCAGAAGAAGTTCTGAATTTTTCAAATTTAAACTTAAACTTTATTTATCAAAAAACATGCCGCAATTTTATTTTTTTTTTAATTTTTTAAAAAATAGTTAAAGTTCTTTCCTATCTGTTCTGAAATTTTCATAGATGTGTTTTACCTTGTTTTCGAGAAATCAAATGTTAAAGATTGCAATACGCTAATTTTATACAATAATGGTGTATAAAACGTGTGCGTATGAGTAATATTAATACTTAAAAAATATTTTAAGAAGCGATAGGAGCGTGAGTGAGATTTTATTCACGATCACGCACGCTAATAAAGGAAAAAAAATATTCACGCACGAAAAAATTTATGAAATTAATTGTTAAAATTAAGTTTCATTATTTAAAGACATTAAATCTATTCCAAGAAATCCATAAATATTTTTCCGATAAAAATGTCCTTCCCTAAAAACAAAATTCTTGGCTTAAGAGATTATTCTTCGAATGTATTATTTTCTGGTTATTATTTAAAATATTTTTGTAATACATAAACTGAATATCTTAATGTCCATTAGGGTGGGTCGATGAAATGCATATTTGCGAATCTCGTGTACTAATAGCAAAATCTCGACGCGCATTTTCGAGCTGATAACGGGAAAAATCATGAAAAAATTTTAGGAGGGTACTTTTAGGCCTCTACAAGCGGTTTTAGTTCGCGGTTTTTGGAAAAAAAATATTTTTTTTGATTTTTTAAAAATATTTTAAAAATTAAGTAAAATAATGCTTATTACAAAACAATATCCAAACAAAATTTATCTCGCCAATTTTAGCCAGTGGATGCGTTTTTATACCCAGAAAAGTTCGATTTATATATAGAAAAAAAAAATATTTTTTATTTCATAATAGCACTCAAATGGTGCATAAGGCCAATTTAAGAACATGAATGATAAAAATTAAAAAATTGCGGGTATTTATAGCAATCCACAAGTGCAAAAAATTCGCAAATTCAAAAAAAATTAAAAATGGGTATCAAAATTTTGGTAAAATAAAGCGTTTTAAGATAATGTTAAAAAACAAAACAAATTGGCGACTATTTATAACAATTCGCAAGCGCAAAAAATTCGCAAGTACCAAAAAAAATTAAAAAATGGAAAAATGGGTATCAAATTTTCGGTAAAATAAAGCGTTTTCAGAAAAAAAATAAAAAATATATATTAATTTTTTTTGGTACTTGCGAATTTTTTGCGCTTGCGAATTGTTATAAATAGCCGCCAATTTGTTTTGTTTTTTTATCATTATCTTAAAACGCTTTATTTTACCAAAATTTTGATACCCATTTTTAATTTTTTTTGAATTTGCGAATTTTTTGCACTTGTGGATTGCTATAAATACCCGCATTTTTTTAATTTTTATCATTCATGTTCTTAAATTGGCCTTATGCACCATTTGAGTGCTATTATGAAATAAAAAAAATTTTTTTTTTCTATATATAAATCGAACTTTTCTGGGTATAAAAACGCATCCACGGGCTAAAATTGGCGAGATAAATTTTGTTTGGATATTGTTTTGTAATAAGCATTATTTTACTTAATTTTTAAAATATTTTTAAAAAATCAAAAAAAATATTTTTTTTCCAAAAACCGCGAACTAAAACCGCTTGTAGAGGCCTAAAAGTACCCTCCTAAAATTTTTTCATGATTTTTCCCGTTATCAGCTCGAAAATGCGCGTCGAGTTTTTGCTATTAGTACACGAGATTCGCAAATATGCATTTCATCGACCCACCCTAATGTCCATACAATATTGTCAACTCTCTGTATATAGAAATACATTTATTTAAATGTATGTTTTTCAATACACAATAGATTTCGAACAAAAATTGGATAATTTTTTAAATATTTTTCATTAAGTCTTACAAAACAAAAACTTTTTAATTTAAATTTAATTATGTAAATTTTAACGGTTACTGTTAAATATTATTTCCACCGAAAAAAAAAAAACAAAAATACTTCAATAGTCTTACAGAAATATAAAAGAGAAGAAACGGAAAATTTTAACAACGAAATTAAAATAAAATAAAAATAAATTTGTACATTTCGGCATATAAACGATGCTATAATGAGCACTTAAAGTGGCATTTAATGTATTAAATAATAGTGTCTTAAACTCATATATTATTCGTTAAGTTAAGAACATTATATTACAAACGGTATAAATTCTGGAAAGAAGAAAAAAAAAACAATAAAAATAGTTAAAAAGAAAAATCTGCATGGTATTTTCAATAAGGTGGCAACTAATATTGGAGATTTTATAAAATTCTAAAAAAATTTTAGAGATTTTGACAGTATATTAAATTTTTATACAAAAAGTGAATAAAAAAGTGAAAAATTATTCATATTCATAATAATTATTAAATTTTTTTTTTATAATTATTCACATGTTATGCAAAAATTGAATAAAAAAAGGAAATATTTATTAACTTTTTTCACACAGAGAAAAATAAATTTCCAACTGAATTTTTCAGTTGTATTAACTCAAAATTCGGTTGCTGCTACTACGTTTTGATGTGGCTAACGAATTTTAAAGTTGTTTCAATTAAAAGACAGTTGTAATAACAAAATTTTGTTGTAACTACCGATATTTAGTTTGGTCGACCTTAATTCAAATGCATCCACCGATTTTTTGTTGCAACAACTGAATTTCAGTTGGAAATTGGCAAATTTGTTTTCTGTGTGCATGCAGATCTCCAGTGTTAAGAATAACTGCATCAAACAAGTGAATGCCTCAAAAAAGTGAATAAAAATTGTCATTAATTCAGTTTTTTAATCATCCTTATAGACAGGACTGCCAGGCTTTTTTGTTTTTTATTTAATACACATAATTTCGAAAATAATTCGTCAAAATCGTCAAAAGTTAAAAAAAAAAAAATATTCAAAAATAGTCACACTTAAAAATCTTAAAAAAAATAAAAACAGCATCTTACAGATAAATTTCTTGTAATTTTAATTTATCTGGTTTAATTATTAATTTTTTTCTAAAAAAATGTATGTTCAATAAATTTTCATAAACGTAGCTCACTAATTTCATTTTCCAATATTTGTCATTGTCTTAAGAAATAAAATTTGGAAAATATTTTAGAAAAAAATTATATTCGTGTTTTATTTTAATATTACAAAAGAAGATTTCGACACCAATAACTGATCTCCTGTTTCCAAATCTGCTATCCAATTTTTTTTAAGAATATACCGGTTTTGAGATATTCGATGTTACAAATTAAACAAGTAGAAAAGTTAAATTCGACTTGGCCGAATCTATGAATACCCTCCACAATATTAACCGAGGTTGAGACTAAACTTAATGTATGTATTTGCATACTTGTTTTTCCGAACTGATAATAATGCGTAATTTTAAGTCTCTATGTACATATTTTTTACTCCTAATAATATAACAACAACAAACAAAAAATGGCAATGCCTTTTTAGTTACTAGTTAAATAACACTAACTACAGAATAAAAGAATTGATACAAGAAAACAACAACTATAAAATGCACGCAAAATGGCGTTGTTTATACTTTAACTCACCTCAATATTGACAAACAAGACAAAAAACTAACGGCTTTTTTTTCTGACTACACTACAATAACAACGATAATATATGTGCAATTACCTAAATAACAAAAGATAAATTCGACTTGACCGAATTTATGTATGCATACAATGCCCGTTTAGTAATAGTAAGTGAAAAAAGTAGCAATTTTAATTTGAAATATTTTATTTTGAATAAAAACCTTTTTTGAGTCATTTTTGAAAAAAAAAAATTACAATTTTTTTTTTGAGTGTAAAATTTTTTCGAGTGTATTTTTATACCCTCCACTTAGTGATAGAGGGTATATATAAGTTTGTCATTCCGTTTGTAACTCATCGAAATATCGGTCTGGGACCCCATAAAGTGTATATATTCATGATGCCCGATCGATTTTAAGACATTCTAGCGATGTCCGTCTGTCCGTCTGTCCGTCTGTCCGTCTGTCTATTGAAAATGCTCTCGCGGACAAAATATTGCACAGAGATGACTGAAACTTAACATATATATTGGAAGTTCTCCCGAGAAGTTTGGTATTGCATTTGAGCGATATCGGTTCAGCGGTTTAAAAGTTATGAACGAAAATGTAAGCACACCTCAAAAATTTCAGTATATTCAACATAACCTAAAAATACAAAATGCTTTAATTCGGCTTCTGGTTGACATATGTGAACATAATTGAACACAAAATGGTATTTAAACAATTACGAACATATTTTTTGACAAAAAAAGAAAAAAATCGCGGATTTTTTTCTTTTTTTTTCAAATTTTTTTTTTTCAAAAGTAATTTGCTTTTAAATAAAGTTGTTTGCAATAATCTTTTTGAAATTGTGGAGGGTATCACTACATTCGGCAAGGCCGAATTTAACTTTTTTACTTGTTTTTTTTTTTGTGTAAATATGTTATTGACTGACAAAAATACTTTTTAAAATATTTTTCTGACTTACCAATGTTTTTTAGCTTGTTTACCGTTTTTTTCACCACGTGGTTTACGGTGGATCCAATCTGAAATTCACGGTTTTCTTAATAACTTTTGAACCACTGAACCGATTTTGCTGAAATTCAAAACCAAACAGACTTGCAGAACGACAAATATATATGCTAAGCTTCAGCACCCTCAGAATTGTCTTTCAAAAGTTAGAATGGTTTTAATCTCGTAAATTCGAAAAATACCCTTGGCGAAATTTACTCTTTTGCTCATAACTTTTGAACCACTGGACCGATTTCGCTGGATTGCAATACCAACCTGACCCGGTAAATGGTCAACATATATGTCAAACTTCAGGAGCCTCTGTAAAGTCTTTCAAAAGTTAGCGTGTTTTCAACGGACAGACAGACAGACGGACGGACGGACGGACGGACGGACATCGCTAGATCGACTTAAAATCGATCAAGGATCATGAATATATATACTTTATGGGGTCCTAGACCAATATTTCGATGTGTTACAAACGGAATGACAAACTTATATATACCCTCTATCACTAGAGTGGAGGGTATAAAAAAAATAATTTTGCAGTTTTTGGGCGACCACTGTTAAGTATTCTTATTTTGCTTCCACAAAATGAACTCGATTTTTTGCATTTTCAAACGCGAACATTTCAAGAGCGCATTAGGATGTTAGATTTAAAGTCTGGAACTCTTATTTATACAAAAGTCAGTCATATTTTGGGATCACCAAAAGGTACATAATTAGCGCACAGGGCTGAAAATCTTCACTTACTCCACACATGTTTTGATCTTGTCAGAATCTTGTCAAGAGTATTTAGCAAACTGACAATGGTTGATGACCAAGAAGAGGACTTTCATGCAAATGCATGTTTTTTCCCTTTGGACATAGAACAGCATAAACAAGATATCTTTGCGAATCAAAGAATTTGCTTTAAAATGGCATCGATTCGTTAGTGCATATTTTTGCATATTTTGCTTAAAATGCATATTTTTGCATATTTTGCTATTATTTCGCTATTAATGCATATTTTTAGGTCATATTTTGTATAAATTTTAGCTTTTTAGCTATTTCTTTTTGAATTTTTTTTTTTCTATTTTGAAGTTTTTTTTATGATATTTTTTTTTGTATTAAAGCAATTATTAACTTTTTTTATAATTTTTTAATAACATTTTATACACACTGTATATCATGAAATCTTTTTTAAATTTCAACTCAGTGAAACTGAAATAAATGTTTAAAAAAACCGGCAGTTTTTGGAATTTAGAAAAACTGTCAATGCAGTTGTGTAAACAAGACCTTGAACCATCACTGAGCAATGCTAAGGATTACCCCACTTTATCCGTAAAAGTTACAGAGGGTTAAGGTTGAAAAATCTATAAAAATGGCTTGAAATAATCCATAGTTTTTACCTTCTTTCGCATTTTTTTTAAGTTCTCCTTATATTTCAATCTTTTCCGGCATAACACAAAATCAGTACATATAAAAGATTATGTTAATGTTGGCTTGATAGATGCTTCATCGCTTGGTAAGAAGTTATAAGACGGTTAAGTTTTGAAACCAAAAATTAAGAGTTTTTAAATGTTCGAGGTTTTTTGATCAAGGATTTCGGCCCCCTCTATAAAATGAAAAAAGTTGAACTAGAGTTGGTAGCTGTTGTAATTCTTAACATTTTGGAATTAATCCCGTTAATGTGCCACGAATAGTTAAGGAGTTTCAGCAGATCAAAGTTCGAAAGAAAAAACGTAATTTTTTTAAAATACCAGTTTTTCGCGAGGCACATTCGCAGTTTCATTCGAAATTTGGTGGACTCTTGCGTAAACCGAGTTTTTTAGGAGTTTACATAAAAAAAATCACTGGCGGGTTTATAAAAAATAAATTGCAAAAATTTTATGGCATTTTTGAAAATTGAGCGAAATTTGCAAATCTGTTTCCAATTTTTTTTAGTAGCAATTAATGCATCATGTTCATTTTAATACACCAAAAGACGTGCCTTAACGAGTAGAACTGATTTGCTTTTTGACATTTTACTTTAAGCCATTCTGAGCGGAAAGCGCTATGATTTTATCTAAACCTGTTTTGATCTGGCACATCCAAGGCTTTACACGAAATCGGATGAAATTTTTTTTAAATGAAAGCCCACTTGATGTGTCATCATAAAATCAGAGGCGGGTTAAAAAATTTTGATGATTATAGATTTTTTCGACCATATTAAATTTTCTTGTTATAAAAAAGCATCACCGATTTTTTTAAACACTGATACAATGATACGATTTTCCGTGATTTTTTTTTTCAGTAATACCAACGCGCATTGCCTAAATATGTTATAAAAAATTGTGAAACTTTTCTTTTACCGCGAATTAATCGCGATTTTAGGTACTTAGATATATTTTTTTTAAATCGTTTGGTCATTAAAGGGTTAAATTTATATCATATATTTTAGAAGAAATGATATATCCTGGCATGTTTTAATAACGCATGCAACAAATGTGTAGAAATAAAATATTTAAAATATTTTTAAGATTTTTTAAAACCGCTAAATCTTAAAACCGCCATAACTTTTGACCTCCTTGCACGATTTAATGGACGCGAACGAATTTCTTATTCTTAAATAGCTTCTAATATTTATGCCAACTTTCATCGATGTGCCATAAAAACAAAAATCACATCTTTTTTATCTCAAAATTTAAGTCTTAGCCGGAACTCCTCATATATGTATATCTAAGGATAAACTGCCAGACTGAATTCAAAAGGTATTTTTTTAATAAAAGTGAAAAAAACAAGGTGATATTTAAGATTTTTAGTGCATATTTCAAGACTTTTTAGTGCATATTTAAGGCGCCTAAAACGTAGTTTTTTAGTGCATGAAGGTCCCTGTTGATGACAAAGCATTCGTTTTAAATTTAGAGCTATGCGATATTGTATTTAAGATAATTCTCATCGTGTCTACTTACGTACTCTTGACAGATTTTGACCCCGAAGAAAAATCGATCTACCCTATGTGTATGAAGCTCTAATTTTTGTATACGAATTTATATTTAAAACACCTTTCCTTCAGTTTAAGCTAAATTTTAACTAGTTTCAGTATTTCACTTTTGCTTAATAATATCTTAAATGTAAAATTTGTTAAAATAGCCATCACCCTAATGTGCATACATGCAGAGTGGATCCTTAAATTAAATTTTTCACTACGAAAGAATGAAAAATTCAATGAAAATTTTGAGATGTACAAACATACCACCATGAAATATAACATTAAATTTCTATAAACATTCATTTCTACAAGGGGAAGTATGGCCAAGTCAATGTATAAGATTTCGCTCAATAAAGAAAGTTGTTAAATCGTTCATCATTCAAAGCTTTAACTAGATATGTATGTTTCTTAATTTCACGCTCCTACGAAACTTCAGTAATGGAAAATCAACAACTGTCTTTATATTTCTTAATACAGGAAGCCAAATGCAGAAATACACGTGATAAAATATGATGTCGTGCTTTAGATGCATTTAGTACTTCAATGGAGAACTTTTTCTTCCTGGCCCAATTTTTAAGTTTGGTCAGGGGCGTTCTGGGGAGGGTGACAAGGGTGGCAATTCGCCCTACCAAAAAATGCAAACAAATTAATTTCTTCACTATGGCGTTTTTCAGATTCTGGTTAAATTCTTCAATGGGGACTTTTCCTTCTGGTTCGATTTTTAGCATTTATAAAATTAATCAGCTAATGACCATTAGGCATCTTCGCGTCAAACTTCTTTTAGTGAGGTGGAAGAACACCCATAGAATGTACTAGATTCAATCACTGGACAATACGATAGTGCAACACGAATTTGTTTCTTGAATGAGACAAAAAAATTAAAGTAGGCGGTTATTAGACCAAAAGCCTGGAACCGTTTTTGAGACTACATTTTTTTATGACTCACTGTAGTTTTTTAATTCTAACTATAGAACCATACTCGTATGGTTGGATGTCGACTAGAGTATCCAAAACCGAAACCGAAAACCGGTGGACCGATTTTTTCATTTTCAAAAACCCGGCCGGTTTCGGTTTTTATTCAAATTCGGTTATTCGAAAAACCGGTGTTTTTAGGTTGGTTTAACCGGTTTATTTTTTTATAAATAACCAATAACATTGGTGTCACTTTGTAATTTAAAGAAAAAATTGGCAGCGATTTTGGTCCAAAATTTTGAGTGATAATTTGCAAAACAGAAATCGAACGCGAATTTTTAACAAAAATCAAATGTGAATGAAAATAATGAAAACACAAGAAGAACTTAAAAAGCGATTTTTATTTCTAAAACATTATTTTAGAATAAAAAACCAAACTTGTTTTATATTTTAAGTTAGGTGAAGTTAATAAAATAATTTTGTATCTTTTTTTCTTCCATTTAATTAACAAATTTCGTTTTTTTTTTAACAAAAATCTGAAATGATCCAAAAACCGGAAAAAACAGGTTGACCGGTTTTTTATATAAAACCCGAAACCGAAACCGTTTTTTTAAATTTTTGATTTTTCGAATAAACCGAAAACCGGTTTTTGAAAATCGACGGGTTTTTGGATACTCTAATGTCGACAGTAAAATTTATGAACGATATTTCTTTAAAACATATTAACCATTCAAGATGGAGCCAATTATCTTGGGGTATTTCGGTTTTTATTCATGATTTGATTTTCTGGACATGATTTGATTTTCTTAACTTACGACTTTAGAATTCAACATGTGGATCAGACTATTTACTATCGTGATTTCAAAAACATCAACTTTAATATGCTTTATGAGAACATACGTTGTGTTAGTTGGAGTGACATGTATCAAATGGTTTCTGTTGATGATCAATTGACATTTTTTGAGGAAAATATTCAACGTATTTATGATGATTTTGTTCCTCTAAAATCAAAAACGCTTTCCGCAAAGACGAAACCTTGGTTTACCACTGCCATTAAAAAATTAATTCACAATAGAGATTTGGCTTACTCAAGGTGGAAACGATTTAAAACACCTGAATTAAAAGCTGTATACACTTCTGCCAGAAAAAATGTAAACATTAATATTAAAATTGCAAAAACTGAATACTATTCAAGTCGTTTTGGGGAGGCTATTGATTCTAAACAAACCTGGAAAACCATTCGCGAAATAGGAATTGGCAAGGAAAATAAAACTAATGACTGTCAAACTGATGCTAATGAGCTTAATAATACATTTACGAATATACCTATGGTTCAAACGAATACAAATTTTTACAACTTTACAACCATTAATAATACTGGCGAAGATCATCTGTTCGAGTTTGCTTGTGTTCATTCGTACGATGTTGTTAATTCTTTTGTATCCATAAAATCTAATGCTGTTGGTTATGATAATATGCATCCAAAGTTCATAAAATTGCTGTTACCTCTACTTCTATAATGTCCAGTACTTTCCCAATGAAATGGAAGCACGCCAAAATAATGCCATTACCAAAATCGAACACTGAGTTTAGGCCGATAGCAATCTTATGCTTCCTCTCAAAAGTGCTAGAAAAGCTTTTACATGCACAAATGGTCTTGTATATAAAAAATAATCGTCTATTAACTAATAAACAATCAGGTTTTCGCTCTAACCATAGTTGTATAACAGCATTATTGGATGTGTCTGAAAATATACGGAGTGAGCTGAAAATATACGGAGTGAGCTAGAGCTTGATCATTCTAAGGCCTTCGATACTGTTGATCACAACACACTTTGCATGAAACTTTCAAATTTTTTTAAATTCTCTATAATGTCAACGAGACTTTTACATTCTTATTTAACTAATCGATCTCAATCTGTACATGTAAATAACATGTGGACAAACTCAATAAGTCTTTTAAGAGGAGTACCTCAAAGATCCATTCTTGGACCTTTGCTTTTTCCACTTTATGCAAACGATTTGCCGAACCAACTGCTGCATTGCAAAATACACATGTACGCAGATGACGTCCAATTATACTTAAGTAGTCCAGTTCGATCTGTTGCTACCAATATTAAGAAACTGAATGAGGACTTAAATAGAATCTTTCTCTGGGCAACTGCAAATGGACTCTGCCTAAATCCAATAAAATCGAAATGCATAGTTATCCATAAAAAAAAAGATTGTGCCTATTATTGAAGATGACATTATGATAAATGGGGAAAAAATTGCACTCGTCAATACTGCCAATGGTGATTTGAAAGAAAATATTACTAAAATATGTGCTGAAACAATGGGAATCCCGGATTTGGTTGTGAAATGGGTCCGTAAGCTGTATGAGACAGATGAAACGGTATGTGGAGTGGCAGAATTCAAGACGGAAGAAATGGCAAATGCAGTTTTTAACAACGCCAAGAAACTTAAAGGTACCTCTGTATTCATAGATAAAGATTTGAGTGATGAAAAGCAACAAAACAAAAAAGTTATGTTACAATTAAAAACACAACTTAAGTCATTGGATAAAGATTTAAAAATACTAGTGAGAAATGATAGGATGAGAATTGATAAGAAATGGCTATTTTGGAATAAAGATAAATTATTAATGTGTGGTAGTCAAAATGGCAAAGAATTTTTAAAAATGATTTTTAATGATAAAATTGATTCAATAAATTTGTGTTATATGTCATTGTTAAATCAAAAAAACTAAGTATAGCCGGAAGTAGTAAAGTTAAAAATGTTAATCAATGTTTAGTTGATAAGAATTTATGTAATGAAAATAAAAATTGTACACTTAAAATAATTGCTTATAATGTTAACGGTTTAAATAATAAATTTGATAATCTGGATTTATTTGAGTACTTATGGGAATCAGATATATTTATATTGTTGGAGACACATGTCGAAAATAGTAGTTTTGAAAAATTTAATGGTAAATTCAAAAATTTTAATATTAAATGGAAATCAGCTACACGTAATAGCAGGTTTGGAAGAGGTATTGGTGGCTATGTTTTTGGTATTCGTAAAAATTTAACTAATTTTGGAGTGAAGTTTGAAATGAGAGCATATGGCAGTGTTGATACTATGGTTGTAAAATTAAATTCAACAAACTTCACGATAATACCAGCTTACTTACGCGGTGCAAATTGGGGAAATGAGTTTGAAGCCTTAGTTAATGCTTTACTTGAAAATGAAATAATCAATCCTATTATAATGGGCGATCTGAATGTCAGAATTGGCGAAGAGCAACAATATTTGGATGAAATTCTCGAAAATTCTTTTAAGGCTGGCTTAAGTGGTAGAAAGTCAATGGACAAAGTTGTAAAACCAAATGGCAAAACATTTATCGATTTTTGTAATAATTATGGTCTGTTGATTTTAAATGGAAGAACTGCAGGCGATGGAGAAGGTTGTTACACGTATGTTGGCAGTTCAGGAAATTCAGTAAATGATATATGCGCAGTGTCACTTGATATATTAACAATGGTTGAAAAATTTACTGTGGATAATCAAACATGGTCTGATCATTTACCAATCACACTTTACCTTAATTTCACAACAACACAGAATGATAAAAGGAAAATGAACCTATTGCCAAAGTTAAAATGGAACTACAACAACAAAGATAATTATTGTGCCAAGCTTAATTCAAATTTAAATGAAATGCAAAAATATAAAGACAATCTTAACTTAAGCGATATGTCGAATTTAATTGTTGAATCGTATAAAGTACCAAAAATAAATGTCAAACACATACAATTTAAGAATAAATGGTTTGATATTCAATGCAATAATGCGAGGCAAAAATCCCTCGCAGCTTTACAAAAGTTTAGAGCCTCTCAAGATGATGTTGATAAAGAAAAATACACAGAGAAGAAGAACAAATATCAAACAATTTGTAAGACAAAAAAAGTAAATTATTATAAACAATTAGAACAAAAGTTAAACTCGGTAACAGACAGCAAAAAATGGTGGCTAGTAGCTAAAGAAATAAGGCAAGAAGAACGATTGGTTGGAAATAATATAAGCGCAGAAAATTTTAAAGAATACTTTGAAATGTTGTTAAACCCGCAAAGTAGAGCACTGGAGATGGAGTATGCGGCTAATTTAGTCGTGGATACAGATCTAGATAAAGTTTTTACACTGCAAGAGATTAGGTTGGTACTGGCAAAGGTCAAAGAAAACAAAGCACCGGGTGAGGATAGGATACCCTATGAATTTTTTATAAACGCAAGTAATAACTTTTTAAGCGCTTTGGCGAAAGTCTTTACAAATATATTAAACGGAAGTGGTTCTTTTGAGGTGTTTGAGCGTAGTATTGTTTTTCCAATACATAAAAAAGGAGATGCTAATATGCCATGCAATTATAGGGGAATATCCTTCATGAATTGCTTAGCCAAGATCATGATGGGTGCTATACATGAAAGATTAACACAATGGAACACAAACTATAAAACTTTAAATGAGTTCCAAGCTGGTTTTCGTAAAGGCTATTCGACAATTGATAACATCTATAATTTAACGGCAATTGTCAACATCAAGTTTCATGAACATAAGAGAGTCTACGCGTTTTTTGTGGACTTTAAAGCTGCCTTTGATCGTATACCAAGACAACTATAAACTACGCCAAATGGGATTGTCCACAAAAATAGTTAACTTTTTAGAACATGTATATAAACATACATTTTCTGCAGTATGGACTGGAGATGAAATCTCAGATTACTTTAGTACAAACTCTGGCGTAAAACAAGGATGTTTGTTGTCGCCTTTTTTGTTTTCCTTGTATCTAAATGACCTTCATGAGCAACTGGAAGGCGGTCTGTTCATAGATGAACTGAACATAAGAATTTTAATGTATGCGGATGATATCATTCTTGCCGAAAATATAAGCGTCCTACAGAGAATGATAAATAATTTGGAAATATATTGTGAAATATGGGGAATGGAAGTAAACTTAACAAAATCGGAGATAATGGTTTTTAGGAAAGGTGGTCGTGTTGCCTTAAGTGAAAAGTGGAAGTTTAAAGGAGAGGAGGTAAAATTTGTGTCTCAATACAAGTATTTAGGTATTATACTAACTCCGGCAATGTCTTACACGAAACATATAATTACAAAAAATGATGCTGCAAAAGTTTGTGTAAATATCACTTGGAAAAGTTTTATTGCAAAAAGGGATGTGTCGCTAAAGGCAAAGTGGAAGTTATTTCAAGCTGTTTGCAGATCTATACAAGCATATGGGGCTCAGGTTTGGGGCCTGGGTTGGTTTGACATTGTTGATAAATTGCAAAGGTTTTTTACTAAACGCATTTTAAAATTACCAGAAAATGCCCCAAACTACGTACTTGCTCTAGAAACCGGTCAAGAAGATGCACACCTGTATACTTACAGTCTACACCTTCAATATATTTCTAAGACGCTTTTCGAATATGAAAATCATAGGTTACCTCACATACTTTCATCAAAAATAATATCAAAAAACATTTACTGGTACAAAAATTACGTTGATCGTTTGAACTCTTTTGATTTGAATTCAAATAATATACACCAATCTAAAAACATATGGAATAACTCGTGCAAATCGTTAATTGATACTATGAAATCTAAATCTAGTCAAAGCTACCGCGAAACTGCACTAAAAAGTCAACAACGAATTTATAAGTTTTTAGACCACTCAAAAGGCCTTACCTATTGCAACGAAAAATATAACCAACACCAAATATCCTTAATAATGAAAACTCGCGGAGATCTTTTAATGCTAAATTCAAATAAATATAACACCAATAAATCCAGTCTTTGTTCTTTGTGTAACCTGAATGAAGATGAAACCATTTTGCACTTTATAGGAAGGTGCCCAATACTTGCAAATATACGAAGAAAATTCCTAGTGTACTCAAGACTTACAGATTATGAAATTTATGATCTTTTAAATGGGGGAAGAGAAGAAAACTGGAGTTCACTTTATCTTTTTGTAAAAAATGCGTTAACTTATAGAAAATTTTTAGTCGATGAATACAATTTTTAAAAAAGAAAATGTTATTAGTTAAAAATATTTTAAAGGCAAACTTCCGGCTGACGGTTAAAAAAACCAAGCCGTAAATATCTTTATTTTAAATATAATTATAATTTTCATATCAAAGTTTTATATTAAAACAAATATTGTTGTACTTAATATTATATATTTCAATAAAGAAAATATCTATCTATCTATCTATCTACTGCCAAGTTAAGGTCACTTTGGGCAACACAATACTCTATCCCGATAAAAATTAAAATACTTCTCGCTAAGACTTATTTAATACCTGGTTTAATATATGGATGTGAGCTTTTTGCGAGCTAGTAAACAAAAACTTAATGTTCTGTACAATAATATACTAAGATATGTTTATGGATTACGAAAGTTTGATCATATATCTCACGTCTCCAAAAGCCTATACGGTGTATCTTTCGATAACTTATTGAAGATACGAGTACTTATATGTTTACACAAAATAGTATATACTAAAACACCATACTATCTTTACGAAAAACTTCGATTTGCTAGATCTCCAAGAGGAAAAAAAATTATCATCCCGTTACATCATTATCTTGTTTCTGAATGGAATTTTTTTGTGAATGCAATACGTCTTTGGAATTCACTTTTAGAAACTGATCAGCTCAATAGCAACGCAAATAGTTTTAAGAAATCTCTATTTTCCAATTATGCCTAACTTTTTATTTGTTTTTTATATGTATTTAATTTTTTATTAAATTTTTTATTATTTGTTTGTGTATTTAATAAATGTCCATTATATTATATAAAATTTCCCTTAAGTATATTGGATTCCTGTACTATAAATATAAGATCACTCTTGTTGTACAGGAAATGGAAAATAAATAAATAAAATAAAATAAAAAATAAAAAATATTTCTATTGGGGAAAGGGTGAGAAAAGTGACGATTGCTCTATATTCCTGCAAAAGGGCTATTGGAAAACGATGGGGTTTTAGCCCTAAAGTCGTCCATTGGATTTATACAGCGGTGGTGCGTCCAATTCTGCTGTATGGAATCATTGTCTAGTGTCCTGATTTAGAGACAAAACGGTGTCTTCATCACGGAGGCACAGAGAATGGCGTCGATGTGCATCACTGGTGCTCTGCGTACTACACCTATGGCTGCATTAGAAATCCTCCTTCACCTGATACCATTGGACATATTAGGTAGACAGTATGCAGCTACGTCGGCAATTCGAGTCTATTCGGAGTCTATTCGGAGGAGCTTAAGTTGAGCTCGAAGATTGCCAGATCATTGCAGTGTTCACCAGGCAGAGATGCAGGCAATAAAGAAGGTGGCTGACCAGGGTTGTCAGATATGGCGATTTCTCGCCAAACGTGGCGATTTTGAAATGTGTTTGGCGTCGTGATTTTCAATTTGGCGACCTGGCGATTTTTTGGCGATTTAAAAAAATATTGGCGATTTCCTTGGCGATTTTCAAGAAGTTCACAATTCTTTTCGTTTTAGTGTTTTTTCTGCAAAATGTTTTTTTATTTTTATTATTTAATTTTTATTTTTTTGGGGATTTGTTCAATCTAAAAGATTTGTGTAACTAATTTTATTTCATATTAAGAGCAACTAATTTAAATGTCATATTTCGGAAAGTTAAAAGTTTCCAAGAGATACAAAACCTGAATGTTTCGCAAATCAAAAAATATTTTTTCTTTCTTAAATTTCATGCTGTTGTAAAAAAAATTGATTAAGAAAATTACTTTTGATCAATACCCACCATTAAAATTCGGTCTAAGGTCTTATCATGGACCGATTGGTTCTTTTGAATTAGCGCAGAAAATAAATTTTAGTGAAACTGACTTGTATTTATTTCCTACAAAAAAAAAGTTAATACAATTCCTGTTATAATTTATAAATTATTATTATTATTATTATGACATGTTCTTAATCTACATATTTTACAATATATTAAGAACTTAGTCTATCTACATAAGTTTTCCAAATATCTCTACGTCTTGCCATATATCTTAACTCGCTAAACGACTTGGATGTCTCTTTCAATATCGTCCTTCGCCACGTTGTTCTAGGCCTGCCTCTAGATCTGGTTCCTTGAGGATTCCACTCTATTGCTGAATGCGCGATGTTGTTTGCATCTTTACGGAGAGTATGACCAAGCCAACGATATTTTCTTTTCTTTATGTCGGCTTGAATGTTTTGCTGATGTGTGAGCTGCCATAGTCGAACATTAGAGATTGTATTAGGCCAAAAAATTCCCAGAATGCGCCGTAAGCATCGATTAGTAAAAGTCTGCAGTTTGTTAGTTATGACGTCAGTAACATGCCAGGACTCGCTTCCATATAGCAGAACAGATTTTACACATGCAATGAATATTTTTATTTTAGTGTGACGAGTAATAGTGTTTGCTCTCCAGACACGATTAAGAGAAGCAAATGCGCCGTTAGCTTTTTGTATTCGGCTGTTAACGTCAGTCACTGTACCACCATCGGGTGTAAGTTTACTTCCTAGGTATTCAAAAGAATCGACGTCTTCCATTTCTTCGTTATTGATGACGAAAAAATTGAGGTTAAGTATTTACGTTAACTCTCATAGACTTGGTTTTCCTGGTGTTTATATTAAGGCCTAACTTGGCGGACTCTCTGTTCATCGTATTGATCATACTTTGCATGTCTCTGTGACTGTTTGAGAGGAGTACGACATCATCAGCGTATGCAAGGTCGCAAAGTCTATCATTTATACGCCAATTTAAACCGGAGGCATTGTTAGTGATTGCTTCAAATATCAAATCAAGACTTGTAATAAAAAGAAGGGGAGATAATGCACAACCCTGTTTTACACCAGATATAGTGTGAAATGGAGCACTAAGTTGTCCCTAGTGGAGCACTCTGCTTGTTGCATCTTCGTAGAACTTTTTTATTATGTTTATCACCTTATTGGGTATCCCTCTCGATTCTAATGCAGTCCATATTACATCTCTTTTCAAAGAATCGAACGCTTTTTCAAAGTCCACGAATGCCATGAATAATGGGGAGTTATATTCGGCCGATTGTTTTATAATAATTCTCATGGTGTTGATGTGATCAAGGCATGAATAGTCGGGCCGAAAACCAGCTTGGTTTTCTCTTATAAGACTATTGAGTGGAGTTGCTATACGATTTAATATTATGTTGTTCATAATTTTAGTTAAAGCAGGTAATATGGATATACCTCGCCAGTTACTACAATTAGTCTTGCTACCCTTTTTGGGAATTTTGACAATAACAGATTCTTTCCAATCTAGGGGAATTTCTTCATTTGCCCATATTTTTTGAAAAAGAGGGGAGAGTATTGAAGCAAGGACTTCAGGACAGGCTTTAAAAAATTCTGCTGGAATTCCATCGCTTCCGACTGCTCTACCACATTTGAGAGACTTTATGGCCACACATATCTCTTCGATGTTCGGTGGGTCAGAGTCAATGTGTATATTAAGATTACGATGGCTGCGAATTTCCAAAGGAACATTACTTTCTTCGTGTATAACGTTAAGAGTCCTCTCAAAGTGTCTTCTCCAAACTTGCAGTTGTTCTTCCTTAGTTGTCACCAACTCACCAGATTCGTCTTCTACAGGCACACTGTTATTGTTTTTCCGTCCGCCGATTTTCCGTATGATCTTGTATAGTTCTCGTAGATCCCCTTTTGCTGCAGCTGTTTGAGCTTCGTCTCCTAGGTTATCGAAAAACTTTTGTTTGTCTTGCTTGACTTTTTTCTTTATTTGTTTACTTAGTTTGTTGTATGATGCTTGAAGTGATGCCTTACACAGAAAAAAATAAAAAAAAAATTTGAGTAAATTTTTAATACTATTGAGTAAAAAATTACTCAATTTTCCACCAGTAAACGATTTAATAGTATTGAGTAAACTTTTAATAAAAAATTATTAAATGCTTAATAAAAAATTTGAGTAAATTATTAATTCACACAATTAAATCTTTACTTAAAATTTTTAAATATTTTTAAGTAACTTTTTAATTGTGTCAAGTAAAAATTTACTCAAAATGTATCAAATTATTTTTTTAAAAAGTTTAAAAAGTTTCTAATTTTTTTTCCAAAAAAATTGCTTTTACAAACTTTACCAAATATACTTATGTCTTCAAGACAAAGTAAAATTTTATAAAGATGATTTCAAACTTTCATATACATGTACAAAAAACAATAAACTAAATGAGAATTCAAAACACCAAGAGAAAAAAAAATAAATAAAAAAAAATATTAAATTTTTATTAAATTATTTACTCAAATTTTATTTTCAATTTTTGAGTAAATTTTTAATTGCGTCAATTAAAAAATTACTCAAATTTTTTTTAAAAAATTAAACAAGTGATTACTCAAATTTGTTTCCTCCATATTTTTTTCTGTGTATGTTGTTGATCATGACTGGAATTGACTTTATCTTTTACGTTCCTACGCTCTGTTATCAAGCACCATGTGTCGTTTGATATCCATTCCGAATTTGGATGTTTGACGAATCCTAGAGTTTCCTTGCAGATATAATGAAGTTGTTGTTTTAATAGGGCCCAGCTATCTTCAATATTAATAGGTTGGTTAAAAGTTGAAATTTGACTTACTTTTTCGTTGACAGAATTTCTGATATTTACATCGTTGAGCTTAGAAATGTCATATTTTCTATTGGGACAGTTGTTGTTATTCTTCCTAGAATATAGTTGAAGTTTGATTTCTGCTATTATAAGATGGTGGTCACTGCCTATATCTGCACTGCGTTTGTTTCTGACATCGCACACAATGTTAAAACAGCTTCGAGAAACACATATATGGTCAATCTGATTTTCAGCATTGCCAGCGTTTGATACCCAAGTAATTTTATGGTTAAGCTTATGTGGAAATACAGTACCGCATATCTTTAAGTCGTGATTGCTGCATAGTTCAAGCATTAGTTCGCCATTTTCTGTGCGAGTACCAATTCCATTTTTACCCATTATGTTTTCAAAGTTGGTATTGTCCGAGCCTAATTGTGCATTGAAGTCTCCCATCATCAAAATTACGTCATTCGTCGACACTTCTTGGAGCGTACCATCCAGTTGGCTATAGAAGCTTTCTTTATCGTTTATATCGCTGTCATCAGTGGGTGCGTAGACTTGCACCAGGGTCATATTTTTGTATTGCGATTTAAATCGAGCTATAATGATGCGTTCTGATACTGCTTTCCAAGATAACAGAGATTTTACGAATGTTTTTCGTATATATATACCGACTCCTCTTATATGTCGGTCGTTATCATTAGGTAATCCAGAGTATAGTAACGTATTACCTTTAGAGTCTTTGTGCTCACCACTACCGTTCCATCTAGTTTCGCTTAATCCTACAATATCGAGATGTGGACGTTCAGCTTCAGCTGCCAGCAGTTCTAGTTTACCAGCCTGATATAAAGTTCGTACATTCCAGCATCCAAATCGAGTCCTTAGTCCATTGCGTATTGTCGTTATCGTTCCGTTGGTTGGTTTTATTTTTGTAGATACTCGAATCATTTGCAATTCAGCAAGATATAGATGATTAGTCCAGTGTCGGTTAACCGGTTTTTATAAAAAGGTTTAATATAATGAGTTAAAATATGTATTGACATTACACAGTTTTTAAGAAACACTCACATACTACCATAATCAGTTTGTGAATATGTTGGTATGTCAACATCAATATATCAACGAGTTCTGGATATCCGTCTCTTCCTTTAACATTGAAATAAATATATGGCCGCTGTTCCAAAAAAGTAATTCACATAAAAAATGTGAAAATTAACATTTCCGAATTTTTTTGGTGTTTTGGTGATTTCACATCCAAATTTCTTTTTCGTTTTGTTTCATATAAATAAAATTTGGTGAAAGTAAAACGAATGCACTTTTTTCCTTATATTTTTTTTTTTTAATTTTAGTTATTCGATTTCAACTTCGAATGAAAACGTGATCAACAAAACACTAAACTTGATTTCATG
Source organism: Pegoplata infirma (assembly GCA_963921195.1). Lineage (NCBI taxonomy): Eukaryota > Metazoa > Arthropoda > Insecta > Diptera > Anthomyiidae > Pegoplata > Pegoplata infirma. Next base: position 171,791,912 of record OY992539.1, read on the forward strand.
TGATTCGGAAATTTTCATGTGAATTGAAAAGTTGTGAAAGACAGAACAGAGGCCTATATTTTTTTTTTAATTTGGCACCTTTGAGTTCTATGGCAAACAATTTTTTTTTAAACTATCGTTTTGAAATCGGAATAGGCTAAATCATCCCAAATGAATATGTTAGGACAGATGTCTGAATTTATTATTAACTAGCTATACCCGGTCCGCGTTGCTGGCCCTAAGTAAAAAAAACTGTTTTATATTGCATCTTAATTTAAATATAGTGTCGGACAAAATTAAAGCACGGGTCCGGGTCCAGCTATTCACCTTTGGGTCCACCCTCGGTTAGCACTATCTATAGGAAATCTGAAGAAAATCGGTTCAGCCGTTTTTGCTGATTTTGAAACAGAGAGACATAACGTTAAGTATAGCACAAAGGGGCGTGTCATTTAACGCATTTTTATCGAATCATGATAGTCTAAAGTTCCATGCTGCATCCTCGATTAGTACTATCTGTGCTGCAAATTTCATTGACATCAGTTTTGCCGTTTTTGTGTAATTACGAAAGAGGAGGAAATAACTTTTTATTTATGAAAAACGGGAGTGACATTTTATACACTTTTGCTGAATCGCGCTCTACATATGACCTACTGTTCCCGCTCGGTTAGTAGTGACAGATTCGGCTTATCCGTTTTTACGTGATTTCAAAACAGGCAGATATAACGGTTAGTATAAAACAAAGGGGCGTGGCCATTTACGCCTCTTTGTTCAATCGTGGTCAGTATAGTACAAAGGGCGTTGCAATTTTGATTTTTTTTCCAATAACGATCTTATATGCAGTGTTACCGTTGTGCGACTTTAGTTGCAATTTGCAACCTTTTTGACGCTGTGAGACTTTTTGTGCGACTTTTTTAAACTTGTCAAATTTTGCAACTTTTTCCAACTTTGTGCGACTTTTTTCCCCTTTTTGAAGAAGTGAAATTTTGTTTTTCTTTTTAAAGATGTACACTGAAAAATTACACATATTATAAATATATTTTTAAAACTTTTGGAGTTTTTACCCCATTTCTTTAGATATATCCCATACACAGAAAAAAATATTGAGAAAAACAATTTGAGTAATCACTTGTTTAAATTTTTAAATAAGATTTGAGTTATTTTTTAATTGACGCAATTAAAAATTTACTCAAAAACTAAAAAAAAATTTGAGTAAATAATTTAATACAAAATTTAATATTTTTTGTTATTTTTTTTTATTCTCTTCGTGTTTTGAATTCTCGTTAAGTTTATATTTTTTTTTGTGTATGTATATGAAAGTTTGAAATCATCTTTATGAAATTTTCCAATGTCTTCAAGACATAAATATATTTGGTAAAGTTTGAAAAAACATTTTTTTCGAAAAAAAAAATGTGAAACTTTTTTAAACTTTTTAAAAAAATAAATTGATAAATTTTGAGTAAATTTTTACTTGACACAATTAAAAAGTTACTTAAAAATTTGAAAAATTTTTAATTAAATTTTTAATAGTATCCATTAAAAATTTTTTAGTAAGCATTTAATATTTTTTTATTAAAAATTTACTCAATACTATTAAATCGTTTACTGGTGCAAAATTGAGTAATTTTTTACTCAACAGTATTAAAAATTTACTCAAATTTTTTTTTTTTTTCTGTGTACTATCGTGAAATATTGCATGGAAACACCCTATGAAATGGAGATAGGTCGTTAGTATGTTCAGAAATAAAAATCATTGTATGGAGACCGCCTTGAGGGTTGAAGATAGAGCCCGTGTAAAAAAATAATTATATCAAAACATATCTCCTTTGATAAAAACATGTATGGATCATATATAAATGGATCTAATCAGATCTACTCCATATATTTTCATATCTGCTTCAGATATTTTTAGATCCCTAAATTGAATCTATCTGACAATTTTACATATATGAACATTAGACTGCCCAGAAAAAAACAAAGTTGTTATTTTCTTGGGGGATACCTGCGAATTTTGTTCCTTTTTTTGCAAAAAAATTTCGGTTTTTTTTTGGGATTTTTAAAATAATATCTAGAGGTCGCGATCTCGCGTTTTATAACGATTTATTTTTTTTGAGTTTTTTATTATTTTAAATTGTTAAATATGATTAATATGATAAAATAGTAATAATTTCAGACAAAAAAAAAATAAATTAAAAATTAAATATCGCTCATTCCATGAGATGTCTCCCAGCATCTAATCAAATCTTCTTTAATTTATTTGAAATTTCGCACACAGGTACACTATGGAGCAATTAAAATAAATTCGTTTTTAGTTTCGCGAAAATCCACGAATTCGCGAACGCGAATATATTCGCGAATTCACGGATTTTCTCGGAACTAACAACTGATTTATTTTAATAGCTTCATAGTGTTCATGTGTGCAAAATTTCAAATAAATTAAGGAACATTTGATTAGATGCTGGGAGACATCTCATGGAATGAGCGATATTTAATTTTTAATTAAATTTTTTTTTTTGTCTGAAATTATTAATATTTTATCATATTAATCATATTTAACAATTTAAAATAATAAAAAAACTCAAAAAAAAATAAATCGTTATAAAACGCGAGATCGCGACCTCTAGATATTATTTTAAAAATCCCAAAAAAAAACCGAAATTTTTTTGCACAAAAAGGAACAAAATTTGCAGGTATCCCCCAAGAAAATAAAAACTTCGCTTTTTTTCTGGGCAGTCTAATGAACATATCTGAAAATGTCTGATCATATATGCCAGATAGACTCAATTAACGGATCAAAAAATATCTGAAGCAGATATGAGTATATATGGAGTAAATCTGATTATATCCATTTATATATGATCCATATATGTTTTTATCAAAGGAGATATGTTTTGATATAATTCTTTTTTTACACGGGAGGTAAGTATGTTTTGAAAAAAAATTGGGGTTGAAAAACTTTTGGGGTCGGTCATACATTTGACTCCTCTATAGGTACCCTAGGGACAGTTACAGGCAGGAGCAATTTTATCTTTGTTATCCTTGTATGGAATATAGGGCTTAGTTAGGTATGTTTGAAAAAAAAAACTAGGGAGGAAAAAGCTCCTAAGGAAGCCTCCATACGAAAACAAATTTTTTATAAAAAATTGCTCCTACCGCTTTAACTTTTCCAAGAGTGCATCTAAAGAAGTCAAATGTATAACCGACCCCAAAAGGTTTTTAACTTTTTTCCAAAACATACTTACCCTCTATGTATCTTAAACCCTTAAAAAAATGTGCGACTTAAATTTGGAAAAACTACTTTTTTGTGCGACTTTTTTTGTAAAAAACGACTTTTTCTGCGACTTTTTCAAAATTCTCAACGGTAACACTGCTTATATGGCCTACATATGCACTTGATTAGCAGTGTATGTATTTAAAATGTCAAGAGAATCGGTTCAGCTGTTTTTTCGTGATTGCGAAACAGGCAGGCAACGTCCAGTATTGTACAAACGGGCGTGGCATTTTACGCCCCTTTTTCCAATCGTAGTATAACATGGCCTATAGTTCCGCACTCGGTTAATACTATCAGTGCTGAAAATTTCTTTAAAATCAAATCAACAGTTTTTGCGTTATTGCGGAGCATGCAGAAATAAAATTCAATTCAATACAAAGGGGCATGGCATTTTACGCCCATTTGTTCCGCTCTAATTTGGAACACAGTTAGTACTTGGTTGGTACTATCTTTGGTCTAAATTTCATCAAAATCGGTCCAGCCGTTTTTTATATATAGATGTCATTAGTGGTGCAATGTAAAAACTCGATTTTGCCCACTCCTCCGCCCACTGGCAATAAAGCATGGTATTTTACGCCCATTTGTCCGATCACGCTCTAATTTGGCGTATAGTGAGTACTCAGTTAGTACTATCTTTGATATAAATTTCATCAAAATCGGTCCATCCGTTTTTTATATATAGATGTCATTAGTGGTGGGATGCAAAAATTGGATTTTGCCACGCCCCTCCGCCCACAGACGGAAAATCAAAAATCCGACTTGACAGTGTTACTCGCCAGGCTATTCTGAATATTCCCTGAAAATTTCATCAAGATCGGTCCAGCCGTTTTCGAGTCCATACGGAACATACATACATACATACATACATACATACATACATACATACATACATACATACATACATACATACATACATACATACATACATACATACATACATACATACATACATACATACATACATACATACATACATACATACATACATACATACATACATACATACATACATACATACATACATACATACATACATACATACATACATACATACATACATACATACATACATACATACATACATACATACATACATACATACATACATACATACATACATACATACATACATACATACATACATACATACATACATACATACATACATACATACATACATACATACATACATACATACATACCCACATACATACACACATCCATTTTTATATATATAGATAAAGCTCTTTAAACAATTCAATAAAAACAAATTTGTAAATAAAATCTCTACGGATTTCCACTTGCAATTGCAAAGAATTTAAATTTAGTTGTTACTTGCTGTCGAAGTTTCCAGCGAAATTGTGCGACGTTAACGGAGTCATTGGGTTATGCCTGTTTTGTAAAAATATAATTAAATTTAATAAATTTTTAACCTGAAGAATAAAAACCGAAAAAACCGGTTTAACCGGTTTTTTTGCTAAAACCGAAACCGAAAACCGGTTTTTCAAAAATAAGGTTTTTCGAATAACCCGAAAACCGGTTTTTGAAAATTGCCGGTTTTTTGAATACACTAGTAAGAGTGTTAAATTCGGCTGTGCCGAATCTTTTTTAACCTCCAACACGTTTAAAATTAAAAAAAAATCGCAGTGGCGTCTTTTTTTTTTGTGTTTTTAGGGAGGTTGGCGGAGTTGGTGGGGGACACCTGCTATATATGTTTACAAATTATTTGTTTATGATACTTACGCTTAAATAGTAAATTTTTATCGTTATTTTTAATTAATTTCTATAACACCGCCCCCAAAGGGGGGCGGCCTGAAAAAATCGAATTTTCTAACCCCCGTAATCCAACCGCAGGTCTATGAACATAATATGGCATACAAATGTTACATTTGTTGAGCAAAAATTAAAAAAAAAAAAACTCGCAAAAATATCGTATTTTTCAGGGGTCGTTTTAGGTCTTCAAGGGGGAACTTTTTCCCCCCGCTCCGATTATGCCTATCTTCGAACTTAACCTTACCAGTAACATAAGAGATATTCTTGCCGACTTTCAGAGGTCTAGCTCTTTTGGTTTGGACTGCATCGTTATTTCTACGGACGGACGGACGGACGGACGGACGGACGGACATCGCTAGAATGTCTTAGATTCTAGCATGGATCAATATTATATATAAGGAGTGGTCCAATAACAAGTATCTTTTTAAAAATGCAATAAAATGATCAATACTCAACTTTTTTTGGAATGTTATGGCTTTATTTAAATGAGCAAACATTTTTATGGCAAACGAGTCGTGTTTATAAACCGGTTAACCGAAAAACTGTTTTTTTCCGAAAATGTCGGTTTTTTTGCAAACCGGTTAACTGGAATTGAAAATTTCCGGTGCACCGAAAACCGGTTTTTTCCTATCGGTTAACCGGTTTTTTTAAATACATTCTAAACGGAATATTTTCGCAAATATTAATTGTTTACACTTATTTTTTATAAAATTTTCAAAATTTCTTTGAAAACACCTTGAAAATCCTTGAGAAAGATAGTCTTAAATAGTTTTTCACTTCAAGAAACAATTTATCATATAGGAATTTTATTTCGAATCAGATAAATATTTGAAATACTCACCGTTGTAAACGTTTTTTTGACCCTTTTATGGAAAACTTGTTAAGTGACTGTTAACCAGACAGTAAAACAAGCCAACCGGCTTAAAATCGGGGGAACATGAAAAAAAATACTAAACTCCAATTTACTTATAACGAATTGATGTATTTTTTTAAAATAAAGCCAATTAAAATTTAATTAAAGTTCTAGTGAATATGCGAAAATAAAGTACATTATTTAAATACCGTTATTTTTATAGGGTAACAGTTGCAAACCTTGATGAAAGAAACAAATATGTTAACTTAAGGTATATTCGCTATATTATTTAATAAAAATTAGATATTTTCAAGTATTTTTTGGTTAAAGAAAAAAACCGGTTAACCGGTTTTTTTTATTCCGGTTTAACCGAGAAAACCGGTTAACCGAAAAAGCTTATTTTCGGTTAACCGAGAAACCGGTTTCCTAAAATGTCGGTTTTTTATAAACACTACAAACGACTTCATTGATGAGTCCTCGGCTTGCTCCGCTGTATCGCGTATCGCTGCACGTTTTCCGAAAAAAAGTTTTTAACCGAAATAAGACACTCAAAAGAGGTTATGTTAACAAACAAATTGCTACATCTTGGGATCGTAAAACTCGCACGGTATTGTAAAGAATCCAATTCATCTATACACAGAAAAAAAAAAAAAAAAAATTTGAGTAAATTTTTAATACTATTGAGTAAAAAATTACTCAATTTTCCACCAGTAAACGATTTAATAGTATTGAGTAAACTTTTAATAAAAAATTATTAAATGCTTAATAAAAAATTTGAGTAAATTATTAATTCACACAATTAAATCTTTACTCAAAATTTTTTAATATTTTTAAGTAAATTTTTAATTGTGTCAAGTAAAAATTTACTCAAAATGTATCAAATTATTTTTTTAAAAAGTTTAAAAAGTTTCTAATTTTTTTTTCCAAAAAAATTGCTTTTACAAACTTTACCAAATATACTTATGTCCTCAAGACAAAGTAAAATTTTATAAAGATGATTTCAAACTTTCATATACATATACAAAAAACAATAAACTAAATGAGAATTCAAAACACCAAGAGAAAAAAAAAATAAAAAAAAAAATATTAAATTTGTATTAAATTATTTACTCAAATTTTATTTTCAATTTTTGAGTAAATTTTTAATTGCGTCAATTAAAAAATTACTCAATTTTTTTTTTTAAAATTAAACAAGTGATTGCTCAAATTTGTTTCCTCCATATTTTTTTCTGTGTAGATATGAGTATCAGCAACATTACACAATATTTTAAAAAATACAGCTGAAAACCCCATTTTCGTCAAAGATGAGCGCTACATAGCCATGATTACCGACTTTTTGATGGCCGTAATAGAATATATCAACTTGGTTGACATTTATTTTCAGAAGGATGTCGCAGTATGTCCCACAGTCCATGAAACAATCGATATTTTGCGCACTTAGTTCGGAAATCGTGACAATTGATCACTTCAGAGATGCCGATTAAAACCTTTAGAAATTTTTTTGAGGGGTCTCGTTAAAGATTCATGCAACATGGGAAATCCAGAAATGTGCTAGGCCCTTTCGACGAATATCGTTCAACCCATTCGTGAGATAGAACCAGAAACATTAGAAAAATGGGTGCCGAGGATGAGCTACTGCGGAGCTAACCCAGGCAGCCGCATGAATGAAGTCGTTTGCCATAAATAATGGGAATATTTGCTCTTTCAAATAAAGCCATAAGGTTCCAAAACTATTGAGTATTGTTCATTTCATTGCATGTTTTAAAAAGATACTTGTTATTGGACCACCCTGCACTTTGTGGGGTCCCCGACCGATATTTCGATGTGTTACACACGGAATGATAAAGTGAGTATACCCCCATACTGTGGTTGGAGGGTATAAAAAAGTTTGATGAAAAAAAAAATTATGAAAAAAAAAAATTGATGAAAAAAATATTTGATGAAAAAAAAAGTTTGATGACAAAGAAAAAAATTGATAAAAAAAAAAATTATGGAAAAAAATTTGATGAAAAAAATATTGACGAAAAAAAAAATTTGATGAAATTGATAAAAAAATAAATTTGATGAAAAAAATTAATGAAAAAAAAATTTGATGAAAAAAAAAAAATCGATGAAAAAAAAAAATGAAAATAAAAAAATTTTATTAAAAACAAAATTTTTGAGAAAAAAAAAAAAATTATAAAACAAATATTATGAAAAAAAAATTATGATGAAAAAAAAAAAAAATTTACGAAAAAAAAAAAATGATGGAAAAAAATTGATGAAGAAAAAATTTATGAAAAAAAATTTGACGAAAAATTTTTTTTGTTGAAAAATAATTATGTTGCATTTTATTCACCAGCTGGTGAAAAACGGTTTTATACACCACGAGGTGAATTATTATCCAAGTTAAAACCCCAAGTTATTAAAATTTTTGGTTTTAAGAATGAATGAAAATAGTAATTCTTGTTTTCTTTTTCGTTAATTGTTAGCTTATATAGTCAAACTGAGGTGGCGTCCTGCAACTTTTTTAAAATTAGACACCAGCCTTAAAATATTATCATGTTAAAAAAACGTATCCCCACTAGATCACCGCAATTTATATGAAATTGTTTCAATTTCGGCTTTTAAAATTAATTTTTGATTAATTTTTTTTAGATTTAATTTATTATCAAATTCCACTAATTTGAATAATTTTGAAATTATTTATTTTGAAAATAATGAAATAAATTAATAAAACATTTTTTGGCAAGATTTTTGATATCTGAGGGTGCTAATTACCCTAAAAAAGAACATTTTTCCAAAAAAGAAAAATAACATTGAATCTTGGTATAAAATAGGGTAATTCGGTGATCCTGTCTCCTTTCACAAGGACTTTTAGGCTACAAGGGGCATTAAAGTTTTCAAATTAGTTCACATACTTATGTTTCACCTATGATGCTGAAAATAATACTCTGAGGCTTTTGAAGCTTGGGTCAAGTCCCGGTCAGGTTGGTATTAAATTTCAACGAAATCACTTAGAAATTATGAGCAAAACCGTAAAATTTAGAATGGAGAAAACTTTTTAAAAATATTTTTGTGAGTAAAAATTATTTTTGCACTCGAAAAAAAAAATACTCAAAAAAGGCCTTTATGCTCAAATTGGAAAAAAAATTTTGAGTGACAAAAACACTTTTCTAAATTTTTATAAGGCATTCCACATCAAATTTCCCGCTACAGAAAAGCATTTGTGTCCCATAAATGTTCGAATATGAGGCATTCCACACCAAATGTCCCGCTACAGAAAAACATGTATCCCGTAAATTTCTGAATAGGTTGTTTGGATAGCTCTATATGGAACTAAGAAAATTGCGATTTTGGTTTTTCAAATTTTCAAAAACTGGGCTTAGGAGGCGTGGTCAAATATTGGAAAAATGGTCAAATTTGTGGCAAGATGCCTTGATTAAATATTTATCCATTAAAACGGAATGCACCACAATCTCAAAAATTTTCATTCTTATATAGTTTTGTATGGCTATCGATTAAAAATTTTTTTTTGGAAAATTTTCAGAACCCGTTCTGAAATTTTCCAATTATTAAAAAAGTCAATTTATCAAAAATCCGTCCACTTTGAGATTGTGGTGCATTCCGTTTTAATGTGATAAATATTTAATCAAGGCAACTCGCCACAAGTTTGACCATTTTTCCAATATTTGACCACGCCTCCTAAGCCCAGTTTTTCAAAATTTGAAAAACCAAAAACGCAATTTTCTTAGTTCCATATAGGGCTATCCAAACAACCTATTCAGAAATTTACGGGACACAGGTTTTTCTGTAGCGGAACATTTGGTGTGGAATGTCTCATATGTGGACCAAAATTGCGGTTTTGGATTTCTTAAAAATATTTTTCCAAACAAGTACGCCAAATTTCCGAACATTTATCCGGATTTGATAAAAAAAAAAAAAATCGGGCATGAATTTTCGTCACAAATCGCCATTGTTTCAACTTTGAGCACTGGTTGCCGACTGAAGATGACCTTGCATAAAATAAATAAAATCGCGATTTTTTCGAATGAAGAATGAAATTTGTAAATGGCTCTATAGAGAATTTGAATGAAAGATATTACAAAAATTGAAAGACCATGGATCAAAAAATGCCTAAAATCACCAAAAGTCTGGTAGAATAAACGATATGTACTTTAAGTTTTATTTTCTGTCTCATTTAAGATACAAAATCATGTTGCACAGTGTTATAAAATAAAAATGTGAAGAGTTTTAATGTCTTTTTCCTCCTTAGTTTTTCTCTACTTCCTTTTTTATTTGGTATGAATTCGGTTGGTTTGTTTGATGTTAGTAACATGCTGTACTTTGGTATTGGTGGCAGTACCAGTGGTGATGGCATTGTCGATGGTGTTGGTATTATTGGCATTTTATTTTTGCATTGGTTAACATTTTTCGGAAATTACATTAAAATTTATTAGCACTTGTAGAGAGGAAAACAAACAGGACACGATTTGTTTTGGTTTTTCAAATACTTATAACGAGAAAACTACTAAATAAATAAAGAAAGAAAAAAATAAAAGGAATTTTTAAATTGAAATCATCAAAATATGGTAGTACTACATACTTAAGTCGTGGCTCTAGCATTGAAGTTAGTAATAAAAATTGTAGAATTGTTTAAAATGACCACCCACTTTCAAATAAACAAAGAAAATGTGCCAATTTATATGAGACATAAAGTTGAAAGAAGGAAAAAAAACGAAATATTATCCATTTCGGGGGAAATGCAACTGTTTAGCACTGTTTCCTATTTTATGTGTTGAGGGCGTTTCGCTTTACCATATTCCACTCATTTAGTATCATGGACATTTAAATTTTTTTTTGCAATGTTTCATATCCTTGCAACAAAAGTCGTTGTTTGTTTTTTAACGTATTTTTTATGCCCTACATTAAAAAGGGTGCTATTAGTTTATGGTGACCTTAAATAGTGATGGGCACATACATACTATAACTTTTGTGCATGTGTGGAAGTAGTAAGCTACATGTGAACAAAGCAATAAAATATTATTGTGTACATGTATTGACGTAGCACAAGCAGCATTTTTCAGCATATGCCCGCGGGCATAGGAATTTTAATAATGACCACCATTGATCTAAAAGTACAATTAATAGTAGTTAGGTCACGATTACTAGGGCACGAACAGATGCCTACTCTAAATTGAGTAAATTTCAACAGATTCGAACTATTAACATCGAAGTAATGGTCTATGATCTCATAAGGAATATATCAAAGCCTAAGCTTAAACTCGAGTTGCTCGAGTAGCTCGTCAATTACTCGAGTAAATCGAGTACTCAAATACTCGAGTAATGGGGAATTGTCAATAACTTTTTATACTTCTGATATCATCTTAATTTCGAAATACCTTTTGTATTTGTAAATAAGGCGGCACATGTGTTTATGGATATGCTAACCCGAGTAAAAATAAACATATATAACAATATATAACTTGATACAAACATAATAAATCATATATGATTATTCATCGCTGAGATCTTTTCTAAATTTTTTAAATGCAGTCATATGTAGTTATATATAATTTAATCATGATTCGGATTAAAAGATGTGCGGTTGATATAATTATATAAAATTATATGAGGGTCAATACAAAATTAGTTTTTCTGTATAATTTAACATAAAATTATATATAGCTTATTCTGTTCGATATATGTATAACTTTAAATGTTTCTAATTAACCAACAATTTTCTAAGTTTTTTAGGCAAAGTATAAAAAACTTTTTAAAATGTTCCTAAACATTTCCTTGTTAAGGTTATGTATATCACCTATCTGGTTCGAAGCGTACCCAAACATTTTTTTGTTTTAGAAAATTATATGTTTGGTGAATGTATCGTTGACCTGTGGTGTTTCTCAACCCAAACCAAAAAACACCAGGATTTTATATGTTTTTATGCAATTAGATCTAATTTGATCCACCAATATATGGCAATGTATGGTCAAAACTCGGATGAAATCAAATCATATATTATACAAATTGATTTATTGTTTTACATATCAATATATATTGCATCATATAAAAATTTTTACTCGGGAAGGGAACTTTTATGAGTAAATGTGCAAAGGGGGAAAAAAATCTAGTAAATTTACGAGAATTTCTTGTAAGTTTTATTTCGCCAAAAAAGTTGTAATTTTAAAATTTTATTGGTAAAAATCTTGTAAAATTACAAAAAAGTTCGTCATTTTTACTAGAACTTCTCGTAAAGTAGGAGGAAGCAAAAAATCTAGTAAAATAACAAAACCTCCTTGTAAGATTTATCGCTTCAAAAAAATTGTAAATTTACAATAAAATTATTAGTAAAAAGTTTGTAAAATAACAAGGCATTCTTGTCAAATAGGAGGTAGCAAAAAAAAAAAGTTACACACATTTCTTGTAATTTTACAAGGTTTTTTTTAAGTGTACACTTAATCCCATTGTAATATCAGTTTTATCAAAGTTCGCTTACATATGCATTAGCGATATTCGCTAATGCATTAGCGATATTCGCGGTGCAAAAAAAGCACCGGGCATCGATAAGATTAGTAATAAGATGCTTTCGGAGTTACCACGTATAGCAGTAAGAATAATACTCTTTATCTTTAATGCTATTTTACGCCTTGGATATTATCCGCCAGAATGGAAAACATCGCTTGTTAAAATGATACCAAAACCAGGCAAAGACCACACTAAAGTAGAATCTTATAGACCAATCAGTCTTTTACCCAATATGTCAAAACTGTTCGAAAAATTACTCATGAACAAGCTGACTAAATATGTAAACGAAAACAATACTATTCCAGCACATCAATTTGGATTCAGGAGAAAACACAGCACCATAGAACAAGTTCACAGATTAGTCACAGTAATTAGAAAGGCATTTGAGGAAAAACAATATTGCTCTGCTCTCTTTATTGATGTCTCACAAGCCTTTGATAAAGTTTGGCATGAGGGACTTCTTTTTAAAATAAAACTTTTGTTACCATCAAATACACACAAGCTGCTAGAAAGCTATGTAACAAATCGAAAATTCGTTCTTGCAGAAAAAAGTTTTTGCAGCTCCCCCCAAGACATACTAGCTGGAGTACCGCAAGGTAGTATTCTGGGACCACTTCTGTATATACTTTACACATCGGATATGCCATTAAACAGTTACACCCACACGTCTACATTCGCTGATGATACAGCCATCCTTAGTGTCCACAATGACCCATTAGTAGCATCAAGATTGTTACAAAATCACATATCTCAATTAGAAAGTTGGTTAGATAATTGGAAAATTAAAGTGAATGAACAGAAATGTATCCACATAACTTTTACGTTAAGAAGAGAATCGTGTCCACCAATCCAAATTAAAAATGTCAATATACCCCAACAAACACATGTGAAATATCTCGGTATACACCTTGATCGTCGTCTTACGTGGAAATATCATATAGACGCAAAACTTATCCAGATAAAGTTAAAAACTGTTGAGCTTACGTGGCTTATGGGTAGAAACTCTATACTTAGCTTAGATTGTAAACTGTTGATTTATAACTCGATAATTAAACCCATATGGTGCTATGGAATTCAGCTCTGGGGTACCGCCTCAGCATCTAATATAGAAAAATTGCAAAGACGTCAAAACAGGCTTCTAAGAATGATTACGTGTGCACCTTGGTACGTCAGAAACTCCAACATACATAAGGATCTAAACGTACACCTTGTTAAAGATGAAATAAAAAAACATAGTGAAAACTACTTAAAAAAACTTGAAACACATCCAAATATACTAGCCCGAAATTTACTGAATAGCAGTGGCCACCTGCGATTAAGAAGGAGACACACTGCTGACTTGGTCAACTTGTGAGAAGATAAAATTAATGAAAACATGAAATTTTGTCTGGCATTGGCTGGACTTAATACTTTTAGTTAGTCTTAAGATTTGAATACTTATTGTTAGTTCACAATTATTAAGTGAAGATTCAATAAATCAATAAAGAAAATGTAAAAAAAAAAAAAAATTTTTTTTTTATTTTTAGTAAAAAAAATACTTTTTTTTTATTATTTAGGCAATTTCTGAATTTTTATCATCTAAGCTCTATCTATCTATATATATAAAAGAGTAACGTGACTGACTGACTGACTGACTGACTGACTCATCATCGCCCAGCCCAAACCGCTGAAGCTAGAGACTTGAAATTTGGACTGTAGGTTCACCTCCCGGAATATAGATCCACTAAGGCTGGATTTTTGCCAATGTTGATTCTAAGGGGGTAAAAAGGGTAAAAAACTGTACTTTTGGTACTTTTTATATCTCATGAAATAATGGTCATAGAGACTTGAAATTTGGACTGTATGTTCACCTCCCGGAACATAGATACACTAAGGCCGGATTTTTGCCAGCGTTGATTCTAAGGGGACAAAAAGGGTAAAAAACTGTACTTTTGGTACTTTTTATATCTCCTGAAATAATGGTCACAGAGACTTGAAATTTGGACTGTATGTTCACCTCCCGGAATGTAGATCCTGTAAAGCTGGACTTTTGCCAATGTTGATTCTAAGGGGGTAAAAAGGGTAAAAAACTGTACTTTTGGTACCTTTAATATTTTCTTAAATAATTGTCACAGAGACTTGAAATTTAGACTGTATGTTCACATCCTGGAATTTAGATCCAGTAAGGCTTTATTTTTGCCAATGTTGATTCTAAGGGGGTAAAAAGGGTAAAAATGTGTACTTTTGGTACCTTTTATATTTCTTTAAATAATGGTCCTAGAAACTTGAAATTTAGAATGTATATTTAACTCCCGGAATATAGATCCACTAAGGATGGATTTTTGCCAATGTTGATTCTACAGGGGTAAAATGGGTAAAAAAGTGTACTTTTGGTACCTTTTATATTTTCTTAAATAATGGTCCTAGAAACTTAAAATTTGCAATGTAGGTTCACCTCCCGGAAAAAATATTCACCAAGGCTGGGTTTTTGCCAATACGTGGGTAAAATGGAAAAAAGTGCACTTTTGGTACTTTTTTTAATTTACTGAAATAATGGTACCTTTTAAAAAAAGTACCTTTTAATAAAAGTACCTTTTATAAAAAGTACCTTTTATTAAAAAGTACCTTTTATAAAAAGTACCTTTTATAAAAAGTACCTTTTATAAAAAGTACCTTTTATAAAAAGTACCTTTTATAAAAAGTACCTTTTATGAAAAGTACCTTTTATAGAAAGTACGTTTTATAAAAAGTACCTTTTATAAAAAGTACCTTTTATAAAAAGTACCTTCTATAAAAAGTACCTTTTATAAAAAGTACCTTTTATAAAAAGTACCTTTTATAAAAAGTACCTTTTATAAAAAGTACCTTTTATAAAAAGTACCTTTTATAAAAAGTACCTTTTATAAAAAGCACCTTTTATAAAAAGTACCTTTTATAAAAAGTACCTTTTATAAAAAGTACCTTTTATAAAAATTACTTTTTATAAAAAGTACCTTTTATAAAAAGTACCTTTTATAAAAAGTACCTTTTATAAAAAATACATTTTATTAAAAGTACCTTTTATAAAAAGTACCTTTTTTAAAAAGTAACTTTTATAAAAAGTACCTTTTATAAAAAGTACCTTTAAAAAAAAAGTACCTTTTACAAAAAGTACCTTTTATAAAAAGTACCTTTTATAAAAAGTACCATTTATAAAAAGTACCTTTTATAAAAAGTACCTTTTATAAAAAGCACCTTTTATAAAAAGTACCTTTTGTAAAAAGTACCTTCTATAAAAAGTACGTTTTGTTAAAAGTACCGAAAGTACACTCTTTGGTACTTTTTTATTTCCTGAAATAATAATCATAGAAACTTGAAATTGGAAAAGGTTTCAAAAAATATAATGGTCACAGAAACTTAAAATTTGGAATGTAAAATCCTTCTGTGAAAAAAAAAGATGTGGAAAAGTACTTTTTGGAAATTCCGTTTCTTAACGGGGATAAAAAGTTCTTTTAATATTTGCTGAAACAATGATCCTATATAATTGAAATATGGAGTATAGGATACTTCGGTGAAGAAAAAACATTCTGGAATAGGTACTTTTTGGAAATTCCGTTTCTAAAGGGGGTAATAAAGTGTACTTTTTTTACTTTTTTTGTTCCTATATTAATGACCTTAGAAGAAGGAGATGGAATTGGAAATGAAATGGAGTAGAACGGGGAACAAAATGGAATAGAGCAGGGAACAATATGGAATGATATTTTTTACCCAAATTTTTTGTTTGTAGCTTTTTTCTCCATATTTTTCCCTCCATATATTTTTTCACTCAAACTTATTTTTTTATTCAAATTTCTTTTTTCACTGAAATATTTATTCACTCAAAATCCAAGATCCCGACATAAGGGCTCGAAAATTGTCAATATATTTTCCCTCGGAACGAACATGATAACATACAAGCGAAGTTATTCAAATTTTATTGTTTAAATTATTCATTGAAATATTTTTTTATGACAGACTTAAACGTCCACAAGTAAATAAAACAAAGACTACGTAGGGGAATTTTTTGGAAATCGATAGAGTAATCCTGATTCTTCTATTATCCAGTATTCAACACAACCGGTAACGAAGTACCGGGATGGTAAGCTAGTATACTATATAAAAAAAATATTCGCGGAAGTTTTTTTCCAATTTTTTTATTTTGTTATTAATTTATAAAAATGTGTAGAATACAAAAATTTAATTCTTGGAGTACTTTAGCTTTACAAATTTAAATACGACCGCTAACTTCGAAAAACGGCTAGCACCATTGAATTCAACATATCCGAATTAGATTTAGCAGCTGGGTGCCCAGCTTGTTAATTTTTGCGACTAGCACAGTGTAATTGATTGCAAACATTTATGAGTCAGTAACACAAAAAAATAGTTTTTGAATTGAAAATTGAAAAGTTCCGAACAAAGCAAAAAAACATGAAATTTACCACTTTAAAGTATCCATTTAAGTTAATTAACAAAAAAGTTATATTCGATTTTAGATTTCCATACAAAATATAAAGAAAATTAGAAAAAACACTTGTACACTCAAAGAAAAATGCTTCATCATATTGATGATACGGTTTCATCACTTGCTGTCATCAATTTTGATGACAAATTTCTTCATATTGATGAAGGTTTTCTTCAATGTGATGAAACATGTCATCGAAATTGAAAAAACAAGTGATGACACATTTCATCAAGTCATCAAAAAGTGTCATCAATATGCCTTTAAATTTGTTTTTTAAATAATTAAAATAATATTAAAATAAATAAAACTATTGAATAAATATATTAAAAAAAAAACAATAAAAAAAGTTTAAAAAAACTGCCCTGGCTGGGACTTGAACCCACGGTTCCCCAGTTATGGAATTTATTTTCGACGCCTTAGCTAGTTCATCTATCTATAGATGAAAATCTCGCACCACTACTTAGATAACGTTAAACGATTGCTAATGTGTATATGTAAAGACTCAACATGTTTTGTTATATTTATACTAAAGGTGTCCTAACGACTAAGGTAATTTTTCAAAATCACTTTTTAATACCTGGTGGGGCCCTCTATTGTAGTTTAGTATCTTAAAATTAGTGAGTCAAAATTTAGGAAACATCGGATAAAAATAACTTGTTCCGAAAATGGATTGAAATTTTGGGACACTCTTATGTGATGAAAAAACCCATTTTTTCTAGTTTTTTGAAAAATATTGGTATATGGTATTTTTTGTTAAATTTTTTGTTAAATAATATGAAAATGGTAATAAATTATCTTTCCAAAAAGCTTAAAACAATTGAAATCGGATAAAAAATAAGAATTTTATGCATACATGCCCCAGACCATTGCATGGGTTTTAAAGCCAAAATTTTAAAATGTTCAAAATTTCTAGGCACAAAAATTAAAGAAATTAAATTTGACTTTATAATGTTATTAAATACATGTTATAGATAAAAACTAACAAATATGGTAGTCTAGCTTTTTTTACTTTAGCGTAGGTGTGATATAATTTCCGCGGATTTCAAAGAAAATTTGTTTTTCTATGATAATTTAGCAAATATGAAAAAAAAATAGAGAAATAGAATTATTTCCCATATTTGCTAAATAACGCATTTTATTTGGAATCCGCAGAAATTTTATCCCTACCGGCGAAAAATAAAAAAATAGCTTGACTACCATATCTGCTATTTTTAATCGTAAACTTGTTTTCAATCTATATATATAAAAGAGTAACGTGACTGACTGACTGACTGACTCATCATCGCCCAGCCCAAACCGCTGAAGCTAGAGACTTGAAATTTGGACTGTAGGTTCACCTCCCGGAATATAGATCCACTAAGGCTGGATTTTTGCCAGTGTTGATTCTAAGGGGGTAAAAAGGGTAAAAAACTGTACTTTTGGTACTTTTTATATCTCATGAAATAATGGTCATAGAGACTTGAAATTTGGACTGTATGTGCACCTCCCGGAACATAGATACACTAAGGCCGGATTTTTGCCAGTGTTGATTCTAAGGGGGTAAAAAGGGTAAAAAACTGTACTTTTGGTACTTTTTATATCTCATGAAATAATGGTCATAGAGACTTGAAATTTGGACTGTATGTTCACCTCCCGGAATGTAGATCCTGTAAGGCTGAACTTTTGCCAATGTTGATTCTAAGGGGGTAAAAAGGGTAAAAAACTGGACTTTTGGTACTTTTTATATCTCCTGAAATAATGGTCATAGAGACTTGAAATTTGGACTGTATGTTCTACTATTGGAATATAGATCCAGTAAGGCCGGATTTTTGCCAATGTTAATTCTAAGGGGGTAAAAAGGGTAAAAAACTGTACTTTTGGTACTTTTTATATCTCCTGAAATAATGGTCACAGAAACTTGAAACTTGGACTGTATGTTCACCTCCCGGAATATAGATCCAGTAAGGCCGGATTTTTGCCAATGTTGATTCTAAGGGGGTAAAAATGGTAAAAAAAAAATGTACCTTTGGTACCTTTTATATTTCATTAAATAATGGTCCTAGACACTTGAAATCTTGAATGTAGGTTCAGCTCCCGGAATATAAATCTACTAAGGCTGGATTTTGCCAATGTTGATTCTAAGGGGTAAAAAGGTTAAAAAGCTGTACTTTTGGTACCTTTCATATTTTCTTAAATAATGGTCCTAGAAACTTAAAATTTGCAATGTAGGTTCACCTCCCGGAAAAAATATTCACCAATGCTGGGTTTTTGCCAATGTTGACTCTACGGGGGTAAAATGGAAAAAAGTTTACTTTTGGTACTTTTTTTTAATTTACTGAAATAATGGTACCTTTTATAAAAAGTACCCTTTATAAAAAGTACATTTTATAAAAAGTACCTCTTATAAAAAGTACCTTTTATAAAAATTACCTTTTATGAAAAGTATCTTTTATAAAAAGTACCTTTTATAAAAAGTACTTTTTATAAAAAGTACCTTTTATAAAAAGTACCTTTTACAAAAAGTACCTCTTATAAAAAGTACCTTTTATAAAAAGCAACTTTTATAAAAAGTACCTTTTATAAAAATTACCTTTTATAAAAAGTACCTTTTATAAAAATACCTTTTATAAAAAGTACGTTTTGTAAAAAGTACCGAAAGTAAACTTTTTAGTACTTTTTTATTTCCTGAAATAATAAACATAGAAACTTGAAATTGGAAAAGGTTCGCCTCTCGGAATATAAAGGGGTTAAAAGGAATAAAAAAGTGTACTTATTTCCTGATATAATGGTCCCAGAAACGTAAAATTTGGAATGTAAAATCCTTCGGTGAAAAAAGGGAGTGGGAAAAGTTCTTTTTGGAAAATCCGTTTCTTAACGGGGATAAAAAGTACTTTTAATATTTGCTGAAACAATGATCCTAGATAATTGAAATATGGATTGTAGGATCCTTACCTTACCTTACCTTACCTTACCTTACCTTACCTTACCTTACCTTACCTTACCTTACCTTACCTTACCTTACCTTACCTTACCTTACCTTACCTTACCTTACCTTACCTTACCTTACCTTACCTTACCTTACCTTACCTTACCTTACCTTACCTTACCTTACCTTACCTTACCTTACCTTACCTTACCTTACCTTACCTTACCTTACCTTACCTTACCTTACCTTACCTTACCTTACCTTACCTTACCTTACCTTACCTTACCTTACCTTACCTTACCTTACCTTACCTTACCTTACCTTACCTTACCTTACCTTACCTTACCTTACCTTACCTTACCTTACCTTACCTTACCTTACCTTACCTTACCTTACCTTACCTTACCTTACCTTACCTTACCTTACCTTACCTTACCTTACCTTACCTTACCTTACCTTACCTTACCTTACCTTACCTTACCTTACCTTACCTTACCTTACCTTACCTTACCTTACCTTACCTTACCTTACCTTACCTTACCTTACCTTACCTTACCTTACCTTACCTTACCTTACCTTACCTTACCTTACCTTACCTTACCTTACCTTACCTTACCTTACCTTACCTTACCTTACCTTACCTTACCTTACCTTACCTTACCTTACCTTACCTTACCTTGGAATTGAAATGGCGTAGAACGGGGAACAATATGAAATAGAGCAGGGAACAATATGGAATAATATTTTCAACTCAAATTTTTGGTGTTTAGCTTTTTTTACTCCATATTTTTTTTATTCCAATTTCTTTTTTCACTGAAATATTTATTCACTCAAAATCCAAAATCCCAACATAAGGGCTCGAAAATTGTCATTATATTTTTCCCCCGGAACGAACATGATAACATACCAGCAAAGTTATTCAAATTTTATTGTTTAAATTTTTCATTGAAATAATTTTATATGGAAGACTTAAACGTCCACAAGTAAATAAAACAAAGACTACGTAGGGGAATTTTTTTGAAATCGATAGAATAATTCTGATCCTTCTCTTATCCGGTATTCAATACAACCGGTAACGAAGTACTGGGATTGTAAGCTAGTATGATCATAAAGTAAAATTTATTTTTTTGCGTAAAAGTTTTGAAAATTTTGAAATTTTATTTGCTTTTTATCCGATTTTAATTTTATTAGTCTTTTTGGACAGGTAATTTAATACCATTTTCATATTATTTTTCAAAAAAATTAACAAAAAATAACAAATACCAATATCTTTCTAAAAACCAGAAAAAGGGATTTTCTTTCATATAAGAATGTCCCAAAACTTCAATCCATTTTCGGCACGAGTTATTTTTAGCCACTTGTCCCCAAATTTTAGCTCACTCATTTTTAGATACTAAAGAACAATTTATCATCTTTTTATACCTGGTTCGTTTTTAAGGACACCTCTAATTTATACATACATATACATTAGAGTGTCCCTTATTTTGGAAATGTTGGAAATCTTGAGACGGTACCCGCTCATTTTTTTCCTTTTGACTTAAAAATAACTCAGGAAAAATTTTACGCCCCTAGGACCACGCCTTCCCTACGCGACGGGCCCTTAAAGAGCGGGGCCTAAAAAATCATTTTTCCATACAAACCAAAAAATTTTTTTTTTGATTTTTAATTTTTTTGTTATTATTTATTATATTACTTGGTTTGCTTATTCACAACAAAAAATTTGATTTTGGTGGGATAAGTCTTTCAGCGCTAAAAAATTTTTCGCAAAAAAAAATTTTGAGCCGCCGGGGTCCTACAGTAAAAAATTTTTAAAAAATATTTTTTTTTAGTTTTGACCAGCAACGGTTTTAGCTGCTATGTTGCTTTAAATGATATATATTCATAAAAAAATATTTTTTGTATCTGTGACATCTTAATCGTGTTCTAAAAAAGGGTAAAAAATGCATTGATGATTTTTTTCGATACACGATAAAAATGTCACAAATATGAATAATATTTTTTTTGGAATATATATCATTAAAAACAACATAAAAACTAAAACCATTGCTTTTCAAAACTAAAAAAAAATATTTTTTAAAAATTTTTTACCGTAGGATTCCTACGGCTCAAAATTTTTTTTTTCGAAAAAGATAAAGATGTCACAGATATGAATAATTTTTTTTTTGGAATATATATCATTTAAAGCAACATAGCAACTAAAACCGTTGCTGGTCAAAACTAAAAAAAAATATTTTTTAAAAATTTTTTACTGTAGG
Source organism: Pegoplata infirma (assembly GCA_963921195.1). NCBI lineage: Eukaryota > Metazoa > Arthropoda > Insecta > Diptera > Anthomyiidae > Pegoplata > Pegoplata infirma. Next base: position 171,813,911 of record OY992539.1, read on the forward strand.
ACCCCGGCCGCCCAAATTTTTTTTTTGCGAAAAATTTTTTAGCGCTGAAAGACTTATCCCTCCAAAATCAAATTTTTTGTCGTGAATAAGCAAACCAAGTAATATAATAATTAATAACAAAAAAATTAAAAATAAAAAAAAAATTTTTTTGGTTTGTATGGAAAAATGATTTTTTAGGCCCCGCTCTTTAAGGCCCCGTCGCGTAGGGAAGGCGTGGTCCTAGGGGCGTAAAATTTTTCCTGAGTTATTTTTAAGTCAAAAGGAAAAAAATGAGCGGGTACCGTCTCAAGATTTCCAACATTTCCAAAATAAGGGACACTCTAATATACATATATTTTAAAACATTTGCTTATGGGGGTTTTGTAGACACACACATTTTATTACTCTACAATATCCCTCTCTTTCCCTCCCACAGCTTTTAGTAGAGCATAGCAAATTTTAGCGTTATTTTTAGCACACAACAAACAAAACGGCTTTAAAATGCTATTTCTTGATGCTCTGTAGGCTAGCGGCTATCAATCAAATCAAAATAACAAAAAAAAATTGATTTTTTTTCTTATTTTTTAATTTTCAAATAAAAAAAATGTTATTGATGACACCGCTTCATCATATTGATGACAAGTTAAATTGGATGAAAATTATATTGCAATTCATCATATTGATGTAACTTTTCATCAATATGAAGAAGCTTTTTCTCTGAGTGTACTTTGACAATAAATGGTTACTTTGTCAAATCATAATGATTAGTAAAGAAATCTGACCTCGAGCTAGAGCAACCTTTCTCAAAATAGAATTTATTGGTCGAATAATAAATAATTTTTATTAATTTAAAAATTAAATCAAAATGGAAACTTCCTTTTTAGTAAAATTTATGAAATTGTGGGGAAATTTACTAAATCCCAGCAAAAACTTCGCTTACCAAGTAATTAACTGAAGGGGTTAGAAAAAATATGAGTAACTAGTTACCTCCCAATTTCAACGTTAATTACTCTAACACGGTGATGTCATTGTAGGTAACCACATTTTTCCTTTTTGGGCGTAAAGTAATCCTAATGGTAATTAGTATTATTCATAGACATTACCAAGTAAGCGAGTCAGGAAGGAGTACCCATTACCAAGTTTTTGCTGGGATTGTCCATAACCCAGCAAAAACTTCGTTTACCAAGTAATTAACTTAAGGGGCTAGCAAAAATATGAGTAATTAATAACCTACCAATTTCAATGTTAATTACTTAAACACGGTGATGTCATTGGTCGTAACCACATTTTGCCTTTTTTGGCGCAATGTAATGCTAATGGTAATTAGTAGTATTCAAATCCATCACCACGTAAGCGAGGCAGGAAGGGGTGCTCATTACCAAGTTTTTGCTGGGAAGTATACTAAATTTGTCCTAGAATTTAGTTTATGTATTTTTTTATGTAGAAGCCCAGCAAAAACTTCGCTTACCAAGTAATTAACTTAAGGGGTTAGCAAAAATATGAGTAACTAGTTACCTCCCAATTTCAATGCTCATTACTTTAACACGGTGATGTCATTGGAGGTAACCATATTTTGCCTTTTTTAGCGCAATGTAATGCTAATGGTAATTAGCGGCATTCAAAGCCATTACCACGTAAGCGAGGCAGGAAGGGGTACCCATTACCAATTTTTTGCTGGGAGAATATGACGTAGGAAATTTTATAGTCGGTCTTTACAAATTTCGTTTTTTTTTTAGTTTTTTATCTTAACTGACAATTACTTATTTTACTCTCTTTTATTTGTGTAAAATTCGTACATACACTTTAATTCTCCTGGGTAAGTAGTTTTGTTCACTTTAGTTAAATGACGGAAGTAACAATTTTCAGTTACGTTTTGTTATCACTACCACTATCAGTCGTTAAAAAATCGTATGCTCATTTTATTGTGTTGATTTTGTCTTCTACTACCATTAAATACGTTACATACAGGGAATATTCGTTCAAGGGAAAGTTAAGGAAATAAATAGTACATACATTAGGGTGGTACTAGAGTGACTCGTTTTTGGGCTTTTCTCCCTGATCGAATTCAAATACCCGCCAAAAGTGCCGGTCCCCTAAGGGTAACTCACATGCAAAATATCACTCCAATCGGAGTTTATCTTCTGTCGCACAGTGGGAAAAAATGGACTTTTTTGTCCAATTTTGCCTACAGGTCGCAATTCTTAACCGATTTTGGTGTTTTTTTTTTTGCATTTTAGCTAATAAAATTCCGCATCGATCTGTCGTGGTTGATTTTTGAAAAAAAAATTTACATTACTTTTTATATTTTCCTAAAGTTCAGAAAATTTTAATTTTTTCAGTATTTTTGCAATAAAAAATGTATTAGGCATGGGACGAATATGCTTTATAGACTAAATTAAAGGTATTGAAACCCCTTATCAACGACGTGATTAGTATTTGAAAATATATTATTATTTTGGTTGTTATAACCAGACAAAAATTCAAGAATTTTCACTTTTAAAAGCCTATATCTTTAAAAATAATAAACCAATTTCAATAAAATCTTTTAGAGATTAAAGCTTATGTTTTGCTTAGTCAAAATTGGTACACAAAATTTTTTTAAAAAAATATTTTAATTTTTGATTAAATTTTATCTTATGATTTTTGGAATTTTAAAATTATTTTTTAGTCTGTTTTTTTTTAAAAAAAAGTTGTTACATTGTAAATTCGAAAAAAAGAGTTAAACAATTTTGCAAAAATACTTTGTTTACCAATAATGGTTTAGAAAATGATAAGCTTTAATCTAAAAAAAATTTCATTGAAATTGGTACATTATTTAAAATGATATAGGTACTTAAAAGTGAACATTTGTAAGTTTTCAAATGTTTATAAAAACCAAAATAACAACAAATTAACAAATGCTATTAATGACATTTATAAGGGGTTCAAATGCCTTTAATTTTGTCCATACAGCTTATTCGTCCCCTACCTATTACATTTTTTAGAGCAAAAATTCTAAAAAAATTAATATTTTCCGAACTTTAAAAAAATATTCAAATAAAACAAAAACGATTTTTAGAAATCCACCATGACAGACCGATGAGGAATTTTATTGGCTAAATTTCAAAAAAGATAAACTGAAGTCGGTTAAGAATTGCGACCTGTAGGCAAAATAGGACAAAAAAAGGTCCATTTTTCCCCACTGTGTGTCGCCACTTTGAGCCATAAAGTTGTGATTTTAACAAAAAATATAAAAAAATTATTAAGTTTTTTTTACTAAAATAAATTAAAAACTATTTTTGTATGATATTTGATCGTTAATACTTAAATATGAATTTTAAAGATTTTAAGGTATCATTTACCCGTTCAAACTTGATAACAAAAAAATAACATGATTTTGACGGGGTTCTCAAAAGACGTTTTTTTAAAATTGGAAAATTTGATTAAAAAAAAATTTAATTATATACTTTTTTTGTCCTGCATTCATTAAGAACAAATTGCAGAAGAAAAATGTAAAATATGGCGGATATCCGTCAGGCCGCTTTTCGGGAATCGCGGGGGAAGTTAGTGGAATTCAAGGAAATATTGGTTTTATCAATAATTGGGCTTAATAAAATCTTTTAAATTACATTTTTGGGAAAATTAACGTTTTTTGGTGTGATGGCGTTCTATTAGATAACTGTAAGTCTGTTATAAAATCTTATCGATCTAGGACGTCTTTAACCCACATTGGCTGGGGTCAAAAATGACCAACGCTGAAAATGTTTAGTTTAGAGCTCAAATTTTGTGATATAAACAAATAAGTTCTCTGTTTTTTGCGCCAACTTTAATTTCGTAGTAATATATTATATTTAAAAAATCATTAACTCTTCTTGACTGAGGGTCGAAAATGGCCCATTCTATAAAATATATATGTATATTTTGATGATATAAAAAATGTCAGGCACAAATTTTTTTCGCGGTAATTTTTGACCCCTGGCCATTTTGGGTTAAAGGCTGATTTGAAGTTATCTAATAGATTGCCACAAATAATTTTTCCCTAAAAAAATACACATTTTTTACTAAATGTGCCATTTTTGACATTTTTAACTTAAAATTTTCAGCGGGGGTCATTTTCGACCCCAGCCAATGTGGGTTAAGGACGTCCTAGATCGGTAAGATTTCATGACAGATTTACAGTTATCTAATAGAACGCCATGACACCAAAAAACGTTAATTTCCCCAAAAATTTAATTCAAAAGACTTTGTTAAGCCCAATTATTGAAAAAAACCAACATTTCCTTGAAATCTGCTAATTTCCCCTTGCGATTCAAAAAAAGTGGTCTGACGGATATCCGCCATATTTTACATTTCTTACATTCTTCTCTAAAGTGTTCTTAATAAATGCAGAATAAAAAAATTATATATTTTAAGTTTTTATACCCTACACCACACTGTGGTACAGGGTATAATGAGTTTGTGCTGATGTTTGTAACTACCCGAAATATTGGTCCTAGACCCACTTTTAAGTATACCGATCGACTCAGAATCACTTTTTGAGTTGATTTAGCGATGTCCGTCCGTCCGTCCGTCTGTCTGTCCATGTAAACGGTGTAAACACGATACAGGTCGCAGTTTTTAATCAATTGACTTGAAATTTGAAACTTAAGCCTCTTTTGGCCCAAGGACGAAGCCTATTGAAATTGGAAAAAATCGGTCCATATTTAGACCTAGCCCCCATTCAAAGGTCCTCTTTAGTTTTGACTCAAATGACTCTAATAACCGCATTATAATAGGTATCTATTCGAAATTTAGCAGTTAGTCATGTTTCATCTACACAAATCACCACTCCGAATTTTAAAGAAATCGGACCAGTTCTTCTTGTAGCCCCCATAAAAACCACCTTCCCGATTTTCACATAAATCTCTCAAATTTCATGAAAAAAGAAAATACTTAATTAAAATTCGTTTTATGTATGTCAAACGCGTACTTTAATAACCTTATCAAATCTGATTATCATCGGACCATTTTTGGACTCAGGCCCCATGTGAAAGTTTCGCCCGATATTCAGTTAAAGCGGTTTATTGTCAACAAAAAGGAGCCTATTTTAGTCAAATTTGATTTGTGAGTGTTTTTTACACTTATTAAAGAGTTGATAAAATATAGATTTAATCGGTTCATGTTTGAACTTGGGACCCATTTTCCGGGAAACTCTGGTGTAGGGTATTATATGGTCGGTCTTGACCGACTATAACTTTCTTACTTGTTTTTTAATAAAATTTTCAAAAATCATGCTATTTCTTTGGTATCAAGTTTGAACGGGTTAACGACACCGTAAAATCTTTAAATTTCATATTTAGGTATTTACAAACAAATATCATACAAAAATAATTTTTAATTAATTTTAGTAAACAAAATTTTAATTATTTTTTTTAAGTCCTTTTTTGCAGAAATCCCAATTTTGAGGCTCAAAGTGGGAACAGAAGATAAACTCTGATCGGAGTGATATTTTGCATGTGAGTTACCCTTAGGGGACCGACACTTTTGGCTGGTAATAGAATTTGACATTTTCTAAAATCATTCAGCTTTGATAATCCTTGAATTAATTCTTTCAAGAATTCATTTCTTAAGAATGATCATTCAACTTGAATCATTATTTTTTTATGCAAATCAATATACTACAAATTGAATGGTGAAATTTTTTTATTATTCAATTTAAAACAGTGAAGCCAGTGTTGCCACCAACAAAATCGTAAATTACACATGGATCATGCCAAAAATTACACATGAAATCACGAATTACACATACTTTTTTTAATAACGTTTTTTTGCTAATTTTCAAAATATAACTATTAAGTCTGTCGATTAAGTCGATTTTGACATAAGACTCCGTTAAATCGAAAGTTAGCAGCTAACTGGACAATAAGTAATCCGCCCTACACTCAAAAAAAAAAAACTTGTAAAGTTACCAATAAATCTCGTGATTTTACGAGGCTATTCTCGTAAAATATGACGTAGGTAAAATTCTCGTAAAATTACGAGGATTTCCTCGTAATTTTGAATGCACCAAAAATTGGTAAAATAACCAATTTTATTGGTAAAAATATTGTTTTAAAACCGGAAAATACAAAAAAAATGGTAAACTTACAAGAAAAAATGGTAAATATGTTAAAAAAAAATGGTAAATTTACATACCAAAATGGTAAATTTACAAAAAGAAATTTTTGTTAACAACATAAATCCTCGTAATAAAATCATTTTTTGTAAAATAACTGTTTTTTTTTGTAATTAACTACTCCTCCTTAAATTAATCCTCGTAATAAATTTTTCAAAATTTTGTCAACTTTTTTTTAAATATTTTTCAATAAAAAAAAATACAAAAAAAAAATAGTTTTTTTGTTAAACAACATAAATCGTCGTATAACATAATTTTTGTAAAATAAAGTTTTTTTTTGTAATTCAACTAGAATCCTCGTAATAAAAACTTTGTTGTAAAATTACAGTTTTTTTTTTTTTGTAAAATAACCTTTCAAAATGGTAGAATACAATTACGAAAATAAACTTGTAAAATTACCAATAAAACTGTAGTTCTCGTTTGAGCAAAGTACAAGATTTTTTGTTAAAAAACAAGGAAAATTGTTAAATATTGGTAGAACGGGATTACAAGGCATTTTACCAGGCGTTTTACCAGTTTATTTTTTTTGAGTGTAAGTCTGTTTTTTACTGCTAAAAAAAACCTACGATTTTTCGTTTCTTTCGAAATTTTCTTCTGATTAAGTCAAATCAGAAGAAAATCAGTAAAAACAGCAAAAAAAATATATCGATTTCACATGAAAACTGCTGATTTTTGCAGAAAAATCTGAATTACAAACTTATATAGAGGGTATATAAAGGGTAAATCAATAAGTGGAGAGTAAAAAATTAAAATAAATTATGAAAAAAATGCTCAAAACCGTAGAAATTTCAAATTACACATGAATTACACATGCAGCCAATTCGCGACCTTGGGACAACAAGGTTCTAACTGACATTTTTTTCAAAAATGAGTTATATGTCGCATCGCACCAAAGCGACTACGCTCTTTCGATTGGCGTTCTCAGTTTTTGTCTATCTCTTACAGCTTCTGAGATATTCAATTCAACAAGGTTCTATCTACGTGTTTTTGGTTTGAGATTCAGATAACAAGGTTCTAACTGGCTGATAGAACCTTGTTTACCAAAAAAGCCCATATTGTTTTGCAGATAGAACCATGTGGACACTTTAATTGGAAACAGAACCATGTTGCACAGATTAAAAATTGCATGTTGCACAAATACACTTAACAAAAAAACTAGTTAAATGATAAGAAAAGCTTGTAATTTTTTTTCTATCTCCTATTTTAAGAGAATTCCTATTAATAATTACAAAAAAATTTTGTAATTTTCAAGGTTTTTACTAATAAAATTGTAAATTTACAGCTTTTTTGACGCTATAAAACTTAAAAGGAATTCTCGTGACTTAACTAGATTTTTTGCTACATCTTTTTTTACGAGAATACCTTGTAAAAATAACGAGATTTATGTTTTTTTTATAAAATTACTAGAATTCATTGTGAACAATAATTTTTTCTTGTAAATTTAAATTTTTTTCGTAAATTTTGGCTGCGGATAACTAACGTTTTACCAATAAAAATTTTACCATAAAAAAATGTAAATTTCGATCACACAAAACACAAATTAAAACAGGATAACGCGACTTTTTCCAGTAATTTAACATGTTTTTTTTTAAATCTTGTAAAGTTACCAAAAAATTCTCGTAAATGATTGTTTGCTACTCATATTTGAAGAGAGTTTCTAGTAAAAATTACAATTTAATTGGTAATAAGCTTGTAAAATTACAAACAATTTGCAAGGTTTTCACCAATAAAATTGTAAATTTACAACTTTTGGACGCGATAAAAATTATAAGGACTTCTCGTAACTTAACTAAGATTTTCCACCTCCTATTTTACGAGAATTGGTAGTAAAAATTACGAGCTTTTTTGTAATTTTACAAGTTTTTTACCAATAAAATTGAAAATTTACAACTTTTTTGATGCGATAATGCTTACAAGGAATTCTCGTGCCTCAACTATTTTTTTTTTTTTAAATTACCGTGAAAATTTGTACATTTACGAAAAAAATTGTAAAATTACAAAAAAATGTAAATATCGATAAAAAAATTTATGTTTAAAAACACGGAAAATTATAAGATATTTGTAAAATGGGACTACGGGACTTTTTCTAGTAATTTGACAAGGTTTTTTTTGAGTTTAGAACCAACTGTAAAGAGAAATATGTGTTTAAAGTCACATGAGCACAGTATTGTCTTGAAACTTATTGAAAATAAAGAGTTTCCTCCCTAGTGGCTTAGCTTGGAGCTTTTGCGACTCCCAAAAAACACTTTTAACACACTCGAGAAGAAAAATAATGTAACTGGGGTAGCTAAAAGATGCGACTAGGAATTAAAATCCACAAAACGAATTCCTGAAGCAAGGTTTTTAAAGTAAAAACACATTTAATAAAAGCAGCACTTGCGGAAGAAGTTTGAACGATATAGCATCAGCCTTCCAAAAAACTGTCGAATAAGTATTCGAAGACAAGAATATCACAAAACTGTTAACATGGAGCGATTCTGGTGGCACTAAAAAGCAAAAATTCCATTATGGCCTCATGCCGATGATAAAAGTATTACAATGAAATACTCATTACCAGGACTAAAAACTGACCGTTCTCTTTCCCTTATGTACCCCCCCCCCCCCCTAATAACGTGTGACATTATTTTTCCTGCTCTACAAAATAAAAAAATATTATGAAGATCCCAGGAAGACACTAGGGAGGCTTACCTTGTAAGTCGGTTTATTTTTGATTAACAAATGTTGTATTATTATATTAAAATCCAAATACCACAAGGTTCTATCTGCAAAAAACTATTACTTACAGAAACACAAGGTTCTATTTGGCAGTTAGAACCATGTTGTCCAAATTCATGTGCCTTATCGTTGAGCAACAGAGTTCTATCTGATTTTTGAGACTCAAATTGTGCAAAAACTAATATAGTAGCGCGAATATTTTGAAATACATAATAAAATTTAAGGTCTAATTTCAAATTATTCAAAAACCGCTTTTTAATTTAGTCAAAACTGACTTAGTAAAGCGAATAACAATATTCAACCTTAGTTTTCTCAATAGTAGTGTTGGTGCAAATAGAACCTTGTTGTTCCAAGGTCGCGAATTACACATGGGCTACACATTAAAAATAAAATTACACATGATATGTGTAATTACACATGAGGTGGCAACATTGAGTGAAGCACAACACACATACACACACATTTATGATTGTGTGGGAAGCAGAAGACGAGGCGTCGACAAAACAATAGCCGATCATTTACACACGAAGATGCTCAAAATGCACAAAAGCAACACATTTTTGAAAATACAAAGAGAATGAAATAAAAACGTCATCATTCAATTTGTAATAGATTTGAATGACGAACAATTTTGATCATTCAATTGAATGATTAGCTTGAAAGGACTTAATTCTCTTGGGAATTAATTCAATATTATTTAAGCTTTAAGAATTAAAAAAAAAATTAAATTTTTGGAGTAGGGCCCCAACGTCCCTAATTTCATTCCTATCGAAATGAAATTTTAAGTCGTTACTAAGCTAATCAAGTAAAAAAATAATTTAAAAAAAAAAATCAAAAATCAAAGATAAAAAAATTGGTTTGTGTAGCGAAAAACAATTTTAGGACCAAACTTTAGCACGGGCTAATTTTATCCGATTTCGCTAAAAATTTAAATATATAATTGACCCGGCGATCGACAAATTCCGAAAAAAGTTGTTATTTGTGCCACCCTAACATACATATGTAACTACAAATAAAAAAAAAATAATATCACTCAATTGGCATTAAAGCAATTTTTAACGCAAATTTTATTACCCTGAATTTGTAATCAATGACAGGCAGTTTTTTTTTATTTCTCGGATGACATTAAATAATAGTCAAAATGATGGGACACAATTTAAAATGATGAGTGACATTTGCTACTAATTACATGTTTTTTTTACAACCCATGTAAAAATCGATTTGATTTTATTTGAGCCGTTTTGATATGAAAATATGAGATTGGATCTTATTGTATATAATTGCATCTGATCAGATGAATTAAATTATATTGTTCGCTAAAGTCGAGATATAATTAGATCTCGATTTTTAAAATTTCAGATATATTTATATGCAATCAGATATGAATAGATATAAACCGACCAGTTAATGAAATCTTTTAAATTTATACAAGGGAAAACACTTAAAATTTTTTTTGTGCTTATACGATTTGAAAATATTTAGCAAAAACTGTATTAAAATTTGTTTATAAAAGTCAATTCTTTTAAACAAAAACGTTTTAAACATAATCCTCAAGTGATTTAGTTTAAAATACTCAAATTTATGTGTAACTTATCGATAATGTTTTTATTTAAGAACACAAATTTGAGTTTTAAGTGAAAGTAACTCAGCAGTTTAAATTTGTATTGTTTTTTCTCCTTCACAAACTACTTAACCACTTCCAATGTACGAAACATGTTTTTAAAGAATTTTTTTTTTTTCAAAAGGCTCTGATGTTTAAGAATTTTATGGCTTATTTTTACGATTCCAATGAATGCCATATAAAACGCAACTGATGATGTTAAATTGCCAATTTTTATTACATCACAAAAAGGCAAAAAAAAAAAATAAACTAAAAAAATATATATTAAAGAGGAAAGAAATGATATCCCAGGCAGAAATTACGTAGATTCGAAACATTTATTTTCAACACTATATAGGAAATACAAATATCGTAATAAAGAATAATATAAAATACCTACGGTTCTAAAATCACATTACCACTACGAAAGTTTAGGTTTTTTCTAAAAATGGTGACAAAATTGGGGTAGTGACATTTCGTTCCCCTCTATTTAGAACTTAAAACATTGTTAACACAAAAATCAAAGCTGATCCTGTTTTAAAGTTATTGCTTAATTAAGTTATAGTTGTTTTTTATTCGACCTTTCCAATTTAATAATAAAAATAAAATGTTTGGGCTCAAGGCCTGGATTTTGTAATAAAAATTCTTCTTTATTTATTTCCAATATATCGCTACTAATAGTAATATTGGAAATAAATAAAGAATAATTTTAATTACAAAATCCAGGCCTCGAGCTAAAACATTTTATTTTTATAAATTAGTTATTGGTTAATAATTTCACTGTTCGACATCGATAACCTCTTAGTAAAATATCCAACTAATTCTGATAGATTTTGCTTTCCTGATTCCAAATTTGCCATCCAAATTTTTCTAGCACGTTCCGTTTTCGAGATAAGCGCGTTTGAACATTTTTTTCACGAGAATATCTCGAACGCGAATTTCTCAAACACGGAACATGCTAGAAAAATTTGGACTGCAGTTTTGGAATCAGGAGGTTTATATGAAATCAAGTCATATTAATTGGAAGCACCAAAATTGCTACATTATTGATTTTTTTATTTTTTTAAGTCTGTCAAAATACTTATAATCTGCAATAAATCCTTATAATTTTGCTCGCTTATTACAAAACTTGACGATACCTTGCGATGTTAGACTACATTCGCATTATTCCTATTGAATTTTTCTACTTGTGATAATTTGGTACGGCTGAATGTATGTAATAATCAGGGACAGGACCTTCATGCACTAAAAAACTATGTTTTAGGCGCCTAAAATATGCACTAAAAACTCTTGAAATATGCACTAAAAATCTTAAAATAAGCACTAAAAATCATAAATATCCACTAGTTTTTACTTTTATTGAAAAAAAAAACATTGCATTTGAATTCAGTCTGGCATTGTAAGCTCAGATATACATATATTCAGATGTATAAAATGTTATTAAAACAATAAAAATGATCTAAAAATTTTACATTTGCTTAAATACAAAAAGTAAAAAAAAAAATCATAAAAAAATCTTTAAAATAGCTAAACATACTAAAAAATAGAAAAAAATTAAAATTTATACAAAATATGATCTAAAAATATGCATTTATAGCGAATAACAGCAAAATATGCAAAAATATGCATTTTAAGCAAAATATGCAAAAATATGCACTAACGAATCGATGCCATTGTAAAGCAAATTCTTTGATTCGCAAAGATATTTTGTTTATGCTGTTCTATGACCAAAGGGGAAAAACATGCATTTGCATTAAAGTCCTCTCCTTGGTAATAATCATATGAAAGAAAAACAAACTAAAAATCAATACATATTGAATGAAAGTAAAGTTAATGGCTTTTCATTCAGTCAGTTGTACTTAAAATTATGCACTAGACTGGCACTTATTTCGGCGTACGGACATAGCGCCCAAGGTCTTATCGCCCAAAACCGTAAATGACATATCGCCCACGCTGCGACATATAGCCCAAAATGATAGGTCTAAAAATGTTATTTCTCCCAAAACAAAATTGTCAAAAAATCCAAAACATTTTTTTTGGGCGAAATGTCGAAATTACGACTTCTATGATTTGTTTGGTTATCAGGCATAACAAATTTGGTAGCGAAAAGGACTGCTACCTTAGAAAACTTTACTTTGCGGAGAGGGTGGGTTTAATGCATGGATTTTGTAATCCCTAAGCCCGGCCAAAGGCCGGCTACGCATAAAAACTTTAAAATATTGTGTTAAAAAAAACAAATTTGGTGAGTCTTATGATTATTTTTTTGGGTGCTATGACATTTTATAAATATAACATTTTGATATTTGGGTAATATGACATTTTTGATAATTTATATAAATTTAAAGAAAATTGTTAAAATACCCAAAAATAATGGCCATATCGTCCAAAAAATTTTGCAACAACAACTAACACACATTTTTTTTGGGTGGAATGACTTTTTTAAATTGGGCGATATGCACTTGGGCGCTATGTCCGTACGCCCTTATTTCTAGGGCAAAGATATTTTGCATTTTTTTTTAAATGTCTTGAAGACTAAGCGAACCACATACAGACAAAAACGACCATTGTTGGCAGAAATTAAGCAAACTCCAATTAATTTTTCATTTCTGATATGTTCTGAAAATTTAATTACAAATAAATTAATTTAATTTTAAACTGTTTTTAGAAAAATAAAATACAATTCCGTGTTAAAATCGATCTGATAATATAATTTTGAATTTGTATCTTGAAAATGTATCTGCTTCGAGCTTATTTGATGTAAATTAATGTCAAGTTTTATAGAGAATTAATTGCAACTCAACCATTCAGCCACTTCCTGTGTATGTGTAAGTCATTCAATTTTTTTTTTTTCGAACTCGCTATAAAATAACTAAACTTTTGCACGAAGTCCGGACCCGACATAATCAAGGATACCATCAGGTTATTTGAGGAAGTTCAAAATGTATTTTTTGGCTATATCCTTGTAAGTATCCGAATTATGCAAAAAAAATTGATTTCTCTTGCAGATATTTCTGGATATGAGGCATTCCACACCAAATGTCGCGCTAAAGAAAAACATGTGTCCCTTGAATTTCTGAATAGGTTGTATGGAAGGCCCTATATGGAACTAAGAAAATTGGGTTTTTTGTTTTTCAATTTTTCAAAAACTTATTTAGAATGCGTGGTTAAATATTGGAAAAATGGTCAAATTTGTGTCGAGTTGCCTTGGGTTAGGGTTATCAAAATATTTTAATTTCGCCCAGTGCGAAGCGTTTAGCTAAATTTAATTTTAAAAATAATGATACCCTTATGCTAATGTGTCTTTGTTAAAGGACTTTCAATATTTCTTACATACATAAAAAATACTTACCCGGCTAAAAATGTTGTATATCATCATATATGATCTCATATATGAGACCATATACAGTATCATATATAGTATCAAATATGGTCTCATATATGAACATATTCCAAAATTGGCGCTTATATAAGACACGATCATATATGATCCAATATATGTGATCATATATTGTATCATATATTGGGTCATATATTGGATCATATATTGAATCATATATTGGATCATATATGATGTTGTTTTTAATTTCCCGAGTAAAAAGGAATTTATATAAATGTATATTATTTTATATGTTTTCATAAAACCATATACAAATATATGAGTCAAAGTATAAAATTATATCTCACTTTGAAATTTTCCAATTTTTTTAAATGATGTCATATAAAATCATATCTAATTATATTGTTCATAATATATTAATATAAATGGTAGATGTAATCATACGTTGCACATAAAACTTAATCCGATTTCATACATTATTATACGTGACTTTATATCTAATTATGTATAGGACTTTACTAAACAAAAAATCCAGTATCAATTTATGTATAATTATATATGACTAATATAATACCATTTAAAACTATATATGGTTCCATACTAAAAAAATTTCCAAGAAAAATAAAAGATATAATTATATGTGTCTTAAACGATAACATATCTGTGTTTGTATGGTACTATATATACGCAAATTTCGTCTAAACTCAATATATATTTATAAAAGGTCGCATATGTAATGGAATATATATTTTGATATAATCATGTATAAAAAAAATATTTTTTTGACCAAACAACTAGCCATATATAATTATATATGCCAGTATTTCAAAATTTATTTTTGTGTGTCAACATATATGGTTATACAAAACTTTTTATTGTTTCATATAAGATTACATATGATTTTTGGAAACCCGAGTTCGATTCCCGGCCCAGTCGAGAAAAAAAAAGTTTTTTTTTTATTTTTTTTAAATAGAAAACACTTTTTTATTGCGTTTAATTTTTTTAGAACTAAAAAATTTTGATTTTTGGAATTTTTGCAGTCATTTTAAAAAAATTATTTTTCTTTTATACAGTTATATATAACTATATTTGATTTATTATAAAGTTATCTATAATTTTTGGGAACCCGAGTTCGATTCCAGAAAAAAAATATATTTTTTTTTTATTTTTTTTATATAGAAAACACTTTTTTATTGCATTTATTTTTTTAGAACTAAAAATTTTTCTTTTTTTGAATTTTTGCAATCATTTTTAAAAAATTATATTGCTGTTAAATAGTTATATATAACTATATTTAATTTATTATAAAATTATCTATCATTTTTGGAAACCCGAGTTCGATTCCAGAAAAAAATATTTTTTTTTAATTTTTTTTAAATGGAAAACACTTTTTTATTGCATTTGTTTTTTTAGAACTTAAAAAATGTTACTTTTTGAATTTTTGCAATCATTTTTAAAAATTTATATTGAATTTATATAGTTAATAATAGCTATATTTGGTTTAAATTATCAAATTATCAATGATTTTTGGAACCCGATCTCAAATCTAATTCTGATTTCCTGATTCCATGAAAAATTTCAAACTTATAAGCCAAAGTCTTATTTCACTTTGGAAGCCTATGACTTGAAAATAAGGCATATCGCTACATTAAAATTATTGTTTAAGTTTACCATGGAAGCCCCTAATAGCGCTGTACGTCATTCCAATTTTTTTTTTTTGCAAATTTTATCAAAAATTTTCTAAGTCTTTTTAAAAATTGTGTACAAGTGAATAACATATTTAATTGGATATAATCATATATTACTATATGTTAGATCAATTTGATATAATTAGATACGATCAATTTATTTAAAACTAAGTCTTTTAAAGTTGTTATTTGCTAACAACGTCCGCTGGTCTAGAGGGTAGAGATTGCGATTACAAAACGGAAGACTTGTGGTTCTAATCCCCGTCCGTTCGAAGTTTTTTTTTTTTTTTATTTATTTTTAGTTGACATTATTATATCTAAAAATAAATCTAAAAATAGAAACATTTTTTGGATAAAAATGTATCCAATAATTTTTTTATAAAATCAAGATATCAGATATTATAAGATAACTTTGGCGCGGCCAAATTTCGGATGAAATTACATTATATAATATCCAATTTAATATAAAATCATGATATTGGATATTTTAAGATAACTTTGGCGCGGCCAATTTCCGGATGAAATTACATCATAACATATCATATTTAATACAAAATCATGATAATAGATAATTTGGGATAACTTTGGCGCGGCCAATTTCCGGATGAAATCACATACAATCAAATATTAAAGTGTAACTTCATATGTTATAAGATGTTACGAGATAACTTTGGCGCGGCCAATTTTCGGATAAAATTTAGCAAAATCAGATCCAATAAATTATATATAATTATATAAGATAACATGTTTTACCATACAATTTTTTTTTACTCGGGTTGTTTTTACATTATTTTTAATATTTTTTATTTATTTTTTCATCTTAAACTATATGTAATAGATTATTATGTATATATTCACCAGAAGTGCAAACGATGTACGTAAGTATAATTAAAAATAAAAAATATTTTTTTATTCATTACTGGTGTTTTTCATATATTTTAATGGACACCTTTAGTTTGATGATTTTGATTATTTAGTTACTATCGTTTGCATTTTTGGTGACCATATAAAAATATATAATTAAACTTATAGATACAAGAATACATTTTGATATTCAAAAAAATAAATTGAACATAAATGATCTAATATATCAAGTCTTTCGATTGATATCAATTACGAAAGATGGGAACAAAGGGCTTATTACAGGAACGACGATTTCCTTTGTGTTTTCTTGTTTTAGTGTTAATTTCGATTATCTTCAGACTTAGCGTTTTTGTTAAAAAAGTCAAAATCTAAAAAAATAGATATAAAATAATATTAGTATGTCTATATAATATTTCTATAATTTTTATTGTATTGAATTATTACCAACAACAGCATTTGGTGCTAATGGGTTAATGATAACAGGAATATCATTTAAAGAAACAACCATGTACCTTTAATGATTGGCTTAATACTGCTAGATACATACATACATACATGTTAATGGAGTGTATTTTGTAAGGACCATGGGATGCTTAAGGCCATGAATGCTTTTTACGGAAAGATATATTGCCTTTCAGAACTCCATCTGATAAAATATTAAAAATTATTCCATATTCCTTTTTTATTCCAGAAAAAAAGAACTTGCTACTACTAAATGCATGTTTTTTACTCAAAATTTTTAGTAGGCACATAATTACTTAAGACTTCGATTAAAAGCAATATATTTAGTAGTATGTATTTTATCTTTCTGGGTTATGTGTGTAACGATATTTGAAGGATAGGGATAATAAACTATTTTTACTTACATCAGGGCAACAATGTGCCAGGTTGTCACTTTCGCTAGTTGACATCTTTCTTGTGATTGTAATTAAAAACGTTGTCCTTCCGAAATCGTTGCTCAACCTTAAAACTGATCATACGTTTTTTCATTTCGATTTTCTATGGCGACAGTAAGCGTTTTTAAAATAGTTTGTAGTGTTGGAACCGTAGTGATAACGTTATGGTGGTGCATATGCCCTCTCCTCCTTCTTGAGCGAGCTTAACGTAGCTCCTCATGGTTGCATTTTCTTTAAATAGTAACTCGGCCTCCAAACTTATACGTTCTTCCATTTCCAATTTACTATTGCGACAGTATGGGATTTCAAAATAATTTATAGTGTTGGAATCGTAGTGATATCATTTCTGGTGGTGCATATGTCCTATTCTCCAAGTTGAGTGAGCTTAACTTAACTCGGCCTTAAACTGCTTACACGATCTTTCTAATTTGCTATGGCGAGATTAATGGTTTTTAAAATAGTTTGCAGAATTGCAACCGTAGTGATAACATTATGGTGGTGCATATGACCTTTCCACCAAGTTGCACGAGATTAACGAAGCTGTGTAATTTAATTTTCTTCAACATCAAATTACTTAATATTATTGTATTTGCGACATATTTACATTTACTCATTTTGAATATGATCTTGTTTTGGAATAAAATGTCCACGCTTATACTTGTTATGACGATGAACTGGAAAAAATTAAAACATGATTTTAAAATTCAAATACATACATATTAATGAAAGCTTACCTTTTCCAAAATTTTTTTGTGCCAGGATGTCACTTTCGCTTATTGATAGATTTCTTGTAATTGTAAGTAAAAACGTTGTCCTTTCCAAATCGTTACTCAACCTTAAAACTGATCTGACTGAAAAGAAGGTATTTTCATTTCGATTTGCTATGGCGAAAGTAAGCGTTTTCAAAATAGTTTGTAGTGTTGGAACCGTAGTGATAACGTTAGGGTGGTGCATATGCCCTCTCCGTTCTGGTGGTGCAAATGTCCTCTTCTCCAAGTTGAGAAAGATTAACGTAACTCGGCCTTAAAACTGCTTATACGGTCTTTTCATTTCCAATTTGCTATGGCGACATTAAGGGATTCCAAAATAGTTTGCAGTATTGCAATCGTAGTTGCACGAGATTAACGAAGCTGTGTAGTTTAATGTTATTCAACATCAAAGTACTCAATAATATTGTATTTGCGACATACATTTACTCATTTTTATTATGATCTTGTTTTTGGATAAAAAAGTCCACGCTTATACTTGTTATGACGATGAACTGGAAAAAATTAACACATATGATTTTAAAATTCTATATACATGTTAATGAAAACTTACCTTTTCCAAAAATTTTTTCGTAAAAAACTTTTATTTTGTAATTCTGGTTCAAATTTTTATACACATGTACTATGATTTAACATTTTATGATAACATATATGGTTCCATATATGATATCATATATGGCACATATTTTATATACGACCACATATATGGGATCGTTTCTTGCATATATGGTTACATATATGTTTCCATATATGTCATATATGATCATATAAAGATCGATACATAAGCATATATGAACATACACATTTTTTTTTAGCCGGGTAAAACTGTTTTTATGATTTTATGAGTTATGTTATGGAAAAGCATTGATTTCCTTTGGTGCATCTATTCCTCGATTTCCACAGTTCCTTTTTATACCATCCAACCTCACACAGTATACGCACTTTGACATTTCGTTTGTAAGGCAATGGTCGGGGACCCCATAAAGTATAAATATTATTGATCCATGATCGATTCTGAGACATTCTATAAACACTATTCAGACCAAAACAAAACAACTAGAGTCCTGGAGTTTGAAACGAATATGTCTCATTAGACTGGCATTTTTCTGTATGTATAAATTTTTTCTTCTCCGATTTTCAAAGTTCGGGCATTTTTTTATGCTACTAGGCCTAAACCTCATGTGGTACCAATTTGAGGTCAATCGGATTAAATTAACCCGTGGCGCCCGGCGGTATGTTTTGGATTTTTGAAAAATTAAAGAAAAAACAAATAAATATATCTTTCGACACATCATATTTGTTAATTTTGATGTGGTAAGCACGAATATTAAAAGAAAAATTAAAATCGGTCGAACAGTTTTCAAGATATCGCTATTTGAAATTTGCAAAAAATGGCGGTTTTTTCCTACGTTCAAGAAATTTTTTAAAAAAAGTCTCGAAATTTCACTCTGCCGACTTTTTTGTAGAGCTTGAGATTGAGACAATCTTTCATTTAAAACTAATTTGAGCCAAATTCGATCATTTGAACCCGTGGCGCCCTTCGATCAAAGTTTTGGACTTTTGGAAAATTTTCACCAAAATTTTGGATTTTTGAAAATGAAAAAATAAAAAAAAAATATCTTGCGATACATTATTTTTATTAATTTTAGCATGCTGAATACGAATATCAAAAAATTTATAAAATAGGTCGAACGGTTTTCGAGATATCGCCATTTAAAATTTGTCAAAAAATTGCAAATTGGGGGGTTTTTTTCCTACGTTTAAGAATTTTTTTTAAAAAAACCCTAAAAATTTCTTTATTTTAACCATTTTATAGAGCTTTGTTCAATCTTTCATTTAAGCTTAATTGGAGCCAAATCCGATCATTTTAACCCGTAGCACCCTTCGATCAAAGTTTAGGGTTTTTGGTAAAAAGTTTCTAAAAAGCCAAAACTTTGATCGATGGGCGCCACGGCTTAAAATCAGTGTTGGCTACCGTTACCCTTTCAATACCGTTACCGATTAAAAACCCTTTAATATTGACTACCGTTACCGTTACCAATACCGAAATAAAAAATTTTAAAAACCGTTACCGATAAAAAACCGTTACCTTTATTTGGATCTTTACCGGTATTTTATCGGTTTTGTTTCGGTTGTCTAAATATTACTTATTTTAATTTTTTTGTGGATTAAAAACAGTAAAATATTTTTAATAAACATAAATAAAAAAACAATTTTTTGTTCATTAACAATCGTATTGTTATTTGGAAAAAGATAATGCGGATGGCGGTCCCTACTCGTACACTCAAAAAAAATCTGTAAAACAACTTTCAGTTTGAATTAGAAATTTTTTAGCAGATTTAGAAATGGATATTTTACCTGAATTCTGTCATTCAGTTTTAGAACATAACATTTTTTGTGTATTTTTACTGACTCTGTTTGCTGAATTTAAAAATATTTTTGTTCAAATTTCAGCAGATTATTTTGCAATTTTACAAAAAAGTATTTGTTGACATTTTTTATGAACATTTTTTAAATTTTAATTTTTGTCAAATTTCAGCGAATTCTTTCTTTAAAATGATTGTGTTGCTAATTTGTTTAGCACTGTATTTTCCCCCTTTTAAATTTTACAATTTTTATACCCGTATATCCTATATCCCCATACTGTAGTTGGACAGTATGGGGATATACGCACTTTGTCATTCCGTGTGTAGCGCATTTATATATGAGTCTGTAGAAGACACGATACAGTCCAAAATAAACGGGATATCCTCCTTAAATTTTGTACGTTCCGAAACATGGTTAAGTTCCGAAATGGGTTAAATCGGATCAGAAGTTCCCCTTTGAAAAACTTACACAACCGCAGAAAAAAATATTTTATTTAATTTTTTTTGTCTATTTGTTAAGCAAATGAAACATTTTTAAGCCGTGTGAAGTTCTTTGACAGATTCTACCTGGATTATCCGAACAGAAATTTAGCAAACTGCGTTAGCTAAAATCAGCAGATTTCTAATATGGCTCAAAATGCAGATTTTTGGCTTATTGAAAAATTGTGTCTCTTCGAACATGAGTTCGTATTGAGTAACAATGTTGCGCCAATGTTTTAATTAAATTCTGAGTTCATTTATAGTATTTAATACTACTACAATCAAAATAATTACTCTGTTAATACTCTGTAAAATGACTGTAATCTCAATTCGACAGATATTTGACAAAGTTATCTGCCGAAATACATATTTTAAGATAATACTTTGTATTTTCTTGTAACCGAAAAACAAAATTTATCTGTAATTTTACTTTTTACTTTGTAATCTCTATTTTACAGATAATAAACAGAGTTTGTTGTTAAAATACAGATTTTAGAAAAATACTATGTTTTTTTTTCTCGTAACCAAAAAAATAAATTTCATCTGTAATTTCACTTATTGCTCTGTAATGCAGTTTTCAAATAAAAATCTCTTCAAATAACTTTCAAATATTTCAAAATGTCTTTAAAAATCGTCTTAAATAAAACCTGGCAAATTTTACGAACAAAGTTATATGTCGAATAGGAGGTACTCGTAAAAAAACTCGTAATTTTACAAAAATAAAAAAAGTTTTTTTTTTTGATTTTTTCTGTAAGTACAGATCGAGCACGGGCTCTAATTATATTTGTTATAAGGGTTCAAGTTGAAAAAATGCAGAAGAAAAATTGAATTTCTAAAAATTATAGACATTTCTGGTATTTCCTATACCGGTTTCAAACACCCCAGTTAGTGTCATCTTCAGTAGGATTTTAAATGTCGGTTTGTCTTGTTAATGAAAACTGTTTTTTATATATGTGAATATTTATAGTTTCTACAGAATAAATTTTGACAGTTTCCAACACTACAATTCTATTTCTAGCAATCTCAACCTCACTTAATACTTTCTTTCAACTTTTTTATCTCTTACATTATTTTGCAAGGGTTACCAACATGATCTGGAATTGCAGACACAAATGAAGGAATTTGCTTTTTCTGTTTCGGAGACGTGCCTAATGGCGACATATTTTGTCAGTAATTTTATTTGATTTTTTCTGTTTTTTTTATAGAAATCATTTTACAGAGTTTTCTTCGTAAAATAAAAAGAAAATCTTGCTGGTTGAAAATCTATTGTATTTTCTGCTGGCTCAGCAGAGTATCTCTGTAATTTTACAGAGTGATTATTTTGAGTGTAAGTAGTACATAGAAAATTATGTATTGAAAATGTACTGAATTTAACAGTTTTTTTATTTTTTACGCGTTTTTAACAAATTTGTTGCTTGTTAAATTTCATTCATAATACCGGTACGTACCGGTATTGATGATTCGGTAACGGTTTACCGTTACCGAAACAATCGAGAATACCGTTACCTTTACCGTTACCGATATAAAAAACATGTGATACCAATACCGTTACCGATACCGTTATTCGTTTCGGTTGCCAACCCTGCTTAAAATGATCGAATTTGGCTCAAATTAGTTTTGAATAAAAGATTGACTCAAGCTCTACAAAAGAATCGGCGGAATGAAATTTTGAGACTTTATTTAAAAAATTTCTTGAACGTAGAAAAAACCGCAAGTTTTTACAAATTTGAAATGGCAATATCTCGAAAACCGATCGGGCGATTTTAATTTTTTTTTGATATTTGTGCTCAGCGCATCGAAATTAATAAAATATGATGTGTCAAAAGAAACATCTTTTTTTTAATTTTATTTTTAAAAATTTTTCAAAAATCCAAAACTTTGACCGCCGGGCGCCACGGGTTAATTTAATCCGATTGACCTCAAATTTGTAGCACATAAGTTTTAGACCTAGGACAAAAAAATTTGCCCGGTCACTTGGGAAAATCGAAAGATGACAAAAAAATGCAAGTCTAATGTCTCATGGTAGTTGGCCGGTTAAGTTCGTAAGTGGACAAAATTGGAGCAGGGCAAAAAGTTTCCCCATGAAGACATGCACCACCCTGTAAAAACATGTTTTTGTGTATTTTTGATTCATAAATGAAACAATTGTGTGCTAGAATAAGTTCAAGGTCCTACACAGAGGAACAGAAAATTTAGTTTTTTTTTTTGGGCGGCTTTTGTGGGCGCGAATGTAAAAAAATTATAATAAATTGTATTACTATAGTTCAGAAAGCTTTAAAATTAAATTAGTTAACATTTATACGCGATGGTGCAAGGTTTCAACCCCCCAACTACGATTAGTTTTTTAGAATGATTTTACTGTTTTAATAAAGGGATGGGTGTATGGCACGTATTATTTTAAAATTATGAGTAGGTTAATTTTTTATGCGAATCTTTTTGTTTGTTTTTTTTTTCTTTCACATTCACATGTATGAGGGGGAGCATTTTTTCGTTTTCTTTTATTTCTCTTAAACTCAAAAAACAACCTTGTGAAATTATTACACCCAAAATAATAACTCTGTTAAATTACAGAAAAACTCTGCTAATTACAAAGAGTATACCATACATTTTCAGCTAGCAACATTTCATGGTCATTTTACTATAAAACTCTGTAAAATGGTTTGGACAAAAAAAAACTGTTAATTTACACAGTTTCTAGTAGAATGTTGGTTAAATAAAGTACCATTTAACAAAGAAAACTTTGTAAATTTACATATATTTGTAAAATTAATTTGATGCAAACAAAATTTTACCAGAAAAAACTCTGAAAATTTACACAGAGTTAAATGCATTTTTTTTTGATAACTTTTATTGGTACTTTTTAATTTTTTTCTCTCAAAAAAAAAGGACAGATAAAATTTTGGTTTTTGGTTGGTAACAAAATAAATAACTCTAAACTGTATTTTTACAGAAACTGTAATTTTACAGAAAAAACTGTATTTTTACAGAAAAATCTGTTTTTAAGTGTGAAATTAGGATAACATAGTAATAAGCAAAAAATACAGATAAAACTTGTTTTTTTGGTTACAAAAAATACAAATTATTTAGCTTAAATCTTTATATTAGTATAATTATCCTATAATCCTATAATTATCTGTGAAATAAAGATTACAGAGTAAAAAGTAATATCTTTGTTTTTTTGTCACAACAAAATACAACGTATTTTCTTAAAATCTGTATTTTGACAGAAAACTCTGTCAAATGTCTGTTGCATTGAGATTACAGTTATTTTACAGAGTATTTTGCAGAGTTATTATTTTGAGTGTATGAAATTAAGATAAAATAGCAATAAGTAAAAATACAGATAAAGTTTTTTTGGTTACAAAAAATACGAAGTATTTTGCTTAGATCTGTATTTTAGCAGAAAACTCTGTTAATTATCTGTAAAATAAAGATTACAAAGTTAAAAGTAATATGACAGATAAAATTTTTTTTTTTTTTTTATAACAAAAAACAAAGTATTTTCTTTAAATCTGTATTTTCACAGAAAACTCTGTCAAATATCTGTTAAATTGAGATTACAGTCATTCTATAGAGTATTTTACAGAGTTATTATTTGAGTGTATAAACTAAACGAGAATTCAAAAACCTATGAGAGTTTAAAAAAAATTAAAAAAACTATTAAATTTTTATTAAATTATGTACTCAAATTGTTTTTAAAATTTTTAAGTAAATTTTTAATTGCGTAAATTTCAATTTTTGTTTTTGGTAATTTATGCCAAAATATGCAAAAATATGCACTTAAAAAATTAAAATTTGCACAATACTTGCATTTAAAACCAAAACGTGCAATAATATGCATTTTGACTAAAATAAGCAAAAATATGCAAAAACAAATCGATGAAATTTTAACGCAAATTTCTTGATTCGGAAAAATATCGTTTTTGGGCAATCGACAAAAAATATGCATTTGCATGGAAATCACATCCCTAGTGATAAACCTGATTTGACCTCAAATTACATTTGGATATTATTCTCATGGGTTTGGAATAAAAGCGGACCAGAGGGAAAAAGTTCACCTTTTGAAGAAATAGGCAATTTTTATCACTTTTTTTGGTATTTTTTGTAAAGAGTTAAAACACCTCAATTCAACCGAAAAAAGCAGCATTTTTGACCTTACCCCTTTCGAATTTGATGAAACTTGGAATATTGTTGGGCCCTTACAAAAAAATCATAGTGCCAAAATTTTGGACTTCCAGTACTTTTTCTTCCCGAGATATGGGGTCTTGAAAATTGGCAAAATCGTATATATTTGACAAAAGTGTTCTGAGATTAATAAAGATAACTCAAAAAGTAATTACAATACACGTCTCAGTCAGGTCGCAAATAATAGGTAATTAGACAGCCTTTAAAATGGCATTCCCCAAGATTTTTTCTGGAAAAGGTCAAAGGTCATTGGTTTTAGCCTTAATTTTTGGAGAGCTATATCTCAAAAAACGATATTTTTAAAATTTTGGAAAAAATATATGTGATTAAGAATCATCTACACTACTTAAGTTTAAATTTTCAGAATGGAGACTTCATTGGAACATTTTATATTAATAGAAACGTTGTGACAGGAAAGAAAAAGCGGTGTAATTTCCCTTAGAAAAAAAATATATTTTTTTTGTCTTTGAAATTCTGGTACCAAAATTCATTTTTCTAAATGTTTTTGGCGTGCTGAGTCCAAATATGACCTTTGAACTGGCCTATCGCTATTAGTTTTCGAGATATCGGCACATAAATATGTGAAAATTGCTAAAATGCTATTGCTGTGTTTTTTTGAAAATTTAGGTGCATATATCTTGAAAAGTAATAGCGATAGGCCAGTTCAAAGGTCATATTTTGACTCAGCACGTCAAAAACATTCAGAAAAATGGATTTTGGTACCAGAATTTCAAAGACAAAAAAAAAATATTTTTTTTCTAAGGGAAATTACGCCGCTTTTTCTTTCCTGTCACAACGTTTCTATTAATATAAAATGTTCCAATGAAGTCTCCATCCTGAAAATTTAAACTTAAGTAGTATATGTAATTCTTAACCACATACATTTTTTTCAAAATTTTAAAAATATCGTTTTTTGAGATATAGCTCTCCAAAAATAAAGGTTAAAACCAATGACCTTTGACCTTTTTCAAAAAAAATCTTTGGGAATGCTATTTTAAAGGCTGTTTCATTACCAATTATTTGCAACCCGACTGAGACCTGTATTGTTATTACTTTTCGAGTTATCTTTATTTATCTCAGAACACTTTTGTCAAATATATACGATTTTGTTAATCTTCAAGACCGCATATCTCGAATACTGGAATGACCAGAAGCCTGAAAGATTGGCAAAATCTCTTTTTTGTTAAAGTAAACATCAGTACTTAATTTCTTTAAATTTGGAGGGGGTGCGGTCAACTCCTCGGTTGAATTGAGGTGTTTTAGCTCTAAACGAATGCAACATTTTTAAGAAAAAGTTCTAAGCCCTGAATTTGGCTAGGTTAGGTTAGGTTAGGCTAAAAGGGCTAAACAGATTTTTCCGGTCCCCTTTTTTGGAGAGTATAAAAAATTCGACACTGCCGAATTTAACACTATCACTTGTTATACCTTTAATTAGTAACTTACTACTACTAATCCCATGGTAAGCATTTTTTACTGCATTTTAACATTAACAGACATTTCGCGGAAAAATTTGTGCCAAAAATACTTAAAATTATTTAAAATATGTTATCTTTTTATTATAACATTTTTGCAAAAAAAAAAAATTGTCGGCAACATTCGTTATTTATTAAACGAAAAAATACAAAAAAAAATATTTTTTCTTGTGGTCATTTAAAAACATCCTTTGAAATATTGTTCATTTTGGGATTTTTTTTTTTATTATAAATAAAAGGATTGTTGAATTTCAACTTTGGGCGATTTTTAATTTAACGTCTAGACTGCACTAAAAAACAATTTGAAAATGAAAAATGACAAATGACAAACAAAAAAAAAACACATACACAAATTGGTAAACAAGTGTAAAACAGACACTTTGAAATTTCGAGTGGACAAAAAAGTAATCGATTCTCAAGTTTTGTTTTACTTTTTTTGTTTGCATTGATACAAGTGCTACTCTGTGTAAGTATTAAAGTAAAGAAAAAGTAAAAATATAAATATCAAAGTAAAAATATATATACCCAAGTAAAAAAAAGTTATATGACGCAATATTTAATTGTATATGAACAGATATGCCTTTATGTAAATCCATATCAATTTTGATCCGAAAATTGGCGATCGAATATTATACGATTATATCAAATTCTATTATTTTTGATAAAATAATATCAAGTTTGATTAAATTTGATCCCAAAAATGGGTCTATCTTAATGTATTAAATCATATCACATCTTGTAAAATAAGATAACATTTTATATAATTAGATGAAATCTGGTAAAATTTTTTGGAATTTTAGACGTAAAATTAGATATGTTTTTATAAGATTGTATACATGGTGACACGAAATAACTCCCACATGAAATAACTCCCACGAAATAACTCCCAATGAAATAAATCCCACCAAAAATGAAATATGTCCCAATGGAGAAATAAATGAAAAAAGTCCCAACTGCAATGAAATAACTTCCACCTACAAAATGAAATAAGTGCCAATGAAATAACTCCCATTACTAATGAAAGAAGTCCCAATAAAAAAATGTAAAAGTCTCAACAAAAATTCAACAAACAATAAGGGAAAATATGTACATATATCAGATAAATCGAGCATGGGGATGCTGATCTTACTTTCGGTACAATACAAACTTGTTATAATAACTGGCGAATGCGAAAGTTGACGGCTGATTTTTTTAAGAGTTTTTCGATAATTGTGAGTGTTCTGTTTGACTTGATTCGGTTTACTACAAATTAATTACAACCTGTTGTAAAAAGCGCCCCAGGTGAAAATTTGTTTCTTACCGAAAATTTAAAAGATTTAATTAGCACTTGTTGTAAAAAGCGCCGCAGGCGAAAATTTGGTACCAAAAATCGCGGCGATTTTTGGTACCAAATTTTCGCCTACGGCGCTTTTTGCTGCAAATTTGTTTGTTACCGAAAATTTAAAAGATTTAATTAGCACTTCTTGTAAAAAGCGCCGCAGGCGAAAATTTGGTACCAAAAATCGCGGCGATTTTTGGTACCAAATTTTCGCCTACGGCGCATTTTGCTGCAAATTTGTTTGTTACCGAAAATTTAAAAGATTTAATTAGCACTTGTTGCAAAAACCGCCGCAGGCGAAAATTTGGTACCAAAAATCGCGGCGATTTTTGGTACCAAATTTCGGCGCTTTTTACAACAAGTGCTAATTAAATCTTTTAAATTTTCACCTGTGGTGATTTTTTCAACAATCTTGTATGTTATCGAAAAACTTTCTATATTATCGAAAAACACAACGTTGGATATTTCCACGTGAACCGTTTTTTTTAACAATTTTGTATTCTAACGAAAATATTTTCGGCTACAGTGCGCTCTTAACTCAAAAATTCTTGCCAGTTTTGGTAGAAAAATTTCTAAAAATACAAATTTGTTAAAAAGCACTGCGTCCAAAAATTTGGTACCAAAATCTCAAAGAATTTTATTTTATTAATAATAATATTCTATAAGTCAAAATGTTCCAGATATATCCACCAACAATGAAATAATAGTGGGAGTTATTTCATTGCTATTGTAGTGGGAGTTCTTTCATATGAAAAAACTCCCAACGAAAATTATGAAATTACTCCCAACAAAAATGATAAAAGTCCCACTAAATTGGGAGTTACTTCAAATGAAATAACTCCCAATTTTGTATGGAGTTTTTTTGGGACTTTTTTCATTTTTTATGTGGGAGTTATTTCATGTGGGAGTTATTTCGTGTCGCCTGTATACATTATGAATTAGAAAAGTTTTTATTGCATTCTTCGGAATTTTTTCGGTACTTAGCAAATTTTTAAAAATTTGTCTTTATTTTCTAAAATAATTTTTAAGGAATTTTTTTAATCGAAAACGCAAAAAAATTACAAAAATTTTTGCGCCTTAGAAAGTTTTAAAACATTTTTTCAGAAGTAAACATTTTTAATGTTTTTCAAAATGTTTTTCCAAAATGTTTTTCCAAAATGTTTTTCCAAAAAGTATTTTCAATGATTTTTTTACTCCACAAAAAAAATGATAAAAAAATATTTGTGTCCGGGACTTTGGAAAATTTTCATAAAATTTTTCAGGACTAATACTGTCCGGGACTTAGAAAATTTTGAAAAAATTTTTTGGGATACAATTATAAATAAAACTATACATCTTTTTATCTGTCATATCTAAAAACTCCCAACATTATATGTCATATCTAATTTCATATAGATCGGTATATAAATACCCAGGCAGAAAAATACGAACGGGAGAGCGCTGGCAAAGTACCTTTTATGGTCGCTTGTGTGCTGGGAAAGCATCACAGTTTAGTACTCTCCCAGCGTCCAAAATGACAACCACGTTGCTATTTTAAAGCGCTTTGAAAGCGCTTTAAAAACAAAAAATATGGTACTATTATAGCACTTTTATAGAGTTCGACCGAAACCAGTTTTTCGAGGCCGAACCGAACATTCGGCCAAAAAGCGATATTCGGCCGAAACCGAACCGAAACCTGAAAAAAATTACCGCCTGGCAAGAATAAAATCTTTAAAAATTTTTAAAGATAAATATACAGGACTTAATGTTTTTAAACCATAGGAGTTATTGATTTATAAAAAAAAAAATATGTTTTAAAAAACTTTAAAAAAAATTGTAAATTTCATTATTAGATTGAAAGAAAAAAATATTTGAACTGTAACGGAATCGCATTTATTGGACAACTTTGCTTTTTTTTGTTCAAGCGAACTGAAATAAGTAAATTTGAACACGAAATTAAAATTTTTGCGACTTTTTTTTATATATTTTTAAACATAAAAAAAAGTTTCGGTTTCGGCTAATATTCGGCAAAAATATGCCGAATACCGAATAGAGGCCGAAACCCCATTATTCGGCCGAAACCAAGACCGAAACCGAATATTCGGTCGGACAAGTGTAGAGTCCGACAAAGAACAAAAAATGGGACGTATCTAAATTGTATACATACGTCCATAAGACACAACCTTTTTTGGTGTTTGTTTGAATAAAGAAATTTATTAAATTAGGATAAAAAATTTATTGACTCATTTATTAGGATAAAAAAATTTTGAACAAACTTTGAACAATTTTCTAAGTCCCGGAAAAAATTTGTTTGCAGTTTTCTTTGCCCTTTGGAATAAAAAATGATTTTAGGAAAAAATTTGGAAAAGTCCCGAAAAAAGTGGTGTATTGAACCGAAACGGGTATGTATCCGGAGTTTAAGACACTTCCTAACGATAGAAACAGGTGTTTTTACATAAAAGGTTTGAAGTTTGTAATATGTAGGTCATTGTGTATAAGTGACATATCATGAGAACTACCAAAGACCGGCCACTTAACCTGCAGGGAAATAAAAAAATTCCAATTGTTATGAAAATTAATAAATTTTAATAAAAAAATTATACTTTGAACGGATTTAAATAGGAAAACATTGGCAAAGCGCTTGGAAAGTTTTTCGAATTCATACTACCTTCTACACAAAAAATAAAGTGCTTTGCCAAGACTTTTTCATTGGAACGGTTGGCAGTTTCTGCCTGGGTAGATATGAATATGTATGTTATCATATTTAAAAATAAGGAAAAATACAATGCAGTATATAAACTCATATGTACATTAGGGCGTTTCATCAAAAACTTTTTTTTGGATTTTTGCAACTCTTGAAGCGGAATATGAATTCTTATGGCCTAAAAGATTTTTGAGATTTTTTTCAGATTTTTGGAATGTCGGGATCAACTCGCTCAAATCGATTTTATCAAAAAAATGAGGTTATGAAACATATTTTTTTTTATTTTTTGTTCTCTGGTGCCTTTTTTTACAAAACTGGATACATTACTTCTAAATGTTGCTAGCCTCCTAAAAAAAAATATTCGCGGTCAAAATTATAAGTTCAAGGGTCACTAAGATGACCTTAAAAGTAAAAATTCAGAATTTCCCGTGTTTTAACCTCAATAATTCGAGAAATAAGCTATGTATGAACGTCATGTTGAATCCGTTAGATAGGTCTTTAAAACACCTTTCATTTAAAACCAATCTGACTATTGTAACTTTTGTAGAAATGTTAAAAAAAATAAAAAACTGGGAAAAACTCATTTTCTCCCCCATTTTATCGAAAATTGAACTGGTGCATTAGGTAGTTTTTTTTTGTAAAGTTAAAATAATAACGTTTAAAGACTTTTTATAGATTGTAGTTAGTGTTTCCAAGCCGGTTATCCAAAAAACCGGTTTTTTGTCAAAAAAACCGGTTTGACAAAAACCCGGTTTTCCGGTTTGGAAACACTAATTGCAACCAAAAAAGCTTCTTTTAAGTTTATTATTTCAACTTTACAAAAAAACTACTAATGGATTCCCTTCGATTTTCTGTAAAATGGGGGAAAAAATGAGATTATCTTACAATTAGTTTTTTTAAATTTCTACTAAAGTGACAAATGTCATTTTGGTTTTAAATTAAAGGTATTAGAAAGACCTATCTAACGGATCTATCATTACGTTCATATATTGCATATTGCTCAAACTATTAAGGTTGGAACACGGGAAATTCTGAATTTTTACTTTAAAGGTCATTTTAGTGACCCTTGAACTTATTATTTTGACCGCGAATATTTTTTTTTAGGAGGCTAGCAACATTTAGAAGTATTATATCCGGTTTTGTTAAAAAAAAGGCACCAGAGAACAAAAAATAAAAAAAATTATGTTTCATAACCTCATTTTTTTGATAAAATCGATTTGAGCGAGTTGATCCCGACATTCCAAAAATCTGTAAAAAATCTCAAAAATCTTTTAGGCCATAAGAATTCATATGCCGCTTCAAGAGTTGCAAAAATCCAAAAAAAAGTTTTTGATGAAACGCCCTAATGTACATTAGACCGGGTCGAAAAAAAAAGTTCCCACTGTGCGGGCTTTATTTTAAAGCTTACCTCGAAAAAGTTCCATAGCCAAAATATTAGATTTTTAGGTCGCGATTTGGTACCGCCGAAATCGTTTTTTGTTCATAGCTTTGTCATTTGATGTCCGATCGTTGTAAAAAAAATTTGTTTGAAAGTCCTCAGCGAGTACTAAATTTGACCCATATCTGGTTTTGACCTCTGAGGTCATCTTCGTGTTATAAGTGTTAGTTTCTCAGCTTTCTACCCACCTAAATGATCTTTATTTTTCCATTAAATTATAGCATTAAATAATTCATGAAATTCTTCCCTTAGAAGTACCCTCTTAAATTAATTAACAAAAAAGTTACATTCAATTTTAAATTTCCATAGAAAAAGATTTAAAACACTTGTTCGTATGTATTTAAATACAAACTAAAAAAATTAAATATAGTTTAAAGGCGTAATAACAAGTGTTTTTTCTAATTTTCTTTATATTGTATATGAAAATCTTAAATCAAATGTAACTTTTTTGTTAATTAATTTAACTGTATACTTCCAAGGGAAGGATTTTATGATTTTCTTAGTGCTATAATTTAATGGAAAAATAAAAATCATTTAAGGGGGTAGAAAGCTGAGAAACTAACACTTATAACACGAAGATGACTTCAGAGGTCAAAACCAGATATGGGTCAAATTTAGTACTCGCTGAGGACTTTCTAACAAATTTTTTTTTACAACGATCGGACATCAAGTGACAAAGCTATGAACAAAAAACGATTTCGGCGGTACCAAATCGCGACCTAAAAATCTAATATTTTGGCTATGGAACTTTTTCGAGGTAAGCTTTAAAATAAAGCCCGCACAGTAGGAACTTTTTTTTTCTCCTTTATGGTCGACCCAGTCTAATGTACATATCAAAGTTCATGTAAAACAATATATAAATATAAATAATCATATATTAGCATATATGATTATATCAGATCTTTTTTACTCGGGCAAATTCAAATTGTAGCAAGTTTATCATTTCTATACGCCCTACACTAAAAAACTCGTAAAAGGACAAAAAAAGACTTGGAAAATTATTTGTGGCTTTTTGTAATTTTACAAGCTTTTCACTAATAAAATTGTAAATTTACAACTTTTTTGTCGCGATAAAACTTCATGAAATTTTCGTGACTTTACTTGATTATTTGCTTCCTCTTATTTTACGAGAATTCCTGGGAAAAATTACGACCTTTTTTGTAATTTTACAAGGAAGGTTTACAAAAAGTTGTAAATTTACCAAAAAAGTTTTAAATTTACAAATTTTTTTGAAGATGGTATAAAGAACGCTCGTGCAACCATCCACAATGGTGCAACAACGCTGTTGCGATTGTATTTTTCTGCCTGGGTATGTTTTTTACCTTCATTGTGGTTCATCGTAATCCATTTTTTGCCTCCTAAACTTATAAACCTTTAAAAAATGCTGTTTTATAAAATATAAAATTAGAACAGTTTACAACTTAAGGAGTTATATATATATATTTATTCCTGGGGTTCCATGGAGGAACATAGGGCCACAACGAAATTCTTCCACTCAGATCTGTCTTCTGCCAGCTTTTTTATTTCGCCCCAATTTCTATTTGTTGAGTTTATTTCTATTTCTAACATTCTTCTCCAAGTATGAGCTGGTCTACCCTGCCTTCTACTGCCTTGTGGGTTCCAGTTAATTGCCATTCGGGCAATATCATCTTGAGGTCTTCTCAATATATGCCCCAACCAGTTCCACTTTCTCTTAGCTATTTCAACTTTTACCGGCACTTGATTTGTTCTTCTTTGAAGTTCGTTGTTTGAAATAGTTGTTGGCCAGTAAATACGCAGGATTCTTCTTAAGGACTTGTTAACAAAAACCTGAAGACAGTTGACCTGGTCTTTGGACGTGTTCAAAGATTCACATCCATAAAGAAGGGTAGACATCACATTCGAAGAAAATAATCTTAATTTGGTTTTTAATGAAATTCTGGAAGATTTCCATACAGGTTGAAGAGCTCCGAATGCTTGTCTCCCTTTATTAATACACAGAGAGAACAGTTTAGTTGTGCCAGCCGAATTTAGAGCCAACTGCATAGTTTAATTACAACAACCGAAATTTTCAGTTGCGATAACCAAAATTAGTTTTGAAAAATTAACTTCTGCTAGTTCAAATAAATTTCGGTAATCGCAACCGAAAATTTCGGTTGTTGTAATTAAACCATGCAGTTGGATCTAAATTCGGCTGGCACAATTAAACTGTTTTCTCTGTGTACGACATTTTATATCATCGTTGGAACCACTGGAAGGAGAAATGATGCTACCGAGGTAACAGAAGCTGTTAGCGTCTTCCACTTCGTGACCATCAATCTCAAATTTGGAGATATTGGTGGTGTTGATGCGTATAACCTTTGTTTTGCCATAATTGATTTTAAGCCCAACATTTGTTCCCAACTCAGCAATCAATTTCAATTTTGCATTCATATCATCAAAGTTGTGTGAGAGCAAACAAATGTCGTCGGCAAAATCTAGGTCCTCCAGTCTTCTTTGTACACCCCAAGTGATGCCTCTTCTTGCTGTTGTTGCACGTACCATGACCGTGTCTAAAATGATGTTAAAAAGGAGTGGTGATAGGATGCAACCCTGTCTAACGCCAACATTTACTGGAATATTTTCACCAATTTGTCCATCATGAAGCACTCGACAACTGGCAGAGTCATAAAGCTCCTTGATAAGGCCTATTAAACTTTCCGGAACTCCACGACATTTCAAAATTTTCCATATGGATTTATGGTTAAGGGTGTCAAAAGCTCGTTCAAAATCAATAAATACGAGGTACAGAGGAGAACGCCATTCAACAGACTGCTCTACGATGATACGAAGACTATTGAGCTGGTCGGTACAAGAACGTCCTGGCCTAAAACCTGCCTGTTCACATCTTAAACTGCTCATTAGGGAGGGGGTGAGTCTTGAGTATATAATGCGCGCTATGGTCTTATTTATCATGCTTAATAGTGTTATTCCTCTCCAGTTTTTGCAGTTCGAGAGGTCTCCCTTTTTAGGAAGTTTAATTATAACACCTTCTTTCAATTTCGTCGACCCACCATTCATTTTTTGAATCTTTTTGCGAGATTTTCATTTCGCAAACGGTTTACTTCATTTCGCAAACGGTTCATTTTCCACAAAAAAATGGTACCAGACGGAACTTTATTTTAAATTTCAAATTTCCCATACATTTTTTGAAGTCGATTTTAAAAAACAAAAACATAAGACCTAGCCGCCATACAAACGCCCCCTTTGAATTTCACTTAAATGCCTCTGAAAACCATATTATAATAGATATCGTTTTGAAATTTAACAGGTAATAATATTTTATATGCACAAACAACCGCACCAAATTTTAAAGGAATCAGTTGAGTCCTTCTGGTAGTCCTCATACAAACCACCCTCCCGATATTCACATAATTCCCTCAAAATTCATAAAAATTAAAATATTTGATAAACATTTTATTTATATGTGTTAAACGTGTACTTTGGTAACCTTATCAAATCGGAATTCATTTGGGCCGTTTTTGGACTTAGTCCCCATATAAATATTTCGACCGATATTCAGTTAAATCGGTCTTTTGGCAAAAAAATAAAACAATTTCACTAAAATTTGATCTGTGTGTGCTTTCTACACTAAATAAAGATCTAACAAAAGATAGGTCCAATCGTTCCATGTTTGGACTTGGGCCCATTTTCCGGAAACACTGGTGTAGGGTATCATATGGTCGGTCTTGACCGACTATAACTTTCTTACTTGTTTGGCTTGGGTTGAGATACACCACAGGTCAACGATACATTCACCAAACATATAATTTTCTTAAACAAAAAAAAATGTTCGGGTACGCTTCGAACCAAATAGGTGATATCCCAGCAAAACTTAAATTACCAAATAAGGTATAAAATAAGGTATAGGATCTCTTATTTTATACATTGCAGCATTGATGATTTTAACAGGCGATGAGACTCAAAGTATTGCATCCACATTATCACAAAGAATACCAGTAAGGTATAAAATAAGTCATAAATTTATAACGAAGTAAGGTGTAAAATATATGATACTTTATAGGTTACGAGAAATGAAATAATATAGCATACCAGAAGATAATATATAAGGTGTTACGAGTAGTGAAAAAGTAATTTTGTATTAAATTTACTCACGTGATTGTAAGTGAGTGTAAGTAGATAAAATATGCTCGTGAGTGTGTGTCGTTAGAAATTTCCTGTCGTGAGCCCATCTCTAGTTTAAACTTATGCATTTTTTTATAAAATAAGTATTTTTTGTGTTATTGTAATGCATTATGCATCCAATTATAAATAATGCATTATTTCAAACTTTCAAATAATTCATAATGTAACCAAATATAAGTCATCCATGGTTTAATGTTTAGAAATAATAAATATGAAATACATTTTTTCCAATAATCATGCATTACGTAGCAAATTATTAGTAATGCATTATTTTTCACTTGAAAATAATACGTTGCACATTGGTTTCAAATCAAAATCTAGCTGGACAAAAGTCCAAAAATTAGTGTCCTTAAAATTGGGAATTAATAGAGCTAGGGGCAAGCTGAGGGTGTGTTCTGATCAAACTAATAACCATTTTTTGGAATTAGGTCTTTAACTTTGTTAAATATGCGAATGAAATAACATTTTTGGTATCCAATATTTAAGAAAAAAAATAATATATATCGAGGGCCTATATTCAAAACCCTCTATCTTCTATTTTCACGAAAATGACTTTTTGATGGCAAAATATTCAGTAAAACGGCCCTCATCTATGGTGTAAAATTCAGAACAAAAATATTTTTTTTTGCTATTTTATTTGCATTTTTGGTTTTCTCTATCTCTTACACAATTAATTTTTCTGAATGCAAAACCCTCCATCTTTTCAAATAATTAATTTATAAATATTTGTTTTGAATAATTTTATCATTACATGTTTTCATACTAATTTTTGTATGCTGCACATGAATTTATCAACAAAATTCCAGAACCACGATTTTGGTCCACTGATGCTAATTTTTTCTGAAAATTCTTGTTTGACTTTTTTTAAAAATATGTCTCAAACTTTGGATGTCTTGTGTACATTATGAAACAAAAATTTTTATCTTAAAAATCCCGATGCTGATTAGCATCTGTGGACCAAAATCCCGTTTATAAATTTTTTACTATTTCTTACATAACATACTCAACAGTTTGTCAACTTTTGAGACGAATTCGGTAAAAAAAATAATTTTTGTCTTAACAATCCGCACCTGTGGACCAAAACCGCGATTTCGAAATTATTTATAAGCCGTTATCATTAATAAATTAATAAATTACGTTAAAAATCAAAAATTAACCGATGTCATAAATGAAATCATAATAATTCATTTTTATTAAAATGCAAAACCCTCTATCTGATCATTTTCATTGCTGTACTTAATATTTTAGAGAAACAAAACCCTCTATCTATCCTCTAAAATCCCCAATAGTGCAAAATTTTAAAAACGAATTATATGTCAGATTCAGTAGTTGATTTAAAAAAATATTGTAGAATATCGAATTTTAATTACTCTAACAATTCGCGAAATAAACAGTTTTTTGGCTCTCCTGAAAAGTTGTGTTTTTTTAGATAGAGGGTTTTGAATATAGGCCCTCGATATATAAGTGTTTAACTAATAACATCATATTATCCATGTTACATCAATGGTTTCAAAACGGTTTATGTACAAGAAAGCTACAGATTTATACTTATTCTGGACATTAATAAGAAATTTATTATCGATCTTCTTCTTACATTTTTTGTACTTTGAAGTATGGTCAATAATAACAATATTTTTGAGGACTTATGAAACTTCCGCAGCTTGCCAAAACCGAATCCAGGCATATCATGTCGAATTACTACATACAACTTATAGGTAATTTATTACTGAACGTTGTCATGCAGACATTTCTTGCAGGTTTTTGTAGGTTCAAAATTAATCACAGTTTATATGAAAATAGAATTTCGCCTAAAATTTTTTTTCTAAATAAAGAATCGAATTTTTGTAAGTTTTTGATAACTTTTAAGTATTATAATTATGCTTAGCTTAAATAAAGCATTAAATGTGAAGTTTCCTATTAAACCGCGGCCAATTACACAATTCGACTTTATTCAAAAATGTCCGTCCGTCTGTCCGTCTGTAGAGGACGCGATACAGTCCAAAATAAAAGAGCTAGACTTCCGAAGTTTGGCACGAATATGTCTTATATTCCTAGGCAGGTTAAGTTCGGAAATGGATAAAATCGGACCAAGGGGAAAAAAGTTCCCCCTTGGAGAACTAAACCAACCAAATAAAAATCGCATTTTTGCAGGGTTTTTTGTACTTTTGCTAAGCAAATGCAACATTCTTCTCTCAAATGAAGTTCCAAATCGCAAGGTGAAGTTGCTCCCTAACGTCTCCCACCAACCCCCCCCCCAAATAAACGCCCCTGGATTTTTTTTATTGTGTTTTTTTACATTTTGGAGGGTATAAACGATTCGGCACAGCCGAATGTAACACTCTCACTGGTTTTTTATTTTTTTTTTTTACATTTTAGAGGGCATAAAAGATTCGGCATAGCCGAATTTAACACTCTCACTTGTTTTTTTCAATCACACTTCTCGACAAAAAAAAAAATTTTTTTAGAGATTACAAAACTTTCAAAAAATAAGTTTTTGCATTTCATATTTCTGTTCTGCATAAAAACCATTTTTGTCATTAATGAATTACTGAAATTAGAAAAAAAATAAAAAGTTGTCGATTAGTGTAATCGACTTAGAAAAATTTAAACATGTTTTTTGAACTCAGCGACCCCATAAACATATAAAACAGTGATAAATTAATTTTGTCCAGCTAGATTTGGACTTGGAACCACTGTGCGTTGTGGAACAAATGTTTGGTAAGACATCATAAAATAATGCTACAAATAAGTTATATGCATTACCTGGTAATGTGTTATATAATCACTACCCATTACCAAAGTTTTGCTGGGATACATAACTCTAACAAGGAAATGTTTAGGAACATTTTAAAAGTTTCTTATACTTTGCCTTAAAAACTTAGAAAAATGTTGGTTAAATGGAAACATATAGTGTTATATATGGAACAGAATATGATATTTATAATTTTATATTAAATTACCCGAGTAAAAATGTTTAGATATATTCTTATATATCACATCTTATTCGAGATTTGAATGATCAGTACTTATCCAAGTAAGATCAATTCTGATCCGAGATTTAAAAGATCAGTACTGATCCTTCACATTTTTACTTGGGTACCCGAGTAAAAATGAGTTATATATAGCAGTGACAAATTAGATCCCAAAAATGGTGGACACAATTGTTTCAAATATTATCTTCGGTTATCCTACAAGATCTGAACAGATAGTCTTATATATAATATGATACGTAAAATGGGTATATCTGATTTTATCAGTTTGATACGGACTGATACAATATAAAATAAATTGAGACTATAAGACATAAATATATATGGTTAGATATTGCTCTACATAAAGAACATATTTTTGTATATAACATTACATAAAGTGTATATAATTATATATAATGTTATCCAACTTATATGACGTTATAAGGAGCATTATATGATCAGTTATAATGGTTTTAAATTATATTTAATCATATCAGTTTTCTCTAACTGATATAATTATATAGACCCAATTCACGTATCACATTATATATTAGGTTATCCCGCTGGATCATAAAATATACACGTAGATAATTATTAAAGTAATTGTATCCGCCATATTTGGGATATAATTAGTCATGACCATTTTTTCTTTTTTTACTAGGGTATACAGAAAAACATTTTGCATTGACCCTCATATAATTTTATATAATTATATCAACCGTACACTTTTTAATCCGAATCATGATTCAATTATTTATAACATATGACTGCATTTAAAAAATTTTGAAAATATCTCACCCCGAGTAAAAAAGATCTGATATAATCATATATGCTATTATATACATAATATTTATATTTATATATGGTTATGCATGAACTTTGATATATAGCATTGTATTTTTACTTATTTTTTAATATGATAACATACATATTTATATCTATTTATATACCGACATATAAGGTCGGGAATTTTTAGATATGGCAGATAAAAAGATATATGATTTTATTTATAATTATATCCCGAAAAAAAATTTCAAAATTTTCTAAGTCCCGGACAATTAAAAAAAATTAAATAATTTTCAAGTCCTAAAAACTTTTATGAAAATTTTCCAAAGTCCCAGAAACAAAATTTTTTTGACAATTTTTTTTGGAGTAAAAAAATCGTTGAAAATGTTTTTAGGAGAAATTTAATTTTTTTGAAAAATTTTTAAGTTCCGAAAAAATGTTTTTAAATTTTTTAAGACACAAACATTTTTTGGAATTTTTAAATCCCTTTAAAATAATTTTAGAAAAAAATGACAAATTTTTAATAATTTGCTAATTCCCAAAAAAATTCCGAAGAATGCAATAAAAACTCTTCTAATTGATAATGTATTCAATCTGATAAAATAATTTCTAATTTCACGTTTAAAATTCCAAAAAGATTACCAGATTACATCTAATTATATAAAAATTTATCTAATTTTAACAGATAAGATATGATGTAATACAATTAGATAGACCCATTTTTGGGATCAAACTTAATCAAATTTGATATTATTTTATCAAAAATAATAGAATTTAATACAATCGTATAATATTCGATCCACCAATTTTCGGATCAAAATTAATATGGATTTACATAAAAGCATATCTGTTCATATATAATTAAATATTGCGTCATATAACTTTTTTTTACTCGGGACGCGATTTATAATCATATATGATTTATTATGTTTGCATCAAGTTATATATTTTTACTCGGGTTATTTTATATTTTTTATTTTATTTTATATTTTTTTATTTTATTTAAAACATCAAAAAATAGTTATTTTAAACGAAATAAATTTAATAAACAAAAACGTCTCGAATATATATTTCGACGAAATTCAAAATCTTCGCCAGAGCCGTTTTTGAAAAAATAGTGGTCAAGCGTCAAAAAAACTAACATTTTAAGATTATCTCGAAAATAATTATGATAGATGACAGATATGAAAAAATTACTGAAGACAAAAACTATTCCTTGGGAAAAACTTAAAGTTTAGATGTTGCAAAAATTGCACTTTTATATTTTGAGCTAAAAACATAGCGTTTTCTTAAAAAAATATCGACTTGTAAAAACCGTGATTAAAACTTATTTATTTTTATTTATTTTATTTAAATTTCATCGGTCTTGTTGCAAAAAATGTCTGCGAAGTTTGTGCTCTTGCCCAAACCATTGATAATGTTTTGCTGTATAAATACATAAGTGATCTTTCTAAAGCAAAATTTTTCTAGAAAAAAAAAAACGCCATATTAATTTATCATTTCATGCAAAACACATTAAAATATCGTTCGAGGACCCCATTATGTTTATATATTATTGATCCGTAAAGGTTTCTAAGACATTTTAGTGATATCCATCAATCTGTTCCCAGCAAAACTTTGGTAATGGGTACCAGGTAATGTATATACCATATTTGTAGCATTATTTTAGGATGTCTTACCAAACATTTGTTCCACAACGT
The DNA here is from genome assembly GCA_963921195.1 of Pegoplata infirma. NCBI lineage: Eukaryota > Metazoa > Arthropoda > Insecta > Diptera > Anthomyiidae > Pegoplata > Pegoplata infirma. Next base: position 171,855,454 of record OY992539.1, read on the forward strand.
ATTATTTTCAAGTGAAAAACAATGCATTACTAATAATTTGCTACGTAATGCATGATTATTGGAAAAAATTTATTTCATATTTATTATTTCTACACATTAAATCATGGATGACTTATGTTTGGTTACATTATGTATTATTTGAAAGTTTGAAATAATGCATTATTTATAATTGGATGCATAATGCATTACAATAACATAAAAAATAATTATTTTATAAAAAAAATGCATAAGTTTAAACTAGAGATGGGCTCACTACAGGAAATTTCTAACGACACACACTCATGAGGGCAAGGCCACCGTCAGTAACGTGACGCTCGTTTACATATTTTGGTCAATATCTTCATAAAATACAATTATTTCTCCCAACTTGAGAGCGGCATATGAAAGTTCTCGTCATAACTGTTGTTTCGTACGCAGACAATTTTGCTGTATCTCGTTTTGTTGTGAAGTTATGACCATTTTAAGTCGTCAGTAACGTGACCGAATTTTTCCAAAATCCTTAGAAAACTTTTTTCCCCCGATTCGGCACCATATATACATGTTTATCTCATCTTGTATGAGGTCAGACATGGAGTTGTATATCATATATTTATTTATCTAATCCTGTATGAGGTCATCCATTGAGTCATATAAAATATTATATGCAATATCTAATTTAATAAAGCTTTATATATTGTATGTGGAGCAACACATGATTCGATATCCTTTTATATCGTGAACCTATATTCAAAATATGCCAACTCAAATTTGACGGAAATGAGTTTCCGATGGCAAATAGCTCCCCTATGTAATACCTATCTGCCATAAAAATTTTAGAGCAAAAAAAATAATTTGTTGTCGTTTTACATCCATTTTTGTTATTCTGCTAACTCAAAGTACATATTTTTTTGGTGGAAATAAATGCCAACTCCCATTGTAAATTTCAATTTTTAAAAAAAATTTTTAAAAAAAATTAGACCACATATCTTATTGCATTTGCCATGCTAAACACAAATCTTGTAAAGATTTTGATATCTAATGACTGGTTCTCGAAATATTTCCATTTTAAAAATATCGATAAATAGTAGTGTTTGCAGAAAAAAAACATTCTTATATTTATGTAACTTTCAAACTATTTATCAGATTGAAACATTACGAATGGGGCAAAAAAAGTCAATGATATAAGCTTTCAAAATAGCTAGTATGGAGTGACCCTATTGCAATACAGCGTGAGTTACAGAGTGCCAAAGTTGACCACCCTGAGATTAAAAGGCTTTCGGAGCTAGTAACTTTTAAAAATATGCAAAGATTTTTAATTTTTTGTTCAGTTTTTGCAATTACCGTACTAAGGACAACAAAAACCAAAAAAAAAAATTTAAAAAATTTTTCCAAAAAAATGTATTTTTATTTTCCGACAAAATATGCCAACTCTAAAAAAATATTTGTTTTTTGATATAGTAATAAATGCCATCTCCGAAAAATACGCAAACAAGTGCAAAATATGAAAATTTTTGCATAGGTAAAAATTGTTTACAATATTTAAACCATCTTGTGGAAGGTACATTGTTCATTTTTGCAATAATATGCGAAATAACTAGTTTTTTAGCTCTCCTGAACAGTAAGCTTTTTCGAGTTGGCATTTATTGAATATAGTTCGACGATATGGCACCATATTAAATTTTGGGTGTAAAACTTAATACAAGATACATTTACATATAATTATGTAAAGTACTGTGTATGGCCATATATAAATATATTAAATAATAAGTTACTATATCCAAACCTTTTTAGTCGGGTAGTATATCATTAATAATATTAGTTGATAGTATTTTCTTGAAAAAAATATTGTTTTTTATTTATTATAACTCAAAAGTTGTTTAATTTACGAAATATCGCACCATTTTTAAATGTGAGTGATTTTGACACTTCAACTTTAAAAGTTCGAGAGTTATAGAACACCGCTACTGATTCAGACATTCACTGGGCACATGTTTTTTTTTTGCTAGAAATTTGGCGTTGAATGCCTGATATACTCTGAGATATTTATTCAAGTGTTAAGTAAATAAATGACAAACAATGATGCTATGAAGCAAGTAATTGATACGTTTCATCAGAAATTTTACCTCATTTTAGCAGCAGCATAGTGACAGTTTTTTTTATTAATTAAGGATGTAATAAAACAAAAACAAAGAAAGCAACAAAAAAGGATGAAATTGCAAATACGGGAAGTTAAAGTGGCAGCAAAACATTAAGAAGAAGAAAAATATATTGTAACAGAAGATGGCATGATATTAATTTATTTATTTATGTTTGTAATACAAAATGTTTTAATTAAAATTTGTTTCGTTTTGTTGTATTAAGTTTATTTGCTATTTTGTTTTAGTTTTTTGTACATTTATATTTAGATTGATTTTCTTTGTCAACAATTCTCATACCACCGCATACAAAGTAAGTACTTGAGTTTCTAATTGGGTTCTTTTTCAGCCTAGGGTTAAATACAAATTCTAACTGGTTGAATATTTTATTAATTTGGGATTTTTATTTAGTTAGTAAAAATAAATAGAACTTAAATTACAATATTTTTGTTTATTTGTTGAACAAAACAACAACATCAATTCTAGTGAAGTTTTAAAGTATTGGAAAAATCGTAACATTTGGCGGATTAAAGGCTGGATTATATTCTACGTATCGTTGCGTAGCGTGTCAACTGTTTATTTTCAAACTTATGGGTAGACATAGTAAATAGTTAGTTTTTCTGTATCGTAACGGCAGCTGACGGAAAGTTCTGTAGAAAACAGAATTTCTCTTCGTAAATACGTGACAGCTGATTTTGTTAATAAAAAAATAAACATTAGAAAATATTTTCGGTGCATAAAAATTATATATTTAAAAAAATAGTATGGATTACGAACAATTGATACTTTTATTGCAATATAATAACTTTATCTACAATAAAATTAACAAATAATAGTTATATATTTACGGATGTGACTAACTGCCAGAAAAAATACACCAGAGCAGTTACAGTACAGTACGTTGAGAATGCCCAGGCCATAACTTTTATGAACTTCTTAAAAGTCGACTTTTCTCATAAATTTTTTAAAGTCAATTTTTCGGTTATTTTAAAAGACGACTTTTTGACATCGCTTATTTATTGGCGATTTCATGTTCTCTACTATTTCTGTAGTTAAAAAAAAAACACAAATTACTGACTTAAAAATTAATTTTCGGTTACAATCAATTTCGGCAATAAAAAAATTCTTCTATAGTTTTAATATTTTTAAACTTTTTCTCTCTGATCAAATTCTAATACCCCCTTAGGTAACTCACATGCAAAATATTATTCCGTTCGGAGTTAATCGTCTGTCCCCATTTTGAGCTTCAAAATTGGGATTTTGCCAAAAAAAAAATTTAAGAAAAAATTATTTAAAGTTTTTTTATTTAAATTAATACTTAAATATGAAATCTAGAAATTCTATGGTATTATTAATACGTTTAAGCTTGGTACCAAAAAAATTACGTGATTTTGGGGGGCTAGGAGTAAAAAATGGCCCCGCAGAAAATTTGAAGCGTAGAGCTTAAATTTTGTGATATAAACAAGTATAAAATGGCTTTTGTATTTTTACCCCAACTATAATTTCGTAGTCAAATGTTATCGTTAAAAAAATCGGTAACACTTCTTGGAAGAGGGTCGAACATGACCCATTCAGTAAAACATTTATATAACCACAAATTTCAAGTTTCTATGATTATTATTTCCGGAAATGAAAAAGTACAAAAAAGATTACTTTCGGTACTTTAAACAAAAGATACTTTTATAAAAGGTACTTTTTATTAAAGGTATTTTTTTGAAAAAGGTACTTTTTATAAAATATACTTTTAATAAAAGGTTCTTTTTAAAAAAGGTACTGTTTAAAAAATGTACTTTTTATAAAAGGTACTTTTTATAAAAGGTACTTTTTATTAAAGGTACTTTTTATAAAAGGTACTTTTTATAAAAGGTATTTTTTATAAAAGGTACTTTTTATAAAAGGTACTTTTTATAAAAGGTACTTTTTATAAAAGGTACTTTTTATAAAAGGTACTTTTTATAAAGGTGCTTTTTATAAAAGGTACTTTTTATAAAAGGTACTTTTTATAAAAGGTACTTTTTATAAAAGGTACTTTTCATAAAAGGTACTTTTTATAAAAGGTACTTTTTATAAAAGGTACTTTTTATAAAAGGTACTTTTTATAAAAGGTACTTTTTATAAAAGGTACTTTTTATAAAAGGTACTTTTTATAAAAGGTACTTTTTATAAAAGGTACTTTTTATAAATGGTACTTTTTATAAAAGGTACTTTTTATAAAAGGTACTTTTTATAAAAGGTACTTTTTATAAAAGGTACTTTTTATAAAAGGTACTTTTTATAAAAGGTACTTTTTATAAAAGGTACTTTTTATAAAAGGTACTTTTTATAAAAGGTACTTTTTATAAAATGTACTTTTTATAAAAGGTACTTTTTATAAAAGGTACTTTTTATAAAAGGTACTTTTTATAAAAGGTACTTTTTATAAAGGTACTTTTTATAAAAGGTACTTTTTATAAAAGGTACTTTTTATAAAAGGTACTTTTATAAAAGTTACTTTTTATAAGGTATTTTAAGGTACTTTTTATAAGGTATTTTAAGGTACTTTTTACAAAGATACTTTTAACAAAAGGTACTTTTTATAAAAGGTACATTTATATAAAAGGTACTTTTTATAAAAGGTTCTTTTGATAAAAGTTACTTTTTATAAAGGTACTCTTTAAAAAAGGGTATTTAAAAAAAAATATATTTTACAAAAGGTAGTTACCCACATTCAAAATTTTAAGTGTCTACACTCAAAAAAAAAAATTGAACTAAAATCAGGGAAAATTAACTTAATTTTAAGAAAAAGAGGGAATGATTTGGCTCCAAAGTTTTTTTTCTTAGTTTTAGTTCATAATTTTCCCAAAAATAAGGAAAACAAAGTTAATTAATTTTAAGCCAATTTTAACTAGAAAATGGGAAAAATTATATTACACTTTAGTTCATTCACATTTTAAAACTGGATTGGGTCTAGACCCTGGACCCATGGTTAGATTTTGACCCAAAATTTGTGTCCGTTTCGCTCTAACTTGCTTAGATTTTGAGATACTGTAATAAGGGGTCTGATAGGGTCGTGAGAATCTTAAAAACTGGATATCTCAAAAACTATTAATCGGTGGTCTTTCGGGTATTTTGGAAGTTTTCTACGAGTCACGAGCTACAAAAATGCCGTTGGACTTTTTCGCGTGTTGGCAGTATTTACCGAGATATGTGCATATATAAAATCCCGGGAATTTCAAATTTTAGATCTAAATTTAGGGTCTTGAGACCCCGACAGATATGCAGAGCTAGGCTATTCCATATTTTTCTTTGTAGTCTTTCTTTTGAAAATTTCGTCCGTTTCGCCCTATTTCGCTTAGTTTTCGAGATATCGCCATTTTGAATTTTTAACTAAATTCCAAGAAGTTATTTACTAAATTCTCAAAAGTTATTAACTAAATTCTAAAAAATACACTTCCTCAATTCAAAGAAGAGAAATACGATGATGTTTTTTTTAGTAAATTTTAACTAAACTTGAACTAAATTGTTTTTTAAGAAATATGTCTTAAAAATAAAAATACGTTTCTTAGATTTGTGGAAAATTTCTTTGGCAGTAAGAATTTTATTCCTAATATTTAAAAATTCCATTTAAAGAAAACTATGAACTACTTATAAGTAAATGAACTAAACTTTTTTCCTCATATTTAAAAAAATTTCTCATTTTTTAGTTAAAATTTACTAAATTTTAGGAAAATTCATGATAAATTTTAAAAGACATTTTTTCCTTAATTTTAGTTATGTCTTTTTTTTCAGTGTAGGATCATTATATTAGATAATAAAAAAAGTACCAAAAAGTAAACTTTTTTACCCATTTTACGACTCTTAAAAACATAATTTTCAGAAAGTACTTGTTCCAGAATGTTTTTTTTTTTCTCTAAAGGATCCTACATTCCAAATATCAAGTGTCTAAGATCATTATTTCAGTATATGTAAAAAGTACCAAAAGTACAATTTTTTACCCCCCTAAGAAACGCATTTTCCAAAAAAGTACTTTTTCCAGAATGCTTTTTATTCACCAAAGGATCCTACATTCTAAATTTCAAGTTTTTATGCCCATTTTTTAAGAAATAACAAAAAGTACTAAAATTACACTTTTTACCCACTTAGAATTAAATTTTTCAAAAAGTACTTTTTCTAGATTGTTTTTTTCATCAAAGGCTCATGCATTCCCAATTTCAAGATTGTATGACCCATGGTCATTGACCATTATTTCAGTATACTTTATAAATAAAAAAAAAGTACCAAAAGTAAACTTTTTTACCCATTTTACCCCCGTAGAATCAACATTGCAAAAACCCAGCCTTAGTGAATCTTTTTTTCCGGTGGCGAACCTACATTGCAAATTTCAAGTCTCTATGAACATTGTTTAAATAAATATAAAAGGTACCAATAGTACATTTTTTTACCCTTTTTAACCCCTTAGAATCAACATTGGCAAAAATCCAGCCTCAGTGGATCTATATTCCAGGAGGTGAATCTACATTCCGGGAATTGAACAATGTTCACCCCTAGTGAACATACAGTCCAAATTTCAAGTCTCTATGGTCTCTATATCAGGAGATATAAAATGTACAAAAAATACGGTTTTTTACCCTTTTTACCCACTTTGAATCAACATTGGCAAAATTTGGCCTTCTTAGGTGCTAACATTTATTGCCAAGAAGAGGTGGCCTCCGCTGGGTTCTTGATCATTAAGACGCTTGTGAGTCAGAAATAATACCTTAGAATGTGAGACTTTTAGGAGAAAATGTCTCAGATTCTGATAATTTTTTTTATAGGCAAAAATGTTTTTGAATCATAGAATGTTTTTTTATAAGAAAAAAGTATTAGAATCTTTAAATTTTTCTATAACAAAAATAAGAAAATTTTCTTTAGTGAATGTTTGACAATTTTTCTTATAGAAAAAATGTTTTAGAATCTGAAAAACTCACAGATTCAGTATATTTTTTCCATAATAAAAATTTCTCGAAAACTGAGATTTTTCTACTTAAAATTTGTTTCAGAATCTTAAACTTTTTTTTGAAAAATGTCTCAGAATCAGAGATTTTTCTATTTGATAGACCTTTCAAAATCTAAGAATTCTTTAATAGAAAAGGCTGAGATATTTTGTGTTCGAAAAAAATTCTTAGAATCATATCTCAGATTTTTTGATAGGAAAAATGTTTCAAAATTTGTGACATTTTTGTATAGAAAAAATGTTCTTCGAAAAATCATTAAAAATATGATACTTTTTTTACAGAAGAAATGCCTCGGAATCTGAGACTTTTTGGAGAAATTGTCTAAGATTGTGATATTTTTTTTTATTTGAAAAATGTCTCAAACCCTATATAGTTTTAAGAACTTTTGGATAATAAGATTTTCAAAACTTAAGTATGCCATTTATTCACACACAGAAAAAATAAAAAAAAAAATTTTAGTAAATTTTTAATACTATTGAGCAAAAAATTACTCAATTTTGCACCAGTAAACGAATTAATAGTGAGTAAACTTTTAACAAAAATTTATCAAAAAATTTTAGTAAATTTTTAACTGACAAAATTAAAACTTGACTCAAAATTAAAAATTTACTAAAAATTTATCAATTTATTTATATAAAAATTTTAAAAAAGTTTTACATTTGTTTCACAAAAACAAAACTTTTCTTTCAAACTTTTACCAAATATATTTATGTCCTAAAGACATAGAAAAATTTCATAAAGATGATTTCAAACTATTTTATACATATACAAAAAACTGTAAACTAAATGAGAATTCTAAAAACTAAGAGAATAAAAAAAAAATTAAAAACGTTTTCATTAACAAGACAAACCGACATTTAAAATCCTACTGATGATGACACTAACTGGGGTGTTTGAAACCGGTATAGGAAATACCAGAAATGTCATTAATTTTTGAAATTCAATTTTTCTTCTGCATTTTTCCAACTTCAACCTTATAACAAATATAATTAGAGCCCGTGCTCGATCTGTACTTACAGAAAAAATCAAATAAAATTACTGACAAAATATGTCGCCATTAGGCACGTCTCCGAAACAGAAAATGCAAATTCCTTCATTTGTGTCTGCAATTCCAGATCATGTTGGTAACCCTTGCGAAATAATGTAAGAGACAAAAAAGTTGAAAGAAAGTATAAAGTGAGGTTGAGATTGCTAGAAATAGAATTGTAGTGTTGGAAACTGTCAAAATTTATTCTGTAGAAACTATAAACATATATAAAAAACAGTTTTCATTAACAAGACAAACCGACATTTAAAATCCTACTGATGATGACACTAACTGGGGTGTTTGAAACCGGTATAGGAAATACCATAAATGTCTATAATTTTTACAAATTCAATTTTTCTTCTGCATTTTTTCAACTTGAACCTTATAAAAAAAAATTATTAAATTTTTATTAAATTATTTACTTACATTTAAAAAAAACTTTTTGAGTAAATTTTTAATTGCATCAATTAAAAAATTAGTAATTTTTTTTTTAATTCAAACAATTGGTTACTCAAAATTTTTTTCCCCATATTTTTTTCTGTGCATGTATATCCACTTCAACTTCAGACATATTCGCAAACAATATTTATATTTGATAAATAGTGCTCATTCAATTTTTTTTCGTAAAACGTAAAAAAGTAAACAAATAATAATGTTAATTTTAATTGATGTCTTATCAAATCTACATATTTTTAATTAAGGGCATTGCAAAAGCGTTTGTTATAAAAAGGGCAACATTGTTAGTTTCTTTAGCAGTCTTTAATGTGTGTATTAGAAGAAAGTGTTGCATGAACAATTCGAAAGGATTTTAAATTTGTAAAATCGTTAAATAAAGCTATCACCAAAGGTGAAAGCAGTGCAGTTAAAAAAAAAAAACCCCTACGTAATCTTTATTTTATTTACTTGTGGACGTTTAAAGCCACAGCTAGTTTAGAAGTGAGGTAGTGAAGTAGTAAGGTAGAGCGTTATGTAATTTTCAATAAGAAAAAAGAGTGTAGAAAATTTTTAAATTTGTGTGTTCTTCAAACACATTGAATAGAATAAAAGGTAGAGCGAGATAGAGAAATTCTATTCACTACAGATTTTGTTTACGTCTCTCTACTTTTTAGTATTATGGAAAAATTCAGTGCGTATGAAGAGCACACAAATTTTAAAATTATATACACCCTTTTTTTCTTATTGAAAATCACAAAAAGCTCTACCTCACTACTTCACTACCTCACTACTTCACTACCTCACTTCTAAACTAATTATGGCTTAAGTCTTTCATAAAATAACATTTCAATGAATAATTTAAACAATAAAATCTTAATAACTTTGCTGGTACGTTATCATGTTCCTTCCGATAAAAAAAGACAATTTTCCAGCCCTTATATCGGCTTTTGGATTTTGAGTGACTAAATGTTTCAGCGAAAAAAGAAATTGGAATAAAAATAAGTTACCCTAAAATTTTTAAATATGTCCTTCTCTTGGCTGTTATTTCTGGGCCTTTTAGTTTAACAGTTAAATAGCTAAAAATAACCATTTGTCAGCTTTTCCCCTCAAATTAAATTTTCCAAAACCTGTTTTTTTTGTGGTAGGTGATCCTGTATTTTAAATATCAACAGAATTTCCAAAAATAACTTCTTCCAGCATTCAAAATTGCAGTACCTAGGATCATTACTTCATGAAATATAAAAAGTATTAAAAAACGCTTTTTTACACCTCTAGAAACGGATTTTTTAAAGAGTACTTTAACAGAATGTCTTTTTCACCGAAGGCCCCTACATTCCAAAATTCAAGCTTCAAAGGTCAGTATTATAGGAACTGAAAAAAAAGTACCAAAAGTAAACTTTTTTACCCCCGTTAGAAACGGAATTTCCAAAAAGTACCTCTTCCAGAATGTTTTTTTTTTCACCGAAAAATCCATCATTTCAATTTTCTAGGATCATTGTTTCAGCCAACATTAAAAGTACAAAAAGGATTTTACATTACAAAAGTACCGAAAATACACTTTTTTAGCCATTTTACCCCACTAAGAATCGGAATTTCCAAAATATATGTTTTTTTTTACCGAATTCTCCTACATTACAAATTTTAATATTCTTGGACCATTTTTCAGGAAATATGTATAAATAGTTTCTACGATTATTATTTCAGGAAATACAAAGTACCAAAAAGTGTACTTTCGGTACTTTTTTAAACGGTACTTTTTATACATTTTATCAAATGACTTTTTATAAAATGTAATTTTATAAAAGGTACTTTTTATAAAAGGAACTTTTTATAATAGGTACTTTTTATAAAAGGTACTTTTTGTACTAGGTACATTTTACAAAAGGTACTTTTTATAAAAGATACTTTTCTAAAAGGTACTTTTTATTAAAGGTACTTCTTATAAAAGATACTTTTTATAAAAGATACTTTTTATAAAAGGTACCTTTTATAAAAGGTACTTTTTATAAAAGGTACTTTTTATAAAAGGTATTTTTTATACAAGGTACTTTTTATAAAAGGAACTTTTTATAAAAGGTACTATTTATAAAAGGTACTTTTTATAAAAGGTACTTTTTATAAAAGGTACTTTTTATAAAAGGTACTTTTTATAAAAGGTACTTTTTATAAAAGGTACTTTTTATAAAAGGTACTTTTTATAAAAGGTACTTTTTATAAATAGTACTTTTTATAAATAGTACTTTTTATAAAAGGTACGGTCTTTTTTAAAAGGAACATTTTATTAAAGGTACTTTTTATAAAAGATACTTTTTATAAAAGGTACTTTTTATAAAAAGGTACTTTTTATAAAAAGTACTTTTTGTAAAAGGTACTTTTTGTAAAAGGTACTTTTTATAAAAAGGTACTTTTTATAAAAAGGTACTTTTTATAAAAAGTACTTTTTATAAAAGGTACTTTTTGTAAAAGGTACTTTTTATAAAAGGTACTTTTTATAAAAGGTCCTTTTTATAAAAGGCACTTTTTATAAAAGGTACTTTTTAAGAAATAACAAAAAAGTACTAAAAGTACACGTTTTACCCCTTTTATCACCCTTCGGATCCAAATTTTCAAAATTTGTTGTTTTTCCGCAAAGGATCCTACATTCCAAATTTCAAGTTTGTATGACCATTATTTCAGTAAATAAAATATGTATGAAAAGAACACTTTTTTACCCATTTTACCCCCGTTGAGTCAACATTGGCAAAAACCCAGTCTTAGTGAATCTTTTTTCCGGGAGGTGAACGTTCATTCCAAATTTCAAGTTCCTTGAACCATTATTTAAGGAAACATAAAAGGTACCAAAAGTACAGTTTTTTTTACTTTTTTTATCCCTTAGAACAGTGGTCGGCATCAATTGCACATGGATCCCGAACACATTCGGCTATTCACATGTATTCAATACGAATGTGTACAAAATTCACAACTAAAAGCATAAAAATACAACAACAAGCCGGTTGATGTCGCAATGTTTTAGAAATACACCAATACATGCATGTTTATATTCATATACCAATGCATTCATATGCTCTCTTTCTGCCTACCACTGCCTTAGAATCATCACTGGCAAAAATCCAGCCTTAGTGAATCTATATTCCGGGAGGTAAACATACAGTCCAAATTTCAAGTCTCTGTGACAATTTTTTAAGGAAATATAAAAGGTACCAAAAGAACAGTTTTTTAGCCCCTTAGAATAAACATTGGCAAAAATCCAGCCTTAGTGGATCTATATTCCAGGAGTTGCACTTACATTCCAAATTTCAAGTTTTTAGGACCATTATTTAAGGAAATATTAAAGGTACCAAAATTAAAATTGTTTACCCTTTTTACATATAGTGCAACTTGTCTAATTTAATTCAAAAATTAAATATAAAAGGTACCAAAATTAAAATTTTTTTCCCTTTTTATATATAGTGCAACTTGTCTATTTTAATTCAAAAAGTAGATATGTCAGTCGTATGTGGTCCCATGTCGGATCTGTTCAGATCTTCAATAGATATTGTCCAATAAAAATCGAAAAATAACACAAAAATTTTGTTATATCAAAAACTCACTACAGCCATCAGGTTTTTTGATTTTCGTACCAAATGTTAATTCAGACGTATAATACCTCATTTATGCTTTATTTCAAAAAAAAAATATCAAAATATACCGTTTAGTTAAAAAGTTATTCAGCTTTAAAGTATAGATATCAAAATTAATTATTAATTTGTTAAAAACTAATCATGACTTTAGAGCGAAGCTATGGATGCCTTATTAACATTTATTAAAATCGAAATACGTTTTTAGACTAGTGGAAGCGTTCTTTTTTATATTTTAGTCAAAACTTTTTCAAAATCGCGACAAAAAAAATTGAATTTGGTACCCATAAAATGAAAAATCTTACACTGTGGATCGGTTCACTTAAAAGTGGGTCTAGGACAAATGTTTTGGGTAGTTATAAAGTTATACCACAGAGTGGTGTAAGGTATAAAAAGATGAGCAAAAATCATTTAAAATCGCGTTTGGGTCAAAATTGGCCAAAACGTGATTCCAGGAACTCCAAGTGTCATAGACCAAAAATGTTTTGAAACCCAATTGTTGTGTCATGTATTGTTGGGCCAAAATTACTCTATGAATTTCTCGTCATTTGCTTATAATAGGGTGATACCCACGATGTATTAGTGAAACATGAGAATATTAAAATTTCAAAGGAAAAATAAATACACAGATGATGTTCAATACATACCAGGGATGGAAAAATAAAATTTTGAAATGGTACTAGAGCTCAACCAAAAAAGTACTTTTTCGCACTTAACGGTACTAAAAATAGTTAATTCAATGCAAAAGTTTTTCAGTTGATGACATCCTTATATATTTTTTTAATTTTTTTGCGAAAACCCATTAAAAATTTACTAAAATCAAAAATTTATTTTATTTAAAGCTTTTGAAGAATTTTTCCAATGAAAATCTGTAGATTTTGGGTAATTCTTTTAGATTCGGCTAAACAAATATATGAAAACATCTGGTACAGCAAAGGTACTAAATCGGTCGCGGGGGTTCTACGGTATATTAGAGTGTGAAATAGAACTGAAAAAGTACTAAAGTGCTAAAATTTCCATCCCTGATACATACTGAACAAAAAATCTACAAGGAAGCAGGAATAAGTCTACCAAAACATAATAATAGCATAGCGGTCGTACTATTTTCTTTTTATTATCTCAAAATAAAGGACAACGAATTTATCGATTGTTAATAAGGAACTTTTAGCTGATAATAAAAAAAAAAACATTATTTTCAATGGGCCATAGAAAACTTGATATCAGGATAATGAAAATAAATAAACATATTGCCTGGCATTCGGTAATTATATCCACATGTTTGGCGTAAAGATAAATTGAATTTGGAAATGTTAAATTTCAAACACAAATAAATTGAGGGTGGATAATAAAAAGATAAAAAAGCAATGCTGCCTTTAGTAGATTGGCCAATTTTTATTAAAAACACGTAAAATGTTTGACATTAATTGGAATGCCAACAATTTCAAATCAATTCCTGGTTGTCGTAAAATACTTGTTTTCAATAAATAAACAATTACTTTTAAGCTAAAGCTATTTATTAATAAAACTCCTCTAAAATAATAGGAAATTATAAAAAAAAACTCAAGTAAACGGTGATTTCAATAACATGTTCCGAATGTTAGGTCCATTGTCGTAGGAAAGCCATTTTTCTGGGGCAAGGGGCTACAGCTTCTGAAGATTTTTAAATTTTTTTTGTTATAAAAAATATGTCAATAAAAAAATTTAGACCTTTTTCTTTAGTTTTATTTTTAATATGTATTTAAGTTTTGAGTTGTGGGGCCCTAGAAAAGAATTTCTTCCAAAAGCAGGCTTGGGACTCGACAGATGTGTAGAGCTTGGCTATTCCATATTTTTCTTTGTACACCATTTACAGATGTAATTCGAAAAAGATCAATTGTAATTCGAAGATTCTATTTGTAATTCGAAGATTCCATTTGTAATTCGAAGATTCCATTTGTAATTCGAAGATTCCATTTGTAATTCGAATACTCCAATTGTAATTCGAAGATTCCATTTGTATTTCGAAGATTCCAATTGTAATTCGTGAAAGATCAATTGTAATTCGTAAAAGATCAATTGAAATTCGCAAAAGATCAATTGTAATTCGTAAAAGATCAATTGTAATTCGATAAAGATCAATTGTAATTCGTAAAAGATCAATTGTAATTCGAAAAAGATCAATTGTAATTCGTAAAAGATCAATTGTAATTCGCAAAAGATCAATTGTAATTCGAAGATTCCATTTGTAATTCGTAAAAGATCAATTGTAATTCGTAAAAGATCAATTGAAATTCGAAAAAGATCAATTGTAATTCGAAAAAGATCAATTGTAATTCGTAAAAGATCAATTGTAATTCGTCAAAGATCAATTGTAATTCGTAAAAGATCAATTGTAATTCGAAAAAGATCAATTGTAATTCGTAAAAGATCAATTGTAATTCGAAAAAGATCGATTGTAATTCGTAAAAGATCAATTGTAATTCGAAAAAGATCAATTGTAATTTGTAAAAGATCAATTGTAATTCGTAAAAGATCAATTGTAATTCGAAGATTCCAATTGTAATTCGTAAATTATCAATGTAAATTCAGTTGATGTTTTTCGAATTACAATTGGAATCTTCGAATTACAATTGATCTTTTACGAATTACAATTGATCTTTTACGAATTACAATTGATCTTTTTCGAATTACAATTGATCTTTTACGAATTACAATTGATCTTTTTCGAATTACAATTAATATTTTACGAATTACAATTGATCTTTTTCGAATTACAATTGATCTTTTACGAATTACAATTGATCTTTTACGAATTACAATTGATCTTTTACGAATTACAATTGATCTTTTTCGAATTACAATTGATCTTTTTCGAATTACAATTGATCTTTTACGAATTACAATTGATCTTTTACGAATTGCAAATGGAATCTTCGAATTACAATTGATCTTTTACGAATTACAATTGATCTTTTACGAATTACAATTGATCTTTTTCGAATTACAATTGATCTTTTACGAATTACAATTGATCTTTTTCGAATTACAATTGATCTTTTTCGAATTACAATTGATCTTTTACGAATTACAATTGATCTTTTACGAATTACAATTGATTTTTTACGAATTACAACTGGAGTATTCGAATTACAATTGGAATCTTCGAATTACAATTGGAGTATTCGAATTACAAATGGAATCTTCGAATTACAAATGGAATCTTCGAATTACAAATAGAATCTTTGAATTACAAATATAATCTTCGAATTACAATTGATCTTTTTCGAATTACATCTGTAAATGGTGTAGTACTTTCCTTTGAAAATTTCATCTTTGTCGCTCTATCTCGGTTGGTTTTCTAGATATCGCCGTTTTGAAATTTTAACTAAATTCTAGGAAGTTATGAACTAAATTTTAAGAAGTTATTAAATAACTTCTAAGAAGTACGCTTTCTCAATTCTAAGACGAAAAATACGATAAAGTAATTTTTAGTAAATTTTAACTAAACTTGAACTAAATTGTGTGGAAACATATTTTTTAGAAATATGTCTTAAAAATAAAGATATCGTCGCTGCGCCTAAAAATGGAGTCATGTGTAGTTTTTAATTTTTTTTTATTACATCTTTATGATCCCATATTGGTTATACGTTTACTCACTAAACCGTTTTTTGATATCTTGATTGGTTCAAAAGTTAGTAAAAGGAGCTATGTGTTCGTCATACTAAAAAAAGGTCTGAAAAGGAGTTATGTGTTAAGCTACACATTACTTTTTTGGATAAAAAAGTAACAGAACGTGAAAAAATGGACCACTATTTTAGTAATATGAGGTTCACACATAGAATATAACTATTTTGAATGAATTTGTCAAGATTTTTGGAAAATACTTGCATATTTTCATGCTGTTATCTAAATTCTAAATGGCAGGTAATCAAGCCTTGTGAAAGCACGTAAATCATTTGACGGCGGAAAATTTTAGTATCTAAAGTACAGAATCTTTCACAGATGTCAATTTATGTCGAAGCTCTTGAATAGTTACAAGAAAAAACAAAAAATATCACTAGTTTTGCGAAAAATCTGTTGTTCGCTGTTTAATGAATAGCTTTATAATATCAAAATTTCAAAGACCTTGTCGAACTTATGTCGCTTTATACCACCAACAAACTTTATTTAGTCTTTGTCCCTCTCGAAAAGAAATTAACAATAAGAATGGTTTCATAAACAAAAGGAGTTATGTGTGAAAAATATTTCCATTTTATTTAAATTTTGTTCCAAAAAGTACTTAAAAAAGGAGTTATGTGTATGTTTTTTGAAAATTTCTGCACCACTGGAAAGCCGTTAAATATTCACAGAAAAAAATATTCAATGGAAAAAAAACAATTAAATATTTGCTCAGCTTAAAATTTGACATTCAATTAAATTTTACTTGAATCAATTAACCATTTGCTCTGAAAAATTTACAAAAAAATTCATAAAAACAAAAAAACTTATCATAGTAGGCTTTGAGTAACAATGAGATGAACGCTGTTGAGTTTTTTGTTTTAGTTTTCGTTAGTCGTCAAATAGAAAAGTACTTTCACGCACACAAGATGAAAAAAAAAACAAAATAATATAAAGCACAAAAAAAAAATTTAAACAAAAGACTTGAAAAAAGAAACACTACAACTGTAAAATAATGATTAACCATACACTCAGATCAAGCATTGGATTAATCAAAAATAACACAAAATTATTGATTAACCGCTCACTCAAATCAAGCATTGGTTTAATCAAAAATAACAGAAAAATAACAATTAACAAATTACTCAAATCAAGCATTAGTTTAATCAAGGAACAGTCAATGACTGACCTACAATTTTCGTGCTTGATCCAACAATTTTCCTCATTAGATGACTTTTAATTAAAATAATGCTCAACCTGGTGTATTTCGTGCTTGATCTAACAACTCATTTTTATCTGTGTTTCATATTTTTTGTAGTATGAGGATTAGGGTGGCAGCTATTTTGCAAAACTTCGAATTTGAAGGAGTGCACCCCTAATTTTTATTACATTTGGTCTAAAAATGCTATGCTAAAAATCTCAGCCAAATCGGACAACGTTAACACGAGGCTCATCGAGGTCAAAGGTCTAAAAATAGCCATATTTTGATTAAAAACATTAAATAAATGGTGTTGTTATTTGAATATATTGTTAAAAAGTGGTACACGAGTTGTTTTTAGTATAAGAAGATAAATTAAAAATTTTTGGGTTTTCAAAAATTAACCCTTGTAAGTCTTTCGGGGTCAAAATGACCCAATTTTCACAAAATGACCCCTAAAACACGAAAATCAGCCCCAATTTTCTAAATTTATTGAAAAATACCAATGTAAACCCATATTTATATTCTATTCTATCATAAATACTCAGATATGAAATACTGTCTTTCTAGGATGGCATTCACCCGTTTCACGGTAAGGCCAAAAATATGAATTTTATTTGGCGTGGTTCTCAAAACTGATATTTTGGTTTTTTCAAAATTTTCTTAAACAAAATTAGGAAAAATGCTGAAAAAACCACAGAATCTTATAAAATATATGTTAACATATAAAAAAAAAAATTTTTGGGAGATATCCCTCGGATAGTTTGGCGGGGGCATCGATTTAAACTCAGCGGATTTCGAGGAAAATGCCTTTTTTGCCCACAATTTATTCAATATGGAAAAAATTTGGTAAATATTTTAAAATTTGACAAAGTCAGGGCCATTAATTATTAAAAACTATGTAAGACATTAACCCTCAACGTTTTAGGAAAATGGAATAATATTAACCCGGTTTTTATTCGGGTCAAAGGTCAAATTTAGGGATATTTGGATTTTTTTTAGAAAAAAGCATCTAAATATGAAATTTTTATTGCGATTTTTTATAAAACTTGGTATAATTATTGTACGGGGGGGTGAAATAAAGCCATAGGCAATAAGGCCATATGGCCTTATTTCCCAATGAGTTGAGAAATAAAGCCATATGGCCTTATTACCAACCACTGTTGGTAATAAAGCCATATATGGCTTTATTACTCATTTGAAAATTTATAAAAGTATTCGTCATTAATTTCCGGAGAGTGTAGGGGAAAATGTGGAAAAATTTTTCCACTAAATAGCAGGATTTTTAATTTTAAGATTATTTAACAAAAAAGTTTTTCTGCGTAGCCGGCCTTCGGCCGGGCTTAGGGATTACAAACTCCATGCATTAAACCCACCCTCTCTGCAAACCAAAGCTATTTTGGTTATCAGGCCTTTTTTGAGGCATAACAAATTTGATAGCGCAAAGGCCTGCTACCCTAGAAAACTTTACTTTGCGGAGAGGGTGGGTTTAATGCATGGATTTTGTAATCCCTAAGCCCGGCCGGAGGCCGGCTACACAGAAAAACTTTTTTTGTTAAACAATCTTTAAATTAAAAACCCTACCAATAAAAAATTGGTGCCTCTAGACAACTCTAAGTTCGGAGGTTCGTGGTATATGTGGTTTTTTAATTTAAAGATAGTCAAAAAAATTTTTTTTTCTGCGTAGACGGCCTTTGGCCGGGCTTAGGAATTACAAACTCCATAAATTTATTTAGCAGATTCGCTAAATATTTTTTTTTGGGTAGCAGGATTTACGGGGAAATATATTTCCACATTTTGAACTGATATGGCTTTATTTCCACTTTGGTTGCAAAATCAATATGACTTTATTGCTCAATCGTGTTGGTAATAAAGCCATATGGCCTTATTTCCCATTGAATTGAGAAATAAGGCCATATGGCCTTATTGCCTATGGCTTTATTTCACCCCCCCCCTTATTGTACGAGCTCAGAAATATAATTATTTAATTTTTTTAAAATTAACCCATAAATGAACATGGGGTCAAAATGGCCCAGCACATTAAAATTTCTTTATATAGATTTTTATATTTTCTTTCGATTTTTATAAAACTTGTTATGATTATGTGCGAGGTCAAAAAATAAATTATTTGATTTTTTAATTAACCCATAAATGAACATGGGGTCAAAATGGCCCAGCAAGTTAAAAATTCTTAATATATATTTTTTTATTTTTTCTATTTCTATAAAACTTGTTACAATTTTTATGCGACGTCTGAAAAAATAATTATTTGATTTTCGTAAATTAACCCATAAACGAACAAGGGGTCAAAACAACAAACTTTTAAAAAAAATCGCGAAGTGACGAAAATAAACAGTTTTTTTGCTCTCCTGAACACTTGCCCCAAACACACATGACTCCATTTTTAGGCGCAGCGACGATATGTTTCTTAGATTTACGGAAAAATTTTTTGGAAAAAAATTCTCCTTATATTAAAGAACTCCATTTATAAAAACTATGAACTATTTAACGCCATGTCCAATTTTTTTTTATTTTATCGTTTTAAATTCAATAAGTTTGTATGTGCGAAACATCATTTGATTTAATTTAAGTTAAAAACAAAAAAAAAAAAACAAAATTAATTTGGCTACGGGAAAATATATGTATAAAAAATTTCCGAAGCCAAAAAGTTCAACTCCTGCTTTTTTATGACCATTTAAAAAAATGTTCGTTGAAAAAAAAGTTTATTTACTGTTTTTATCTTATTTTGGTTTGCTTCAAAATTAAACAAGTAAAAAAGTTTAATTCGGTCTTGCCGAATGTAGTGATACCCTCCACAATTTCAAAAAGATTATTGCGAAAAACTTTATTAAAAAGGAATTTACTTAAAATTTTGGTAAAAAAAGACGCGATTTTTTTTTCTTTTTTGTCAAAAAATATGTTCGTACTTGGTTAAATACCATTTGGTGTTTAATTATGTTCACACTAGCTTACCATCCCGGTACTTCGTTACCGGTTGCATTGAATACTGGATAATAGAAAGATCAGAATTACTCTACCGATTTGAAGAAAAATCCCTTACGTAGTCTTTGTTTTATTTACTTGTACCAATTTAAGTCTTTCATAAAATAATATTTCAATGAATAAATTAAACAATAAAATTTGAATAATTTTCGAGCCCTTATTTCGGGATTTTGGATTTTGAGTGAATAAATATTTCAGTGAATAAAAAAATTGGAATAAAAATAAGTTTGAGTGAAAAAACATATAGAGAGAAAAAATATGGAGTAAAAAAGTTAAATACGAAAAATTTGAGTAAAAGGTATCATTCCATATTGTTCCCTGCTCTATTCCATTTCGTTCCCCGTTCTAAAATTTTAAATTTTAAAATATGTCCTTCTCTTGTGTTTTCTTTTTTGGGCTTTTAGTTTAATAGTTAGATAGGTAAAAATAACCATTTGCCCCCTTTTCCCCTTAAAATTAAATTTTCCAAAAACTTTTGTTTGTGCTAGGTGATTCTTTATTTAAAATGTCAAGTTTCTGAGCCATTATTTCAAGAAATATAAGAATAACCAAAATTTACACTTTTTCATTATTATAGGAACAAAGAAAAAAGCACCAAAAGTACACTTTCTTACCCCCGTTAGAAACGGAATTTCCAAAAAGAACCTCTTTCAGAAAGATTTTTCTTCACCGAAGGATCTTCTTTTCCAAATTTCAATTTTCTAGTATCATTGTTTTAGCAAATATTAAAAGTACAAAAAGGATTTTTCATTCCTAATTTTAAGTTTCTAGAACTATTACGTCAAAAAATATCAAAGGTACCGAAAATACATTTTATTAGCTATTTTATCCCACTAAGAAGCGGAATTTTAAAAACATATTTTTCCCAGAATGTTTTTTTTACCGAATTCTCCTTCATTACAATTTTTAAGATTCTAGGAACCCGGGTGAAAATGACCATGTATGTTCATATATGCTCATACATGATTCCATGTATGATAGTATATGAACAATATATGGAAATGTATGTCATATATGGGAGCATATATGAACATACACAACCCAGCAAAAACATGGTAATGAGTTGTGAAAAGTAATCATTACCAAGTACATTATTTATAATGAGTACCCATTACCATTAACATTATTTTAAGCCCAAAAGTAACTACTTCTCCGTAATATGTTATAAAAGCACCTCTAAGTAATAATATCTCCTTGCACTTGCAGTTTTTAACCTTTACACATCAATTAACTTAAAAAGTAATTAAAAACTTAATAAAAATTGCGCAATTTTGAAGTTTTAGTAAAAACAAGTTAAATTTTAAAAGTTTTAATTAACTAATTATTTTACTTCTTATTGGTAATGGGTTTTTACTCCTTATTAGTAATCCGAGTCAGTAACTACTTATTTATCTCCATACTCTTCACTACTTATTTTTGTCTCACGCCCTTGTTAAAATAACACTGTGCTACAAAAGACCAAAAATAATTTATGCAGGGGTTCTCATATGATAATTCGGGTTGGTTGGAGTCCATAGAGTACTGATATACTCATAGTTTTTCTGGATCACTTCGTTAAGTACGTTTTTTATTGGCAAATGTGTTGAAAAACGGAAATTCTTAAATTACAATTTTAAAAAATTATTACTTTTTTAGTTTGCAACCGATTTTCGATTTTATGGATTTGATTTAAAGGTATAGGTCCTACCTTTCAAACAAAACAAAAATATTAAAAATCGATCAAGAATTGGCTGAGCTACGATCGCTTAAGTAAAAAAAAAAACGTATTTTTTGAAAAATTTGTCATATTCTTTACACTCTAAGTTGAAAGTGAATCATTAAACAATTTTTTTGAATTTTTTGGAAAAAAGTATAGTAAAGTGGCTTTCCAAAACACCAAAAAACATAACAATAGGTTTAAAAATGAATGAGTTATGCAAAGTTTTGTGATAGGGCATTTTTAAATTTTTTCAGAAACGCTTGTAATTTAAGCATTATTCATAAATCTTGTTACTAGTAGTAATTTTATGCGCATATGCATATAAACTAGAGATGGGAACGTAATTAGATTTGTGCGTGATTCACACATGATCACAATTGAGCGTGATTGAAAATTAATTTTACTCACGTGGTTGTTAGTGAGTGTCAGTGTGAGTGGAATAAAAAAATGGGCGTGTCAGTTACTTCCAAATCCTATTTATAATTTTTTGGGTTTGTTTAAAAAATATCAGTGTTACTTCTTAAACAAAAAAATATTGTGAATCGGTTGAAAACTGGCTAAGGTGCGCTTGTTTAAGTAAAAAACCTTTTTTGAAAAGTTATACCTGCAACATTTTTATGACAAAAAACATTTGACATTTTTGAAACGAAATTGGTAAAATTGTGGGATCATTTGATGGAAATTTTACCTGTTTATAAATATACGTATGAGGCATTCCACACCAAATGTTCAGCGAAAAAAAAAACATGTGAACCGTAAATTTTTAAATGGGTTATATGGATAGCCATGTGAGGCATTCCACACCAACTGTTCCACTACAGAAAAACCATAGTTGTTTCAATGGGATATCATTTGCAAAGTATTCGCTCTTAGGGTACTAATAAATAACAAAAATAAAATTTAAGTTTTTTTTTTTAAAGTGGGCCTTGTAGGCGTGGTCAAATATTAAAAATATCAAACTTTTTTGCCTGAGTATTTATTCACGATCATGCACGCTAATGAAAGAAAAAAAATATTCAAGCACGATATTTTATTTTACTCACGCTCACGTGAACATCGTGACCGTAACTTATTTTTTTCTACTCACGTGTGCGTGAATGAGCGTGAGCAAAATAAAATATTGTGCGTGACTAAATCGTTATTAAAAACTCACTCACGCTACCATCGCCTCTTAAAATATTTTTTAAGTATTGATATTAATCATACGCACACGTTTTAAATACCATTTTTGTATAAAATAAGCGTGTTGCAATTTTTGAATTTTGATTTTTCGAAAACAAGGCAAAACACATCTCTTAAAATTTCAGATCAGATAGAAAATTCCTTTAACTTTTTTTAAAAAAATAAAAAACAAATAAAATTGCGGCATGTTTTTTGATAAATAAAGTTTAAGTTTAAATTTAAAAAATTCAGAACTTCTTCTGAAAATGTTCCAATTTTTATTTTTTTTAATTGATAGCCCATTCAAAAATCTATAAACAGCTTTTGTCTTTAAGACTTTACTGTGTTTCATTTAATTTGCATAAATATTGAAGTAAAGATGCTCAGGCAAAAAAGTTAGATATTTTCAATTTTTGACCACGCCTACAAGGCCCACTTTTTGAAAAAACTTAAATTTTATTTTTGTTATTTAATAGTACCCTAAGAGCGAATACTTTGAAAATGATTTCATATTGACACTACACAACTTTTTTTTTTGCTGAACATTTGGTGTGGAATGCTTCATATATGGAGCTAAGAAAATTACGTTTTTGGTTGTTCAATTTTTCAAAAACTGGGCTTAGGAGGCGTGGTCAAATATTGGAAAAATGGTCAAGTTTGGGTCAAGTTGCCTTGTTTAAATATATATCAAATAAAAACGAAATGCACCAAAATCTCAAAAATTTATATTCTTGTATAGTTTTGTATCGGCTATAGATTAAAATTTTTTTGGAAAATTTTCAGAACCCGTTCTGAAATTTTCCATTTTTTAAAAAAGTCAATTTATAAAAAATCCGGCCACTTTTGTTTTTTTTTGTAATTTTTTTTTTTTAAGATTAGATGTTTGTCTAGCAAGATTTTTTTAAAAATTAAGAAAATCATTAAAAAAAAATAACAAGAAAAAAAAGTAATTTTTCTGATTTTCAAAATAATTTTTTAAAATTTAAAATAGTTTTTGAAAAAAATTAATTTCAATTTGTGTTTTTGCTAATTTATGCCAAAAATATGCAATAATATGCACTTAAAAGTTCGAAATATGCACAATATACATATGCATTTAAAATCAAAATATGCAAAAATATGTATTTTCACCAAAATATGTGAAAACAAATCGATGCCATTTAATGCAAATATCTTGATTCGGAAAGATAATTGGTCGATATCGTTTTTAGGCTTTCGACAAAAAACATCTCACCCTAGTTATATAAAAAACTTTTTTACCCGGGACCCATTGAAAAAATTTTGGTACACAATTTTTTTCTCACTGAACATTTGGTGTAGAATGCCTCACATGTATATTTATAAACAATTAAAATTTCCATCAAATGATCCCACAATTTTAGCAATTTCGTTTAAAAAAAACATGTTTGCAAGCGCACAGCTTTTTCTGTCATAAAAATGTTGCAGGTATAACTCTTCAAAAAAGTTTTTTTACTTAAACAAGCGCAGCTTAGCCTGTTTTTAACCTATTCTCAATATTTTTTTGTTTATGAAGTAACACTGATATTTTTTAACCAAACCCAAAAAATTATAAATAGGATTTGGAAGTAACTGACACGCCCATTTTTTTATTCCACTCACACTGACACTCACTAACAACCACGTGAGTAAAATTAATTTTCAATCACGCTCACTTCTGATCATGTGTGAATCACGCACAAATCTAATTACGTTCCCATCTCTAGTTTATATGCATATGCGCATAATATTACTACTAGTAACAAGATTTATGAATAATGCTTGAATTACAAGCGTTTCTGAAAAAAACTAAAAATGTCCAATCACAAAACTTAGCATAACTCATTCATTTTTAAACCGATTGTTATGTTTTTTGGTGTTTTGGAAAGCCACTTTACTATACTTTTTTCCAAAAAATTCAAAAAAATTGTTTAATGATTCACTTTCAACTTAGAGTGTAAAGAATATGACAAATTTTTCAAAAAATTCGTTTTTTTTTTACTTAAGCGATCGTAGCTCAGCCAATTCTTGATCGATTTTTAATATTTTTGTTTTGTTTGAAAGGTAAGACCTATACCTTTAAAACAAATCCATAAAATCGAAAAACGGTTGCAAACTAACAAAGTAATAATTTTTTAAAATTGTAATTTAAGAATTTCCGTTTTCCAAGACATTTGCCAATAAAAAACGTACTTAACGAAGTGATCCAGAAAAACTATGAGTATATCAGTACTCTATGGACTCCAAGCAACCCGAATTTTTATATGAGAACCCCTGCATATTTTTGGTGTAGCACAGTGTAATTAGTGTTTCATTCAATAAGTAACTACTTATTAACATCTGTTTCGGATTACAAAACCCATTACTAGGAATGCCAATTTTTGCTGGGAAGTAATGTAATATTCCATATTTGTAAATGTATGCAACTATGTGTAAATAGGTATATGTCATTCTCCTTCATATATGCTATGCATCTGCATAGCATACATGTCTTAAAAACATTTTTTTAAAGGTTGGGTTCGGCAGAACTTTGCAAAATTGGACGAAGTTCATGTATGGGTTCAGTCTGAAAAAGTCGTTCGGTTGGACAATACTGATCATACATCATCAAGATTGATTATAAATTTTGTATTCTATAGGCGAATATGAACGCACTAACGTAAACAACCAAATTTAGAAGAAAATTCGAACACTCTGACGGTATTACTGTCAGAGCTGCGAAGGATTTCATCCCTTAATAATATTTGGTGTTCTGAATGAAACTTAAATAATTGCATTCCCCAATAACAATTTATCGAATGAATTTACATTTGATTTTAAAATATAGAATGAATTAGGTTTCTTTTTTTATAAATTCGATTTTTAAAAGTCTCATGAATAATAAATAAATGAAATAAAGAATGCATTCAGTTTTTAAAATTCTCATAAACAAGAATTCGATTTAATGGTAAAAATCGAATCCATTCCAAGAAATATTGATATTTGAAGATAATTGTATTCAGTGACTATAAAAATCGAATGTATTTTTTTGTGAATTCATTCGAAAAGTCGTTAATTCTTCGAAGCTTTGATTAGCCTAAAGTATCATAAAGTCCAAAGTATCTTTTTAAAATATTTCGTTAGTTTTTATTAAAAAATCAGTGTCATAAATTAGTACAAATTATTTATATTTGAAAAAATTTCAATTAATAGACGTTTTATGGAAAAAAAATACAAAAAAAATTTTACATACAAATTCATGTATGACAATGTATGATCATTAATGTACATGCACCCTCAAATTACGGATATGCACTTGTATGGACATCCATATACGCATCATATATGAACATACATGGCCATTTTCACCCGGGAAATATAAAAAGTTTCTATAAATAAAATTGCATGAAATAAAAAAGTACCAAAAAGTGTACTTTTATAAAAGATACTTTTAATGAATGTTACTTTTTATAAAAGGTACTTTTTATAAAAGGTACTTTTTATAAAAGGAACTTTTTATAAAGGGTACTTTTTATAAAAGGTACTTTTTATAAAAGGTCCTTTTTATAAAAGGTACTTTTTATAAAAGGTACTTTTTATAAAAGGTGATTTTTATAAAAGGTACTTTTTATAAAAGGTACTTTTTATAAAAGGTACTTTTTATAAAAGGTACTTTTTATAAAAGTTACTTTTTATAAAAGGTACTTTTTATAAAAGTTACTTTTTATAAAAGGTACTTTTTATAAAAGGTACTTTTTATAAAAGGTACTTTTTATAAAAGGTACTTTTTATAAAAGGTACTTTTTATAAAAGGTACTTTTTATAAAAGGTACTTTTATAAAAGGTACTTTTTATAAAAGGTACTTTTTATAAAAGGTACTTTTTATAAAAGGTACTTTTTATAAACGGTACAGAATTTTCAGAAAGTACTTGTTCCAGAATGTTTTATTTCACTAAAGGATCCTACATTTCAAATTTGAAGTTTGAAAGACCATTATTTCAGTATATAAAAAATAGTACCAAAAGTACACTTTTTTACCCACTTTACCCCCGTAGAATCAACATTGGAAAAAACCCAGACTTAGTGAATCTTTTTTCCGGGCGGTGAACCTACATTGCAAATTTCAAGTTCCTAGTACTATTATTTAAGGATATATAAAAGGTACCTAAAGTACAGTTTTTTACCCTTTTTACCCCCTTAGAATCATCATTGGCAAAAATTAAGCCCTAGTGGATCTATATTCCGGGAGGTGAACATTCTATCCAAATTTGAAGTTTTTGTGACCATTTTTTAAGGAAATATAAGAGGTACCAAAAGTACAGTTTTTTACCCTTTTTACCCCCTTAGAATCAACACTGGCAAAAATCCAGCCTTACTGGATCTACATTCCGTGATCACCATTTCCACAGACAGACGGACAGACGGACATCGCTAGAATGTCTTAGAAACGATCACTGATCAATAATATATATGGGGCATTCCATGTGAAATCGGACACTTTGAAAAACTTATTTTTTAGATTTTCCCAATTTGTTCACAGTTTTTAGTACCCTTCGAAAACTACTTCGTGGTAAATTTTCAGATTTTTTTGATGACCCGCTCAAAAGATAACGAATTTTTAAAAATTGGTAGTTTGTTCCTTTACTCAAACTTCTTTAAAAAAAAATCCCAAAAAATTCTTAAAAGTGCTCTAGTATGCGATTTTTAAGTTTTAAAATTTAAATCTCATTTTTGAAAATGTTTGTACTCTTCGATTTTTTTGAAATTTTTTTGTGTAAAACTTCTATCAATTCTACAAATTTTTTGCCCAGGAAGATCGTGGGATAACGATTATTACTATTTTTTTAAATTTTTGAAAAAAATTTTATTGTAATTTTCCAATCTTAAAATCATTTCTACTGCTCCAATGGTGCGTCATAGAGGGGTCCTTTATAAGACCGACCCCCATTAAATTTTACGTCTTAACAATTCTTTGGAACAAACTAATACCCTATCTCCAATTTCTAAGGGAGCTCCCACACAAAATGACATTTTTTTTAATTTGTTCCAACCGCTCTAACTGCCCTAATAGTGCACTTAGAGCAACAAAACGTATGACCGACCCATAATATTTTTTTAGTCCAAACATTTTCTCTGAACATACCTACCCTCTATCTTTAACTGTTAAGGCGGTCCCCATACAATTTTTTTTTATTTTTTGTAAATTTGTTTTATTTAATCAGCTTCTACCGGTCCAATGGTGCGTCCGAGAGGGGTCATTAGTGAGACCGACCCCCATTTATTTTTACCCTACAACATTTTTTCAAAACATACCTACGCCCTATCTCCACTCTCTAAGTAGGCTCCCATACAAAATTACATTTTTATGAAATTTGCTCCAACTGTTATTTGTATGGGAGCCTAATTAGGGAGTGGAGATAAAGCGTAGGTATGTTTTGAAAAAATGTTGTAGGGTAAAAATAAATGGGGGACGGTCTCACTAATGACCCTTCTCGGAGGCACCATTGGACCGCTAGAAGCTGATTAAATAAAACAAATTTACAAAAAATAAAAAAAATTGTATGGGGACCGCCTTAACAGTTAAAGATAGAGGGTAGGTATGTTCAGAGAAAATGTTTAGACTAAAAAAATATTGTGGGTCGGTCATACATTTTGTTGCTCTAAGGGCACTATTAGGGCAGTTAGAGCGGTTGGAACAAATTTTAAAAATGTCGTTTTGTGTGGTAGCCCTTTTAGAAATTGGAGATAGGGTATTAGTTTAATGTTAAGACGTAAAATTTAATGGGGGTCGGTCTTATAAAGGACCCCTCTATGACGCACCATTGGAGCAGTAGAAATGATTTTAAGATTGGAAAATTACAATAAAATTTTTTCAAAAAATTTAAAAAAATAGTAATAATCGTTATCCCACGATCTTCCTGGGCAAAAAATTTGTAGAATTGATAGAAGTTTTACACAAAAAAATTTCAAAAAAATCGAAGAGTACAAACATTTTCAAAAATGAGATTTAAATTTTAAAACTTAAAAATCGCATACTAGAGCACTTTTAAGAATTTTTTGGGATTTTTTTTTAGAAAGTACGTAAAAAAACAAAAATTTTGAAAAAAAAATTGAAGTTTGAGTAAAGGAACAAACTACCAATTTTTAAAAATTCGATATCTTTTGAGCGGGTCATCAAAAAAATCTGAAAATTTACCACGAAGGAGTTTTCGAAGGGTACTAAAAACTGTGAACAAATTGGGAAAATCTAAAAAAAAAGTTTTTCAAAGTGTCCGATTTCACATGGAATGCCCCATATATATTATTGACCAGTGATCGTTTCTAAGACATTCTAGCGATGTCCGTCTGTCCGTCTGTCTGAAGATAGAGGGTAGGTATGTTCAGAGAAAATGTTTAGACTAAAAAAATATTGTGGGTCGGTCATACATTTTGTTGCTCTAAGGGCACTATTAGGGCAGTTAGAGCGGTTGGAACAAATTTTAAAAATGTCGTTTTGTGTGGTAGCCCCCTTAGAAATTGGAGATAGGGTATTACTTTAATGTTAAGACGTAAAATTTAATGGGGGTCGGTCTTATAAAGGACCCCTCTATGACGCACCATTGGAGCAGTAGAAATGATTTTAAGATTGGAAAATTACAATAAAAATTTTTCAAAAAATTTTAAAAAATAGTAATAATCGTTATCCCACGATCTTCCTGGGCAAAAAATTTGTAGAATTGATAGAAGTTTTACACAAAAAAATTTCTAAAAAATCGAAGAGTACAAACATTTTCAAAAATGAGATTTAAATTTTAAAACTTTAAAATCGCATACTAGAGCGCTTTAAGAATTTTTTGGGATTTTTTTTTAGAAAGTACGTAAATAAACAAAAATTTTGAAAAAAAAAATTTGAAATTTGGACCATTATTGAAGAAGTTATGAGTAAAAGAAGTTTGAGAAAAGGAACAAACTACCAATTTTTAAAAATTCGATATCTTTTGAACGGGTCATCAAAAAAATCTGAAAATTTACCACGAAGGAGTTTTCGAAGGGTACTAAAAACTGTAAACAAATTTTGAAAATCTAAAAAAAAAGTTTTTCAAAGTGTCCGATTTCACATGGAATGCCCCATATACTTTATGGGGTCCCAAAACGATATTTAGATGAGTTACAAACGGAATGACAAACTATCACTAAGTGGAGGGTATAAAAAAATCTAAAAATTTTTTTTTTTGTCGAAAAATGGAATTTTCAATGTTTTTTTGAAATTTTGGCCTCGGAAAAAATTTTAAAATTTTCAGTAAAAAAAAATGTAAGTTAATTTTTTATGTTTAACCTATTTTGGTTTGCTTGCAGATTTAAAAAAAAAATTTAAAAAAAATCTAAAGCAAATTTTTCTTAAGAAAAATCTTTTTTTTTTAGTATTTTGACCATTTTGGCCTCCGAAAAAATTTAAAAATTCTTCAGAGTAATAAATATTTTTTTTATTAAGGTAATTTTTTATTTTTATTTTTTTTGATTTGCTTAAGACTTAGAAAAAGAAATAAAAATTAAAGAAAAAAAATCATACGACAAATCGATTTTTTAATGTTTTTTGGCCACTTTGGCCTTGGAAAAAATTTAAAAATTCTTCAGTAAAAAAAAAAAATAATTTTAAGTTAATTTTATATTTTTATATTATTTTAGTTTTCTTTAAGATTTAGAGGCAAATACAAAAAATTAAAAAAAAGTTTCATACGAAAAGTGGAATTTTTAATGTTTTTCGGCCAAAAGCCTAGGAAAAAATTTAAAAAATTTTCAGAGAAAAAAATTTTTTTGTAAGTTAATTTTATATTTTTAACTTATTTTGGTTTGCTTGCAGATTTAAAAAAAATGTAAAAAAAAAATCTAAAGCAAATGTTTCTTAAAAAAATCGATTTTTTAAGTTTTTTTGGCCACTTTGGCCTCGAAAAAAATTTTAAAATTCTTCAGAGAATTTTTTTTTTTTTTAGTTAATTTTAAATTTAAAATTAAATTTTATATTTTAATCGTATTTTGGATTGCTTAAAAAATTAAAAAAAAACATTTTTTACGAATGTTTTTTTTACGTTTCAAAGTCGAAATTATTTACTTGTTTTGCATTCAGTTGGGATTTTTTTTGAACATCTTTTTTAGTTATTAAATTACACTTAAAAGAAATATATATATGAACATTTCCATTTAACTTTTGATTTTAAGGTTTAAAAAATATTAAAATTTTTTTTGAAGGCACATCAAAATCGTTTAGTACGCGTATAAACATGCATTTAGTTAGTTAAAATCCGTTCGCGTGAAGAACTTTCAGCTGACGGCGCGAAAGTTATGGTGGTTTAAAGATTTTGTTTGAAAACCAAAAGTCTGAAAATTA
Source organism: Pegoplata infirma (assembly GCA_963921195.1). Lineage (NCBI taxonomy): Eukaryota > Metazoa > Arthropoda > Insecta > Diptera > Anthomyiidae > Pegoplata > Pegoplata infirma. Next base: position 171,886,659 of record OY992539.1, read on the forward strand.
CAATTATTATTAGAATTTAACAAAATTAACGTGAATTAATGTTTCATACTATCCCCAACACAAATTGGTTACATTATATCCATTAACGAGGATTTATAAAGATATTTTCCCGTTAAAATTTAGTTTTTAAAAGTTGTTATTTTGAAGCTTGTTATGCAATTTACGCGAAATCTAAAGATGATGGACCAAATTAAAGACCATATTCGTGTTTAGCACCCCCAAATTAGTTAAGAAACTTGTGCATTATGCTAAATTGTGAATTTTTAAAAGTGATGCAGTTTCTGAATAATGAAATTTTGAGGGATGCATTAAATCCACAATCTTCAAAATTTTTGAATGCCGTTCAGTTTTGGGATAAAGCTTCATAAGTACTAGCAATTGCCATTTATAGAAATTAATTTCTATTAGCGGTTTGGGTGTGCCCTGGCGGTTTATCTGGAGACAAAATTGGCGCGTTTTCAGCGTACAGTTACATTTAGTTCCAATTTTTGCAAACGATCCATAATACGCATTACAAGCAATCGTCTGACGGGTATATTTTAAATCTAAATTCTTTTTATGTGAAAATACAAGCAAAAGTTTAAAATCGTGAAATGTCAGATTTTTGCAAAATTTTAACTAATCAAAATTTTAACACGCTATATCGATTTTATTATAAAAAATCAAAAAATATTTGGATCACGCGATGTGCTGGCCACTTTTAAGTAATATTGCGAATGTGCCTCGCAAAAAAGTGCATTTTTGATGACTTTCACGTTTTGTCTCTCAACCTTTGTCTAGCTAGTACTCTGCTCCTATTGAGGGCACATTCATGAGACTGGTTTCAGACTGTAGCCAATTACGACAGCTATCATTCTTCGTATTAGCTTTTGAAAAGTATGAAGCGGCGCAAATTCGCTGATAAAAAAACGACGAAAAATTGAAAATGAAGAAATTTTAATTTCAAACCGTTACCACCAAATAACTTTTTTATTATTGATGGCACATCAAATTCATAAATGCATCTTTTTTGAACAAGTATAGGGACCATATATTCTAAATCTTCGAAGAATACGTTGGACGGCGCAAGTACAATTGGCCAAAGAGTACATAATTTTTATGAAATTTCAATCGACTTTTCCACATTTCGGAAGTTTGGTTGTCGCTAACTACCGCAAATTAAGATTTTTGGCCTTATATGTTTGCAAGCTAATTGCATTAGAAGTCCTTTATGCATTTCTATCAGTAGATAGATATTTTAATGCAAATAAAAAAAGTTTTTGCCGAAAAACCAAAATTTCAAAGAAATGAAAAGTTAAATGGAAATGTCCATATATATATATAATAATATTTAAGCTGCTTTAAAAAGATTGATGTAAAAAAACCGGGTTTCGAGAGTCAAAAAACCGGTCTAACCGGTTTTTAAATAGATTTAAAAAAACCGACCGTTGCAGTCCATAAAAATCCGGTTTAAACCGGTTTATAAAATATTCACCATAGATAATATATTCTGTCACTGGGCATTGTCCATGGACTTCCAAGTTTTTCAAGTTTGTGAAATTAAAAATCAGAAATCTCGAGATTCGGGATTCACCTAATTCCGAAAATCCTGGGATTTCCGAGATCAAGTCTAGGGCTGGTCAATTGTTAATGAAGGCAAGTTTAGAACCAATCATAGGACCAGACCGGTCCATTTCCAAGTATCTACATAGAGCAATTTCGTTGTTATTTATATACTTGGCGGGCCAAACAAATTCGCCGGTTGTATATTTTTTGACATAATTTGGTTAACCAATGGTGGATTTTTACTCCATTTTATTATTGTGTGCAATTTTATAATGACTGCACACAAAAAAAATAAATTTCCAATTGAATTTTTCTGTTGTACCAACTTAATATTCAGTTGCTGCTGCTACATTAGGTTAGGACAACCGAATTTTGTAGTTATTCCAATCAAAAGCCAGTTATATCAACCGAATTAAGTTGTGACTACCGATATTCAATTGTGAAAACCTAAATGCAAATGTATCAACCGAATTTTAGTTGTTTCAACTCAATTTCTATTATAAATTAGAAAATTTGTTTTCTGTGTGTGTACTATTTAACCTAATTAAATGCTGAGTAAAATCGAAACATAATTTTAAATTATTGTTTGTTTTTTTTTGGCGAATTAAAAAAAAATATATATGTTCATGATGTGTTTGTAATCCATCCATTAGTTTCGTTTCTAAGGCACGTGTTTGTAATGCGTTAAAAAAATAAAAAGAACAAGATTAATGAGATAAGCTTACTTATATGTACACTAGAGGTGTCCTTAAAAACGAAAATCACCTTTTTATACCTGGTAGGGTCCTATATTGTTCTTTAGTATCTAAAAATGAGTAAGCCAAAATTTGGGGACAATCGGCTAAAAATAACTCGTGCCGAAAATGGATTGAAGTTTTGGGACATTCTTATAAGAACGAAAAACTCGTTTTTTCTAGTTTTTGGAAAAACATTGATATTTCATATTTTTTGTTAAATTTTTTGTGAAATAATATGAAAATGGTACTAAATTACCTTTTCAAAACGACTAATAAAATTAAAATCGGATGAAAAATAAACATTTTTCGCATACATGCCCCAGACCATTGTATGGTTTTTAGAGCCAGAATTTCAAAATTTTCAAAATTTTTAGGCAAAAAAATAGTAAAAATTTAATTTTACTTTATGATCAAATTGAAAACATGTTTAAGATTAAAAATAGCAGATATGGTAGTCAAGCTTTTTTTTTATTTGGCGCGGGTAGTGATAAAATTTCCGCGGATTCCAAATAAAATGCGTTTTTCTACAATAATTAAGCAATTTTTTGAAAATTTGTGCTCTATTGTGCGGATCTAAGTGTAAAACGTAAATTCTGTAACTTTTGAGAAATCGGATATATGCAGATATTTTGTATTATAGAAATGTATAACGTCTCAAATTTGTCATTTCACCTCGACGAAAATGGGTTAAAGATGCCCGAATTCTCAAAAAATTTACAGAATTTATGTATTTCACTTCGTATAATACAATACAGAAAATTGTTTCCCATATTTGCTAAATTATTTTAGAAAAACTCATTTTCTTTGGAATCCGCGGAAATTATATCACTACCCACGCCAAATGAAAAAAAAGTTAGACTACCATATCTGTTAGTTTTTATCTATAACATGTACTTAATATAATTATAAAGTAAAATTTAATTTTTTTTATTTTTTGCCTAAAAATTTGGAAAATTTTCAAATTTTGGCTTTAAAAACCATGCAATGGTCTGGGGCATGTATGCGTAAAATGCTTATTTTTCATCCGATTTGAATTTCTTTAAGCTTTTTGGAAAGGTAATTTATTACCATTTTCATATTACTTAACAAAAAAATTAACAAAAAATAGCATATACCAATATTTTTCAAAAAACAAGAAAAAACGTGTTTTTTCATCAGATAAGAGTGTCCCAAAACTTCAATCCATTTTCGGCACGAGTTATTTTTATCCGATTGTCTCTAAATTTTGGCTCACTCATTTTTAGATACAAAACTACAATTTAGGACCCTACCACGTATTAAAAACTGATTTTGAAAAATTACCTTAGTCGTTAGGACACCTTTAATGTACACTGAAAAAAAAATTTACCATTTTTAAAGCATGTTGAATTTAATTTAAAAAAATGAGGGTATGCGAGGGCTCCAAAGATATTAATTCTTCTTCCAAGTACATTTTTTCCAAAAACATAGTAATGCATTTACTTAAATATATCTTAAAAGTAAGTAAAATTGTACTTAATATAAGTTTAATTGTTTTTATCCAGATGAAAAATATTTTTTTTAAAATAAGTAAAAATTTCCTTAAACTTGCGGATTCTGTTGACCCTATGGAGTCCCAATGTGAGGACCCTACGGGCCCCCATATATGGGGTCCGCCCATGAGTATGTGCGTACACTATTATAGGGTCAGAATCGCTCTATCTTGCTTAGTTTTCGAGATATGGGAATGGGGTCTTGAGAAATTTGATCATGAAATAACTCGAAAACTATAACTCGGAGGGCTTTCGGGTCTTCGGCGGTCATATTCTACAAGTTAAGGACTACAAAAGTGCCTTTAGAATTTTTTTCGTATCTGCAGTATTTGCAGAGTTATAGGCATTTAAAAATTCCGCGAAAATCGAAATTTGGATTGAAAGTTAGGGTCTCATGGGGTCTCCAGATGGGGCCCTCAGATGGGGTCCCCAAAATACCTTAAGTATTTTTTCCTTAAGTTAAGTAAATTCTTTCTTAAACTGATGAAGATATGGATTCAAATATAGTCAATGAAATCAATAAAATAAAGATTACTTTTTTCTGAAATTAAAACAAAAATTGATTAAATTAAATAAAATGCGTTTTGGAATTAAAGATTAGTACTTTTTTGATTTAAGGTCTTGAAAATGTCTATACTATTTTTAAGTAAGTTACGTACTTATTTATTTTTTTTGCACACAATTTATTTTTTTTTCTTTTAAGTAAAACACCATTTTTTAATAAACCCTTTTTTTCTTAAATGCAATCAATTCGCCATAAATGTAAAGAATATTTAACTTAATTTAAAAAAACAAATTAAGGAAAACTTTTGTGCTTTTTAGAGTATTTGCATGTACTATATTCAAGTATATTTTCTTTGTTTTAAGTAAAACCACCTTATATTAAGATAAGTTCAAGTAAATTCAAAAAAATTTGCTTACTTAAATTAATAACACTATTTATTTAATTTCAGTATAGTTATTTTTTTCAGTGTACATATTCACGCAACACACTATAAAGTACAAAGTTATCCAGCAAATATTGTGACTGAGTATAGCCCCATCACAATCCAAACCGTAGTCGGCATGTACCTTAATTCCCAGTATCGGTTTGCAATTCCCTGGAAGGTGCTCGCGTATTATGTGAATCGAATGTCAAACGATCGACCATTTCATCTAAAAATGTACTTCAGATACGGACAGATCTTGTTTTTAGACACATTGATTCTAGGGACTTGACCGCGTCATGACTGTCAGAATAGATGTGGGCAGCAGTTGTAGTCAAGACATTGCAACTCAACTACCCCATTTACAGATGTAATTCGAAAAAGATCAATTGTAATTCGAAGATTCTATTTGTAATTCGAAGATTCCATTTGTAATTCGAAGATTCCATTTGTAATTCGAAGATTCCATTTGTAATTCGAAAATTATACTTGTAATTCGAAGATTCTATTTGTAATTCGAAGATTCCATTGGTAATTCGAAGATTCCAATTGTAATTCGAAAAATATCAACTGAATTTCCATTGATATTTACCGAATTACAATTGGAATCTTCGAATTACAAATGGAATCTTCGAATTACAAATAGAATTTTCGAATTACAAATAGAATCTTCGAATTACAAGTAGAATTTTCGAATTACAAATGGAATCTTCGAATTACAAATGGAATCTTCGAATTACAAGTAGAATCTTCGAATTACAATTGATCTTTTACGAATTACATCTGTAAATGGTGTACACCATTTACATATGTAATTCGAAAAAGATCAATTGTAATTCGAAGATTCTATTTGTAATTCGAAGATTCCATTTGTAATTCGAAGATTCCATTTGTAATTCGAAGATTCCATTTGTAATTCGAATACTCCAATTGTAATTCGAAGATTCCATTTGTAATTCGAGAAAGATCAATTGTAATTCGAAAAAGATCAATTGTAATTCGATAAAGATCAATTGTAATTCGAAAAAGATCAATTGTAATTCGTAAAAGATCGATTGTAATTCGTAAAAGATCAATTGTAATTCGAAGATTCCAATTGTAATTCGAAAAATATCAACTGTATTTCCATTGATATTTTTCGAATTACAATTGGAATCTTCGAATTACAATTGATCTTTTACGAATTACAATTGATCTTTTTCGAATTACAATTGATCTTTTTCGAATTACAATTGATCTTTTTCGAATTACAATTGATCTTTTTCGAATTACAATTGGAATCTTCGAATTACAAATGGAATCTTCGAATTACAATTGGAGTATTCGAATTACAAAAGGAATCTTCGAATTACAAATGGAATCTTCGAATTACAAATGGAATCTTCGAATTACAAATAGAATCTTCGAATTACAATTGATCTTTTTCGAATTACATCTGTAAATGGTGTAGTCAGCCACTACCTTTATTGCCAGCATCTCTCCCTGGTAAAAACTGCAATGATCCCGCAATCTTCGAGCCGGGCGCAACCCAAGCTCCTCCAAATAGAAAAAATGAAATAAGGACCAGAAAACTGGAAATAAGGACTTTGTGTTTCTCTCCCGCAAACAGCATTCCAACAGAATTTTTTTTTAAATTCCGCTTCTAAGCGGGCGGTGTCCCTATTGCCGTACACAGAAAATAATATTGAGAAAAATAATTTGAGGAATCACTTGTTTAAATTTTTAAAACAAATTTTAGTAATTTTTTAATTAACGCAATTAAACATCATAGCTGTATGCTATGATTGAAATAACGAAATGAATAAATAACAATATTTTTTCAAAAATAATCAAATAACAGATTATTTAAATATTTGAAAATGAATAATATTTATTTTGATTTTATTTGAATAACGAAAAATCGAATAATTTTTTCTGATTTTTTTTATTCAAACAAACAAAATATAATTTTTCAAAATAATCAACAAAAATTTGTGATTTTTTTTGGTTATTCACAAAAATTCAAATAAATAACGTATTATTCAAACAACAAAAAATAAATATTCTTGAAAATTTTGTGTTTGAAAAAAAATCTATTTCATTTATTTTGTACAGAGAAACACAAAATTATTCTTACAACACAGTTTTGTTTTGATGTCAGGTTCTTATAAATTGTAATTTAATAAAGTCCATTGAAATTCAGAAAAGTTAAGTTGTAATTTAGGAAATTCCAAGTGCAGATATAAAAACTTTTATTTTTTTAACAAAAGTATAAAAATCTGAAAAAAAGGCGATTTTTAGAGGTTGGTTTAAAAGGACTATACTCACTTTGTCATTCCGTGTGTAATGAATCGAAATATCCATCTAACAGACTATACAATATATGTTATTGATTAGAGATAGATTGTAACACATTCTACAGATGTCCGTCCGTTTGTTTGTGGAAGACATGATGCAGTCCCAACTAAAAGAGCTAGACTGCGGAAATTTGTCAGAAATATGTCTTATGGTCTAAGGCTGGTTATGTACGAAAATGGGCCAAATCGGATCATATTTCAACATCTGAACAAATGCAAAATTAAATAAAATATTTCTATGTCAGAAGAAGTTCTTGCGAAATGGAATGATATCTGATAATTATTATATACAAATTTTTTTCTTAATTCACTTACATATAAAAAAACAAAGTTTTGGGTGACGATGTCTTTAATCTAAAGACCCTTACGAAATTTTAAAACCCGGTTTTCGAATAGTTCGAAAATCAGCGTTTTTTTAAATTGACAAAAAACCGAATGAACCCGTTTTTTCGGTTTTTTGCAAAATAAGGCAAAAAATATTTATTACGGCCAATATAAAGCAGAGATTTGTCGGTGTTTCGAAAAAATTGGTACTTTATATCACCATTTCCAATATTACTTCAGAAAATACAATTTGTATTTAAGAAATTTGCAATTATATTTCAGAAATTTTTAAATACGTTTTAGAAATGTTCAATTTTATTTATATGTATTTCATTTATGTTTCGGAAATTCATTTACGTTTCAAAAATTACCAATTGTATTTTAGAGGTTTTCATTTCTACAAATTGTAATGCAAATGAAAATTTCTGATATAAAAATGAAAATTTCTTAAAAGCGTTTAGAGAATTTGGAATATCAATGAAAAATTTTGAAAACAAAAGGAATTTTTGAAAAGCATAGAAATTTTTGAAATACAAAAGAAAAATTTAAAAAACCAATGGAAATTTTGAAATACAAACCGAAAATTTTTTAAATACAATTGAAATTTTATAAAAAGCATTTAAAAAATGTTCAAACTTCAATGGAATATTTTTTACTGCAAACATTTTTTATTAAAAAAAAAAATAACTAGCAAACATTAAAAAATTACTTAAAATAAAATTTTGATAGTCGACAAAAATGTTCATTAAAAATTTTTGCTTATTTTTTTTTTATATGTAAAGATTTGCCACATCCAGAAATGATTTACACTCAAATTTATGGATTCAGCCAAGACGAAATTATTTTTTTTACTTGGTATTCATTCATTTGGGATTTTTTTTAACACCTTTACACTAAAAAAATCGAGTTTAACTGCTTTTAAAGGTTGATTTATAAAAACCGGGGTTCGACAGTAAACCAACCGGTCTAACCGGTTTTCAAATAGTTAAGATTTTAAAAATTCGAAAGTTGCAAGCCACATAAAACCGGTTTAAACCGGTTTCGAAAAACCGGTCTAATCACCCTAGTAAATATACATCCTTTCAGGACTGTCTATTGTTTTAAAAAAATATCGAAAAGTTTATTCAAGTAGTGTATTTTCAATAGCAAAACGTTTTAACAGTATTTTTTAAACATTAAAAATCAATTTGCGAAAAAATTAAAAAAATATTCTAATTAATAGCCTTGTTTTTTGCATTAAATCAATATTGGAATAACTTTATTTTACTTTAAAAAGGTTCAAATCTGGCCAAACAATTTTTTTTTAATTTTTTTCTGAATCTACATCCTATTATCAATAATAAAATAAAAACATAATTAAGCTAAGGTAAAAATTTGAAGTATAAAAACTAAATTTAGTTAAATCCTAGGATTAAATTGGATTTATTTATACCATTTTACATTATGGACACCGCTTAGTTTCTTACCTGTTTATATGTATTTACTAATTGTATGTAGATTTAGAAAAAAAAATATAAAAAAAATTCTGGACTTGATTTGACACATTTTTACAATAAATAAAGTAAATCCCAATCTTAATCCGGTCTGAAAAAAAACAAGCCTAATGTTTTAGTAAAATAAACCTTTAATAACAAGCTAACAATAAAACAATAGTGGTTTGTAAGAATAATTGTGTGTTTTACTGTAAGTATAATAAAATGCAAAATAAATAAAAACAAAATTATTTTTCAAACACAAAATTTTCAAGAATATTTCTTTTTTTTTGTTTAAATAATACGTTATTCATTTGAATTTTTGTGAATAACCAAAAAAAATCACAAATTTTTGTTGATTATTTTGAAAAAATCTATTTTGTTTGTTTGAATAAGCAATCAGAAAAAATTATTTGATTTTTTTGGAAAGAAATATTATTTCATTTTTATGAATTTGAATAAAATAAAATTTTATTTTATTCAAACCAAAATAAATAAAATAACAAAACATTTTATTTTTTGATAGCCAACTAAAATATCAAAGTATTTTATTTTTTTCCAAAAAATCCAAATAAAAAAAATCAATAATACAGCTATGTTAAACATTTACTCAAAAATTGAAAATAAAATTTGAGCAAATAATTTAATGCAAATTTAGTATTTTTTTATTCTTTTGGTGTTTTGAATTCTCATTTAGTTTATAGTTTTTTGTATATGAAAGTTTGAAATCATCATTATAAAATTTTCCTTTGTCTTCATGGTTGCCAACTATTTTTAACCAAAAACCTCTAAATTTCACTAAAAAAGCGCTAGAAACCGCCAAAAATAAATTTAGGGGGGAAAATTTTAAATTCTCCCGCTAAATTACGAAAAAAAGCGATGAAAACCAAAAAACTTGGCATTTGTGGTTGACAAAAAAGAAAAATTAAAAAAAACCTCCAAATTATTTTTTTCTACAAAAATTGACTTTTCACTAAAAACGCGCAAGAAACCGCCGAATAAAATTTAGCGGGAAAATATAAAATTCTCCCGCTAAGTTGCAGAAACGCGCTAAAATTCCACAAACTTGGCGTGTTCGATTGAAAAAAAAAAGAAAAATTGGAAAAAAATCTGTAAATTTGTCCCACTAAATCCAAACAAGAAGCGCTAGATTTTCCCGCTAAAGCACCGTTCCCGCTAAAACCAATTTTCCCCCGCTAAATCCAAACAAAAAGCGCTAGGTTTAGCGCTTATGTCTTGAAGACATAAGTATAGTTGGTAAAGTTTAAAAGGGCTAGTTTTTTGAAAAAAAAATTCGAAAATTTTTAAAAATTTTAAAAAAAATAAATTGATACATTTCAAGTAAATTTTTACTTGACACAATTAAAAAGTTACTTAAAAATATTGAAAAACTTTAAGTAAAGTTTTAATTGTGTGAATTAGTAATTTCCTCAATTTTTTTTTTAAGCATTCAATAATTTTTTATTAAAAGATTACTCAATACTATTAAATCGTTTACTGGTGCAAAATTAAGTAATTTTTTACTCAATAGTATTAAAAATTTACTCAAAATTTTTTTTTATTTTTTTTGTGTACCATTTGGGCAATGGTACATTTTGTATTATCTGAACTAATGGTTCTAGAAATATGAAATTTGGACTATAGGATCCTCTCGGGGAAAAATGATTTTTTGATAAGTTTTTTTTTAATAAAATTTTTTTTTTTACTCAAAATTTTTTTTTACTAAAATTTTTTTTTCACTCAAAATTTTTTTTTACTAAAATTTTTTTTTTACTCATAACTTTTTTTATCCAAAACTTTTTTTTACTCATATTTTTTTTAACCAACCCATTCAGAAAAATACAATCGCAAAAGCTTTGTGAAAGCGTTATGGACGCTTGTACGAGCGTTCTGTATACATACTAGAGTTGTCAGTCGATTAAGAATAATTCGATTAATCGATCAAACAAAACCCAACTCTTGATCGAATAATTAAAAAATGACGATTTTCGAATAACGAATAAATCGATTAATTAATGTCGATTAATCGAACAATTTTTTTTAATTAAAAAATTAAATAAATGCTTAGAATTTGATTTATTCTCATAAATTTTGAAAGATTTTATACAAAATGTAGGAAAGTTAAAATATATTGTAGCCATAGCCCTAGATAGAATAGAATTGGAGGGAGTTATCCAGTTTTTAATAAATAATTTAGAAAAAATTAATAATTCTTTTGCATCAGACTTACTAAAACGTATTAAAATAAGAATTAATGAGAGACGTATAAAAGTGTTAAATACGTTAATAATTCTTCTAAATTCTGGAAATTTACCGAGCAATGAAAATTTCATAAAATATTCTCCAAAAAGCGAAACAAAAGAATATGCAAATGAATTATACTCAAGATTGAAATAGAGGAAGTTATTAGTAATAAAAATAATAATCTTTTATGCGAGTTAAATAGTTCAATTCAAAGTATTAAAAATTCAGAAATATATCAGCGATATATCAGACGATATGGTATATTTGGATAAATCTGAAAAAAGAAGAGAAAAATTAGATAAACTTTTTTATGCTCTTCTTATTATATCACCTACTTCAACAATTAGCGAAAGAGTGTTCTCAAAATCTAATTTAATAAAAACAAAAACCAAAAATTGTTTGAAAGCAAAAAAATTGAATCAACTTTTATTTTTAAAAGATTATTTCTTAAGAACAACTTAAATTGTCTTATTTGACAAAAATTAAAATCATTTATGATATATTTTGTCCGAATACTTCAAATAATAATTTGTATTTGAATTATTTCTCAACAAGTATTAATATCGACATCCATTAAATAAAAGTGATCTCAGTTATTCAATTTTTAAGTTTTTTTAACTTTCAACTATTTTATCTTTAAGTTTTTAAGCACTTTTTCGTTAATAAAAATTTTCACTTTCTTATTTTAAGTTTTTTTTATATGAATTGTTTATTTTTTTTGTTAATAAAAATATTTTTTAAAATAATTTTTTTATTCGTTATTCTCTTCGATTAATCGAATAAATTTTGATCTTTAATCGTTTGATCGAACGAGGAAAAACAATTATTTGAATTATTCGAACAAAGTTGAAAGTCGAATAATTGACAACTCTAATACATACCAACTTTAAAGCGCCTTCAGAAGATCTGAATGGTAACATCGATCTACGCTAGGTTTGAAGCGTTTTAAAAGCGATGTAAAAAAGTGCTTTGAGAACGTTTTTTTTAAGTCATCAAAGCGCTTTAAAAACCCAAAGTAAAGAATTTCTGTTTAAGTTCGGTTAAAATAATTTGTTTGATACAAAGTGAAATCTAAAAAAAAAATTTTGTACTCCAAAAAACTTAGAAAATTAAAAAATTTTTTTTTCGAAACTTAGAAAATTTAAATTCTAAAAACATTTTTTTTTTGATTTTTTTTTTACTTAAAAAACAAAAAAATTACTAAAAATTGGTATTCAAAAATAGTTTTGGAATTCAGAAAATTTTTCCAAAAAAAATAATCTAAAGAGCTCTTAAAACGCTCTTCGAATACGCTCTCAAGGCATTCGAAAAAAAATTAAAAAAAAATCTAAAGAGCTCTTAAAACACTCCTCGAATACGCTCTCAAGGCATTCGAAAAAAAAATTGTGATGGCTTTTTTTTTTTGCTAGAGTGCTTTCAGAACGCTTTTCAAAAACGCTTGCAAAACGTTTGAAAAGTTTAAGACTATCTAGCGATGTCCGTCCGTTTGTCCGTCTGTCTGTCTGTCTGTCTGTCTGTTGAAAACACGCTAACTTTTGAAAGACTACGGCTAATTTCGGTAAGGGTTTTTCCATAATTTACGAGATAAAAAACACTATAACTTTCGAAAGACGTTTCTGAGGGTGCTGAAGCTGGGCATATATATTTGCCGTTCCTCTAGCCTAGTTCGTATTGAAATTTAGCCACATCGGTTCAGTGGTTTAAAAGTTATTAGCAAAACCGTGAATTTGAGATTAGCTTCACCTTAAATTCACGTGTTGAAAATCCGATAAACCTGTTTTAAAAACATTGGTGAGTCACAAAAATATTTTACAACGTATTTTTGTCACTCAAAAGTATTTTTATACCAAAACAAAAAAAAGTACACTCAAAAAAAATTTTACACTAAAAAAAAAAATGACACTCAAAAAAAAATAATAAATTATTTTTTGTTTTTTTTTTTTTCAAAAATTGCTAAAAAAAAGTTTTTTTACACAAAATAAAATATTTGTAATCAAAAATTTTATTTTTTTTACGTTAGAAAATTTACTATCACTTAAAAATAACATTGTGGAGGGAATTCATAGATTCGGCCAAGTCGAATTTAACTTTTCTACTTGTTTTAATTAAAAAATTAACATTTAGAATTTTGAGGTTTTCTTTATTTATTCGCAATAATTTGCTTCCAACATTCAATCTCCATAATTAATATATATTTTTGAAGGTGACATGACAAAATCCCCACGGACAAAATCCCCATTTCCGTTAAGGGGATTATGACCTAATTCATTTCGGTCATAATGGTAGTGGGGACTATGACCGAAAATTATTTGGACATAATCCTAATAAAAAACGGACATAATTCCCAGATTTATGGGGATAATGACCACGTTGGGTTCCTTAAAAATCGTCATACTTTTTGATCCAAAATATGTGTCCGTTTCGCTCTACCTTGCTTAGTTTTTGAGATACGTGATTTTAGGGGACCACTGGGGTTTTGAGAATTACAAAACTCGATAACTTCAAAAATATTCAAAAATGTAATACGTGTTGAGAGCTACACCAAAAATAATATCGTATATTTTATTTTAATAAAAAAAAAATTTAATTAAAAATTTGTTTTTTATGTATTTTTTAATTAAATCTGCGAATTTTTTAATTAAATCTATTTTTGTTTTTTTTCTGTGTACTGAAATGGTTTTAGACTTTTGGTTGTGTCGGCAATATTTACCGAGATATGAGAATTTTAAAATTTTCGGGAATGCTAACTTTTTTGGATCCAAAGAGTCCCATTAGAGTCCACACATGTGAACAAAAAAAAGAACCAAAAACGGCCTCCATTTTGCTCCATCTGGCTTAGTTTCCGAGACAGCTCTATTTTAAGTTTTCTGAAAAAAAAAATTTACAATTTATTTTTGCTAATATTAGCAAAAAAGCTTGTAAAACTTTGGTTTTAAATTTAGCAAAAAAAAAAAAAATAGTTCAAATTTTATTTAAAATTGCTAATGCGCTAAATGAAGTTTACAAGATATTTTTGCTAACATGCTAATCTCAACTAAAAATTTGCTAAATGTTAGCTTCCTAGCATTAGCAAAAATAATTTGTAAATCTACTAATGTATTATTTTGTGTGTAGTATACACGTTCAATAACTAATCGGTAACGAAGTACCGGACTTTAATTACAAGAAACTAGTATATTTATAATACATTTATATATTTTGATCATACTTTATTCAAATGTTTTGCTGGGTAGCATATCAACGAGTGGTGTACGTAAATATAACTACTACAAGATTTTGATAAACAAAATATGGACTCTTAAAAAATAGACAAAAAAAAAGTGGAAAGCATTTTAACCTTTGGTTTACTTTTATCTCAAGTTTTGTTTTGCTTTGCTTAAAATTATCCCAAAAAAACAAATTGTTTTCAATTTTTTGCCTTTATTGTAAAAACACTAAAAACAGTGTTTTTATTCATTTATTGTAATGCTCGTGTATCGCAGTTGGACGTGTCTATACAATATGCACTAAAAGTATTTCTATATTTGGAGAATCTTTCATTAGCCTCTATTACCACAAGCTTTTTAATCTGCATGTAACAGCACTTATGTACAACACGTTTTAGCGATGTGGATCATTATTACCCATCCACTGTGGATCTGTGTAGCTGATTGCATTATATTTTTTTTACTTACATAAGTAAAAGTCCTGTTGTGACAGTCTCAACTTTAAAACTTCTGAATGTCCTGTAAGGTCATTTAGAATTTTGCTTATACATAAGAGTGGATCAAATTTAGCTTTTTTCGAAATTCGAAAACGTCGAAATCCTAGACTTTTAGGACAACGGCTTTTGGTTCCTTTTTTGACTTGAAAATCAGAGAGTTAAGTTTTTTCCTAAAATTTAGTTAAATTTAACAAAAAAAAAATGAGAATTTTTTTTAACTATGAGGAAAACAGTTTAATTCATGTACTTGTAATTAGTTCATAGTTTTCTTTAAATGGAATTTTTAAATATTAGGAAAAAAATTCTTACTGCCAAAGAAATTTTCTACAAATCTAAGAAACGTATCCTTATTTTTAAGTCATATTTCTTAAAAAACAATTTAGTTCAAGTTTAGCTAAAATTTACTAAACAAAAACATTATCTTATTTCTCTTCTTTGAATTGAGGAAGTGTAATTCTTAGAATTTTTTTTTTTTTTTTTTATTTATTTACACAGAAAAAAATATTCAATGGAAAAAAACAATTAAATATTTGCTCAGCTTAAAATTTGACATTTAATTAAATTTTACTTGAATCAATTAACCATTTGCTCAAATCTGAAAAATTCACAAAAAAAAATCGTAAAAACAAAAAAACTCATCATAGTAGGCTTTGAGTAACAATGCGATGAACGCTGTTGCGTTTTTTGTTTTAGTTTAAGTTAGTCGTCAAATAGAAAAGTACTTTCACGCACACAAGACGAAAATAAACAAAATAATATAAAGCACAAAAAAAAAAACAATTTAAGCAAAAGACTTGAAAAGACTGACAAAAAACACTACAACTGTAAAATAATGATTAACCATTCACTCAGATCAAGCATTGGATTACTCAAAAATAACACAAAATTATTGATTAACAGCTCACTCAAATCAAGCATTGGTTTAATCAAAAATTACAGAAAAATAACAATTAACAAATTACTCAAATCAAGCATTGGTTTAATCAAGGAACAGTCAATGACTGACCTACAATTTTCGTGCTTGATCCAACAATTTTCCTCATTAGATGACTTTTAATTAAAATAATGCTCAACCTGGTGTATTTCGTGCTTGATCTAACAACTCATTTTTATCTGTGTTATTTAATTAATCATTTTATATTTTAACATGTTAAATGGGCCTCAGCGCCACTTGGTCATTATTGAGGCTAAGCTGGCAAAAAATATTAATATAAACTTATAAAAAAGTAATAAAAATTAATAATTCCTAGTTTAAAAAGAAAAAAAAATTAAAAATATGTTATATAAACTTTTATATATATATAAAAGTTCACTGCAAAAAAAAAGCTTCGTGAAAATAATGAAAATTGACATAAGTTTAATGAAAAATGACTCACGTTTTCAACCGAAGACAGGTTTCATTTGATCAATAAAACTGGTGTCATTAAAGTTCCATTCAATGAAAACTTACATGGAAATAATGAAAATATTCGTAGCGCTTTTTTAAAACGTTTAATGAAATTTTTCATTAAATGTATGAAAGTATGCATTGATAAAAGAATAGCAGTAGGTAATACCATATTCGCATTTATTTAAACTAGTTTAATTATTCGTTTTCCCCATACAATTCATCTGTCAAAATTAAATTTGATTGTATGGGTAAAACAAAAAATTAAACTAGTTTAAGTGAATGCAAATATGGTATTAGTAAGAAAAATTGCAACACAAATTTTAAATTAATGAAAAATGATTATAAGGTAGAAAAAACACTTTCACTTATATTTATAGTTTTCTTTAACAAAAATTTACTCCAATTGTAATACATTATTAAAACCACGAAGTAATATAAAACAGAGCGAATTTTTGTAAATGCGAAATTAATAATTTGTTTCATTTTAAATTTCGTATAAAAAGTCTGGGATTAAGTCAAGTTTACATCCACCCCTCCATTTGCAACTTTAAAGACGCACCCACTCCCCTGTGGGCGTTTGCCCCCAACAAAAGTGGTACCACTGGACTCCGGATTAGGCCCTTAGTCGATGCACAAAGTTTCATCTGATATAAAGGGGTGAAGAAAAACTTGACTTAAGCCACAAAATAAACCACAAAATTAACAACACTCTTTCACATTTCTTTTATATTTCAGCTTTCTCACACTATTTCCATGAATTTTAAATTTTAATAAGTAAAACCACGAAAAAATATAATACCACTCGAATTTTAGTAATTATATAATTAATTAATTACATTTTATATTAAGTTTCGTACAAAAAGTCTAAAAAACTTGCAAAAACACTTGATCAGCTGTTTTTTATTTGTCTTATTTTTCGCGCCAAAAACAGACTCTAGTGACTCGTCACAATACAGCAGCAAGCAGCAGACAGCAAAATTTTCCCACGTATTTTGTTGTTTGCTGTATGAAAAATTTTGCTGTCTGCTGCTTTATGTTGTATTGTAAAGAGACACGAAACAGACTCGACTCCACAGGCGACAAAAAACAACAAGTTTTATAAACAAAATTTAATGACATTTTTTAATGAAATCATGAAATCTAATGAATCAAATTTTATGAAATTTGTTCCCAATATGCACGATATTTAATTAAGCTTATGAATTCCTTCATTGGTTAAATGAAAACAAAATAATGAATCCATTTCATTTATATCACGAATGTTTTTTTTTTTTCAGTGTTTATATAATATATTTTAAATTTTTTTTTCTTTTTAAACTAGGAATTATTAATTTTTATTACTTTTTTATAAGTTTATATTAATATTTTTTGCCAGCTTAGCCTCAATAATGACCAAGTGGCGCTGAGGCCCATTTAACATGTTAAAATATAAAATGATTAATTAAATAACACAGATAAAAATGAGTTGTTAGATCAAGCACGAAATACACCAGTAGCGGTGTTCTACACTCAAAATAATTCTACAGTAAAAAAATTAGTAAGTGCGTTGGTAACCCAAATCTACTAATAAGTTACCAATTACCAGTATTACAGTAGTTTTTTTAGTATCTTCAAAGTGCTAAAATTAGTATTTCTTACTGTTTATGAGTAATTTTTGTTGGTAGTTGGTTTTACTAATTTTTTTACTATTTTTAGTTCATAAAAGTACTAATATATAGTAATTTATTAGGTTTTTAATTTATTTTTGTTAGTAATAATTCCGTAAGGGGGCGCTTGTTTACAAGCAGAGCTACCAACTGTTTTTTTTGCAAAATCGTTAAATTTGAATTCAGTGTTGTCACTATGTTACATTTCGGGTATTTGCTGGTGCTTTTTTGGTCTTGCCGTTTTTTAAATACGCGTTTTTAAAAATAAGGTATTTATGGTGTTTTTCCATTTTTCGCGACATTTTTTTTAATTTGTGATTTTTATATTATCAATTTTTATATTATACTTACGCCTTAGACCTAATGTAATTGGAAAAAAACAGTCCCCTTTAAATTTGACTCAAGGTATCCTTCAAAATTGCAGGTAAACGTGTTTTGTGTTCACAAATCAAGATCCCAAATGTTCTCTCAAAATTCATGAAAATAAAAAATAATTGATTTATACTTTATTAGTATGCGTGAGCAGGTAACCAAGCCGACTAGGAATTTTTTGCGGTGGTGGGCCACTGGCCCATTTTGCTTGCCGACGGCGGATTTCTTATGGAGTTGTATTTTTCTAATGATGCAATTAAAATATGTATTTTTGACAGATTTAAATAAAGAAAATTTGGGTTTATTTTCGAAAATTGTGTAACAGGCAAAACGCGCAAAACAGTGACTCAAAAAGCGCTAAATTTGAATAAAGTAAAAAGCGATAAAAAAATAAATTTAATTCAAGATTAAAAAAAAATTAGAAAATCATCAGGCCTATTCACAGAATAAGTCTAAAAATTGTGAAATATCTTTTTTTTAAAAATTTTCAACAAAGTTTTCCATTTCTTAGATTTAAAAAAATGCGCTTTTTGGGTGGTCGGATAGCTTTCAATCCAGCACGAAACGCGCTGAATTGGCATCGCTGTTTTTGGTTGTTATTTGATTCAAAACTTAAATAAGTTTTGTACCGGTCGTACAATAATTACAATTTTTCGCAATTTATTTTTTTTTTTTTGTTTCATTTAGCAAATTTAGTTTTTGGATTATATTTTTTTTGCTTCATCAAGACAATTTAGTTTTTGGATTATAACATTTAAATATTGGGATTCCCCACGAAAGATATGAGTAAAATATTTTACTAAACTACCTGTATAATATCACTTCATACGGATTGGAAATACTAACAATATTTTTTAAAGAAAATGTATTATATTATATAATATTTTTTAATGAAAACCCAATAAGCCAAATTGCTGGAAATCAAGTGTAATTCAAGCGTAATTCCAGTCACATTTTCAATTTTCAAGCCTTGAATTCAACTTGAATTATACTGTAATTCAATAGCATATACCAGCAAAACGGATACTTGAATTCAAGTCGAACAGAACAGTGTAAAAACACTTGAATTCAAGCCCTAAAAGCAAGCGTAATTCCAGTCAAACCAAAAATTATGGTTGGAAAATCACTTGAATACGGCTTGAATTTGGCTTGAATTTTGGCTTGAATTTGGCTTGAATTCGGCTTGAATTAAAGTATAATTCAAGCTCAATCCCAGTTGAATTCAAGCGGAATTCCAGTTGAATTTAAATCACACAGCATCTTTATATATGTTTTTTTTAAGACCACACTTTTTTTATTATTTTTTTATTAGTAAATATTTAGTTTTACAAAATTAAAACAAAATATTAAAAATATGCATACGAAATGCAAATAAAGGTAATGAAAATTACAAACACAAATAATTGAAATGTTAAAATTTGCATTAGACATGTTAGGTATACGACACTGAAGAAAATTTTAAAAGATTTCCGCTGACAAAAAATTTGTAAAAGAAATTCCTCATTGGAAAACTGAAATACACAAGAAAAACATATGGCTGTAACACGATTTTTTTGCATTGTCTTATTTAACTTACCATTAAATGTTTTTTTCAAAAATAATGTTGAAATAATCAGCGAAATTCTTTAATGTCCATGCACGTTAAAGTTTATTGTATTTTCTAAATTATTATTTTTTTAGTTTTGACATAAAACAAAAATACAAAATTCAAAACAAACTCAATTTGTTTGAACTTGAAAAAGGCTTGAAATCAAGACTGAAATTAAAGTTTAGTTCCAGTGAAATTTCAAGCACTTGATTTTTAGATTTCTTGTGCTTATTGGGAATGTATTATAAACTTTTTGGTACATATTTTCTACATTTTTTTACAACTACGTATTTTTTAAAATATTTAATGACTGTTGTTTTTTGAAACAATTTTGTTTACTGTCAAAATGAAGTAAAATGCATAAAAATTAAACTGATAAAATCCAAACATTTCATTAAAAAAGATCTGTGGCGTGTTGATTAAATGTAATACAAAAGTTTGTATTAAATTTATTGTTTTTTTAAGTAATATGAATGTAATATTATTTTTACTCGTGATTGTATCAGCTTATTTATTTAATTTATGATAAAAACAAATACTTTTATTATCGTTTTTTTCCGATTTTTATCCTTTTAACCTTAAAAAGCACATTTTCCATTTTTTTTTAATTTTCTCTTTTTTTTCTTGTAGCTGATTTTTTTTTTTGTAAATTTTTACCCTTTTCTTACGATTTTTGCGTTTTTTTATTATATTGGTAATGGCAACACTGTCTGTAATAGCCACCAAATGCTTCTTCACAGTTCAGCAGCAAGCAGCAGACAGAAAAAATGATGTGTACTCTATTTAATTATAATTTCACTAAAATGACGCATTTTTTATTTCTTAACATTAAAAGTGCATACCCCTAGCTGCAAATACAAAAAGTACTTATTTTTTAAATGTATAATTTATAATTAAACACAGTTCTTTATATTTCTTGCCGTCTGCTGCTTGCTGCTGCAGTGTGTGCGACCACCACGTTTTCTCGCATTTAACTGCAGTGCTACCAACAGATTTTTCTGTTTGTTTAGTGCGAAAAAGAATTAAAACCGAAACAACGCGATACCCGGTCACGGAGTGTTTGTAAAAAAATATATATTATAAATTTATTAAATTAAATTGTGTTAAAGTAATTGAATATATGTTTTTTATTTATTTCAATATGTTCATTAAATAAAATAACATTTCTATGTCAGTTTTTTTGTTTAATCGTTTTTTATTTCAATGGCTGTGTGAAAAAAACTCAAGATGAAGAGAATATTATGGATACACACACGAATACAAAAAAAATGTATGTAAAAAAAGCACCCTCTGTGGTAAAATGTTTGTACATACATTTGAACATGTATTGATATTATTTCTTTTTTATATTTTTAGCGATCGTTTGCAAAGTGGATTTCAATGGTATGGCGACATCAATCATTTATTTTTTCAAATGTGGTACAATCAACGCTAAAATTTTTTTTAACAGCTTAAGAAGACATGTATATCTTAAACCCGAAGTGAAATAAAAATCATTTACATATATATAATTTTTTTCTGATTTTTATTTACTAAAATTGATATAGGTAGTAATTTTATTCACTAAAATTAGCAATTTTATTTACTAAAATTAGTAATTTTTTTTTACTAAATAGGAGACAAATTTAAAATATTTATGATATTTTTAGTAATTATATTTACTAAAACTGTAGTAAATTGCAGTAATATTTACTGTTTTTTTAGTATTTTTCATGTACTACATATTAGTAACAAATTTTAGTATTGATTACCAATTCCTGCACTAGGTCCTTTTGGACTAAAACATTAGTACTCGTAGCTAAATTTTTAGTATTGAATACCCACGTTTTTTTTTGAGTGTATAACTCTCGAATCGAAAGATTTCTCACATGAAATATGAAAAACGAAACAGAAACATCGTGAATCAGCACAAAACCTGACTTTTCGCATTCGACTGTTTCTGTAATTTTGTTATGCGGAAACTTTCTGTCAAATATGATTTTTTTCAAAATTATTGGAAAGATGCGAGAAAAACTGTTTCTGTAAACCAATTGATCGAAAACTTTT
Organism: Pegoplata infirma; assembly: GCA_963921195.1. NCBI lineage: Eukaryota > Metazoa > Arthropoda > Insecta > Diptera > Anthomyiidae > Pegoplata > Pegoplata infirma. The sequence continues at coordinate 171,908,499 of OY992539.1, forward strand.
GAAGTTGAAGTGTCAAAATCACTCACATTTAAAAATGGTGCGATATTTCGTAAATTAAACAACTTTTGAGTTATAATAAATAAAAAACATTATTTTTTTTTTAAGAAAATACTATCAACTAATATTATTAATGATATACTACACATTATTTTTATTAACTTAATTTATTATTTAATTTTTGTTTGCCAATGTTACGAGTGTTGTTTAAAAAAATGTGAAATTGCGTTTTTTTTGTTGTGATTTTTATTATTTTCTCGCCTTGTTTACCTTTTTGACAGCTGATTTGGAATATTCCAATAAAAATGCTGCCGTTTTCGCATTGATATACAGAAACAGTTTTTTTTCCAGAATCGAGAAACGATGGAATTTTTTGTTTCATACTTTTCGATGCGAAAACTTTTCGCATAAATTACAGAACACCCCCACAGGTTGAGCATTATTTTAATTAAAAGTCATCTAATGATGTTTTTTCAAACGTTTAATATGTTTTTTCAAACATTTAATATGTTTATTAATCTTTTTTTCATACATATGTATTTAATTCTTTTTTGTTGTCATACATATATGTATGACAACAAAAAAGAATTAAATACATATGTATGCAAAAAAGATTAATAAACATATTAAATGTTTGAAAAAACATATTAAATGTTTGAAAAAACAACAAAAATTGTACAAAATATTTAAAAATGTATTTTTAATTTGAACCATTATTAAATCTTAAAAGTTCAGATAATTAAACTTTAAATCTCATAAACTTTTTTCTTAAACCAAATATGTATTACACAGGCGACAAATATGGAATTTGCTCGTCGTCATCACTAGAATTATTAAGAGCACCATTCTCAGGATGTACCGATTTTCCGTTTGTAGTGGCTTCTAACAATAAAAGGTCTACCTCTTCAAGAGTTTTTAACAACCTCGGGTTAGACAATTCACTTCGTCTAGTATACACCTTTCCACCCATTGGGTATACTCTGCGGTAGCCAACAGCTTTCAATGCTTTTGCATGCTTTAGCAAAGTTAATGTTTCTTTACTTAAGAAATCATTAATAAATACCGAATTAGTTTCATTATTTTCCTTCAGTTTCGGTTTGGTCGACATCACTGCTTTTTTAGATTTTTTGTTAGAAAATTTCACCACCAAAGTCTGTTTTTTACTTTCATCTTCGTGCCTTTTTTTAAGAAAATAAGCATCTTCAATTTCGCTATGTTGCAAATCTACTCCAACATTTTTCATAAGCTTAACAACAGTCTCTTCAGCATTCAAATTTTCCTCCTTCTCAATACCATCGATAATACAGTCATTTTTAACACGATTGCCGTTCAAAAGCTTGACAGAAATTTTTAATTCATCAATTTCATTTTTCAACTTCATATTTTCCTTTTGCATACACTCTAACTTTTTTTTGTTGTCGGCTGTAGCTTTTAAAATATCATCGAATTGTTTTGACATATACTGAATGGTGTCTTGTAAAACATCCAGCTGATCGAGTTTTTTTAACTTTGTTTTGATTTCGTTTAATTGAATTATCACACTCCCACCACTTTCGTTGCAAACATGACAAACATATTCCTCTTTTTCATTTTCTAACAAGTACTTGAATTGACGTTTGTCTAATGTTGTACAAATTGCATGAAAAAACTTGGCGCACTTATCACATTGAATAAAATAATCTTCTTCTTCCACTTCTAATTTGCACTGGCCACAAATGTTTTTTGTTTTTTTGAGGCTGCGACGGGTTTTTGGTGGCATATTTGATTGTATTTATTTATAATATATATATTCGATTAGAGTTTTATTCTAGTTCGAGGCCCAAAAATATTTCTATATATGATATTGTCATAATAGAGTATTTTTAATTTATTGCTTTAAAAAAGTTACTCATCTCATAGTATATCTGTACTGATCAGTTTCATCCCCACTAAAGGAATCATCAGCAGACTTTAGAGAATCATCGTTGGTCAATCAAACATCAAACCAGACATAATATTTGATATATTTCACAAGTTATTTGAGAAATATTATTATGAAGGTCCGAAATCTGTTTTCCAACAAAAATAACTCTTTTAAAGCAAAAATTGTATATACTAAATCACCGTCGGTAATTATAAGTATACGTGTTGCTGTTATTTTACAATAACAACAGTGCCTAACCAAACAATAGTGTTGGTAGGATAAGTCGTACTAAACTTTGTGTCAAATGTTCTTTTTTATTTTTAGTACCAAAAGGTACATAAAAATAAAATGTATTTATTCGGCCTTTATATATGTATATATATTCGACTAGCTAACTCGCCCGGTACTTCGTTACCGGTTAGCTGTAAAAAAACAACTTTATTACTTCAAATTCTTATTAATTTTTAATTAAACATAAAAATTATTAGTTTCGACCTTTAAAATATTATATTTTGCGTAGATTTAAAGTTGGAAAAATTTTATTTTGGCGAAACGATCCCATAGTTCAAACTTTAAGTTTCAAGGAACATTAGTGCATAAGGAACAATATGTACCAAATTGAACCGAAAATTCAAAATTTTATTTTCCCAGAATGTAATTTTCGCGAGTGGATCGTAAAGTACCAATTTTAAGTATCTCTACTTTCTCCCTTTTTCCCAGCAGAATTTTCATAAAAGTACTTATTTTAAAATATTATTTCCACGAAAGGATCGTACAGTCCAAATTTCAAGTATTTAGAACCATTAATTCAGCAGATACAAAATTGCCCTACTTTCCCCATTTTCCCCCTTAGAAGCAGAATTGACTAACAAAGTGCTTCTTTCAGAATGTTATTTCCGCTAGAGGATCGTACAGTCCAAACTTCAAGTATCTAGAACCATTAGTTCAGCAGATACAAAACAGTTCAAAATTCAAGTATCTAGGACCATTAGTTCAGCAGATACAAAATTGCTCTACTTTTCCACCTATAAAACAAAATTTTCAAAAAAGTACTTCTTTCAGAATGTTTTTTCCGCGAGAGGATCGTACACTCCTAATTTCAAGTATCTAGGACCGTTAGTTCAGCAGATACAAAATTGCCCTAATTTCCCCCTTTTTCCCCGTAGAAGCGAAATGCTGTTTCCGCAAGAGGATTCAAATTTCAAATTTGCCCTACTTTCCCTCTTTTTTCTACCTATAGAAGCAGATTTTTCCAAAAAAGTACTTCTTCCAGAATGTTATTTCCGCGAAAGGATCGTACAGTCCAAACTTCAATATCTAGGACCATTAGTTCAGCAGATACAAAATTTCCTTTCTTTCCCCCTTTAAAAAGTAATTTTCAAAAAATTACTTCTTGCAATATGTTATTCCGCGAGATGATCCTATGTTGCAAATGTCATGTTTTTAAGACCATTAGTTTAAAATTTACCAAATTGCCCTATTTTGCCCTCTTGGCCCTCCTTAAAACCAAAATTTTCAAAAAGTGTATTTCTCAAAAAATTATTTCCGCGAGAGGATCAAAACTTAAAGTTTTAGTTCAGAAGATACAAAATTGCCCTATTTTCCCCCTTCTACTTTTTCCAGATGTTTTTTTGCGAGATGATCCTAAAGTTCAAATTTCAAGTTTCTTGAACCATTTGTTTAAAAGATAAAAAATGTACCGATTTTCCCTATTTCCCCCCCTTTCCCACCATGGAGGAGGAATTTTTCAAACAATATTTTTTTTCGGAATGTTGTTTCCGCGAGAGGATCCTAAAGACCAAACTTCACGTTTCTGGGACCATTTGTTCAGAAGATAAAAAATTCGCCGATTTTCCCTATTTTCCCACCCTTGTAGGCGGAATTTTCAAAAAATTTTGTTTTCCGCATGTTAATTCTGCAAGAGGATCCTAGAGTCCAAATTTCAAGTTTCTGGGACCATTTGTCCAGAAGATAAAAAATGTACCAATTTTTGCTCTATTTTCCCCACCTTGGAGGCGGAATTTTCAAAAAAATATTTTTTTATTTTTTTTTTTCGCTAGAGGATTATAGAGTCCAAATTTCAAGTTTCTAAAACTTTTAGTTCAAAAGATACAAAATCCCCCAAAGGGCCCTACTTTCCCCTTTTCCCCCTTAGAAGTGGAATTTTTAAAAAAGTTCTTTAAGTATGTTATTTTTGCGAAAGGATCCTTCAGTTCAAATTTCAAGAATCTAGGACCATTAGTTCAGCAGATTCAAAATTGCCCTTCTTTCCCCCTTTTTCCCCCAGAATTTTAAAAAGTGCTTTCTTAAGAATGTTATTTCCGCGAGAGGATCGTTCAGCCAAATTTGAAGTATCTAGAACCATTAGTTCAGCAGATACAAAATTGCCCTACCTTCCCCGTTTTCCCCATTGAAATCGGAATTTTCAAAAAAAGTACTTCTTTCAGAATGTTAATTCCAAGAGAGAGGATCGTGCAGAAGCGGAACTTTCCACAATAAGTACTTTTTCCGCAAGAGGATCGTACGGTTCAAATTTTAAGTATCTAGGATCATTAGTTCAGCAGATACAGAATTGCCCTACTTTCCACCTTTTCTCCCCTTAGAAGGAGAACTTTCAAAAAAGTATTTATTCTAGAATGTTCTTTCCGCGAGAGGATCGTACAGTCCAAATTTCAAGTATGTAGGACTATTAGTTAAGCAGATTCAAAATTGCCCTACTTTCTCCCTTTTCCCCCCGTAGAAGCAGAATTTAAAACAAAGTACTTCTTTTACAATGCTATATCCGCGAGAGGATCGTATAGTTGAATTTTAAGTATCGAGGACCATTAGTTCAGCAGATACAAAATTGCCCTACCTTCCCGTTTTTCCCCCCTTAAAAGTAGAGTTTTCAAAAAAGTACTTCCTTGAGAATGTTATTTCCGCGAGGGGATCGTACAGTCCAAATTTCAAGTATATAGGACCATTATTTGCCCTACGTTTCCCCTTTTTCCCACTCAAAATCGAAATATTAAAAAAAGTACTTCTTTCAAAATGTTATTTTCGCGAAAAGATCGTACAGTCCAAATTTCAAGTCTCCCGGACCATTAGTTCAGCAGATACAAAATTGCCTACTTTCCCCCTTTTCCCTCTTAGAGGCGGAATTTTCCAAAAAGTCCTCCATTCGAATTTTATTTCCGCGAGAGGATTATGCAGTCCAATTTTCAAGTATCTAGGACTATTTGTTCAGCAGATACAAAATTGGCCTACTTTCCCCTTTTTCCCCCTTTAAGAAGAATTTTTAAAAAAGTATTTCTTTCCGAATGTTATTTCCGCGGGAGGATCGTACAGTCCAATTTTCAAGTATCTAGGACCATTACTTTAGCATATACAAAATTGCACTACTTTCCCCCTTTCTCCCCCTTAACAGCGAAATTTTCAAAAAAGTACTTCTTTTAGAATGTTATTGCCGCGATATGATCCCATATTCCAAATGTCATGTTTCTAAGACCATTAATTTAAAGTTTAGCAAATTGCCCTATTTTCCCCCTTTTGGGCCTCCTTAAAACCAAAATTCTCAAAAAAATATATTTTTCAAAAAATAATTTCCGCGAGAGCATCCAGATTCAAAATTTTAAGTTTGTTCAGAAGATACAAAATTGCCCTATTAAACCCCTTCTACCCACCACCCCCACCCTTATAAAAGGATTTTTCAAAATATTACTTTTTACAAAATGTTTTTTCGGCGAGAGTAGAGTTAAAATTTCAAGTTTTTGGGACCATTCGTTTAGCAGATACGAAACTGCCCTTCTTTCCCCATTTTTCCCCCTTTAAAAACGAATTTTCAAAAATGTACTTCTTTTAGAATGTTATTTTCGGGATAGGATTGTACAGTTCAAACTTTAAGTATCTAGGACCATTAGTTCAGCAGATATAAAATTGCCCTACTTTCCCCCTTTTTCCCCGTAGAAGCATAATTTTTAAAAAAGTTTTTCTTTAACAATGTTATTTCCGCGAGAGGATCGTACAGTTGAAATTTCAAGTATCTAGGACCATGAGTTCAGCAGATTCAAAATTGCCCTACTTTCCCGATTTCCCCCCAGAATTTTGAAAATACTTCCTTTAGAATGTTATTCCCGCGATAGGTTCGTTCACTCCAAATTTCAAGTATCTAGGACCATATTTTCAGCAGATACAAAATTGCCCTACCTTCCTCTTTTTCCCCCTTTAAAGCGGAATTTTCAAAAAAGTACTTTTTTCAGAATGTTATTTCCGCGAGAGGATCGTGCAGTCCACGCGAGAGGATCGTGCAGTCCTATTTGTTTAGCAGATACAAACCGGAATTTTCAAAAAGTACTTCTTTCAGAAAGTTATTTCCGCGAGAGGATCGTGCAGCCCAAATTTCAAGGATCTACGACCATTAGCTCAGCAGACACAAAATTACCCTACTTTCCCCTTTTTCCCCCTTAGAAGCGAAATTTTCAAAATAAAACTTTCTTCACAATGTTATATCCGCGAAGGATCCCATAGTCAGCGGAATTGAAAAAAACTTTGTTTCGGGATGTTTTTTCCGCGAGAGGATCTTATAGTCCAAACTTTAAGTTTCTAGGACCATTAGGTCAGATAAAAGAAAATGTACTAAATTGCCTAATTTTCCCCCTTTTCCCCTTCTTAGAAGTGCCTTTTTAAAAAAGTACTTTCTTCAGAATATTATTTCCGCGAGAGGATCCTATAGTCCAAATTTCAGGTTTCTGGGACCATTAGTTCACAATATAGAAAATGTTCAAAATCGTCCTATTTCCCCCCCCCCCCCCAAATTAGAATGAAAAATTTTCAAAAAATACTTTCTTCAGAACATAATTTCCGCGAGAGGATCATATAGTCCAAATTTTTAAGTTTCTAGGACCATTAGTTCAGAAGATACAAAATGTACCAAATTATCCTACTTTCCCCCTTTCAACCCCCTAGAACCAGAATTGAAAAAAACTTTGTTTCAGAATGTTTTTTCCGTTACATGATCTTATAGTCCAAACTTTAAGTTTCTAGGACCATTAGGTCAGAAGATAGAACATGTACCAAATTGCCCTTTTTCCCCCCATTTCCCCTTCTTATTTTAAAAAAAAAATACTTTCTTTAGAGTATTATTTCCGCGAGAGGATCCTATAGTCCAAATTTTAGGTTACTGGGGCCATTAGTTCAGAAGATCGAAATGTTTAAAACTGTCTTATTTCCCCCTAAATTTAAGTAATTAAATCAATAAATTCCCAAAAATTAAAAAATAAATGAGAAAAAAAATTGAGTAAAAAATTTGAGTCAAAAAATTAAGCGAAAAATATTTTGAGTAAAAAAAATTGAGTAAAAAAAATTTGGGTGAAAACACCTTCTAAGTAAAAAATTTAAGTAAAAAAAATGAGTAAAAAAACTGAAGAATAAAATACAATTGAGTGAAAAAAATTTTTATTAAAAAAAAATTGAGTAAAAAAAATTTTGAGTAAAAAAAAATTTTGAGTAAAAAAAAAATTGTAAAAAAAAATTTTTTGAGTGAAAAAAAATTTTGAGTGAAAAAAAATTTGAGTGAAAAAAATTTGTAAAAAAAAAATTTTTTGAGTGAAAAAAAATTTTGAGTGAAAAAAAATTTTGAGTGAAAAAAAATTTTGAGTAAAAAAAAATTTTGAGTGAAAAAAAATTTGTAAAAAAACAAAAATTTTGAGTGAAAAAAAAATTTTGAGTGAAAAAAAAATTTTGAGTGAAAAAAAAATTTTGAGTGAAAAAAAATTTGAGTGAAAAAAATTTGTAAAAAAAAAATTTTTTGAGTGAAAAAAAATTTTGAGTGAAAAAAAAATTTTGAGTGAAAAAAAATTTTGAGTAAAAAAAAATTTTGAGTGAAAAAAAATTTGTAAAAAAAAAATTTGTAAAAAAAAAATTTGTAAAAAAAAAAAATTTTGAGTGAAAAAAAAATTTTGAGTGAAAAAAAATTTTTGAGTGAAAACATTTTAGTAAAAAAATGTTTTTTCCCCGAGAGGATACTATAGTTCAAATATCTAGTTTCTAGGACCATTAGTTCAAAATTCACCAAATTGCCCTATTTTCCCCCTTTTTGCCCCCCTTAAAACCGGAATTTTCAAAAAAATACTTTTTTCAAAATCTTATTTCCGCGAGAGTATCCTAAATTCAAAATTTCAAGATTGTAGGACCATTAGTTCAGAAGATACAAAATGTACCAACTTGCCCTATTTTCCCCCTCCCCCCACCTTAGAAACGGAATTTTCAAAATATTACTTTTTCCAAAATGTTATTTCCGCGAGAGGGTCCTAGACTTCAAATTTCAAGTTACTGGGACCATTTGTTTAGATTATAAAAAATGTACCAATTTGCCCTATTTTCCCCTTTTTCCCCCATTGGAGGCGGAATTTTCCAAAAAAAAAAAATCCGAAATTTTATTTCCGCGAGAGAATCATAGAGTTCAAATTTGAAGTATCTAGGACTATTAGTTCAAAAGATACAAAATCCCCCAAAGGGCCCTATTTTCCCCCTTTTGCCCCCCTTAGAATCGGAATTTCCAAAAATCCCTTCTTAGTGGGTGGTTTTGTCGGGAGCCGAACCTACATTCCAAATTTCAAGTCTCTAGCTTCAGCGGTTTGGGCTGGGCGATGATTATTGCCAATCAGTCAGTCAGTCAGTCAGTCACCACACTCTTTTATATATATAGATTAGAGTTTTATTCTAGTTCGAGGCCCAAAAATATTTCTATATATGATATTGTCATAATAGAGTATTTTTAATTTATTGCTTTAAAAAAGTTACTCATCTCATAGTATATCTGTACTGATCAGTTTCATCCCCACTAAAGGAATCATCAGCAGACTTTAGAGAATCATCGTTGGTCAATCAAACATCAAACCAGACATAATATTTGATATATTTCACAAGTTATTTGAGAAATATTATTATGAAGGTCCGAAATCTGTTTTCCAACAAAAATAACTCTTTTAAAGCAAAAATTGTATATACTAAATCACCGTCGGTAATTATAAGTATACGTGTTGCTGTTATTTTACAATAACAACAGTACCTAACCAAACAATAGTGTTGGTAGGATAAGTCGTACTAAACTTTGTGTCAAATGTTCTTTTTTATTTTTAGTACCAAAAGGTACATAAAAATAAAATGTATTTATTCGGCCTTTATATATGTATATATATTCGATTAGAGTTTTATTCTAGTTCGAGGCCCAAAAATATTTCTATATATGATATTGTCATAATAGAGTATTTTTAATTTATTGCTTTAAAAAAGTTACTCATCTCATAGTATATCTGTACTGATCAGTTTCATCCCCACTAAAGGAATCATCAGCAGACTTTAGAGAATCATCGTTGGTCAATCAAACATCAAACCAGACATAATATTTGATATATTTCACAAGTTATTTGAGAAATATTATTATGAAGGTCCGAAATCTGTTTTCCAACAAAAATAACTCTTTTAAAGCAAAAATTGTATATACTAAATCACCGTCGGTAATTATAAGTATACGTGTTGCTGTTATTTTACAATAACAACAGTACCTAACCAAACAATAGTGTTGGTAGGATAAGTCGTACTAAACTTTGTGTCAAATGTTCTTTTTTATTTTTAGTACCAAAAGGTACATAAAAATAAAATGTATTTATTCGGCCTTTATATATGTATATATATTCGATTAGAGTTTTATTCTAGTTCGAGGCCCAAAAATATTTCTATATATGATATTGTCATAATAGAGTATTTTTAATTTATTGCTTTAAAAAAGTTACTCATCTCATAGTATATCTGTACTGATCAGTTTCATCCCCACTAAAGGAATCATCAGCAGACTTTAGAGAATCATCGTTGGTCAATCAAACATCAAACCAGACATAATATTTGATATATTTCACAACTGATCAGTACAGATATACTATGAGATGAGTAACTTTTTTAAAGCAATAAATTAAAAATACTCTATTATGACAATATCATATATAGAAATATTTTTGGGCCTCGAACTAGAATAAAACTCTAATCGAATATATATACATATATAAAGGCCGAATAAATACATTTTATTTTTATGTACCTTTTGGTACTAAAAATAAAAAAGAACATTTGACACAAAGTTTAGTACGACTTATCCTACCAACACTATTGTTTGGTTAGGTACTGTTGTTATTGTAAAATAACAGCAACACGTATACTTATAATTACCGACGGTGATTTAGTATATACAATTTTTGCTTTAAAAGAGTTATTTTTGTTGGAAAACAGATTTCGGACCTTCATAATAATATTTCTCAAATAACTTGTGAAATATATCAAATATTATGTCTGGTTTGATGTTTGATTGACCAACGATGATTCTCTAAAGTCTGCTGATGATTCCTTTAGTGGGGATGAAACTGATCAGTACAGATATACTATGAGATGAGTAACTTTTTTAAAGCAATAAATTAAAAATACTCTATTATGACAATATCATATATAGAAATATTTTTGGGCCTCGAACTAGAATAAAACTCTAATCGAATATATATACATATATAAAGGCCGAATAAATACATTTTATTTTTATGTACCTTTTGGTACTAAAAATAAAAAAGAACATTTTATTTATAATATTGTTTATTTTAATACAATAAATCAACTTCGAAATTAAAAAATAATTTTAAATGCAGTTTTTTACGGTTTTAATTTTTCGTACTAGGAGCACAAAAAAATCAAACTTCACTTAACAGGGTTGCCAACTTTTTTTTTTTATTTAGTTAATAACTTCTGAGAATTTAGTAAATAACTTCTTAGAATTTAGTTAAAAACTCAAAATGGTGATATCTCGAAAACTAAGCGAGATAGAGCAAAACGGATAAAAGAAAGACTGCAAAGAAAAATATGGAATAGCCCAGCTCTGCATATCTGTCGGGGTCTCTAGACCCTAATTTCGGATCTCGGTAAATACTGCCAACACGAGAAAATGTCCAACGGCATTTTTGTAGCTCTTGACTCGTAGAACAGTTTTAAGATTCTTAAAACCCTATCGGGCCCCTTATTACCGTATCTCAAAAACTAAGAAAGGTCAAGAGAAACGGACAAAAGTTTTGGGTCAAAATCTATGGGGACTCCTAAGGAGGTCTTAATCTAGTTCTAAAATGTGAAAGAACTAAAGTTTAATATAATTTTTCCCATTTTCTAGTTAAAATTGGCCTAAAACCAAGAAAATTTCAAAATTTAGTTAATTTTCCCAGTTTTTAGTTCACTTTTTTTAGTGTGTGACTTACTAGCGGTTCTCACCCTTGATAGAAAACAAGAAAAGAATCGGAGAAATGAGGAAAACAAAAAAATGTTTGGCATGTACAACAACAAAATACATATATTTCTGTCAAACATTTTCTTGTTTTCTTCATTTCTCCGATTCTCTCTACTGTTTCCAAGCACAAAAATGGTAAAAAACTGTCTAAAAGTCATGTATGACGAGAAATTGCTAAAAATAGAAATGAATTCGCCGTAAACGTTTAAACTTCTCTCTGTAAAAATTATCAATATGTAGATCACAACAATAGTTGAACACAAAACGGGTAATTGTCATCACCATCATCTAACGAGTGATGCCAACTTAGTGCTTTTAGCACTATTTAAGTGCTTTTTGATGCCTAAAAACGCCAAAGTTTTGTCCTTAGTGCTAAATTCAGAAAGAGTACTAAGTTGGTGCTTTTTCAATTTTCCGTTAGTGCCTTTAGTGTTTTTACAATTGCTTTTAAATTTGTACTTTTTTAATGCTTAAAAATTCAAAATTGTGCTAATTAAACTTATGTACAATAGGTGTAAAACTTTTTTTGAGTGCAAAATACCACTCCAGGACCATGTGGGGAATGTTGTTCTTATAATAAAAAACTGTTTTATGTTGATTCGGTAAAACGGAGTCGTTGGGGGACACCACCCCCTTCTCTAAATGTTTACAAATTATTTGCTTATGATATTTCCGATTAAATAATACGTTTTATTCGTTTATATACCTTACACCACACTGTGGTACACAGCGATGCCAATTTAGGGCGTTTCGCGCTAGATTTAGCGCTTGTTGAGCACCCAAAAAGCGCATTTTTTACTTTAGCGCGTTTTTAAAAAAGACGCTAAAGTGGCGCGTTTTCGATTTTTCATTTAGCGCCTTTAGCGCTTTCTTTGTACAACCAATCACTTTGAGAATAACAATCTAAAATCCTTCCCGAAAAAAACAAAAAAAAATGTAAAATTTCGCTTAATTAATTTTTTTTTATAAATAAGAGTTTCGTGAGTGTGACTTAACGTGAGTGTCAGTGAAGCTTGCGTGAGAGCACGTGAGTGTGAATTGTTTCAAATTTACTCACGTGATTGTGATCGAGTGTGAGTAGAAAAATATGCTCGTGAGTGCGTGTGCGTGATTCAAATTTCCTGTCGTGAGCGTGAGTGAGTGTGAGTCAAAATAACTCACGCTCCTATCTCTAGAATAGACCTAATGATTTTATAAAAATTTATATTAAAACCGTTAATTTAAAAATATTTTTTTGTGCTTTTTGGCGCTTTTTACTTTATTAAAATCTAGCGCAATTTAGGGCTTTTTGAGTTTTGCGCGTTTTGCCCGAAAAAAGTTGGCATCACTGATGGTACAGGGTATAATGAGTTTGTGCTGATGTTTGTTACTACCTGAAATATTGGTCCTAGACTCACTCTTAAGTATACCGATCGACTTAGAATCACTTTTTGAGTCGATTTGGCGATGTCCATCCGTCCGTCTGTCTGTCCATGTAAACGGTGTAAACACGAAACAGGTCGCAATTTTTAATCAATTGACATGAGATTTGAAACTTAAGCCTCTTTTGGCCCAAGGACGAAACCTATTGAAATTGGAAAAAATCGGTCCAAATGACTCTAATAGCCGCATTTTAATAGGTGTCTTTTCGAAATTTGGCAGGTAATCAACTTTCATTCACACAAATCACCATTCGATTTTAAAGAAATCAGACCAGTTATTCTTGCAGCCCCATACAAACCACCTTCCCGATTTTCACACAAATCTTTAAAATTTCATGAAAATAGAAAAATGTAATTAAAATTCTGTTTGTGTATGTTAAACGCGTACTTTAATAACCTTATCAAATCTAATTATCATCGGACTTAGGTCCGTGACTATTTTTGGACTTAGGTCCCATGTGAAAATTTCGCCCGATATTCAGTTGAAGCGGTTTATTGTCAACAAAAAGAAACCTATTCCACTCAAATTTGATTTGTGAGTACTTATTAAAGATTTGACAAAATAAAGATCTAATCAGTCCATGTTCGAACATGGGACCCATTTTCCGGGAAACTCTGGTGTAGAGTATTATATGGTATATAATATATTTTTTATATAATTTTCTTACTTGTTGTTTTTTCATTAATTTTTTTTTCATCAAATTTTTTTTTCATCAAAATTTTTTTTTCATAAATTTTTTTTTTATTATATTTTTTTCATAAATTTTTTTTTATCAAATTTTTTATCATCAATTTTTTTTTTCATATTTTTTTCATAAATTTTTTTTACATCAAAAAATTTTTCTTTTTATCTCAAAAATTCATCGAAAACTTTTTTCATCAAATTTTTTTTTCACCAAAAATTTTCGGTTCAATAAATTTTTTTTAACATAATTTTGTTTTTCGTGAAAAAAAAACATTTTTTTTTTACCAAAACTACTTTTTCACCAAGTCTAAGCTTTTTGCATAAAAATGTTCCTTTTGTTTATCAAATGTACATAAAACAAGTGAGAGTGTTATATTCTTTGGTGCCGAATCTTTTATTCTCTCCAAAATGTAAAAACAATTTTTTGCACTTATTTTTGCACTCACTTACGGAATGTACAGCTCTTTTGGTTTTTTAATTGGGTCCTTGACTGATATTTCAATTCGTTTTGCATGGATTAGCAAAGCAATATAACATTATTTTTTCTAAAAAAACTTTGCTTTGGCAAGTACACCCAAATCTTCCGCAAAACATTATCATGATTTAATGTTTTTGGCAAGAATACAAAATTCGCTGGCATTTTTCATAATATTCTCGTACTCTTTACACTTGGTCAGTTTTCCTATGAAAATATATTTGCACTGTTCTCCAAAATATAAAAAATACAAAAATTATCAGGTATTATAACACCTTTAATAAATAAAAATACTGCAACAGAATTGAAGTATGTGGTGAAGTATATATAAGGTTTCATATATATTTTTTGAAGAAAATATATTGGATATTCTCAAGGATATGAAAGGATAACATTTTCAAAGGACATTCATTAAAATTTTTCGTCCTGAACAATGAAAACATAAAATTATTTTCGTTTCTAAAGATTGTCCACTTTCATCCGATATCCATATTGACATAAACAGATGGGTGGAAATATTAAAAAAAAATATTAGAAATGTTTATATCCTTAAAACTTTGAAGTACTTTAAAAAGGAGAAAAGATCACCAAATGAAAAACTGAGAACGCAGTTTTTCTATATTATGCCTCTAGTTTCGTGTGTATGTGGTTTGGTGTAGGTCCAATTTTGACTGTCGCACGGTGTAATACTTTAAGGGCGGATTACTCAATGAAAAGTTAGCTGCTAACAGCCGATTTAACGAAGCCTTATGTCAAAATTTGTATGAAAAAGTTAAATTTAAAGGAGAGCTATTTTATAACTGAGCATTGAGTAATCCAGCCTAAATCGGTAACATTTCGTGCAAAGTGTAAGTATTTTTTTTTTGATGCAAAATAAATTTGAACGTCAGTATTTTCAACCATAGTTAAGCCATAATAAATCATAAATACTGTTTTGTTATAAAAAAAAAGTATCAGAAATGTTTCCTATACATTAATAAAATTTACAATAACCTTACAAAATTATTTTTTTTTTTCAATTTTTTTTCCAATTTTTTTTTTTATTTGAGCAGACATCTTTTGATGAACCCATGTTATTGTATAAAAAAATTTCACAAATAAAATTAAAGAAAGAGTGAGAAATAATAACAGACTGTTAAAGAAAGACTTCATCATCTGTTATTTTTATTTATTTAAAAATCGTAAACAATTTGTTTACGATTTTTTTTTCTTGTATTTTATAACATTTTAAAAGAAAGAAAAATAATAATGGTATTTATGATTTAGGCCTACAAAAGAAAAATGAACTCATACTTTAAGTAGTAACAAAAAAAATAATAATAAAACTACTTTGAAATACTTTAAGTGTACTGGAATAGGGGTATATAAACGGCTTATGAAATCAACAATAAGAAGGATTAAAAAAATGCATATAAAAAATATAATTTTTTTAAGAAATCAAACGTTTATAACACCCAGTGTTGCCATATATCAAGATTTCCCTTATTTTGCAAGTTTTTTGGGGTTCTAAAAAGATTTTAAGATTTTTTCAAAAAAAACAAGTTTTTTGGAAAATAATAAAGATTTTTCAAGTTTTTCTTAATAAGTAAAAAAATACAAAGAGCATCAGTTTTTTTTTTGTAAATATCCTAAATATTTTATATTTTAGTATACCGACCGATTCAGAATCCCTATTTGAGTTGACTTAGCGTGTCCGTCCGTCAGTCTATGTAAACGGTTACGGTTAAAAATGGCTTTATTCTATGAAAATATGAGATATTCGATTAAAATTTTGTTTTTAGCTTGGCAACCTTAATAAATCCATTAAATACTTATTAAATCAGACAATTCTTTGACTTGATCGCCATATAAAAATTCCACCCGATATTTACTTAAATCTGTTAGTTGGCAACATAGAATAATTTTTCACTTAAATTGTGTATTTGCTGCACTAATTTAAGACTTTACCACATATTAATCCAATCCGTCATATATTGTCGAGCATGCACCGCACAGTGTTGTGACCTTGGCCATAAATGGTTAAACTAAATGTCTTAAAACTTTAGGTTATATGAATTTTATTTTAAGAAAACATCATAAATAAAACAAATCCAAAACAGTTAGATAGATATCTTTAATAGTTTTTAAGTTACATGTCTCTAAAGTTCAACTTTTTGAAATATATCATATTTTGGCTTTAAAATCTTTGAAATCTACATGTACTTGTAACGGTTAAATAATTATATTGCATTTAAAATTCGACCTAATTGGTTATGAAGTTTTAAGTTCGATATGTTGCTTTTATAATAATGCTGTTTTGGTTGACATAAGTTAATCAAATGGCAAGTAACGCAAGAGAGTTCCAAAAAAATACTAATTTATTTTGAAAATTTCATATTTGATAGTCAGCTACTTTTGTGGCCCTCAATGGCGCGCTTAGTTCTTTGCAGAAAATATTGGTATAAGTATGTAGATTAAAATTAACAAAAGAACTCGTCCACGTTTTTCCACTTTTTTTTTTAATCAATTTTTTTTTGTGGGAACCCGAATATAAATTTGTAAATTTTTTTAGCCAACGGCTTAAAGTAAAACACCAAGATGCAGCAGTTGTCCTTGATAATTTGAAATGTTTTGAGAAAAATAGTTATGGAACACATATAATAAATCGGAATGCAAAATGAGTCGGTCGGTTAAATTTTATTTAAATTGGTCCAAGAACAATTATTTGTCATCAAGGCCTGACACAAATTAGATGCTTAGCTAGACACAAGTTGTACATTAACAGATGCAGACTTTTATTTAGAAAGATTTTGTTGAGGACGAACGTTGTATTATATTTTTACTTGCTTATTTTATAAAGGTCTTTTTGGGAGAGGCTATCCCTGCTCAAACCTAAAACAATATTAAAAGTATTGTAAATACTACGTGCAAAAAGTGTTGTGAATTATTGAGCGTGTTCAGCAGAGAAACCTGCTACTCAACAGTTGAGATGTAGCATGTTTTGATTAGTTGACTCTGCTGAACGCATTTTTTAATGAATGTTTTAAAATATTGGAATAAATTATTATTTTTTTTATTTTCATTTATTTTTTCTGTGGAAAATACTTTTTTTTATTATTTTTTGTTTATTTTCTTGAATAACGTCAAAAAAAAAAATAATTTCAATAAAACAGCTTATTTATGAGTTTGTGATCAAATGTAGCATAATTTTTGTACGCTACCAGTGATGAGAAGCGCTCACTCAACATGTTGACTGAAATGTCAAAAATTAAACTGTTCAGCAGAATGTTGGGGAGCAGCTGAGTAGCAGCTTTCTCTGCTGAATGTACCCATTGATAGTTTTAAGGTCAAACGATTTCCCTGAATTTTCTCAAGTCTTTATAAAAAGGATATTTATTCGCTAAGAATATCCTAAGGATAGGTTAAGGAAAATCCATGCTTCAATTATACTAAAATTTAGGTATTTGCAACATTATCAGAACAGAATTTCATGAAGTACGAAGGATTTTTTAAGCTTTTATTTTTTATTTTTTTAAGGACATTTTTAATTTATAAATTACATCCTTGCTTCAATTTTTTCATTTGAATAAGATTTAAGGTATTTTCTAAGTGTTGCGGATGCAAAAATTCATGAAGGAATTTGAATTTTACACTTTTTCTTGACTTTTTTAAAAAAGGACATTTTCGAGGAGGGCGTATCCTTGTTCCGATTTGCACAAATTTTGGTTAATACATTGGGCATATTTTAACAGTTGGATTTCCAAAATTTCATGAAATAACTTCAATGTTTACCCTTTTTCTGAGCGTTATTTTAAAAAGGACATTTTTGACCTAGGCGTATCCTTGCTCCGAATTGGACAAAATTTAGTAGAATAATTAATGGCATTATAGGTAATAACTACAATAAATAACATGAAGATTGAAGTTTTAGTTTTCATTTTATGCCATATTTTAATTTCAGGATATATGGGAAGGATACGAATCCTTAGGCGGATATTTACCAAATTCAAAATTTTTCTTGATTTTATCGATCTTAACAAGTGTTCCAAATTTTAACGCTCTAACTTAACTCCTTCTATTTTTGGCCACAATTTACATGAAGACGCAACACTGCACTGAAAGAAATATTGTTCATTATATCTATGAACAAATTTCATAAAACCAAATTCATAGATTCTATGAAATAATTCATTGGCTGAATGAATATTCATTAGTATTTTGAAATATTTCATAGAATTTTATTCATAGATTTTATTAAATTCATAGAAAAAATTCATAGAATTTATGAATGTCATTCATAGAAGAAAATGCCATCAATATGCCTTTTAATTCTTTTAATAATTAAAATAATGTTACAATAATTAAAATAGTTGAATAAATTTATTAAAAAAATAAAAAAAAAAAATAAAAAAAACATTAAAAAAAAAATATCATTGCTGCCCGGACCGGGGTTCGAACCCAAGACCTACCGGCTGAAGTGGTAATTGTCGACGCCTTAGCTGTCAGCGTCACCAAAGAAGAAAAATCTCGCCAACTAACGCATGGCTTTATAACGCTTCATTTTTGTAAATACACAAACACACACACAGCTTTTGGCAGAGCATTGTGACAGAGCATAAACACAAACTCAATATATTAATCAAAATTCATTTTAAGTGTTGTTACTTGTTTAAATAATTTAGCTCAGTGGCTAGAGACTATGCTTTACGAACAACAGGTTCTCTGTTCGAATCTCGGTAGGGATAAGTTAAAATAAAAAAAAACATATAAATTTTTAAAAATAGAAAATTGTAAATAAATAAAATAATTAAAATAAATAAAAATAAAATATAAAAAAATAAAATTAAAATAAAAATAGAATTGAATAATAATTTTTTTTCCATAGCCTATGAACTTTTTCATAGGTTTCTGCTTTCTATGAATTTGATTCATAGATTCTATGAAAGGCATCATTGGCTCACTTCTAATGATTTTTTTCATAGAATCAATGTACGTTTTCATAGCCGTAATGAACAAAATTCTTTCAGTGTGTGCACCGGTGTTTGATATTTGCTTACTGTGTACAATTTTCTGACCCTTCATAAATTATGACTCTTTAAGGCTCAAAAATATTAATTGAACGCTTGAAATTTGAAGTCCTGAAAGATTCATATTTGACTCTTAATGATGGATATGTAAAAAATTTTAAAATATTTTTTTTGAACATTCATAAGAGTCTTAAAAGACTCAGAAAAAAATATGAACATATATTTTTCATAATCTTTTATGAGTGATATAATAGCGC
Source organism: Pegoplata infirma (assembly GCA_963921195.1). NCBI lineage: Eukaryota > Metazoa > Arthropoda > Insecta > Diptera > Anthomyiidae > Pegoplata > Pegoplata infirma. The sequence continues at coordinate 171,927,538 of OY992539.1, forward strand.
TAGGGGGCCCTGTAGGTTCGTGGGTTCGATTCCTACTAAACCCTTGGTATATTTCGATACACGAGACGACGGTCTTTGTAACCAGTTCTCGGTTAGGTTTAAATAATTATTAAAAAGGATTTGTAATTAAATTGGGGAAACTAAATAAAAACTGATCATTGGATCAAAATTATTATTATTATATTATAAGAGCGCTCAGAAAAAGGGACCATTTTTGAAAGGAAAACACTCATACTATTTGGTTTTCTGAGCGTCTAATGACTCTTTTATGAGTCTTTTCGAGCTCCAAATGAACGCTTGGTTGTTTTTTTATTATTTTTTTTACACTTGATATAAAAATTGAATTGAAAATTCATAAATGTGTATTGATTTTTAATTATTTTAATACTTTTGTAAAAAAAAGATTTTTTTCACAAAAAAAAGATTTTTTTTCAGAAAAAAAAAGTTTTTTCAAAAAAATATATGGCAACACTGATAACACCTACCGACAAATCTGAAATTTTGGCTGTACACATGAACCGGACTAAAAAATTCTGAGAGTTGGTATATATAAAGTGTAAGTAAATTTATATATCATTGTTAGTGAGTGTGAGTAGAAAAATTATGCTCGTAAGTAGTGTCCGTGATTCGAAAATTCGTAAGCTCATCTCCAGTTTATACTAGAGATGGGCGCGTGAGTGATTTTTGATTCAGAGTCACTCGGGCTCACGAAAGGAATTTTTGAATCACGCACACTCACTCATGGTATGCTATAATTTATACCTTACTCGAATGCATTACTTTGAGTCTCATCCCATGTTAAAATCATCAATGCAGCATGGTATAAAATAAGCTATTCTATACCTTATTTTATGCCCTATTTGGTAATCAAAATTTTATTTTTACAGAGTCGTGGCATAGGTACATTCAGATCAATTGCACCATCATTTCCCATTGGGCATTTTGGGATTTTGTTATTTCTAATAATGTATTTCATATGTTGTTTTTGTCTGCTAAAACTTCAAGGCATTAAGCACATGTCCTTGTTGGTAAGAATTTCATACTATTTTTAAAATAGCAAATGATTAATTGACATAATAAATCAATATATACTATATATGGGGCATTCCATGTGAAATCGGACACTTTGAAAAACTTTTTTTTTAGATTTTCCCAATTTTTTTTACAGTTTTTAGTACCTTTCGAAAACTCCTTCGTGGTAAATTTTCAGATTTTTTTGATGACCCGTTCAAAAGATATCAAATTTTTAAAAATTGGTAGTTTGTTCCTTTACTCAAACTTCTTTTAATCATAACTTCTTCAATAATGGTAAAAATTTCAAATTTTTTTTTCCAAAATTTTTGTTTTTTTACGTACTTTTTAAAAAAAAATCCCAAAAAATTCTTAAAAGCGCTCTAGTATGCGATTTTTAAGTTTTATAATTTAAATCTCATTTTTGAAAATGTTTGTACTCTTCGATTTTTTTGAAACTTTTTTGTGTAAAACTTCTATCAATTCTACAAATTTTTTGCCCAGGGAGATCGTGGGATAACGATTATTACTATTTTTTAAAATTTTTTGAAAAAATTTTATTGTAATTTTCCTATCTTAAAATCACTTCTACTGCTCCAATGGTGCGTCATAGAGGGGTCCTTTGTAAGACCGACCCCCATTAATTTTTACGTCTGAACATTTCTTTGGAACAAACTAATACCCTATCTCCAATTTCTAAGGGTGCTCCCACACAATACGACATTTTTTAAAATTTGTTCCAACCGCTCTAACTGCCCAAATAGTGCCCTTAGAGCAACAAAATGTATGACCGACCCACAATATTTTTTTAGTCCAAACATTTTCTCTGAACCCACCTACCCTCTATCTTTAACTGTTAAGGCGGTCCCCATACAATTTTTTTTATTTTTTGTAAATTTGTTTTATTTAATCAGCTTCTACCGGTCCAATGGTGCGTCCGAGAGGGGTCATTATTGAGACCGACCCGAATTTATTTTTACCCTACAACATTTTTTCAAAACATACCGACGCCCTATCTCCACTCCATTAGTAGGCTCCCATACAAATAACAGTTGGAGCAAATTTTATAAAAATGTAATTTTGTATGGGAGCCTACTTAGGGAGTGGAGATAGGGCGTAGGTATGTTTTGAAAAAATGTTGTAGGGTAAAAGTAAATGGGGGTCGGTCTCAATAATGACCCCTCTCGGACGCACCATTGGACCGGTAGAAGCTGATTAAATAAAACAAATTTACAAAAAATTGTATGGGGACCGCCTTAACAGTTAAAGATAGAGGGTAGGTGTGTTCAGAGAAAATGTTTGGACTAAAAATATTGTGGGTCGGTCATACATTTTGTTGCTCTAAGGGCACTATTTGGGCAGTTAGAGCGGTTGGAACAAATTTAAAAAAATGTCGTTTTGTGTGGGAGCCCCCTTAGAAATTGGAGATAGGGTATTAGTTTGTTCCAAAGACATGTTAAGACGTAAAAATTAATGGGGGTCGGTCTTATAAAGGACCCCTCTATGACGCACCATTGGAGCAGTAGAAATGATTTTAAGATTGGAAAATTACAATAAAATTTTTTCAAAAAATTTTAAAAAATAGTAATAATCGTTATCCCACGATCTTCCTGGGTAAAAAATTTGTAGAATTGATAGAAGTTTTACACAAAAAAATTTCAAAAAAATCAAAGAGTGCAAACATTTTCAAAAATTAGATTTAAATTTTAAAACTTAAAAATCGCATACTAGAGCGCTTTTAAGATTTTTTTTTGATTTTTTTTTAGAAGGTATTTAAAAAAACAAAAATTTTAAAAAAAAAATTTTGAAATTTGGACCATTATTGAAGAAGTTATGATTAAAAGAAGTTTGAGTAAAGAAACAAACTGCCAATTTTTAAAAATTCGATATCTTTTGAACGGGTCATCAAAAAAATCTGAAAATTTACCACGAAGGAGTTTTCGAAGGGTACTAAAAACTGTAAACATATTGGGAAAATCTAAAAAAAAAGTTTTTCAAAGTGTCCGATTTCACATGGAATGCCCCATATATATTTGTTAGTAATACATATTAAAGTATTATTAGACCGAGTGCATCATATGTGAACAAAATCGAATAGCTTGGTAAAAATTCTAAAAATTAGTTCACTATCGTTCTTGGTACATATTCATGTTTTGGCCTTAAACTATTACGAATTATTGAAAATTTATCAAATGAAGTAAGTAAATAGCAGTATAAGTTTTGTAAGTATATATGGGTATCATAAACACGTATCAATAACATTTATCAATACCAAACAAAATATTATAAAAAAAGCCTTTGTTATTGTGTGTGGTGATAAAAATTTATCGTAGTACTGTGGCATGTGTGGAACTCACTTTGGATCTCTTTGGGATTTTTTTTTTTTTGCAAAAAAAAAGGTTCAAGGCCCCAGTTCAGGGATATTAATGTTTAAACACGAATGACATGTTTTTGATAATACCATCGGTAGACGGAAGAAAGGAGGAAAGAGAAGTAGATTTGACCTACCATGGGTAAACGAAAATAAAGTAACTGGATAATTTCACAAACAAAGTGCTGTGAAAAAAAAAATCTGACCCAAAAAACCACACTAACAAGTCTTGATGTATTTCGAACCTCTGAATTTAAATCCGCCATCAAAAATCATCTATTAGGTTAGAATGACGCCAATCCCAAAAACGAAAAGTTTTTGGCCCATTATGATTTTTATTTTATTTATTATTATTTATTTATTATTTATTTGAAAAATAAAAAGTACAACAAGACTTAATCTTATTCAATAGTACTGGGTAGATAAAGGCACATTAGATTTTTACATTTATAAGGGTTTATCTTAAATCTAAAAAAAAAACAATTTAATAACAAATTTATATTAAAACAGAAAATAATAATAAAAAAAAAAAATAAATACATTTTTGTTATGCATGTGCTTTGCATTGCTAATTATCTGCATATTAGGTGGTAGTTCGTTCGAGAGATTAATGGCATTAACATAAAAGTGCCTTTAAGGTATTTGCCTACTGTATCCTATATTACCTTGATTTGACTTTGAAAACTTTATCATTTTGTATTTCGCATCTAAAGTGCTTTGGATTGCTTATTATCTGTATGTCAGGCTCAAGATCGTTCCAGAGACGAATGACATTAACATAAAAATGTCTTTCAGATATTTTCTTACTGTATCTTATGGAGTTTATTTTATTTCCTCGATTCGATCTCGAAAATTGTATCCTATTGTAGAGATAATTAGGTTGTTTAGTAAATATAAGTTTATGAAAGAATATTAGTGTACGGCATTTCAATAGGGTTTCAAAAGATACATTATAGATTTGGTTTGAAAATTTAGATATACTGCTTTATCTCGTACGTCCATATATATATCTGGCAATGTTGTTGTAGGTCACTTTGAGCTTATTTTTGCTTATAGAATCACAGCTAGAAAATAATTCACATCCATACATTAATGTAGGTATTAGGTATGTCTTAGCGAGTAACATGCGGATATTAATTGGCGTAAAATACTGTGTCATCCAAAGATTTCTCAACATAGCGTAAGTTTTTCCACATATGGTGTTTACATGATTTGTCCAGGTAAGATCGTTGTTAAAAATAACTCCAAGGTTTTTGGCACTTTCCACGACTTCAATAGTGGAGTGTCCAATTAGAATTGGTGGTAAGTTAGACGGTAAATATTTTTTTTTTGCTTATTATAATTGCCTTCGATTTCGTCACATTGAGACAAAGACCATTTGCTGACGCCCATCGAAATACATTATCGAGATCATGATTTAATTTGCTAATACAATCAGTAATACCAGATCGCAAACAGCTAATGTAAAGCTAAACGTCATCTGCATACATCTGTACACCACAGTAATTTAGTTTAGACGGCAAGTATATTGAATATAACAGTGGACCAAGTATCGAACCTTGTGGTACACCTCTCCTCATTAAGCAGCTGTATGATTTATTAGAACCAAAAGAAACTGATTGACTTCTATCACAAAGATATGATGCAAGTAGTTTTACAGCGGTGTTTGAAAAATGGCACATGTATTTCAATTTTTGGCAAATTATTGTGTGTTCGACGGTATCGAACGCCTTAGAATGGTCAAGCAAAACCAGAAATGATATCATATTGCTATCAGTTTTTGACCGTAACTCCTCTGATACATCGATGAGAGTAGAAATACAACCGTGTTTAGGTCTAAATCCAGATTGTCTTTCAAAAAGAAGAGAATTTTCATACAAATATCGAGTCATCTGCGTATGTATTAACCTTTCAAATACTTTTGACAAATAGGGTAAAATCGCAATTGGTCGGTAATTTTTATCAGGTTTTGGGATAGGTATAATCTTTGCGTGTTTCCACATTGTTGGAAAAGTAGATGTTGTAATTATTGAGTTAATCAAATGTGTTATATGTTGTAGTATGTATGGAATTATCAATTTAATAAATTTCGGATGAACTTCATCATTTCCCAGAGAGTCAGATTTAATGCTAAGAATAGATATAAAAACATCGTCCTGGGTAACATGTATGAAATCAAAACATAATGGATGTTGTCGATTACTTAGTATTATTAGCAATATTAAAGGCATTTGTAGAGTTGTAATAGCCGAGATTTGCTTCTGGCATTGGTATATTGGCAAATGCTAAGTTAAGTTCATTAACGTCGATTTTGTTTTCTCTTTTTAGACAATTGTTAACAATACCCATCGTACGAATTTCCCTCCATTTCTTTTTTGAGCAAACAGCTGATTGAAACTTTTCTTTATAAAATTTAGATTTTTCAATTCTAATTTTTAAATTAACATTTCTTCTGCAAATCTTGAAAAAGTTATGAAGTTCAGTGGTTTTAAATCTTTTCCATCTTGCATACGCCTCATTTCTTTCGTTAATTAAGGTTTTTATTTCATTTGAAAACCAAGGTTTATCATTTTTTATTTTTTTGACTTTAACTAACACATATATTTCATATAAATATTGTATATTGCCATGTAAAAAAAATAGTTGTTCATCTACAGTAGGCATTGAGTGTGTTTGGTTCCATGGTATTGTTGTTAGTTCTGTTTGCAGGGATTGAAAATCTATGTTTTAAAAATCTCTAAATGTTATTGTTTGATCTTGTGTTATTATTTTAAAATAATAAGACAAGAAAATGAGATCATGTTTTGAAAACATAGAGGCAGAAAGTTGGTCAAATAAGAGCATTCGATTAAGATTATCTACAAAACAAAGGTCAAGTAGAGTACTGGCAGTGGATGTAAAATGTGTCGGTGTTAAACTATTTACCAAAATCATACCAATGGCACTCATATCCTCCATCAAACGTTTGTCTATTAGTATGTTAGCGTTGAAATCACCAGTTAAAATAACATCTGTGTAACCAAGAGTAAGCGTAGATAGTTTATCTAACAACGGCTTAATTTTTATTCGTTTATTCGGCCGATATACAGTTCCCAACAAGAGTTTTTGGTTGTTATTAAAAATTTCAATAAACAAGTATTCTGGTTTCTGAGTATTTAAGGCAGATTCTCCATCATCTTCATTTATTTCTTCATTGTTAGCATTAACTTCTTCATCAATATCGACTTCATTTATATATTCAACAACTTCGTCATCAATAACGACATCTTCGTCATTAACATCGTCTTCATCCGACGTTTGGCATTTAATTTTGCATGAAATTGATGATTTAACATATATTGCAACACCACCAGCGTTTAAATACCTGTCAGATCGAAAAAGCGTATATCCACTTAGTGCATAGTGGATGTCGTGAACTTTAAAAAGAAACCACGTTTCCGAAATGCAAATTATGTCCATACCTGACCCCTCAAAGATAAATCGAAATTCATCCATTTTATTGTTTAGACTCTGAGCATTTATATGGCAGATGTTTAAACCAGAAGTTCTTTTACAAAGAATTCTGACCATAGTGTAAAGGTTTTCTCTAGAACTAACTCTTCTATTACACTGCGTGACAAAAGTGACCACTATTTTAGAAAACAAGACGTACGACCATCATTTCTATATATTTCGGACATGCTGAATCGAATGGCGTACTCCGTTTTTCGATGTATGGTACAGTTTTCTTGCAAAATGTCGTTAAAGATTTGCTGATTTCGAGCCAGTTTTTCAATATAAAAATTTTCAAAGTTAATGTTTTTAAATTGTATGGCATGGAAAATAAAGATATGACTTTCTTCTTAAGCCCTTAAATTCGCGAATTTATTCATTTTTTGAGGTTTTCGCGAAATTAACCGCCAAGTTGGTCTTTGATTAAGAACTTGCTTTTAGTGAATCAGAAAGGCATTCCCAACAATACGAAAAGTGGACAAAAAACAGATATCTTATATGGACCATCATGATGAAAATCGCGAAAAACCGTTTTTTTGTATATGCCAGCATCACTTTACGAGATGATTTAAGATTCCACCTTTTAGTATATAATGTGGGATTCTTAAACAATTAACTGACCAAAAATTTGGCCAAAAAAGTTTTCATTTGCAAAAGTAATCTTAACAAAAACTATTATTTCAGTGTTAACCCTACAATAATTATAGTTTTTGTTAAGATAACTTTTGCAAATGAAAACTTTTTGGCCAAATTTTTGGTCAGTTAATTGTTTAAGAATTCCACATTATATACTAAAATATGGAGTCTTAAATCATCTCGTAAAGTGATGCTGGCATATACAAAAAAACGGTTTTTCGCGATTTTCATCATGATGGTCCATATAAGATATCTGTTTTTTGTCCACTTTTCGTATTGTTGGGAATGCCTTTCTGATTCACTAAAAGCAAAAACCCTAAAAAATTAAGAAATTCGTGAATTTAAGGGCTTAAGATAACAAGCTTTGAACCAAATTTGCATAAGAAATATTGCTACAAGTCACATCTTTGTTTTCCATGCCATAAAATTTATAAATCATTAACTTTGCAAATTTTTTTGTTAAAAAGTTTTATTTACGGTGCCTTTTTTCGATTTGTTAAAACATTAATATATTAATTAAAACAATGTTTTTTAAATATTTTTGCACAGATTTTTATTTAAAATTTGTAATCTTTTATTAATTCAATGTTTTTTTTTTTAAATTGGTGTTAAAAAAATCGTTTTTTTTTAACAAAATAAATTATTTGAACGGAGGAAAAAATTAACACGTCCGACTCTCACAAAATATCTTCTCTTCATTCCTGTTATTGCTTTTCTTCTCTTTCCTCATTAAATTTTGTCTTACCCAAAAAAAAACGTATTTTTACATTTCCCACTTCGACGATTTACTGAATGACATTTGTAGCCAAGGGTTTATACCATATAGCTCCTGCAGATCCTAAAAAACATAAGAACCCAAACATTTAAATCTCCTAAATGATAATCCAGGGCATTCACTAAGAAATGAAAGCTGTCCTCGACAGATTCATTGCACCATCTTCAACTTAGCCCGATTCTTACCATGTGTTTTGCAAGTTTATTTTGACCCGTGATAAGGTTTATTAACGATCTCAGCTGTCTTCTGTCCATATCCAAAATAATTTTGTTTTTAGCGTGCGATTTTTTGTCCCATACTATTTTCGTTTGTATGCTATCATTTGATAGCGTCCACCTATTACAATGGATAAGTATCCATTTGTTTCTAGTGTCAAGCTTAGTTTTATGAAAAATACGGTAAAGTGGTGAAAAAACTTCCTTAACAGCGAGCTCATGTGGAAGACTTGCGCCTGCCTTAGCAAGCACATCCGCTTTCTCATTTCCTCTAATACACCGTCCGACAGTCAATATTAAACATGAACTGGTTTGAAAACTTGTAGTTCTCTGTGCCAACGGCTGACTACCTTGGAGTTGATATTATCCGTATTTGAAAATCGCTTGGCTGTCAAGGTTGGCTCGATTTTAGGCTTTTCTTTCTGATTAAATTATATTATCCGCACAAAGTGTCAGTCCCCAAACAATAACTCACATGCAAAATATCAGTCCGATAGGAGTTTATCTTCTGTCTCCACTTTGAACCTCAAAATTGTGAATTTTGCAAAAAAGGATTTTAAAAAACAAATAAATTAATTAAAAGTTTTTTTTTTAAACAGATTGTTATTAAATCTTTTACATTTTCGGTAACATAATTTGTATGTTACCGAAAATTTGAAACAAAAATTGCCTCAGTTTTTTGTCTACTATGCTTTTTACAAAGTGTTTGTATGTTACTGAATATTTGGAGCAAAACATCGCCGCGATGTTTGTATGTCACCGAATCAAGTCAAATAGAACACTCAATGTTTTTTAGCATGTTATCGAAAAACTCTAAAAAAAACAAATCAGCCGTCAACTTTCGCATTCGTTAGTTATTATAACATGTTTGTATTGCACCAAAAATAAGATCAGGATCCTTATGCTCGACTTAACTGATATATTTTCTCGTATTGTTTGTTTAATTTTTGTTGAGACTTCTTGCTTTTTTATTGGGACTTCTTTCATTATTAATGGGAGTTATTTCATTCGCACTTATTTCATATTAAGGTGGAAGTTATTTCATTGTAGTTGGGATTTATTTAATTTTTTTCTCCATTGGGACATATTTCATTTTTGGTGGGATTTATTTCATTGGGAGTTATTTCGTGTCGCCAAATTTGAATTCGATTTTAAATTTATTTTATTTTTCTTTGGTAAAGCCGATATATTTTTCATATTTTAGTGTTTACGCTAAAATGTTATACAAAAATAATTTTTATTAATTTTATTAAAAAAGTTTTAATTAATATTTTTTTTTTTTTTTTAATTCCTTTTTCGCAAAATTCCCAATTTTGAGGCTCGAAGTTTGGACAGAAGATAAACTCCGATCGGAGTTATATTTTGCAAGTGATCGACCACAGCCTTGAACCATCTGTAAAAACGTTTATCTGAAAAAATCAACATAATCCATAAACCAATCATCAAGCGATGGAATCACTAAGTTTATTTTGCCTTCGACTATTGTTCGGTTTTCCTCTAATCTTACAAGGAAGGTCCCTAAAGGTACCATTCCAGATTTCTTTGAAATTTATAAAAAAAAAAATAAAATGAAAAAATCTGGTGGGCCCCGTGGTGGTGGGTTTGATTCCCACCAGAACCCATGGATTTTTTCGCTACAACGAGACGACGGTCATTGTTACCAGTTCTCTGTTAGGTTGGATTTATTAAAAATGAGTTGTAAATAAAAAGAAAGAATAAAAAAAAATAATTGATCATGGGATCAAACTATTACACTGCGGAACACTAAAAAATAAACAAGAGTTACGATCATCATTTCTATATATTTCGGACATGCTGATTCGAATGGCGTACTCCGTTTTTCGATGTATGGTACAGTTTTCTTGTAAAATGTCGTTAAAGATTTGCTGATTTCGAGCCAGTTTTTTAACAAAAAAATTCCAAAGCTAATGATTTTTAAATTTTATGGCATGGAAAACAAAGATACAACTCGTAGCAATATTTCTTATATAAATTTGGTTTAAAGCTTTTCATCTTAAGCCCTTAAATTCGCTGATTTCTTCTTTATTTTAAGTTTTCGCGAAATTAACCGCTAAATTGGTCGCTGATAAAAAACTTGCATTTTGTGGATCATTAAGGCGTCCATGACACTACGAATAGTGGACAAAAAACATCTATGTTATATGGACCATCATCATGAAAATCGCGAAAAACCGTTTTTTTGTATATGGCAGCATCACTTTAGGAGATGATTTGAGGCTTCATCTTTTAGTATATAATGTGGGAACCTTAAACAATGAACTGACCCAAAATTTGTCCAAAAAAGTTTACAATTGCAAAAGTTATCTTAACAAAAACTATTATTTCAGTGTTTGCAATACAATATTTATAGTTTTTGTTAAGATAACTTTTGCAAATGAAAACTTTTTTGGACAAATTTTGGGTCAGTTCATTGTTTAAGGTTCCCACATTATATACTAAAATATAAAGCCTCAAATCATCTCCTAAAGTGATGCTGCCATATACATAAAAACGGTTTTTCGCGATTTTCAGGTTGATGGTCCATATAACATAGATGTTTTTTGTCCACTATTCGTAGTGTCATGGACGCCTTAATGAACCACAAAATTCAAGTTTTTTTATCAGAGACCAATTTAGCGGTTAATTTCGCGAAAACTTAAAAAAATGAAGAAATCCGCGAATTTAAGGGCTTAAGATGAAAAGCTTTAAACCAAATTTATATTAGAAATATTGCTACAAGTTATATCTTTGTTTTCCATTCTTAAAAATTTAAAAATCATTAGCTTTGGATTTTTTTTTGTCAAAAAAGCAGCTGAAAATCAGCCAATCTTTAATGACATTTTAGAAGAAAACTGTACCATACATCGAAAAACGGAGTACGCCATTCGATTCAGCATGTCCGAAATATATTGAAATGATGGTCGTACCTCTTGTTTTCTAAAATATTGGTTAGTTTTGTCACGCAGTGTTATTATTATTATTATATTGACCTCCTGAACTCGATTCTGCTATCAGAATGAATTCTGTCGTTAGGTTTTTTAGTAATCTTCCAAGGAAATTCCGCAAAGTGAAACTACTTGATTTATTTAAAATTTTTTCATAAGATAAAGCAGCCAAGATACATAAAGATGTGATTTAGATTTTTTTTCTCAGTCTTTTGTTTAAATTTCTCGAATGGTCGCTTTGTGGAATTTCCGTGTAAGATTGCAGGAAAACCCAACGAACGATTTTTTTTGGATTGCTGATTCGAGTTCAGGGAATCGAAATACATAAAGATTTGCTGGTCTGGTTTCTTGATCAAAATCTTTTTTTGTAAGATTTTGTAAAAAAAACATATTTAATCTAAATCACTGTGCAATAAATGAATGTTTTTAAAACATTAATTCCATTCATATATTGTATAGTGTATGTGGTATATGTGTGTATATATTTCACTATCTTCAACTAATAATAATGTATTAAAATTGATTTTAGTAATAATCTTTAAATCCATTGGTGATTATATGTCTCGTTATAGTCAATTTGTGCCGTTACATCAAAACATACAATAAAAGCGAAAGAAAAATATTAAAAGAGGGGGCAGTCAAGGCAGTTGGTGAACAACAAACAATACACTACATATCATTATGAAACAAAGTGGGTGGTACTAGCATATATGTACCAGAAGAAGAAAATAAACGAATATGAATCTTCCAGCAATCTACTAACATACAACATCTTTTTATTTCATAGCTAATTCAAAATTATTTATTACGTTCAATGTTGAAAATATCGAAAATATTAACCATTTGAACAAAAACAAATAATATTTCTTCTTCATCTTGTTGTTTTGTTATTTCTTATGATTGTATATCTTTAACTGTCGTATATTTGCAGTAATCGCACTATGGGCAAGCAATTTATATTTAGCATTAATTCATCAATACACAGATGGATCAAAGCTGCAGATTGCAGGCAATGCAGAAGAATTAGTCCGAAATAACAAACATTTATTCTGACTTTCAATCCAGTTTAAAATACCTAAGAATAAAATGTAAAATATTTAGCCGTATACTCAAAGGTTCAATGACCTCAATCACTTGATGAATAATTTTGTGGCCCCAAGTTGGGCGCCAAATCCAATTTATTCTCAAATTGAATAAATTGGATTTGATTTGAAAATAAAAAGGTACGAGTTGAGAAAATAAAAAATAAAAATTAACTGAGTAAGAAAAACCCAAGCATATGATATTATTTCGGAGAAAATAAATATGCCAACAATTGTTTGGGCGATGAAAAGTTTCAGGCCGATTAAAAGTTCCCGGCCGAGATATGTCAAATGTCAGACAATATAGCTCCTTGGTTTTATGATCTTTACACAGCATGCATAAACTGGAGGTATCATTGGATGGATACAAGAGCCATTTTTATGAAGTAGACTGGAAAAGGCTCCCATACAGCTCCGAAGAATTTCAGATCAATATGTCTATCATCATTTTGGTAAAGGTATATCTAGTGGCCTTTCATATGACAGGGAACTGATTTGCGAATAGACATACTATAACGTCGGAATTGAGAGTGTCATATCGCCACTTGTCAATAAGAACACACAGCAGGGAGGTGTTCTTTCGCAGCTTCTTTGGAACCTGGCACTAAATTTAATACTGCTCTTTCTACAAGCACGTGGTTGTCTTGTTTTCGAGTATGCTTACGATGCAGATTGAGCCAAGACTACTTTTAGATAGCAAGTTGTACTTCAGGCGTAGTATTAAGAAACGGGTACGAAAAGCAAATATTGCTTTGTATTTTTGGAAAAGAGCCTTTGGAAATTTGGAAACTGCACTCGATGTATATAGAATTAGTGCGTCCAATTCTGCTATATGGAATCATTGTCTGGCGGCCTGCTTTAGAGATAACAAGTAGAAAATTTAAATTCGACTTGGCCGAATCTATGAATACCCTCCACAATATTAACCAAGGCATACATAGAATAAAAATAATTAGGGTTTTCACAGTGACGATTAAACTTGCCTTTTTTAGTTGGGTATTTGGCAAATTTGCCATTTTACTAAACGTCAAGCATTTGCCACCAATTTTTCTTTACATATCATGGGCGCACTTTTCGTTAATAATTTGCACAAAATAACTTTAATTAACTTTTTACATTCACAATTTTAAAATAAACACAAATAATTTGTATGCTTCATTTTGTACAAATGTTTTTGTTGCCGCGTTCGAAATTTCAGCATAAACAATCACAACCATATAAAAGAAAAAGAAACCACGTGTAAACAAACATTTGGTAACTCATTTTTAGTTATAAATTAAAAAAACAACAACCATCATCATCTTTACTGTATGACAAAAACTGCAACAACATCAACAATAAAATGGCGTTGTTTATATTGAAACTCACCTCAATATATTGACATACAAAAACAAAAAAAAAATAGCGGGTTTTTTTTTTGACTACACTACAATAACAACGATAATACAAATGCAATCAAATAACAAAAAAATTAAACCACGTGGAATTTATTAAAACTCATATAACTTCTTAACTCCTTGACCGATTTTGCCATATTTAATACCAAAATGATCAGAAAAACGTAGAGAACAATAAAATATGTACCAATATTAAATTTTGCTCAAATATATTTACTATTACTTGAGATAAAGCATTTTAAAAATTTTGGGCAACACTACAGGTGCCACGCCCCATTGTCCAATTCCGCCCACATTTGGTGTGTGGGTTAGAAATGACAAAATAACAACATATACCAAGTTTGGTTCATATTCATTGAACAGATGTCAAGTTATACCATTTTTGTTGTGTGAAATACCCAAAAAATTTTGAGGTACCCTTACCTTTTTACTCATAACTTTTGAACCACTGGACCGATTTGGCTGAAATGCAATACCAACCTGACCAGCCGAATGACAAACATATATGCCAAACTTCAGCAGCCTCTGTAAAGCCTTTCAAAAGTTAGCGTGTTTTCTACGGACGGACAGACAGACAGACAGACGGACGGACGGACGGACGGACGGACGGACGGACATCGCTAGATCGACTTAAAATCGATCGAGGATCATGAATATATATACTTTATGGGGTCCTAGACCAATATTTCGATGTGTTACAAACGGAATGACAAACTTATATATACCCTCTATCACTAGAGTGGAGGGTATAAAAAAGAACTGTGTCTTTTTCATGAAGGTACAGCGAATGACATCGATGTGAATATCTGGAGCACTTCGTACTACACCTACCATTGCATTGGAGATCTCCTTCACCTAATATAATTGGCCATATTGGGCAGGCATTTTGCAGCAGTGTCGGCAATTCGACTAGCACACTGCAAGGGAAAAAGTGATTGTGGCCATAGCGCGATCTTAAAAAAATGGCAAGAGTCTGTAGTCTTGCAGGTAATCCAAGTAAAGCGGAGCTTGTTTTGTTTACAAGGAGTGATAAGATTCCTAATTTTGATCCTATTTTTCTGGACGGCACTGAAATCACCTACTCAGATGAAGCCAAGTATCTTGGACTATTTCTAGATAGGAAGTTGAATTTCAGGTGTAATATTGAGAAACGGTTGAGAAAAGCAACGATTGTTTTAAATTCCTGTAAAAGGCCATTGTAAAATGCTTTAGACTCTATTCGGAGGAGCTTGGCTCGAAGACTTCCGGTCAATCGCAGTGTTTCCGAGGCAGAGATGCTGGCAATAAAGGAAGTGGCTGACTGGTTGAGTTGCAATATATTGGCTAAGACTGCAGTCAACATCTTTTTTGACAGTCAAGCCGCGGTCAAGTCTCTGGAGTCAATGTTTCTGAAAACAAGATCTGCCCTTAACTGCAGCACGTCTTTAAATTAGATGACCAAGCAGTTTGACATACCACTCATATGGGCGCCAGGGTACAGAGAAATTCCAGGGAATTGCAAAGCTGATAAGCTTGCAAGACCATACAGGTTCCAACAGAATTGCAATGTGTTAGTATGCCTGTAGAAACTTGCAAGCAGAATCTACACTAAAAAAAAAAAAACTGTTATGTTAGCAAAAAAAGCTTGTAAACCTACAAGAAAATTTGCTGATTTTGAACCCACAATTTTTTTGCTAAAGTTAGCAAAAATGTTTTGCCAATAATTAGTTAACTATTTTTTTACAAAAATGCTTTTGGACTTTTTGTTGTGTCGGTAATATTTACCGAGATATGAGCATTTTAAAATTTTCGGGAATGCTAACTTTTTTGGATCCAAAGTTAGGGCCCATTAGGGTCCACACATGTGAAGAGGACTCGCGAAAATTTACCATTTATTTTTGCTAATGTTAGCAAAAAATCTTGTAAAAATGTTGTCAACTCAATTTCAAATTTAGCAAAAGAAATTAGTTCAAAGTTTGTTTAAAATTGCTAATGCGCTAAATAGTTTACAAGAATTTTTTGCTAACATGCTAATCTCAACTAAAAATTTGCTAAAAGTTAGCTAACTAGCATTAGCAAAAAAAAAATTAGTAAATCTACCAACCTTTTTTTTTGAGTGTACGACTTTGTTCTGCGACGGAGACTAATCAAAGATTGGCACATGGATGGACGTGTGAGACTACACTTAATTTTTTTTTTAAGAGAAGAGATTTCCAAAGTAAACTGCAGTGGTCAAAGACATTATCCGACACTGCCTTATAGGAAAGCACGATAAGTGATTAAATGTGCCACCAAAAGTCATTTTGCCAGAGTTGCATGGATGAGCAGAAGGAGTTAAAAACTATCGAACACTTTATCTACCGTTGTGCGGCACTTTCTTGACCGAGAATTGATTCACTGGGATTTCGGAAGCTGCATGATCTTCGAACTCCTCTTCATTCATTCAACTCCGGGAAAAGTCATTTAAGGCAATATACGGTAATAACAGCAAACAACTCTCCTCTTGGAATACATTCTAATTCCATGGGAACCTTTAAAGCAGTCAATAGTCTTGCAAGTTCATGGACTTTGCGATTTCTGGAATATCCTTTTGCCCTGGGACCCATAAGAGTCGTATCATCTCATTTAAAGTCGTGCGGCAGTTAAAGGAAGATCTTGTTTTCAAAAACATTGATTTTAGGGACTTGACCGCGGCTGTAGGCAAGAAAATGCAACTCAACTAGAAGCCACGACCTTATAGTCAGCATCTCTGCATGGTAAACAGTAAAATGATTTGTCAATCTTAGAACCAGGCCCTTCCGACTAGACTCCGCATCCCAGTTGTTCAGGTAGCTTATATCCATCTGTTTAAAAATGTATAGAGGCACCACTACCTGGAATGCCAATCATCCACGAATTTAGGGTTTCTAAATTCCCGGACTTTTTCAATTCCCGGGAAAGCGTTTTAAAAAAATCGTATTCCCGGGAATTCCCGGGAATTCCCTTTTGCCAATTTCATTCCGTATTTTGTCAAGAAATCGATTAAAGGAAATAACTATAAGGCCTTAATAATATGCAAGCTGAAGCATATCCCTACTAGTTTTTCTTTAAAAATTTTAATTTTTTCAAAGTTTTGATGTAATTTTTATAAATCATTTAAAATTGCGTTAAAACTGTGTAAATTAAATTTATTTTTCTCAAAAAAAATAGCGACGAATTCCCGAAATTTCCCGATGAAAAAATCCCGGGATTTTTAAAAAAATATTTCCCGGGAATTCCCGGGAAATTTTCTGCGAATAGAAACCCTACACGACTTCCTAGATGGTATCTTAGTGAGACAGGTCATATGCTGTGGTAATATTATCTTTTTCAAGATTGCGCTATGGCAACAGTCGCTGTTTTTCCAGTGCAGTGGCTATTAAGTGGAATCGCCGATAGTGCCGCATACTACCTACCCTGTGTGCCCAATGGTTTTAGGTGAAGGAGGATTTCTAATGCAGCCATAGATGTTGTACGAAGTGCTCTTCGCCATCATCGCCATTCTCTGTACCTTCGTGATAAAGTCGCAGAATTAATATTGGCAGTTGCTTTACCGCTGTCGCAACGTCGTCAGCATATGTGACAGCATGACAACCACATGCATTTATAAAGAGAAGAATTGAATTCAGTGCCACGGTCCAAGGAAGCGGCTAAAGAAAAACTTTCTGGTCCCCCATTGACTAATCGAGATATGACAGCTCTCCCCAATTCAAACATTATACATCTATTGCCAACTATATTTCCCACCATTAAACCAATCCCATATTTTAGACCAGATAATGCCACAATAATTGAGTCTGGGATGTCATTATTAAATGCCCCCTACATGTCAAGAAAGAGAAACATAGTGTACTGCTTTACCGAAAGTGATCTTTTAATGGTACCAACGAGGTTAGATGAGCAGTTTCCGTTGATCTTTATTTGTTGCCTAGTCGAAAGGAACCTCGGGTCAATTACTCTACGCAAATATGAGTACATCATTCGTTCGATTGTCTTTAACAAAAATGATAAAAGACTGATTTATCTGAAATTGTGTGGGAGTTTTCAATAAAAACGAATACGGTTTCCTTCCGTTTTTAAGGAATATACGACCAGTTTAAGCATGTGGTGTAGAGATTATTCAACCTAGTGGCTATATTTTCAGACACTGGATGCATCTCAGCCGGAATTATACCATAAGATTCCAGGCATTTATAAATCCGGAAGCTTTTAATCGCCCAGATTAATGTTTGCACATTTATTATTTCCTAAGTAAATATAGCATTTGGACCCAGGGGATTAGAAATGCATTTTTTTTTGACGGCATCAATATGCATAAACAAAATTTCGGTTTAGCATTTGCATATTGGTTTCCAGTAAGTAAAAATTGTTTTTGTTTGGAATCTATTTTGGTGTTTGAAGATTATTAACCTCCTTATTGTATTCCTGTCCATAGTGCTAAGTTTCCAGCATTAGCCATTATATCAGTGTATCATTTACAATATCTACTTTTCTTTTCAGTTTTTTTTTTATGGATGTGTGAAATTTATCAAATAAATTGTGACCATAAATGTCAGTTATGAGTGGCAAAAAATATATCTTTTCAAAATTATTAGTTCGAGTATGTGCGTCTGTGATATTCTGTACGAATGTAATAAAAAAACCATTGATAGAAAACATCCCCTTTGTAAAAATGGTAGTTTCTTTATAAATATTTTTCATGAATATAGTTCGTTAGCTTTTATTATAGGGGAAGGGGTCTATAAATTTTTGTATTTTTGCAAAATAAAGCAAAAAAAAAATATAAGTTTTTTTGTTTCTTATAGTTATTTTTCACAATTTTGTTTTGAGCTTAAGCATTGATGAATTAAGCCATTTATTAGATTTATGATCATTGATTTTGAAGTTGAATAAATGTACATACAACATTTAATTTTTATTTACAATATCATATTGTTTGGGGACAATAATGATGTATTTATCGTTATAAAAAGATGTAGGGATGAAATTTGTAATATACATATTGAGAGATTATATTTAAAACTTGCTTTCTGCATAATGAAAAATTTGTAGGAAATCAAATTTTAGGTTATTCTAAGAGTTATAATTAATATTTTTTCTGCAGTTGTTTTTGAAATAATATTTCGGGGACTGTTGTCATTGCGTGAACTTAAGATATATATTAAAGTAATGATTTAAAGGTTGAGATCTCCCTTGTGAGTGAAAAAAAAAATCGTTTTTTTTTAAGATTTAAAAAAAAAATATCTTAATTTTTGTTTACAATATATGAACAATTCCATTTAACTTTTGATTTTAAGGTTTAAAAAATATTAAAATTTTTTTGAAGGCACATCAAAATCCTTTTAACGTTAAAATGTTTTAAAAAGTTGCTCTCTTAATGCTTGATATGCAATTTACGCGAAATCTAATGACGATGGACCAAATTAAAGGTCATATTTGGATTTAGCACCCTCAAATTAGTTAAGAATTATGCAAAATTGTGAATTTTTAAAAGTGATACAATTTGTGATGAATGAAATTTTGAAAGATGCATAAAATCCGCAATCTTCAAAAAATATTTGGATCACGCGAAGTGTTGGCCACTTTAAAATAATATTGCGAATATGCCCGCAAAAAGTGGATTTTTGATGACTTTCACGTTTTGTCTCTCAACCTTTGTCTAGCTAGTACTCCGCTCCTATTGAGGGCACATTCATGATACCGAATTTAGACTGTAGGGAATTACGACAGCTATCATTCTTCGTATTAGCTTTTGAAAAGTGTGAAGCGGCGCAAATTTCATGATCATAAAACATCGAAAAATTGAAAATGAAGAAATTTTAACTTCAAACCGTTACTACCAAATAACATTTTTACTATTAATGGCACATCAAATTCATAAATACATCTTTTTTGAACAAGTATAGGGACCATATAATTTAAATCTTCGAAGAATACGTTGGACGGCGCACTGTGGCGCCTTATCCCTAAAAGCGTTGCAAAAGTCCAAAAATTGACAGAAGAATTTGATAATATGAATGATTACATCTCATTGAAAACTCCTCACTGATTAAGAATCCAAAAACATTTTTGAAATCGGATAAAAATTGTGAATTATAGAGCCACCCAAATTTGTCAATTTTTCAGTCTGCAGAAAAAAGTTAAAACTAGAAAAAATATGTCATCTTTTAAATTGAATTTCAGGTAAACTATGCAACCGATCATTATTTTTTTGGTGTCTTTTGAAAGGTATATTAATTCTAATGAAACAATATAAAAAACGGGTTGTTTGGTCGAATACTTTGTTTTTAGGCGCAGTTTTGCAAATACACCATATTTCGGTCTTTTTTTATATTTGATAGAATAGAACTAAAAAAGTGACGGTTTGTGACGGGATATTTTAAACAGAGGATGTTTAGTATTTAATACTCTAACTTATTCAATAAAAATTGGGTGCCCGTACTAGCCCGTGTACATGAAAAAACAAAGAAACTGTAACAACTTTTATTACGAAAAGGAGATATTCTTTAAATATCCTAACAGATTTTGGGCAGTTTTGAGATCCGCTGGAATTTTTGACCAAGCTTAGTAGATGTATTGGTCTTTAATTTATTAATTTGTTTTCTTGGCTTTTTTTATTTGCTTAAAACGACAACTAGCGGATTTTTTTCTATAAGTAACCACTTTGACGAGCTGTAACTCCTGAACGAATTGAGATATTTTAAAAGTTAAAATTTTTTATTTTTAATAAAACAAAGTTAAACATAAAAATTGCGAAAAGCATATGTGTCATCTCAGAATTTTTAAGAAAAAATGAAACAAAAGTTATCTAATATGATTTTTAATAAGTTTTTAATTAAATACGTCTTAAATTTTTTAAACCTTTGAGAATAATCTGTTAAAATTTAAAAAATTTGCAAAACAAATTAAATTAGTGTTTTGAATTCTCATTGAGTTTGTATTTCTTTCTTTATGTATTAAAAGTTTCTAATCATCTGTTTAAAATTTGCCTATGTCTTTAAGACTTAAATATTAGGGCGGAGCGAGAAATGCCTTTTTGCAAATTTCGCTTAGGCGATATGTCGGATTTGTAAAAATAGATGTCAAAACGATGTGGTTAAAATTTCAGAAAGATTGGAATTCATCTTGGGGTCCCCCTTCAGCGCTGAAGTTTTAGCTTTCCTTAGCCAAAGAGCGTTTTTTTAAAAAAATTGTCAAAAATTCAAATTTGATAAGATCTTCTGTCTTTGTAACAAAAGAGGTCAAAAGGTGTCACTGTGCTCAGTGCCGCAGCGGGCCTATTACAATGCGGAAGCTAAAGGAAATATAATTCAAGTGCGTTTTAAACATTAAAAATGTCTTGATAACTTCAAAACTCATGATTTTTGCAACGAAAAACGTCAAAACAAGGCACTGTGCTTTGTGCTGCAGTGGGCCAATGGCCATATTGAAGGGGTTTCTTTCAAATGCTTTATAAATCTTGATACTATATTTGTTATTTTAAAATTTATAATGTTTACAACGAAAAAAGTAAAAATACGACACTGTGCACAGTGCCGCGGCTGGTGAAATAATAAAAATTTCATCAAAAAGCAGACTTTCGCTAAAAATAAGTATCGTCCATTCCATAAAATATTTTTTTCTGGCCACTCTTAGACCAAGTCAACTCTAAAGGATAATTTTTTTAACATTTGGTGAAAACATTTTTGAAATCGGATGAGTAGTTTCGAAGATCAAGTTTGTTTAATTTTTATTAATAATAAAAATTAGTTATTTATTCGACCTTTAATTGTGCAATGAAATAATGTTTATTTCAGTTCGAGGCCAATTTCCCCATTATGAATTAAACCCTAAATAAATCAGTCCAGTTTCCTACTATAAATTGGGTAAATTTCAACAAATCCAAAAAATATACTACTATAAATTGGGTAAATTTCCAATATTTTTAAGTAGAATTACGCACTTTGTGTAAATCTACCCAATTTATAATAGGAAACTGAAATCATTTTAATTAGTGTGTAACATAACAAGTACTCATGTTAACTCTACTTTCTTTATTAGGATATTCTCCCATTGAAAACTCGATAGAGTTTCTTACTTTCGAAAAATTTGGCAATTTTCAGGTATGAATTGACGATCGTTTCGGGGGATTTCCAGTTTCCCCATCATCAGAATTCTTTAGAAAATTAGGTAATACTGTTAGTGTACAAACATCAAATATTCATATTCGTATTTATTTCAACCTAATGAAAGAAGAACAAGGATTTCGAAATTTGACCAGTATACCAAACCAAATACAATTGAAAGCATGTTGATCTGCAAGTTTACTGTCGGTAAATGTGCTATGCAGTTTTTTGTTTTTGCTTCAAATAGAAGACAAAAACTCTCTCGTACTAAGAGCAGGGTTATCAAGTTTGTTTAATTTTTATTTATAATAAAAATTAGTGATTTATTCGACCTTTAATTGTGCAATGAAATAATGTCTATTTCAGTTCGAGGCCAATTTCCCCATTATGAATTAACATAACAAGTACTTATGTTAAATCAAGAAACTCTATCGAGTATTTAATGGGAGAATATCCTAATAAAGAAAGTAGAGTTAACATAAGTACTTGTTATGTTAATTCATAATGGGGAAATTAGTTTCGAAGATTTTAAAATTTTTGAATTTTTTTTACCAAAAGTGGACATTAGGGATATAACCATTTGTATTTTTTTTGTGCTAATATTAAAAAGTACCTATCATAGTGAGAATTGGAACAAAATACCCATAAGGGTCGCAGTCTTGCCGTTAGGGCGAGATCTCGATTTGAATAAATAATACAGAGAGTACATGAAAAATATTTTTTTAATTACTTAGGAAACCAATATTTCTAATATGGAAAACCATACAGTCACTTTCGAGTTAAAACACCTCAATTCAACCGAAAAAAGTAGCATTTTTGACCTTACCCCTTTCGAATTTGATGAAACTTGGAATATTGTTGGGCCCTTACAAAAAAATCATAGCGCCAAAATTTTGGACTTCTGGTACTTTTTCTTCCCGAGATATGGGGTCTTGAAAATTGGCAAAATCGTATATATTTGACAAAAGTGTTCTGAGATAAATAAAGATAATTCAAAAAGTAATTACAATACACGTCTCAGTCAGGTTGCAAATAATAGGTAATAAGACAGCCTTTAAAATGGCATTCCCCAAGATTTTTTTTGAAAAAGGTCAAAGGTCATTGGTTTTAACCTTAATTTTTGGAGAGCTTTATCTCAAAAAACGATATTTTTAAAATTTTGGAAAAAATATGTGTGATTAAGAATCATCCATTCTACTTAAGTTTTAATTTGCAGGATGGAGACTTCATTGGAACTTTTAATATTAATATAAACGTTGTGACAGGAAAGAAAAAGCGGTATAATTTCCCTTAGAAAAAAAATATTTTTTTTTTGTCTATGAAATTCTGGTACCATAATTCATTTTTCTGAATGTTTTTGACGTGCTGAGTCCAAATATGACCTTTGAACTGACCTATCGCTATTAGTTTTCAAGATATCTGCACATAAATATGTGAAAATGGCTAAAATGCTATTGCTGTGTTATTTTTGAAAATTAAGGTGCATATATCTTGAAAACTAATAGCGATAGGCCAGTTCAAAGGTCATATTTGGACTCAGCACGTCAAAAACATTCAGAAAAATGAATTATGGTACCAGAATTTCAAAGACAAAAAAAATATATTTTTTTTCTGAGGGAAATTACACCGCTTTTTCTTTCTTGTCACAATGTTTCTATTAATATAAAAAGTTCCAATGAAGTCTCCATTCTGAAAATTTAAAATTAATTGGTATATGTAATTCTTAACCACATATATTTTTTCCAAAATTTTAAAAATATCGTTTTTTGAGATATAGCTCTCCAAAAATTAAGGTTAAAACCAATGACCTTTGACCTTTTTCAAAAAAAATCTTGGGGAATGCTATTTTAAAGGCTGTTTCATTGCCTATTATTTGCAACCTGACTGATACCTGTATTGTTATTACTTTTCGAGTTATTTATCTCAGAACACTTTTATCAAATATATACGATTATGTTAATTTTCAAGACCGCATATCTCGAATACTGGAATGACCAGAATCCTGAAAAATTGGAAAAATCTCTTTTTTGTTAAAGTAAACATCAGTACTTAATTTCATTAAATTTGGAGGGGGTGCGGTCAACTCCTCGGTTGAATTGAGGTGTTTTAGCTCTTTCTGTTTAATTTTAATTGTAAATCGACGAAAAACAGAAAAACGGTGCAAGGGAAGGATTCCCACCATAAAACATAAATTGCAATTTAAGCAACAAGTTATTTAAATAATTGAAATTTTAGAAGTATTAACTACGCAAACGTCTTTTTGAAAATTATACTTTAGGGAAGGATTCCCACTATAAGAAATGTAATACAATATATTCAAACTAGTGAAATATATTATTTAGCGTAACGCGATAATACGTTTCGTTTTAAAGAAATGGAAAAGGGAACTATTTCCATGATATATATGGGGCATTCCATGTCAAATCGGACACATTGAAATTTTGAAAACTCCCATGTGGCAAATTTTCAGATTTTTTTGATGACCCGTTCAAAAGATATCGAATTTTTAAAAATTGGTAGTTTGTTCCTTTACTCAAACTTCTTTTATTCATAACTTCTTCAATAATGGTCCAAATTTCAATTTTTTTTTTAAACATTTTTGTTTTTTACGTACTTTAAAAAAAAAATCCCAAAAAATTCTTAAAAGCGCTCTAGTATGCGATTTTTAAATTTTAAAATTTAAATCTCATTTTTGAAAATGTTCGTACCATTCGATTTTTTTTGAAATTTTTTTGTGTAAAACTTCAACCAATTCTACAAATTTTTGCACAGGAGGATTGTGGGATAACGATTATTAATATTTTTTTAAATTTTTTGAAAAAAAATTTACTGTAATTTTCCAATATTAAAATCATTTCTACTGCTCCAATGGTGCGTCATAGAGGGGTCATTTATAAGACCGACCTCCATTAGTTTTTATCTCTAATTTCTAAGGGGGCTCCCACACAAAACAAAATTTTTTTTAAATTTGCTTCAACCGCTCTAACTGCCCTAATAGTGCCCTTAGAGCAACAAAATGTATGACTAACCCACAATATTTTTTTATTCCTAACATTTTCCCTGAACACACCTAATTATTTTTCGTGAAGAAAACAATGAAAAATTTATATTTAAAAACTATCTCAAAAGCAAAAAAAAAAATAATTTTTGTAGTACACTTTAGCTTTACAATTTTAAATTGCGAATACAAGCGCCAACTTCGAAAAACGGCTCAGCTTGTTAATTTTTGCGACTAGCACAGTGTAATTATCCTAAAAAACAACATTAACATACAGAGAAAAAAACTACTTGCGGTACATAAGAAAAAAACTCTGAAACAAGGTAGAACGCAATGAAGGTAAAAAAACCGAAATAAATGCCAAAACTCTACAATGCGTAACAAAAAATAAAGCGGATATGCGAACATGTTAACAACAATTCAAACAAAAAGGGGATTGGGTATGTAGTATGAAGAATTAAAAACTGACATGGAAACGGAAACAATGTTGCATGGTATTGTATCATACTTATTTGTTTTTTTTTTTCTTTCTTTTGTTGAAATGTATTTTTTTTTACATTTCGATTAAACAGCATTCTCAGCACAATTCTATGTAAAAAACAAATAAAAAAACTTAAAGAGAAAAAAAAGAAAATTAACATACCAAAACATATAGACATTCTTTTAAAGATTCTACAACATACGTATAGTGTAAAACAGATACTACTACTATTTAATTTTCCTAATACAAACACTGAAAAAAATATGTAGTTTAAATAATGATTTAGATTTGATACAGCAATATGACCTACGATATCCATTTGAAGATAAAACAATCATTGATAATCTTAAACGCATTTCTTCCTTATAGTCTAAAATCTTCGTAATGGATCATAAAGAGTCTTTCAAGATGCAGCAGTTGTATTCCAAATTCGGTTGGATATAAGCTATATCATAGATGGGACTAATTAATTAAAGGGACCAATTAATTGATGGTTTAATTACCATTTAATTGATGTCAATGGTAATGAAATTTTTTTCATTACCATTGGTTGTATCAATTGTACCAATTAAATTACTTATCAATTTAATTACTAATGAAAATAAAATAAAAAATAATTACCATTGGTATGGCATCACTTAAAAAAATAATTGCCATTAGTAAAGGTCGTCACAATATTGTCAAAATCGTTAATATTTGGAAATATCTGTTGTTTTTGTTATATGGTGTTTAAGTTTTTCACATTTTATAAACCAAACACACGTTGATTGCCTTTGTATAACACAATATTTGAAATTTTTATTTGCGTTTTGTTTTTTGTCTTTTTTTTCCTATTTTTTTTTGTAAAAACATACTTTGATGTTTAAATTTTTAACTTTTCAAAAAAACAAAAATGTGCAAACCAATGGTTTTGAAACCAATTATAATTGGTGTTTTTCAACAATTGGTGCATTTCATTAGTAATTATTTTTTCAATTAAAAAAATTTAATTACCATTAAAAGGTAATGAAAATTTTTTCATTACCATTGATATCAAGCAATGGTAATTAAATTTCAATGGTAATGAAAAATTCCTATCTATGAGCTATATAAGCAGGGATAGGACCTTCATGCACTAACAAACCATGTTTTAGGCGCCTAAAATAATGCACTTAAAAGTCTTGAAATAAGCACTAAAAATCTTAAAATATGTACTAAAAATCATAAATTTCCACTCGTTTTTTTACTTTTATTGAAAAAAACATAACACTTGACTTCAGTCTGGCATTTTAAGCTTAGATATACATTAGCGTGTCCCGAAAATGAAAAATTTTAGGGCATACCCCTAGAATGATGCTTAGTAAAGAGCTGATTACGGAAAAAAATATTAAAAAAATTTTAGAGGTCATCTTCAAGGCGCAACCAGCGCTTAAAGTTTGAATCCGTAGTGCATTTGGTGAAAAAATATTTTTTTTTTTTATTTTTCAAATTGGTGCCAAAAGTTTCGTTAGGTAGAGTACATTCTGGAAAAAATATTTATAAAGTATTCATGGAACAATTTTGGTCCAGCACAACGTTTTGAAATTTTGAAAAGGTGTAATTTATTATATATTTTTTTAAGTTTTTTCAAAAACCGGAGTTTGTAAGAGTTCTTTAAAGATTTTGTATAAAACGGAGTTTATGTTCAAGCCTTTGTATAAAAAACAGTTTTTTACAAAAACTTAAAAAAATATGTAATAAATTAAGCATCTTTGAAGTTTCAAAACGTTGCGCTGGACCAAAATTGCTCCATGAAAACTTTATAAGTATTTTTTCCTGAATGTACTCTACCCAACGAAACTTTTGGCACCAATTTTAAAAATAAAAAAAAATATTTTTTTTTGACCAAATGCACCACGGATGAAAGCTTTAAGCGCTGGTTGCGCCCTGAAGATGACCTCCAACAATTTTTTAATTATTTTTCCCGTAATCAGCTCTTCAATAAGCATCGTTCTGGGGGTATGCCCTAAAGAAATTCCCAAATTTCCTGATTTCGGGACATGCTAATATACATATATACAGTGTGTATAAAATGTCATTAAAAAAATAAAAATTATCTAAAAAAAATTTAATAACACTGTGCTACAGTGAAAAAATACTTCTGATGTGACATAGTATAGGTTGTTGGTCTTGTCGAGTAGATCACAAAAATGCCCATTAAACTTGCCAGACACCCTCAAATTTTAGAGTTATGGTCAAAAAACGTTTTTTTGGGACTTTTCTCACTAAACCTTTTGTAATTCAGAAAATTTTCAACCGATTTTAAATTTTTTAACTGTTTTTGATAGAAGAAGGATGGGGCTTTCCATGTGTGTGAATTGGTCTATACATATAAGAAAGATATTTATTGATTTTTTCTATAAAATCTAGTTTTTTTGTTATTTTTTGAAAATTTTTCGAGTTTATCGATTTTTTTCTGCTATAGTTCATTTAACAACCTCTATATTTATAAAAGTATTTTTAAAGAAAATTTGATTCTGAATACGATAAGCTTTATCCTGAAGAAATGGGATAACAATTGACAGAGTTGTGATAATTTTTCTAAAAAATAAAATTACGATTTTGCAGGAAATCGCCGTTCAGATATCCCAGGCAAAAAAAAACAATTTTATCATAAGAGGTCATGCACAATATTTTTAAAGGTTTTTGGCGCTCTGAATCCAAATCTGGCCTTTAAATTGCTCTATCTCGTCAGGTTTTTGAGATATTTAACAGAAACTTATATATCAAAAACTAAATAAGATAGCGCAATTTCAAGGTCAAATTCGAATTCAGGAGGCCAAAAACCTTTAAAATAATGATACGTGACCTCTTTGTATGTTCGTTTATTTTTTATTTATTTTGCCTGGGTTATCCGAACGGCAATTTCGAGCAAAATCTTAATTTTCTTTTTTAGATAAATTATCACAACTCTGTCAATTATTATCCGATTTTTTCGGCATAAAGCTCATCGTAATCACAATTAATTTTTCTTTAAGAATACGTTTATAAAAATACATGTTGTTGAACGAACTATAGCAGAAAAAAATCGATAAACTCAAAAAATTTTAAAAAAATATCAAAAAAATTAGATATTGTTGAAAAAATCAATACATATCTTTCTTATATGTATAGACCAATTCTCACACATAAAAAGCCCTATCCTTCCTCTATCCAAAACAGTTAAAAAATTGAAAATCGGTTGAAAAATGTTTAAGTTACACGTGGTTTAGTGAAAAAAGTCCCAAAAAATCGTTTTTTGACAATAACTTTAAAATTTGAGGGTGTCTGGCAAGTTTGATGGGCATTTTTGTGATCTTTTCAACGAGACCTACAACCTTAACTACCTCATTTCAAAAGTATATTCGATTTTGTGTTTTTTGTAGCACAGTGTAATTGATTAAATACAGAAAAAAAATTTCATAAAAAAATCTTAAAAATAGCTAAAAATACAAAAAACAAATAGCTAAAAAACTAAAATGTATACAAAATATGACCTAAAAATATGCATTTATAGCGAAATAATAGCAAAATATGCAAAAATATGCCTTTTAAGCAAAATATGCAAAAATATGCACTAACGAATCACGAATTGAGGTCATGATTGTGTGTGTCATTATTTTTTCTTTAACCCAATTTGGACCAAGATTCAATTTTATTTTTCGTTTTTAGAAAAAGGTATTTTTTAGGGTAATTAGCACCCGCTGATCTCAAAAATCTTGTCAAAAATTTTCAATGTTCTGTTATCCCAGAAAAGACTGTGTTTAAACTTTTTATGCAATTTTAATGTTTGGATTTATTTGATATTTTATTAAGTCAAATCAATATTTTCATAATAAATAGTTTTAAAATGATTCAAATTAGTGGAATTTGATAATAAATTATATGTAAAAAAATGTTAAATTAATTAAAAAAAAAAATAAAAAAATGCTAAATTTTTGTTTTTGCTTGAAACAATTTCTGTGATAATGCAGATTGCATAAAATGGACATATAAATTGCGGTGGTCACGGTGGGGATATTTTTTTTCAATTACAGAAAGGTGAGACTTCACATTCGCAGTAAAATTTACCTGAAAGTCCACCTTTTTCATAAACAAATATTTTTTGGAAAAGGTGATCTCTACTGTTCGAAAAATCGAACAGTGTATCGAAATGGGATAATGCATTAAAGCCATGGCTTTAACCTCCGCAAAGCTTAGGCTATAAATATATAAAATTTTGACAAGTGTCATCTGATATCTGCAAATGAATTGAAAGATTGACAAGGAAGATCGTTAAGGAAATTAAGAAAAGTGTAATAAAAACAAAACGTAACCTTGTAGAACTCCTAAATTTAGCTCAAACTCTTTACATGAAACCTTGGCAATAACAACACATAAAGTGCGATGCCAGAGAAAGCTTGATATAAATCGAGGGAAATTATTGCAAACACAAAACGATCTGCTTTTCAATATCCCAGCAAAATTTTCGGTTGCAAAGAACCGATTGTGGAACAACTTTTACTTCCCTAGAACCTGTTCTAATTCTTGTGCAACACCGATTCTTTTTACAAAGGGATTGTCCCAAAAGCAACAGGTGTTTGTAAGCAAAATGAGAACATATTTTTGTTCCTCGGAATCGGTTCTAGAAGTAAAATTTGGAACAGAAATGAGAATTAAAGACAAATTTTGAATTGCATTAATTTATTAAAAAAAGATAAAGACAATCATTTAAAACATGGAATATTTTCATTTTTTTAACACACATTTATCCATTTTCGCCTCCAAAGTTGCATTTTGGGCCTTACAATAATGACATACCAGAACATGGATTTTCTGCAAACAAAAATAAAAAACATAATATTATTAGTATTTGACCCGACCCAGACAATGAAAATTTAATTTACTCACCTTTGTTTCAACACCTATTTTAGTAAAATTTCGTGTTTTTTCTTGGTTACCAAAAATAAATTGATATTTATTTTTTAATTTTTTTGACACATAATTTTTTTTTTAATTCTTGAGAACCAAAATGTTGTGAAACTTTGATTGCAGAGAACCATCTTCACAATAATTTTCACTTAACTTGTTCTGAATAATTAAAGTGTTATAGTGTATGGTTACCGAAGAAGCTGTTCTAGAACAGGTGTTGTCAGAATCGGTTCTGAAAAATTTTCCTGGGATGTTGAGTAATACAATTTATACTTTTGACTTAGGTTGCCAGAAATTTATTTTGAAAAAGCGGGACAAACACACAAAATTGACGGAATTTCAAAAATTTTTGGCGGGAAAAAAGTAATGCATAATGTCGTCTACTTTTGGAAAAAATTGTTAAACAACTTTCAGTTTGAATTAGCACACTTTTAGCATATTTTTCTGCTGAAATGAATATTTCTACTAAATTCTCTGTCATTTAGTTTAAGAAAATAACAGAAATAAGCAGATTATTTTGCTAATTTTACAGAAATACTTAGTTATCCTGTTTTCAAAAAACTTTCTTAGATTTTTTTTCAAAGACTTTATATGAAAAAAAATAAACAAAATTAAAAAATTTTATTGAATACAGCATAACTAAAAAAAAAACAATTTGAAAATTTTCTTGAAAATTATTCTTAAAATCTTTTTAAGGGCTGGTAACTTATCACAATATAATCAATGATTAGTGCTAATTATTGTTTCCAAACGTCAATTTTATATGAAATTGATTAATGATTAGTGTTAATCATTGATTAGCTTTTGATAAGTTACCAGCCCTAAGTCTTCTTAAAATAAATAAAATACATTTTAGATGTTTAAATTGTTTATCTGAAATCAGCAGATTTGTTTTTGCTAAAATCAGCAGATTTTGCTGCTGTCTTGGCAGCTTTTGTCATATGGCTCAAAATGGGTGTATTTTCAGCAGATTTGCTGCTGATTGGACAGACCTAGCATTTTGAGTGAATGTACGAAAATAGTGAACGCTATACCTCTCGCACTATGGAAACTTATATTCAGCAGAAAAAGCTACTGCTTTATTAAAAATTGTTTTGATAATTTTTAATAAAGCTGTAGCTTTTTCTGCTGACTCCTAAAATCAGAAAATTTCTACCCCTTATTTTCTGACGCTTAAAAAAGCGGGAATTTGGAATCCCACGCGGGACGTGGGAATTGTTGACACAAAGCAGGACAATCACGCAAAATGCGGGACGTCTGGCAACCCTACTTTTGACCAACAATTTTTTGTAAACAAAGAAAATATGTTATTGTTTAAGCTATGTTTACATCATAGGATTTTCGGTATGATTTTCTCTCGGTACACATGCAAAACATCGGCGTTAGTTCGTATAATCATACCGAAAATCCTATGATGTAAACACAGCATTATTAATATTAGTACACCTAAGTGTATGGTAATGAGATATTAAAATATTTTTTTCTTTGTTTACAAAAAATTGGTGGTCAAAAGAATTGGAAGCCAAAAAATCCGGATTTTTTCTACTGTATTTAAAAAATTTAATTTTTTGTTTAGGTTGTTGCAAAAATTATTTAAATTTTTATTGTTTCAACTTAGAAAAAAATCGACTTAGAAATATTTTTAAAAAATTTCTGAAAAGTGCCTATAAATATATTTTCCAGATCGGAAATCGTATTTATTATTTACTCAATCTGGACGCTATCAAGTTTAAATAAAAGCTTTATAAATTACCTGCATATTTTTTTTTTTTTAAATTATACTCGTTTGATAACACCGTCCCACAGCCAATATTAAATATGAACCGGATGCTATGTGTCTGAAAGCAGGATCAAATGGAGTAAAACTGCATTTACAGTTTTTCATTTCGTGATTCTGTTTCTTTTAAAAGGACTTCAACGTTTTAAAGGATAAATTTTGTAAAATATTTTTGAAATATTGGTACTTGTCCTAGGTGACAGCAAATGCAAGAGAAGGATCTCCCCTAATGTTTCCATTTTTTTATTTTGCCATATCAGGATAAAAGGATGTAAATAAAGTCATTTGAAAACTTTATCAAAATATTTTGTTGAACATTTTAAATGATATTGAAGGATACATTTTTGAAAGGACGTAACTTACCTACTTTCCCCTGATATGTAAAAATAATAAAATAGGAAAATTGGAGGAAAATCTCCTCTTTCATTTGCAATCACCAGTATCATCCTAGGACAAGTACAAATATTAAAAAAATATTTTATATAACATAATCCCCTAAAACTTTGGAGTCCTTTTAAAAGGAAACAGAATGACGAAATGATAAACTGTAAATGCAGTTTTAGTACATTTAGTCTCAAGTTTCAAATGTATATTGTCCACTTTGTGTTCAACGACTTTTTTCCATTTTTGTCGGACGGTGTAATAATAACGTTGAGTATTGTTAACTTTGTCTTGTTAACTTTACTATCGAAAAGTTTCTAATTAGTTGACAACCAGTGTAAATATGTAATTGTTACCAATATTTTTTTAAGTGTATTTAGTGTATTGTGTTTCATGTACATTTGTGTAAAAAAAATGTTCCAACATACATAGTTGTATTAACCATTTACTGCAACACTGGTGGTCATTGTAGTTTAGCATGAAACCATGTTATAATTTTGTTTTTATTTTTTTTTTTGCTTTAGCCTCACAAAAAAATATACACAGTATCACTTGTTTTTTTCGTTTACTGTGGGATCTAGACAACAGACATTCTATGAAAGAACATTTTGTATAGTTAGCTGTTTATACCCTACATTGTATGGATGGTTGTAACTTTAAAATCTACTTACCCTCCGATCTTCATGAAATTTGGATATGATGTTCAGAACGAAAATTAATTTGACACGTATTCTAGCGGCCGAAACTCATTTTTAAGGGGGCGGTCGATTTGTATGAGGGAAGTTGACCTTACGATTTTTACTATTTACATCTATTTACTCAAAATTAATATATGTACTATTGGTATCAGATTAAAGGTATTTAAAACATTTTTCTCGTGAAGTAAATACTTTTCGACTTATTAACAAAAATATCCTAAAATGTTGGTATTTTACTCAATATGACAAAAAATTGTGCATATTTTGGCACGTTCTTTGCACACGAATATAGGTTTTTCGAAGACCTTTCATTTGGTATATAATATGACTAGGTTTCTTTGTATAATATAGGAGATAAACGCAAAAAACTGAAAAATTACCGTTTCTTCCCCCCTCATTTTCATCCAATAAATATGAATTTGGGCCGCAAAAAAAATGCGTGTTTCCTTAAGTTTCCTGCTCTACAAAATAAAATCAATTCCATAAAGATCGGCGGGTGACACCAGGGAGACCTTCCTTGTTATAACCAATTGTTGAGCCAACAAATTTTAGGTCATCACATTGATCCTAAATGGCTTCAACGGGTTTTGCAAAATTACTTCTTTTTAATGGCCCACTGAAGTTTTAAATTGTTTATCAAAGGCGTTTGGAAAGACTGAACCAAACTTTGATAAATGCACATTTGAGCTTAAAAATGTGAATGGATGACTTCAGTGAAATTATATGGCAATTCTTTTCCTAGCACATATTAACCCTCTAACTGCCATTTAAAGGGATTATTTAAAACCTTATATAAAAACTCGAAAAATATATCTCTGGGCTAAAAAAAACATTCTGATGTGTTTAATAAAATTTTATGATGATTCTCTAATTTGACCAATTTAATCCTCTAGCTTCCGTTTTAAGGGGTAATTTTTGTACTTTTTTATAAGAATTTATTCTTTTGCCATTTTTAATCAGTTTTCGCATTTCGCACGAACTTTCAACCTTTGACAACCCCTAATGAAATGTAATGAGGTAAATATTTGTAGAAAATGTTAACCTTTTAAATGGAAAATTTTTTATACTTCTGTGTTTAGGTTTTGAAAACGGACTAAAATGACCCCTTAAAATGGCAGTTAGATGGTTAATATATTTTAAGAAAAGAACTGTCATACAATTACACTAAACACGTGTAGCCACATTTTTATACTCAGATGTGCATTAATTATAGTTTTATTTGACGCTTTCGACCTATAAAAATGTTCATATAGTTTCCTTTGAAGAAATTGGAAAAATCCCTAAAAAACGAAACAAAAAATCCCATTTAAAAAAAGAATTAAAATATTGACTTGTTATTGGCACGAGAAGTTTGGTATGGCATTTAACCGATATGGGTTCAGCGGTTAAAAAGTTATCAACGAAAATGTAATAACACCTCGAAAATTTTGGTATATTCAACATAACCTAAAAATAAAAAATGTTTTAATTCGGTTGCTGGTTGACATATGTGAACAGAATTAAACACCGAATAGTATTTAAGCAAAATCGCGTTTTTTTTTTAATGTTTTCTTTGCGGAAATTTTTTTAATTTTTTTTTTCTCAAAAGTGTTTTTTTTACATAAAGTTTTTTTGCAATTATCATTTTTGCCTTGAGCAGGGTATCACTGCATTCGGCAGGGCCGAATTTAACTTTTTGACTTGTTTTTATTGTAAACTGTCTACATCGACATGTTTTTTAAATGTTATTTTGATTTTTTTTTCTACATTTCTTTTCTGCACCGCATTTTTTTTGTTATTTGGTTTAAATTAAAGGGTCAATTTACACATATGAACCAACACAAAAAAAATCCAAAATAAATGTTCTGTGAAGGAATTTTTGGCCATAACAACTAAAATACCAAAAAAAAACGGAAGTGGTTTGATATGTGAGATAAGAAATTCATTTGTTATTAATATTAAATGTACAAAATACTTATCAGCCATTCCACACCAAATACGCCCGAGTTTCGGGGTGTATTTGTACTTGTAATGTCGTAAGAATAATGATGCACAAACCTCGTTCCGGTATTGCTATAGAGTTAAAAAAGTACTGTTATTATACACAACCCTTTGCACCTGGTCCAAAAGCTTCATAAGAGAGTTTTATTTCAAATTTGAACGGATAAACGCGGGTACAGACGGAGTAAAGTATGAAACCATTTTATGAAAACCTTTTATGAAACCATTCTGACATACTTTAATAATTTTTTCAACGTACATCATAGCGTATGAGAAATAAATTATTACGAAAAATATTTGTCAAACGGTATGATGTACATAGAGCATAAAAACCACAATATTCCCGAAAAAAAAATATACTCACCAATCCGATATTTAATATCCCTCAACCACAGTATGGGGATATACTCACTTTCTCATTCCATGCGTAACACATCGAAATATCGGTCTAGACCCCATAAAATATATATAATTTAATCATTTTGATCCCTTGATTAAGTGTTTTTACTTATTTTTTCTATTTACTTACAAATAATTTTTAATAATTTCTAACCGACAACTGGTAACAATTATCGTTCATGGGTTCTGGTGGGAATTGGATCCGCGACCCCCCCTCGCTCAAATCAAGCATGCTACCAACTAACCTACAGGGCTCCCTATTAATTAAAATATACATAAATGATACTTGAGGTTATGTCCGTTGGTCTTTCCGTCCACCCTTGTGGAAATCGTTTTTAAAACGGTCTTTGAGAGGACTTCAAAACTGTTTAAAAACCATTTTTATATGGAAGCAATCATATACTTTGTAAATAAAAAACTCTTAAAAAGTTTCCTAATACGCTTGCAAAGCATTCGAATTTTCAAACTTCAAATTTATTTGTCAATTTAAAGACCGTCTAGATAAATTTAAATTTTTTAACATTTTGTATAACAACCAGATGAAAAAACTTGACACATGATTGCGTTATGACTGTTTTCTGAGTAATTTCTAGTGAAATCAATCAAAAATAGCTTAACATGTCCTTAAACACCTACGATTTTGATGAAATTTGGTTGTAACACTATCTCGGTGTTCTTTTTTTAAACATGTGTACCGTTAATTTTGGAATAGGTTGTATGGATAGCCCTGTATGGGACTAAGAAAATTGCGTTTTTGGTTTTTCAATTTTTCAAAAACTGGGCTTAGCAGGCGTTGTCAAATATTGGAAAAATGGTAAAATTTGTGTCGAGTTGCCTTGTTTAAATATTTATCAATTAAAACAGAGTGTATCACAATCTCAAAAATTTACATTCCTGTATAGTTAACATGATAATGTTGTTATCCTGGTGTCTAATTTTAAAAAAGTTGCAGGACGCCACCTCAGTCTAATGACAAATCGTTTGTGCACAAACTAGAATATTAATACATATTCGCCTCTATTCACAATGAGAATTAGAAAGACGAAGAAATTGTACCATACTAATAAGGCAACGATTGTCAATAACCAACAAAAATATTTAAAACAATTTTACAATTAGTATAGTAAAATTACTTCGTCTTTCTAATTCTCATTGTAAATAGAGGCGAATATGTATTAATATTCTAGTTTGTGCACAAACGATTTGTCATTAGACTCGTTTGCTACTTTGTAGTAAATCGTTTCTATTTTTGCTAAATAATCTTGACAATGGAATCTTGACAAATTCCGAAACACGTGTCGATTAAGTCTTGCAAAAATGACCAACATAAATAAATTTAAAACAAAAAATAATTTTCTTGAAAATTATACTATGAGAATATCATGGTTTTAATTACTAAAGAAAATAATGACCTCGAGCCAGAATAAACATCCTCAAAATATAATATTTTAAAGGTCGAATAAAACAATTTTTATTTTTTTAATAAAATTTAATCAGAATTTTTTTCATAATTTTTATCAAACTTTTTTAAATTTTTTTTATTTCATAATTTTTTTTTTTCATCAAACTTTTTTTTTCATCATTTTTTTTATCAATTTTTTTATAAATTTTTTTTTTTTTTATCAATTTTTTTTCTCGTCAATTTTTTCTTTCATCATTTTTTTTATCAATTTTTTTATAAATTTTTTTTTTTCAATTTTTTTTTTTTAATCAAATTTTTTTTTTCATCATTTTTTTTTTTCATTAATTTTTTTTCATCAAATTTTGTTTTTCAATTTTTTTTCATCATTTAATCAAATTTTTTATTTTCTTTTTTTTTTGTCACCAAAAAATTTCTTTTTTTCATAATTTTTTTTTAACATCAAAAAATTTTTCTTTTCATCAAAAAAAATCATCAAAACTTTTTCATCAAAATTTTTTTTTAACAAAAATTTTGGGTTCATTAAATTTTTTTTAACATAATCTTGTTTTCCGTGAAAAAATAATCATTTTTTTTACCAAAACTACTTTTTCACCAAGTCTAAGCTTTTCGCATAAAAATGTTCCATTTGTTTATCAAATGTACATAAAACAAGTGGGAGTGTTATATTCTTTGGTGCCGAATCTTTTATACTCTCCAAAATGTAAATACACTTTTTTGCACTCAATAAAAAAGCTCTTTTGGTTTTTTAATGGGGTCCTCTGACTGATATTTCAATTCGTTTTGCATGGAATAGCAAAGTAATATAACATTATTTTTTCTAAAAAAACTTTGCTTTGGCAAGTACACCCAAATCTTCCGCAAAACATTATCATGATTTAGTGTTGTGGGCAAGAGTAAAAAATTCGCAGACATTTTTCAAATTTTTTTCTACTACACCAATTTTTTAAAGTTTTTTGACATTTATCAAAATTTTCGTAATGTTAAATTAATTTTTTTAAGTATTACAAACTTTCCATAAAAATTTTTTAAGACCATTTTAGAATTTTTTTTGTATGGGCTATCGATTATTTTTTTTTTGAAAATTTTTAGAACCCGTTCTTAAATTTTCCTTTTTTAAAAAAGTTAATTTATCAAAAATCCGGCCACTTTTGTTTTTTTTTTTTAATAAGATGTTTCTTGTTTAAACAGAGCGTATGAGTAACATTTATGCAAATTTTTAATTCTCATTCGCTACAAGCAAATTACAAAATTGTTATAAAATTTAATATTCAAATGCGATTTTCCCGCAAAATACGAAATACACGTGTCTGATTTTTTTTGTGTGGATAGACAAACATCTAAACTTTAAAAAAAATTTGTTAAATGAAAAGTGGCGGGATTTTTGATAAATTGACTTTTTTAAAAAATGGTAAATTTTAAAACAGTTTCTGAAAATTTTCGAAAGAAAAAAATTTTAATCGATAGTCCATACAAAACTATATAAGAATGTAAATTTTTCAGATTATGGTGGATTCCGTTTTAATTTGATAAATATTTAAACAAAGTAACTCGACACAAATTTGACCATTTTTCCAATACTTGTCCACGCCTCCTAAGCCCAGTTTTTGATGGATTGAAAAATTAAAAACGCAATTTTCTTAGTCACATATAGGGCTTTTCATACAACCTATTTAGAAATTCACGGGACACATGTTTTTCTGTAGCGGGACATTTGGTGTGGAATGGAATGCCTCATATATTGGACAAGTGTCAATTTTAAATATATTCATACATGATCATATTTGATTCCATATTGATCATGTATGGCCAGACGTGTTCATATATGCCCATATTCAATTCATTTTTAGCCGGGTACAAATTCATTTTTGCTCAATAGGACCGATAATACGAAGTGTCATGGGTTCTATTGTTGCTAAAAAGCCTATTTTTGGATTGGTTTAAAGCTCTTAATATGATCTACAAGACTACCATACCCAAAAATATCGGAAAATTAAGGGTGCCTCCCTAATTAAAAGGTCGTGGGAAAGGGCAAAAGAAATGGGGTATGGTTAGGGTAACCATTTTTTCTGAACTCAAATCCGATCGACCACGTTTTTTATTTTATTTTTTTATTTTCAACATTCTGAAAATTTTTTTCTATGGAAAATACTGAAGAATTTTTTCAACACTTAATAATTTCTGTTAAACTAACAAACTTGGGGTCAATTAGTATTTCAGAAAAACAACTGTCATCGATATTTTGCTGAAAATTAAGTTGACTTTAAACAACTTCATTTGAATGTTTTACCGACAATATCGTTTAGCCACAGGTGTCGGTAGTAAGAAAATCCATCATCATACTCTGAAGACATATTTTGTAAAAATTCAAATTTTTGTATAGAATAAAATAATTTTTTATGTTGAAACGTTTAGAAATCAGTACAATCAGTACATATTTAAAAAAAACAGTACAAATCAGTACATGGTTTTTTGATCAGTACTCGTGACCAAAAATCAGTACATGTACTGATCAAATCAGTACGAATGGTCAGCCTAGCTATGGTATCCCCCGATTTTTTTTAACATAGAAATCTCAAAGAGTAAGTCCTAAAGAATATATCCTTAAATTTGTATCTTGGGATAGCAATGTGAAATTACTTATGAATTACTTACATTTTTCCACTTATCCTTAGAGCGATTCATGTTAAAATTCTTATGAATTACTTACATTTTTCAACTTTTCTTTGAAGCGATCCATGTGAAATTACTAATGAATTACTTACATTTTTCAACTTAAACCCATATAAAAAAAAAAAATAAAATTAGAGCCCATGCTCGATCGGTACTAACAAAAAAAAAAGCAATAAATTTTTGGCTTAATATGGTCTAAACCCTACCAAAAAAAATCGGGAAAAAAAAGCGGTGCCCCCTAATTTAAAGGTCGCTGCAAAGGGTGGACGAATTGGGGAGAAAGTATCCCTCTATTTTTTTAGCTTCGTATTCTCAAAGAGTAAGTGCCAATGAACATATTCTGAAATTTTTATCTTTGGACAACAATGGGATCGCTCCTAAGAGCGAGTTAAGACAATTTGAGATATTAAGAGATTTACAATAGAACCAACAATATTGATTTTTTAAGGTCCAAGACTGACGCGATATGGAGATTTTGGAGGAAATTGTGAAAAGTTCATGATTAATATCACATGGATCGCTCCTGGGAGCCATCCAGCGTTTTGTAAGATTGGACAGCTAAGAAAAAACAGGTAACTCTAATTTTGTTCCACTCTTTCGCATATGCAAGTTTCAGGACAATCGGTGGGTGCCCTCTGAAAGACCTCCCTTGTAAGTGTGGCAACTTAACCAAATTTCATCAATATTGGAGTGGGTCAAGAATATTAATGCTTGTTTTCATGAAGAATGACCCTTCTATGAATAGTAGGGTGTCCCACAAAAAAAAAGTTGTCCGGGCTCAAGCATAATTTGAAAGGTTATAGGGTAAAGTATTTTTGAGATTTTTTTCAGATTTTTCGGAAAAGGTTTTAAGGTCGACCGTTTTTTTAACTTTCTTTATAAACTCGTCAATAACAACGAGTTTCTTCACTCCTGAGGAAATATTTTTAAAGAAAAATGTCCAAACTTCATTTTTGTGTGCATAAACTATAAGTTTTGGCAACTCTTTTGCTCATTTGGGTACCCTACATTAGATTTTTTCGTAAATTTTCCATAAATTTTGAAAATAACGCTTTGTAACTTTTAAAATTTCTATGAAAGTCAAAAAAAGTAATAATGCAGTTTGAAAGATAAATTAATTCTTTATAATTTAGCAACAATAATTTTTGAATTCGTAATACCATTTTAAAGCTTTCAACCCATTGTATAAAACTAATAATAAAATAAAATACTGAATTTAAAAAAAAAAAAAAATATTTATAAAAATGTTTTGTGACAAGGCAGTCTTGGTGGTCCCAAGCGGCGGCCGTAAGGGGAGACCTTCCACCTCGCGATAAATATTACCTCTACATTCATTATGCTTTTTTCACTGAAGTAATCAAATTTTCATCATGGGGCGGGCCGAAAATAAGCATTTTCTTATTTCCTAGACGCAGGTACATGACTTTATATATCTTCTTTTACAAAAAAGTTTTATTTTTTTAACAAAAATACAACATATAATGTAAAAAAATACGTTATTTGCTGATTCTTCAAGGGGCAACTTTTTTCCCCCTTGACCGATTTTTCCCATTTGTGAAGATAACCTTCCTGTGACCATAGGACATATTCCTGCCTAACATCAGGAGTCTATCTCTTTTATTTTTGATTCCATCGTGTCTTATACTGCCGGACAGACGGACATTTTGACCTACTATCCTAAATTACCACCAAACGTGACTTGTTAGGGAGTTGCTAAAAGCAGTTTTGTG
Source organism: Pegoplata infirma (assembly GCA_963921195.1). Lineage (NCBI taxonomy): Eukaryota > Metazoa > Arthropoda > Insecta > Diptera > Anthomyiidae > Pegoplata > Pegoplata infirma. Next base: position 171,969,009 of record OY992539.1, read on the forward strand.
TTCAGCATATGAAAATCTTAAGGATCCAACTTCTTACATTTCTGCTACTGACCAAAACTCGAATTTTTTAGGTCTTTATAAGAAGTTTATTATTTTACTATTAGTTTTGTACAATGGATAGAAATCTTTAAAATGGTATTACTCTGGAACGGTAAGAGCAAATTCAAAAATTGTTTTTTCAAAATTATTTAGAATTATTTGATCTTTCAAACTGCATTGTTATTTTTTTTGACTTTCATAGAAATTTTAACAGTTACAAAACGTTACTTTCAAAATTTGTGGAAAATTTACGAAAAAACCTTATATAGGGTACCCAAATGAGCAAAAGCAAAAATAAAGTTTGGACATTTTTCTTTAAAAATGTTAACTCATTGTCAGTTGTAAAGAATATCGTGTTTATTGGCGAACTTATAAAGAAAGTTAGAAAAACGGTCGTCAAAGCCGATTTTAAGCACAAAATCGATTTGCGCGACCTTAAAAACTTTTCCGAAAAATCTGCAAAAAATTTCAAAAATACTTTACCCTATAAGCTTTCAAATTATGCTTGAGCACCCAAGAAAATCGAATAAAGGTTTTTTTTTGGGACGCCCTAATGAATAGTCAGTTCCCTTATGAGGGGCTTACACTTGCTGTTTTTGAGTCACCAAAAAAGTCTTTGTCCTGTGTCTATTACGTTTATATTCTGTTATTGCTGTTTTCTTAAACAACTTGTTTAAGGTCGTTAGTGTGACCCGCGTATTAGTTCAACAATATCAGTTATGTATTTGTCTTTAAGGTTATGTTGTAAACATAGTTTCCAACAGGGTATCTAGCATGATAACCATAGAGTATACATAGAGGCGAAGGCGTCAAAAATTGAGTTGTCAAAGTACAACTTGTATACATGTATTTGTTGACAAAGTACGACTTGTAAACATGTATTGTGTGGTGAATTCACATCGACAACGTACGTGTGAGAAATTAGAAAAAGATAGCAATATTGTTTTTTCTTTCACCTTCGCCTCTATGTTTCTCTATGATGATAACCTTGTTAAATCTAATTAAATTTCTAACAAGAAAACTCAAATTCTTTGTCATAATTCCAGGTATAGAAATACAAATCATATATTTTTTGTATAAAAAGTAGGTATACATTCAAATAACATACAATTTTTCTTTTTAACGCGTGATATTTAACAGTTTCATTTACAATTTATACTCTCTGTATTGTTTTTCTACGAAATTGTAATTTATTTGTGTATGTATGAATAAATTCATATTTTTTATTTGGATTTCATTTACAATTATTATATTATTTTTTTTTTTGTTACTAATCAAGTGCGTGTTAACAAACAATATTCTTTAATTTCCTGCGAATATTTCTATACAAAATAAATGTATTCATATGCATGAACGAACGAATGAATGTCTGAATCTGAGCGATTTGATATGCGGAATAAATAAATAAATGTTTTTTTTTAAATGTGTTTTTGAAAACAAAAATTATGCTCTCATGTTAAACATAAATTCTAATTTAATTTGTACAAGTTTGTATCAAAATGACAGCTTACAATAATAAAAAATAGCCTTTAATATCATTAGATTTGACAAGTGAGTTGTTTATACTACTTATGTGGGATTAGACTGATAATTTTTCTTAAAATTTTTAAAGTCTCCTCCCAAATTTTGCTTCTGCTAGACCTAAAAGCGTTGAATTACAAATTTGAGGCAATCTATATTTTATCGTGACAGCTACAATCAAAAAACCTCGAAAAATTTTAAATTTAAAAAAATTTGAATCAAAGACTTTTTTCTTATTTATTGCACATCCAATGAACCAACACCAAATAATTGTCCAAGTAGACTGATTAAGTGATATTAATTACACAGTGATACAAAATCGGAATCGGAATGGGATGAAACCAAAAGAAAATGAAAGCTTTCCATAACAAAACCCTCAAGGCCTTTTTTTAGGTCAGAGCTAGATTTTATTTTATACGCATTTAAAGTTGTTGATTACTAACCATGTTCTACTTTAAAGGCCCCTGGTGGTGCTCTTATTGGACATGTAGGGTCCAGTTTCCAATCTTAAGCTCAAAATTACTTCAGCTATGACTGGTATGAATTTTGCTGCAATCGGTCCAGTACCTATTTACTGAATAGCCAAATTATTAATATAAACCAGCGGTTACCAACCTATGGTACGCGTATCACTAGGGGGTACGCGAAACTGTCCGCGGGGGTACGCACAATTTTAGTAATTTGGACATTTCTTTGGATTAACGTTTCAAAGCTGGTTCCGCATCTGGCTTCCAAAGTTTTCCATAACGTCAAGTTTTTAAGAAAGTTGAGTTCAAAGTTTACAAAAAACGTATTTTTGTGCAATTTACACTCAAAAAAAAACTGTAAAGTTAGCAAAAAAAGCTTGTAAACCTACAAGAAAATTTGCTGATTTTGAACCCACAATTTTTTTGGTAAAGTTGGCAAAACCGTTTTGCTAAAAATTAGTTAACTGAAATAATTTTTATTTCAACTTAGTTCATACACATTTGAGGACCCCATTGGGTTCGGACCCAATAGGTCCAGACCCCGATGGGCCTAGACCTAGTTGGGTTCCTTAAAAATCGTCATAGTTTTTGATCCAAAATTTGTGTCCGTTTCGCTCTACCTTGCTTAGTTTTTGAGATACGTGATTTTAGGGGATCACTGGGGTCTTGAGAATTAAAAAACTAGATAACTTCAAAAATATTACTCGGAGAGCTTTTGGTTATTTTGCGGTCTTGTTCTACGTGTTGAGAGCTACAAAAACACTTTTGGACTTTTTGTTGTGTCGGCAATATTTACCGAGATATGAGAATTTTAAAATTTTCGGGAATGCTAGCTTTTTTGGATCCAAAGTTAGGTCCCATTAGGGTCCACACATGTGAAGAGGACCCGCGAAAGTATGGAGATTCTAAGAACCAAAAACGCCCCCCATTTTGCTCTATCTGGCTTAGTTTCCGAGATAGCGCCATTTTAAGTTTTCGGAAAATAAAAAAAAATTGACCATTTATTTTTGCTAATGTTAGCAAAAAATCTTGTAAAAATGTTGTCAACTCAATTTCAAATTTAGCAAAAGAAATTAGTTCAAAGTTTGTTTAAAATTGCTAATGTGCTAAATGAAGTTTACAAGAATTTTTTGCTAACATGCTAATCTCAACTAAAAATTTGCTAAAAGTTAGCTAACTAGCATTAGCAAAAAAAAATTAGTAAATCTACTAACGTATTTTTTTGAGTGTAGAGAGAATTTTTTGCGATATTTTGAGATCTGACCACTTGTTTTCGATTAACCTTTCGATGCTGATTCCAAATAGGGTTTCCAAATTTTTCTATGATCTCAGGTTTTTGAGATAATGTATGTCAAAGTTCTAAAAAAACGTGTATTTGGGCAGTCTTAAGACGGTTTCTGATAGAGTGGATATTTTGGTACCATTTTGTTAAGCTCAAAATGTCATTTCATTGTACATATATACGGTGGTGTTTCATTCGAAAAGTCACGGAATTGTTGATCTGACCTTGTATTAAAAAAAAAAACATTTAAAAAAAATCCAAAAATCTATGATGTGTTTTTGGAACTTTTTTTAAGAGTTCAAAAAACGTCCGATGTTTTAAATTTTGGTGTAGAATCAGTGAAATCTGATTTGCAATATTTTCAGCTGTTTTTGCTCTGCAGAAAAATCAGCTCAAAATCCGCGTTTTCAGATGCATTGAACCACCCCAAGGAGCGAAAATTTTTCCCGAAAAATACCACCATTGTTTTGATCTCCCCTAAAGCCTTCAAAAAAATGATAATATCCGCAGATGAAAAATTTTAAAATTACCTCTAATATTTATATGAGAAGTTTTTTAACGAAAACAAAAAACTCGTTAGGGGGTACGCGGCTGACAAAATTTAAAATTAGTGGTACGCGAGGTAAAAAGGTTGGTAACCGCTGATATAAACCAATGTACACCGTTGCGTATGATTGTTATTTAAAGGCAATTATTAATATAAACTACTTAACTGGACACCGTTGCGTATGATTGTTATTTAAAGGCAATTACAATATTAATCATTCGCCAAGCATTTATTATTAAAATTATAATAAAAGTGCACTAACTTCAAATGCGTGTAAAACAAAATCTAGCTCTGAAGTAGAAAAAAGCCTTGAGGGGTTTGTTATGGAATATGTCAACTTTCATTTGCTTTTGGTTTCATCCCATTCCGATTTTGAGTGTTGCACTGTGTTATTGAGTAATAGCTTTAACGCACACAACAATATAGCGGTTTTTTTACATTTTTCAACTTTGAACATTCCTTACCACGAACTAATGACAATTACTCTTTAAGGTTCCCTTAACTTCAGTGGCGAGCACAGCTTTTGGGTTGGGGGGGGGGGGGACATTTTTTTTTTTACTTCGAAAAAAATCATAAATTCAACAGAGATTCGTTTTTTTTGCGAAAAAATGTGATGGAAACCTATAAAATCATCAAATTTTTAAGTTTTTGCTGAAGGAGGTTTTTTCATGATCATAAGTATTTCGTTTAGATATTTTTTTTTTAATTTGTCTTCAAAGAAAATTGTACATTTTCGTATACATAGAAAAAGTCTCATATCCCAACACATTTGACGTATAAAAAGTCTAAATCTATGACTTCTTCTTTACAAAAAATGTCTGAAAATCGGAGACTTTTTTCGTGAAGAAAAATTTTCAGATTCTAAGAACTTTTTTCCACGAAAAAGTCTAAGATTCTGAAACCTTTTACTATAGAAGGTGTCTCATATTTTAAAGCATTTTTAATATATTTTTCTTAAATTAGTACACTCAAAAAAATACGTTAGTAGATTTACTAATTTTTTTTTGCTAACGCTAGTTAGCTAACTTTTAGCAAATTTTTAGTTGTGATTAGCATGTTAGCAAAAAATTCTTGTAAACTTCAATTAGCACATTAGCAATTTTAAACAATCTTTGAACTAATTTCTTTTGCTTAATTTGAAATTGAGTTGACAACATTTTTACAAGATTTTTGGCTAATATTAGCAAAAATAAATGGTATTTTTTTTTTTTTTTTTTTTTTCAGAAAACTTAAAATAGCGCTATCTCGGAAACTAAGCCAGATAGAGCAAAATGGAGGCCATTTTTTGGTTCTCGGGCTCGCCATAGTATCGCCGGTCCTCTTCACATGTGTGGACCCTAATGGGTCCTAACTTTAGAACCAAAAAAGTTAGCATCCCCGAACATTTTAAAATGCTCATATCTCGGTAAATATTGCCGACACAACAAAAAGTCCAAAAACATTTTTGTAGCTCTCAACAGAGCAAAATAATCGAAAGCTCTCCGAGTAATATTTTTGAAGTTATCGAGTTTTTTAATTCTCAAATCCCCGGTGGTCCCCTAAAATCACGTATCTCAAAAACTAAGCAAGGTAGAGCGAAACGAACACTATTTTTGGATCAAAAACTATGACAATTTTTAAGGAACCCAAGTAGGTCTAGGCCCATCGGGGTCTGGACCTATCGGGTCCGAACCCAATGGGGTCTTCAAATGTGTATGAACTAAGTTGAAATAAAAAAAAATTCAGTTAACTAATTTTTAGCAAAACGTTTTTGCTAACTTTACCAAAAAAAATTGTGGGTTCAAAATCAGCAAATTTTCTTGTAGGTTTACAAGCTTTTTTTGCTAACTTTACAGTTTTTTTTTTTGAGTGTAGATTTGTTTCGTACTGAAAAAGATTTGTTTCTATGAAAAAGTCTCAAATTCTGAGACCTTTTTCTTCAGATTCGTAGACCTCTTTCTTTTAGAAAAAGTCTCAGATTTTGAGACCTTATTCCTAAAAAACGTCTCAGATTCACAGACCTTTTTCCCATAGAAAAAGTCTTAGATTTTGAGAGCTCTTTCTTATATAGAAAAAGTCTAAAATTCTGGCACTTTTATTCCTAAAGAAAAAGTGATAGATTTTTCCATTATAAAAAGTTTCAGATTGTCAGACCTTTTTTCTTCAAAAAAAGTATCGATTCTGAACAGTTTCCTATAGAAAAGGTCTCAGATTCTAAGACCCTTTTCCTATAGAAAAAGTCTGAGACTCTTTCCAAAAGAAATGGTCCCAGATTCTGAGACGTTTTTCCTATAGAAAAAGTCTTAGATTCTGAGACCTTTTCTTAGGTATATAAAAAATGTCTAAGATTCTGGCACCTTTTTCCTATAGAAAAAGTCATAGATTCTGAGACCTGTTTCCTATAGAAAAAGTCTCAGACTCTGCGACATTTTCCCTATAGAAAAAGTTTAACATTTTGAAATTCTGAGACCTTATCCTTATACAAAAGTCTTAGATTCTAAAATCTTTTTCCCTTAGAAAAAGTCTCAGATGCTGTGACCTTCTTCCAATTGAGAAAGTTTAAACTTCTTAGACTTTTTTTCAACAATAAAAAATCTCAGACTTTGAGACGTTTTTCTTTTTAAAAAAGACTATGATTCTGAGACCTTTTTCCTCAAAATAAGTCTGAAATTAAGAGATTCTGAGACCTTTTTCCAATAGAAAAAGTCTCAGATCTTATAACTGTTTCCTTTCAAAAATGTCTCAGATTCTGCGACCGTTTTTCTATAAATAAGTCTCAAATTTTGCGACCAATAGAAAAAGACTCAGATTCTGAGACCTTTTTTCTTTATAAAACATCTTTGATTCTGAGACTTTTAGAATTTGGGAATTCTTCCACAAAAATTCAAAAGGGAACATTTTTGAGAATGTGAAAAATTTTAGAGTCATTCTGCACATTTTCTATAAAAAAGTTTTAGATTTTGAGACCTTTGTAATATAGAATAAGTCTCAGATTCTATGACATTTTTCCTATAGAACAAGTCTCGAAAACATTTTTTTTCTCCGACACATTTTTTTCTATAGAAAAAGTCTCAGATTTTTCACAAAGAAACATTTTTCAATCCTCAAACATTTTCTTTTACGAATTTTTGTAGAAAAATTCTCAAAATATAAGTACTATTAAAAGATACCAAAACTCATAATAAGATTGACAGATATTTTTCACAGAAAATGTTCAGATTGAGTCACATTTTTCCTTTAAAAATTTTCAAATCTTCCCAATAGAAACTTTCAGATTTTTTCTATGAAAAATTTTCGGATTTCGAGATAATTTTCATTCGAAATTTTTTTTAGAAAATTTCCATCTTCCTTTTTTCTTTATTTATTTTTTTTTTCTTACTTTTTCTTTCTTTTTTCTATTCTTTTTTCCTATTTTTTTCTTTTTGAAATTTGGTCTGGGGGGAAATTTCCCCTTTTTCCCCCGCCTTGTACCCGCGCATGCTTAACTTATCTTCAATCACAGATACCACCTAATTTACAAACAAGTAAGAGTTTTAAATTCGGCTGTGCCGAATCTTTTATACCCTCCAACATACAAAACAATAAAAAAAATGTAGGTGCGTTTTATTTTTTTTTTTTGGGGGGGAGGGGTCAGTGGTTCGCTAGTAGTAATTGAGGGGGGCAAATTTTCCCTCGAATATGTGTTTGAAAATTCATTCTTATGCTTTTTGCACTAAAGAAATACAAGATTATCACTATTTAAAAAAAAATTACATTTCTAATTCTCTGGGTCCAAATGCAGGACTTTGAACTTTTTTAGGCATAAAAATGTTGCATTTGTTAAACAAAAACACAAAAAATCATGTAAAAATATGGTATTTTTCAGAGGTTGGTTTAGTTCTGCAAGGGGAAACTTTTTCCCCCTGGTCCGATTTTACTCATTTACGAACTTACCCTGCCTATGAACATAAGACATATTCGTGCCAAATGTCGGGAGTCTAACTCTTTTATTTTGGACTGCATCGTGTTAACTACAGACGGACAAACGGACGGACAGACGGACGGACGGACATCGCTAGAATATCTTAGAATCGATCACTGATCATAAATATATATACTTTATGGGGTCCTAGACCGATATTTTGATGCGTTACACACGGAATACAAAGTGAGTATACCCCCATACTGTAGTTGGAGGGTATAATAAACAAGTAAAAAAGTTATATTCGGACTTGCCGAATGTACACGGTGAGCCTCAGCGATGTTTAGGTTGAACTTTAGTGTCGACGAAAGGTATAAGCGCAGTTCGATTTCTACAAGATTAAATGTCACAAAACTGTTCACACCGAAATCGTAGCTGCTCGCATTCGCGAGATAACGCGAAATTAGTGTTTTTGTATTTTTAAAAGTTTTGACATTAAAGTTTTTTAAAATATTTTCAAAAACTGAGTATACAGTTTTAATTGTACTTATTTAAAGGTCACAAAACAGTAAACATCAAAGTCCTATCTTCTTTAGTTCGCGAGAAATAGCGAAATAGATTTTTTGCTGTTTTTGTTTTCGTTTTTTATCTTTAAATAAGTTTCTTTAAAATTTCGTAAAAACATGGTATGCAGTTTTACTTGTGCTTGATCAAAGGTCACACAGCTGTTGACATCGAAATTGTAGGTGTTAAATTTTGCGAGATATCGCGTAATTATATATTTTTTTTTATTATTTATTTATATTTTACAACCGGTTCTTTAGAAATAATGAAAAAGTGGTATGCAGTTTGATTTGAGCATGTTGGAAGAAATAAAACTATCCACAAAAAAATTATAGCTGCTCACTTTCGCGAGAAATAGCGAAAACAGCTTTTTGGGGGCTGTTAACATTTAAATTCTAGCTGCTCAATTCTTCGATATATCGCTAAAAAATCTCGCTAAACTAGTATTTATTCATTACTTTGTGTTATTTTTGGTCTGTAAAAACATTTACTTCAATTAATGACAAAAATGTGGTATGCAGTTTGAATTCGAAGTTATTAAAGTTGACAAAACTGCAAGCATAAAAATTATAGCTGATCAATTTCCCGAGAAATTGCAAAATTACTGTTCACGCTTTTATATTAATTAATTAATATTTTGAGGATGTTTTTTCTGGCTCGAGGTCATTATTTTCTTTACTAATTAAAACCATGATATTCTCATAGTTTAATTTTCAAGAAAATTATTTTTTTGTTTTAAATTTATTTATGTTGGTCATTTTTGCAAGACTTAATCGACACGTGTTTCGGAATTTGTCAATATTCCATTGTCAAGATTATTTAGCAAAAATAGAAACGATTTACTACAAAGTAGCAAACGAGTCTAATGACAAATCGTTTGTGCACAAACTAAAGTATTAATACATAAAGAAGTGGCCACTTCAAATCGGTACGCACTGTAGTAATCGTAACAACGCCCCCTGTTATCAAAATGGAAAAACATTAAGTTACGTTTTTAACCTCAAATCTAACGTTAATCTACAATGAATTGCGAGTCATTAGTTTTATTTTTAAAAAGTGTAGACACAATGGAAAAAGAAGATATAAATAAAATTGTGCACAAATATCTAGAAAATCCGACTTTGGCGGGTTCAAATATAGCCAAATCACTTAAAATGGCTACATCGACAGTGTGTAAAGTTTTTAAAAAAGTACAATAATAAATTATCCACTTAAATAAGGATCTAAATTGTGAAATAAGAGGAACTCGAGAAAAAAAATGAAACCAGAAAGTGCTAAGGTCTCTCAAAAAAAAAAAAAAAAAACAAGGCTTATCAAACAATAATCGTGCCAAAAAAAGTCAAACTAGCAGAAGTTGTGTACGTCGAATTCGTAAAAATGTTGGATTAAAGTCCTACCGTGCTAATTAATATCCAAATAGAACAGAAAAGAAAGAACCAGTAGCAAAAAAGTGTAGCAGATTGCTGTGTGATCAGGCTTTTACCAATTTTAAGGGCTGCATTGTTATGGATGATGAAAACACATCAATCCACCTAATTGCTCAAATCTTCGTCCAATCAAGAAATATTGGGCAATTTTTAAACGCAAATTGAAAAAGTGTGCAAGAACAGTAAATAACGATATTTTGATGAGCACAAAGTGGAAAAAATTAGCTTGAGAGTGGAAAGAAAAGTTGTGCAGAAGTTGATAGGAGGCATTAAAAGAGAAGCCAGAAAATTTTTACGAAACAAGGACCCATAAACTTCAAATTATATTTTTTTTAAAGGTTAATAAATTACCTTTAATTTAATGTATAAAATGTTAATGTATGTTGTTTCATTTAAAATTTATGGTCGCTTTAATATGTCCCGATTTTAAGTGGCCACTTCTTTATTCGACTCTATCCACAATGTGAATTAGAAAGACGAAGAAATTGTACCATACTAGTAAGGCAACGATTGTCAATAACCAATAAAAATATTTAAAACATTTTTACATACGATAGTCCATTGGACTACAACAATATGTTTTTTGTTGTTGTATTTTTGCTAAATAATCTTGACAATGGAATCTTGACAAATTCCGAAACACGTGTCGATTAAGTCTTGCAAAAATGACCAACATAAATAAATTTAAAACAAAAAAATAATTTTCTTGAAAATTATACTATGAGAATATCATGGTTTTAATTAGTAAAGAAAATAATGACCTCGAGCCAGAATAAACATCCTCAAAATATAATATTTTAAAGGTCGAATAAAACAATTTTTATTTTTTAATAAAAATTAATCAGAATTTGAACATAATGGTTGGCACTCCATAGTGATATGAATAACCCTAATGTGGTTATTACATTCACAACAACAAAAAACATATTGTTGTAGTCCAATGGACTATTGTATGTAAAAATGTTTTAAATATTTTTGTTGGTTATTGACAATCGTTGCCTTACTAGTATGGTACAATTTCTTCGTCTTTCTAATTCACATTGTGGATAGAGTCGAATATGTATTAATACTTTAGTTTGTGCACAAACGATTTGTCATTAGACTCGTTTGCTACTTTGTAGTAAATCGTTTCTATTTTTGCTAAATAATCTTGATAATGGAATCTTGACAAATTCCGAAACACGTGTCGATTAAGTCTTGCAAAAATGACCAACATAAATAAATTTAAAACAAAAAATAATTTTCTTGAAAATTATACTATGAGAATATCATGGTTTTAATTAGTAAAAAAAAAATGACCTCGAGCCAGAATAAACATCCTCAAAATATAATATTTTAAAGGTCGAATAAAACAATTTTTATTTTTTAATAAAAATTAATCAGCATTTAATTAATTAATTTTTTCTTTAGTGTCTAAAATAAAGGAAAAAAATCAAGAAACGATAAAGGTACACTCAAAAAAAAAAAAACAGTGTACTAAAATCTGGAAAAATTAACTTAATTTTAAGAAAAAGAGGGAATGATTTGGCTCCAAAGATTTTTTTCTTGATTTTAGTTTATAATTTTCTCAAAAATAAGGAAAACAAAGTTAATTTATTTGAAGCCAATTTTAACTAGAAAATGGGAAAAATTATATTACACTTTAGTTCATTCACATTTTAAAACTGGATTGGGTCTAGACTAGGGTTGCCAGATACTGGAAGTCAAATAACTGGAAAATGGAAAATTTTCAGCGGGATTTTTAAAAAGTAACTGGACCCATACATATTTTTATTTTTAATAGTTTGAAAAAAAAACCGACCGATTTTCATATTTGAAATACATATTCTTATTTTGGACTAAATGGCCGTCTCTATTTGCCAAGGAAAAATATGCATTTTTTAAGCATTTCTATTACTTTTTCGAGCATCTCGAAATGCTGATGCTCGTCATTGGCCTGAGGATGGTTAGAGTATATTTTTCTTTTTAAATAACCCCACAAAAATCAGTGGTCAAATCTGGAAATCGAGAGGACAGTTAAAATTTCCCGGACGTGCGAATTTAAAAAAGGGCGACAAGAAGTGACCATCATTTGCAGATTTGACCCATCCAGACATATTTTTGTGGGGTTATTTTAAAAGGAAAAGTAACTCTAGACTGGCCGAGATGCTCGAAAAAGTTATTAAAAAATTAGCGAAAATGCTGGCATTTATGTTATATTTATGATTATTATTTTATTCAAAAAGTAATCCCAAAAAATTTTAAAAAATATTTAATAAAAAAAAGTAATTGTTAAAATTATGAAAATCCTTTTTCAACTGGACCAATTATGTTTTAACTGGAAACTGGACCAGACCTCAAATAACTGGAAAATCCAGGCCATTCCAGGCCGTCTGGCAACACTAGTCTAGACCCTGGATCCATGGGTTCGAACCCCATTGGTCCCGCCTCCTATTAACTCAAGACCCCGGTCCTTTAAGGGCCCCATAGATTTTGACCCAAAATTTGTGTCCGTTTCGCTCTAACTTGCTTAGTTTTTGAGATATGGTAATAAGGAGTCTGATAGGGTCTTGAGAATCATAAAAACTGGATATCTCAAAAACTATTAATCGGAAGGCTTTCGGGTATTATGCGGAAGTGTTCTACTAGTCAAGAGCTACAAAAATGCCGTTGGACCTTTTCTCGTGTTGGCAGTATTTACCGAGATATGTGCATATATAAAATCTCGGGAATTTCAAATTTTAGATTAGGGTCTTGAGACCCCGCCAGATATGCAGAGCTTGGCTATTCCACATTTTTCTTTATGGTCTTTCTTTTGAAAATTTCGTCCGTTTCGCTCTATCTCGCTTAGTTTTCGAGATATCGCCATTTTGAATTTTTAACTAAATTCTAAGAAGTTATTTACTTAATTCTCAGAAGTTATTAACTAAATTCTAAGAAGTACACTTCCTCAATTCAAAAAAGTGAAATACGATGATGTTTTTTTAGTAAATTTTAACTAAACTTGAACTAAATTGTTTTTTAAGAAATATGTCTTAAAAATAAAGATACGTTTCTTAGATTTGTGGAAAATTTCTTTGGCAGTAAGAATTTTTTTGATCCTCGATCAATTTTAAGACGATCTAACGATGTCCGTCCGTGCGTCTGTCTGTTGAAAACACGGTAACCTTTGAAAGACTTTACTGAGGCTGTTGAAGTCTGGCTGTTAAAGTCTGGTTTGTATTGCAATTCATCGAAATCAGTCCAGTGCACTTTGGCTGAATTTTAAATTTTTGCGGCAAAATGTCAATTTTTCAAGTATAGATTTTTAAAAATTTTTGATTGTGTTTCTTTGGAGACCTTGCAATCCCGACTTTTCTTAAAACTACACTTTTTCTCCTTAAAATGCAATTCTGCCAATTGGATTTTTAGGAGTTTTTTTCTATCTAAAAATGGTGTTGAATGCATCTAACAGTATTTTGTAAACTACCGCACATTCATACAGTTTTTAGAGTGTGTGAGAAAAACATCTTCAACATCTGCATTATTTCTAAGTTTATGTTTAAATTTTATGATTTTTAATATTTTTTGTTAAAAGTGCATAAAGACAAGTGTATGTGAATGCATTAAAATACATTCAAATGTTTATTAATTTCATATGCAGCAGAAAAACATTTTTATTTTTTTTTCCATAAATTTATGTATACAATTTTTTGCTCTCATGCTGTTTTTATGTTTTTTTGGACTTTTGCCAGAGCACGCATTTTTTGCACGTCATTAGCATAAATTGTTTTATTTTGTTTGTTAGAATTTTTTTAAACATACAACAATATTTTTATGTGTTTTTTTTTCTCCAAAACATATTTACATACTACATAAATATATCATTGTAAAATTACCCTCCTCAAAGCTGAAAACGAAGCGATATAAAATCATAAATGTGTTGTTGGTCACTGACGCACACATCCGTGATGTTTGTGTATTTTAGGTGAAATAATAACAACACAAAAACACAACAACGACACACTGATTGGTATCGTTTGATAACAATAAAATTACTGGCTGACAGACTGGCTGGATGGCTACTGTGCCCATTACGTATACGTATTGTATGTATTTATTTATTTAAATAGTGCCTTATTATGTTTTATAATGCACACACTTGATTTTATTTTGTGTTGGCCATAAATGTGCGTGCTATTCTGTAGTTTTAGCATAATTTATACACAACATAAACCACTAATAATAACAATAACAAACATCATCATCAACATGCGCCATCACTATAATCATCAATATCGTTTTAATCAAAAAGTGCGTAAATTGTTTTTGTTTTGAACATGGTGATATTACGTGGTTGCAAATGTTCCAAATTCGCAATAGTTTTTAAAATTCATAATATTATTGTTTTTTTAGTACATTTACTTTGTGGATCTAGGCAACAGCATTTTCGATTGAATTTAAGAATCTAAAAACACAGTGATACAAAATCCAACTATCCAAATCGGAATGCTATGAAGCTCAAGGCACATTTAATGACATTTTCCATAACATACCCCTCTAGGTATTTTTAGATTAGTGTGAGATCTTGTTTTTACACGCATTTAAAGTTTGTGATTTTAAAGCATTTAACGTTTTTGTATACCCCCACTTTGGGAGCCCCTGGTGGTGCCCTTATTGGACATGTGGTTTCAAGCGTCCAACCTTAAGCTTGAAATTACTTTAGCTATAACCGCAATGAATTTCGCCGCAATCGGTCCAGTTCTTACTGAACGGCCAAATTATTAAAGTAAACCAATGTGCACCGTTGCGTATGATTGTTATTTAAAGGCAATTACAAGATTAAGTATACGCCTCTTACGTGAAATTGACACAAAAAACATCGAAACACGTAAACATAGAGAAACATAGAGGCGAAGGTGAAAGAAAAAATAATATCACTATCTTTTTCTAATTTCTCACACGTACGTTGTCGATGTGAATTCAAAACCCAATACATGTTTACAAGTCCTACTTTGTCAACAAATACATGCACACAGAAAAATAAATTTCCAATCGAATTTTTTAGTAGTATCAAATATAATTCGGTTGTCGCAATCATTTTTTGGTGTGACAACCGAATTTTGTTGTATCAAATAAATATCTGCTGTATCAACCTAATTTTAGTTGATAGTACCGACATTCAATTGAGACGACCTATATGTAAATGTATCAACCGATTTTTAATTGTATTAACTGAATTTCAGTTGGATATTTGGAAAATTGTTTTCTGTGTGTGTATACAAGTTGTACTTTGACAACTCAATTTTTGGCGCCTTCGCCTCTATGTATACTCTATGCACGTAAACTTAATTTTGGGTCGTAGATCACAGTGGCATTCTCCGTTTTGTCACATCAGGTAAATATCAAGAGATATTTAATTTTTAAAGTTTGCGATTTTTAAACGATTTTTTTTGAAATTGAAATTTTGTAGAAAAGAAATAATTGTATTCGCTTAAAATAATTATTGTATTCTAACTTAAAAGAAAAAGGTTCTGTCCCAGAAATCAGAAAGATTCGACACAGCCGAACCCTCCACAATGTTAACCAATGTAAAGATAACAAGTAGGAAAGTTAAATTCGACTTTTCGGAATCTATGAATACCGTCCACAATGCCTTTTTTAAAGGATAGTACATTTTTTAACGTGACAAAAATTAACAATTTTGGTTAGAAATATTTTATTTTGAGTAAGAAACTCTTTTTTGTCATTTAAAAAAAAAGAGAAAAATTACTAATTTTTTTTGAGTGTACATTTTTTTCGAGTGTGATGTGTTTTTTACAGTAAAAATATTTCTGAGTGAATGCACGTACGTATGTACACAAAATATTGTAATTTTTGTAAAAAAAAATAAAAAATTTTTTGAGTGTAAAATTTTTTTCGAGAGTAATTTTTAAATTACCAATGTTTTGTGAGGTCTTCGGTTTTAGAAACATATCTACTTGATGTTTGCTATAAATATCCAACTTACCTTTTATTTTTTTTTTTGTTTTATTTTAACATTTCAAATTTTCAAATTTTTGAAAATTTTAAATTAAAATGTTTGACGTCTGAGAAATAAAATTCAAATTATTTCAAAGAAAATTTTCATTAATAATTTGTGTGAGAAAACGACCGGACAAGAAAATTTTAAATTCAATATTTTATTTCAAATTTGGGAGATTGGTTTCAAATATTCCTTGGAAGGCTCGCAATCGTTATTAAATCAATTGTTTGACTGGTACAGGGGATTTTCTTTATGAATAAGGTAAGGATTTTCTGACGATGGAGCAATAGGAGGAAAATAGCAACAATACAATTTTCTTACATAGATTCCCAGCTGGTTGGAAACGTACAACAGCGATTGAGGAGTGTGGGACATTGTATAAATCAAGGACAAATTTCAAGTCTGCTACATAATCGAGACATTAGTGGTCGTAGTGCCCTATTTCAGCGTGTAAAAATTCAGTACCCTGTGACGGACGTTGCTATCGATGGTCGTTGGTAGAGTGGTCAGGGAATTTCAACGAATATTAACTCGATCCAAGAAACATTTTACAACGTTAAACCCTCGGGCTGACACAAATGTATTGTGGCTGTCAGCAAGGAGGGAGGGTTAAGACCACGGGTGCCGTCCATCTTGGCAACCCACCTCTTTAGTCATCAACGTCCCTCCGGTATTGCTATTCGTGTGCTTTTTATGCTACCTAAATTTTAATATTTTGTAGCGATCCCGTACCTGCCTCCGAAGGGACAAGACACACTTTCAACCCTGAACACGGCCGGTACCAGTAGGTAGCTCCGTCCCTGAAGAGGTAGGCCAGTGGGTGGAAGGGTCGTTACAGCTTTTAAAACTAAACAAGTTTGAAAAGCATTGTTGCTTTTAAAACTTGTTTAACACTTGGCATTTAAGATGAAACCAATCTGAAACTCAGGGTTTTGCTTATTTGAACCACTGCACAGTGCTACATTTGGCCAATCTAGGTGGACAAAAATCGAAAAATAAAAGTTGGCGGATTGTTATAGTTTAAATGAATGTTACAGCAAACAATCCATATACTATGGAAATAATTATAATATGACGAAAAAAGTGCTGTTTCATTTGATACAGGAGTTCAAAGTCACATCTTGTAATAGACTTTTAAGAAATAAAATATATTTTTGAGCACCATCCCAACTTCAAACACTTATAACTTTTTTGTTGTTGGAGTTATAAGTCCTTTTTTTTTGTTAAAATACAGCATTTTTAATCTAGTTTTAAAACCCGTGCTCATTTTATAATTGAATCGAAAACTTATATTTGTAATTTATTACAAACAAAAATTTAAAATTTAAAATTAAAAAAAAAAAAAAAAACGGAAACTTCGTTGGAATAACACTATAGTTTCCTCACGCTCCATTACACGACCTATACATGAGGCAGGTGTTGGAATGCCTCTAGTAAGAGATTAAACCATGTTTGCTGGCGATTTTTTGCGATTTATAGAGAATTTTAAAGTTTAGTGAACGTCTAAAATGGACTTTTTGCTTGATTTTTTTTTTAATTCCAGAGACTTCTAGTTTTAAACTATGTGAAAAATACACTTATATTGCACATAAAATTGAATGATTATGTAAGAATACATAATAATATAAAATGTAATGTGTTATTACACCAAACCCTTGTTTAACGGCATTACATTTTTTAACGATGTTTAGTTTTTGTATAAAATATGGGAAAATTGGATAACTGTTAAATTCGTAGAATTCGCAATGGAATTCAAATAATGAAAACCAAATAACTTTATTTTTTTTTGTGTGTTTATGAATTGTTTAAAAAATATTAATTCATTATTTTTTTGTGTAATTCTTGTAATTTTACTTGTTTTTTTATTTAAATAATAAATGTGTGATTAATTTGTAAAACTGCAAACAGTGGGTGGACCACGCCCCTTTTTGTTACAGTATAGAGTAAATTTTACAATGTACATAAGTCAAAAAATGAAATTGAGCCCAAGGTTGTCCAACACAGCTTAAATATCTGTTATAAAAAGTGGGCATACACCGCCCATCAATAATTATCTTCGAGGTTATTGTGTACAATTTTTTTTACAAAATGGTACACAAATAGTAATTTTTTTTAAAAAAATTCATAAAAATTCTTCAAATTACACCGCTCAACAAATCCAAGGTTTTTGACTCCGGTTTGATGTTTGATACAAATTGTTTAAGATTTTAACTCGCTGATTCCAAATCTGTGCTCCAAATTTTTCCATCACGTCTAGAATTTTAATTATTTGCGGTTGAAAATGAGAAAAAACGCGATTTTTGCATTTTTTGAAAGCCTGCACAGCAGCCACTGGGTGGAATAAAAATCTGGTATAAAGCGTTAGAGTAGAACTGAACTATGGTCTCAAATATATGATCAAAAAAATTTGAAGTTGTTGCACTATTATTGGCCAAACATGTATTTTAAAAAAACACTGCACACAAAAAAACTTCGATGTTAAATTGCCTAAACTGGCAAAGGTATTTTCTTTTTGTATGAAATAAAAAAAAATAGTTTTATTTCCTATAAGCATGGGTAAAATTTCACCTAAAAGCAAAGTTGTTTTTACATGTGCTCAATAGGAACCATCTTCGAAATTTGTTTGACATAATTTTAATTTTGAAAACAATTTAAAAAAATTAATTTTTAAAAACATTAATAAAGAAAATTATTAAATACACAAAAAATCAGCTAGAAAGGTAAATTTTTTGTATAAATTATAATTTGGTTTGGTTTTAAAATATATTATTTTCAGATTACGTGTATTTAATGAGCAGGCAAGGCAAGTCAATCTGCCTCTTCAAAGAAAAAAAAACTGTTCCTTGGAAGTCCACTAGGCGAAGATGGCAAAGTAACGAAATTTTCATAAAGCACAACATACAGCATGTTTTTTATTGTACAATTACAAATGAGCTCCTCCCATTGGCTATGGTTTTGTTAAATTGCCTCATCAAATTTTCTAATGGTACGGAATAGGTAAAGAAAAGTGTAAGTGCACGTTAAAATTTTAATTTTGTATTTGGACGTCAAAAGTAAGTCTCAGATTCTGATGATTTTGTCTTATGAAAAAGGTCTGTCTCAGAATAGAGACTTTTTCTACAGAAAAACTATTTCCGAATCTGATACTTTTTCTATAGAAAAGCTGTCTCAGAGTCTGAGACTTTTTTTACAGAAAAACTGTCTCAGAATCTGAGACTTTTTCTATAGAAAAACTGTCAGAATCTGAGAACTATACTATGATCTCTAAACCCAGTTATGATTGCAGCAATCAAGTTGCTGTTTTTAAAATTGTATTTAATTGTAATAAAAAAAATGTTGTGCTTAAAATCTTCTTTAGGCCGCAAAAAAACACGTCTGGTACTTTTTTTTTTTTTTACTTATTCACTTCCTTATGTCCCTTATGTACGAGGTCAATCGGATTAAATTAACACGTGGCACCCGGCGGTAAAAGTTTTGGATTTTTAAAAATTTTTTGAAAAAAAAATAAAACTATATCTTGCGACAGATCATACTTATTAAATTTTTTTTTTAATCGGTCAAACGGTTTTCGAGATATCGTTATTCAAAATTTGCAAAAATGGCAGTTTTTTCCTACGTTCTGGAAATTTAAAAAAAAAAATCTTAAAATTTTTTACACTTGAACCGTTCAAAGTGCTTGACACAATCTTTCATTCAAAATTAATTTGAGCCAAATCCGATCATTTTGACCCGTGGCACCCTTTGATCAAAGTTTTGTTTTTATACAAAATTTTCACCAAAAACTCTAAACTTTGATCGAAGGGCGCCATTGCTTTAAATAGTCTGATTTGGTGTAAATGAAAGCTTGTCTCCGGCTCTATAAAATAGTTAATGGAAACAAAATTTTAAGAAAATTTCTTGAACGTAGGTAAAAAATTTATTTTGTGAAATTTTTTGACAAATTTCGAATGGCGACAACTCAAAAACCGCTCGACCGATTTAGGATATTTTTTGATATTTGTATTCAGCATGCCAAAATTGATAAACATATAATGTATCGGTATATATTAGATATCAATTCTATAAGGGCTGAGCAAATATTAAATGAGATTCGAGGGTCGAGCTGAAAACTGAATTATTTATAAACATTTTTTAAAAAATATTTCTAAGTCGATTTTTTTTAAGCTCAAACATTAAAAATATAAAAAATTATCTAAAAATGTATATTCAGTTCTCAACTAATTTGTTTAACGCCCAAAACAAAAACTAAAATTTTTTAAAATACAGTACAAGAAATCCGCATTTTTTGACCACAAATTCTTTTGACCACTAATTTTTTGTAAAGAAAGGAAATGTTTAATTATTTTCATATCTCATTACAATACACTTAGCTCAACTATTATTGTTAAACAATGAAATATTATCTTTGTTTTAAAAAAGCTGTTTGGTCAAAAGAAATGGAGATCAAAAATTATGGATTTATTCCACCGTATTTGAAAAATTTCAGTTTATGTTTGGGTCGTTATAACAATTAGCTAAGAACTGAATATAAATTCTTGGACTATTTGTTAAATTTTCAATGTTTGAGCTTGGAAAAAATTGACTCAGAAATATTTTTTAAATTTTTTTTAAAAAATTTCTCTAAATAATTCAGTTTTCAGCTCGACCCTCGTATCTCATTTAATATTTGCTCAATCCTTATAGAATTGGTATCTAATATACACTGATACATTATATGTTTGAGACACTATAACAAAAGAAACATAATTGCTCCGCTCTTTTCTTTTTTACAATATATTTTGTCTACTTTTTGGTACTTAAATCAAAAACCGAATATTAGTGACAGTCACTGTAGTAAAAATACAGAAAAATTGTTGTATTTTACCAATAGCCAATTTCCAAAAAATTCTGAACAAATTAAATTGTTTTGCTAAAGTTTGGTTAACGTAAATTGCAACACCTTTAACTAATATTTTGACTAAGTTATTTTTTTTTTGAGTGTAGTTTCGATTTTCTGAATTTTTAATTGGGATTTCAGAATTTAAGTTGGCTTTTTTAAATTTTAATTAGGATTTTATTTGATTGGGATTACTGAATTTTAATTGTGCTTTCCTGCTTTCCATTATGATTTTTAAATTAAAAAACTTGTACAATGATTTATGAAAAAAAAATCTTGTCACCAATACGATGACTCTTTGTTACAAAAACAAAAATTTGTTAAACATTTTATTATATCCTTTATTCAGTGGAAAAAACGAAATTGGACTTGAGAACATTTAAGAACTTTAAAGTGTCATAAATAAGTAAATATTGCCTAAAAAATACATTCCTAGCTTTAAATTAACAATATATTATTTTGACAACAACTTGTTAATACAAATTATGACCAGTTTTAAAAAAATCCCATCCTCAACAATAAATTGCACAATTAACTGTTTAAATTATCACCATAAATTACTATTAAGAAGGACCCAACATTTTAAGTAATTTAAAATTTTATTTATTACTAAAAAAACATCTGCAGAAACTTTATTTTGGTGAACTATTATTTTGCTCTTCGTACCCAAAAACAAAACTGTTTTTTTTTTTTTTTTTTGTTTTTAGAAATTAAATATATCAACAAACTATTTATTCAATCAAAACAAAGAAAAGTATTTTTTTTTAAATAAACTGCGTCAAATTTAAAATTTTTGCGTATTTTATTTAATTTCAGGAATGTGTTTATAATTTTTCACATTTAACGCATAAAAAATTGTTTATTACTTTTGTTAAACTATTAATAGTATATTAAGAAATATTTAAAAAATATGTTTTTTTATTTGAGAAATATTTAGGTTAAGCTCAAAAATAGCAGCAACGTAGAACAGAATAGTTTCGGTGGCATTTCATTTAATAAATCTCCAGAATCTGAAGAATTCTGTTAGTAAAGAAAATTTCATAAACACTAAAATGTCCACAAGATGTAAGGGACTAAAAAAAAGTCACCCCTGACATACTGCTGACTCTCCCTTTACAAAATTGCTGACATCTTCATACAATTTTTCAAAATGTCCCCAATTACATACAAAATATGTCCTACTTTAGGGGTCCCTGGTGGTGCCCTTATTGAACATTTGGGGTCCAGCGTCCAAACTAAAGCTCGAAATTTGGTTAGATTTAACCGGTATGAAATTCGCTGCAATCGGTCCAGTACTTACTGAATGGCCAAATTATGAAAAATAAACTACTCAGCAACGTTGCGTATGATTGCTATTTAAAGGCAATTGCAAAATTAAGTATACGCCCCTAATACAGTTTTCACGTAGTTATAATTATAATAATAGTTCACGAACTTCTAATGCGTGTATTTTTTTAACATGATAATGTTTTTGGGCTGGTGTCTAATTTTAAAAAAGTTGCAGGACGCCACCTCAGTTTGACTATATCAGCTAACAATTAACGAAAAAGAAAACAAGAATTACTATTTTCATTTTATTAAAACCAAAAATTTTAATAACTTGGATTTGTAACTTGGATAATAATGCACCTCGTGGTGAAAAACCCGTTTTTCACCAGCTGGTGAATAAAAGCCAACATAATTATTTTTCAACAAAAAATTTTTTCATTTAAATTTTTTTTCCATCAAATTTTTTTTTTTCATAAATTTTTTTTTTTCAACAATTTTTTTTTTTCATCATTTTTTTCATAATTTTTTTTTATTAATTTTTTTTTTAATTTTTTTTTTTCATCAAATTTTTTTTTTCATTAATTTTTTTTCATGAATTTTTTTTTTCATGATTTTTTTTTTTTCATCAAATTTTTTTTCATGATTTTTTTTTTTTTTTTCATCAAGTTTTTTTTCATCAATTTTTTTGTTTTTTTTTTGTCAAATTTTTTTTTTTTTCATCAAATTTGTTTTTTTTTTGTCAAAAATTTTATTTTCATAAATTTTTTTTCATAAATATTTTTTTCATAAAATTTTTTTATCAAATTTTTTATTATCAATTTTTCAAAAAATTTTTTGTACATCAAAAAATTTTTCTTTTTATCAAAAAATTCATTAAAAACTTTTTTTCATCAAATTTTTTTTTTAACCAAAAATTTTGGGTTCATTGTACATAAAACCAGTGATAGTGGTAGAGCTGCAAAACTATCGATAGTCGTCCCATTCGATATTTTCGAAAGTTTGTTTTTAAACTATCGATACTATCGATAGTATCGGATATTTTAAGGAATTGTAAGATTTTGCGTAAAATAACGGTTTTTTTCATTACAACTTGGTACTTCCGAACACACAAATGACAGTTTTTGGCGTTCACTGCCATTCCAGTCTATTTTAACTCACTACGGCGATCTTCCACCATGCCGAGCTTGTACTGTTCGGACCTTAAATTTCACAATAATATTAACACGAGATTACCATCATTGCATTAATACAAAAGGTAGAAGTATTCTAAAATGATATAAAGATTTTTAAAACGGTTCACTTTTTGATTAAGTTTTCTGCAAGTGGCAATCTTTTTGAAGCTAATATTTTTTCGGCGATAGTATCGCTATCGGGTAAAAACTATCGATAGTCCTTTTAAAATAAAACTATCGATACTATCGATAGTACCATCGATAGTTTTTCAGCTCTAGATAGTGGTATATTCTTTGGTGCCGAATCTTTACATCTCCAAAATGTAAAAACACTTTTTTGCACTTATTTTTGCACTCACTTACTGAACAGCTCTTTTGGTTTTTTAATGGGGTCCTCGACAGATATTTCAATTCGTTTTGCATGGAATAGCAAAGTAATATAACATTATTTTTTGCTTTTGGTTTTATCCCATTGCGAATTTGGTTGTTGCACTGTGTTATTTAAAACATGTTATATATAAATATTAAAGTGTTCAATTTAACATTTGTTTATTTTTCAAGTTCTTTGTAAATTTGTTTATAAGAACCCAGCAACCGCAGAGAAACAGAAACACCTTTGTGTGGAAGATCTTTCTAACATGGATTTTTTATAATTTTTCTCATTTTGCTAAAATGTTTTTTTGTGGAATTTAAGACAAATCTATGTGCTTAATTTGATTTGTAGCACTGTCACATACCACATCAAAAACATAAAACACATGTGTTTAACATTTTCTCAGTGCTGTTTTGTTAGTTTGAGAATTGTTTTGTTTAGCTTTGCTCGGTTTAGTTAAATTTTTTTGGATTTATTTTTCATTTTCCTTTAGATTGTTTAGTCATTTTTGGGAAATTTTCGTGTTGAATCTCTTTTCGTGCAATTTTAGTTAAAAATTCCCATCACGTGTTACACGTGGCAATATACATGTTTATTTATTTCTCTTTTTTTTGCAACAAATACGAAAAGACTAAATCTAACGTTTTTATGCGAAATATCTTTGTTAGTTAAATTTTCAGTAGGGTAACACTCATTTACTGGAAAGTTTTTTAAGAGTTCAAAAAAAGTGGGAATTTACTTTGGATATTCACAAAAAAAAATAAAAACTTATTCGTCGGAAGTATAAATATTTTAATTTTTGTTGTTCCAAAAAAGTTTCAAAAATATTTTGGCCCCCTTAATGTCAAAATATTATCTCCACGTGTATTTAACTTTGTAAAATTGTACATTAGCCTGTCCCGAAAAATAAAATTTAAGGTAATAGCAAAAAAACTATGCTCTTTTGAGAGCTGATAATGGGAAAAATAACCCAACAAATAATTGGAGTCCATCTTTTCCTCCCTACAACCGGTTGAAGTTCGCAACCGTAGTGTATTTTGTAAAAAAAAAATTGTTTTGGCCGAAATTGGTGTCAAAATTTGCAGAATTTGGAAAAAATATTTGAATGATGAAATTTATTTCACTTATTCAAATTTTGTTGCAAAAACTGCTAAAAAAATATTTTTTTTTTGACTTTTTGTTCTTGGCGATTAAAATACCCTTCTGAAATTGATTAAGTAACATCCGCGTCAGTATGAAAATGTAAAGATCAAAATTGTCAAAAACTTAGATTTTTTTCTTTTTAAAATGCTCTTGTGGACTAAAATTATTTCATAAAAACTTTTTAAATATTTTTCCCTTAATGTACTAAACATTCTGCGAAATTTGACACCAATAGCGGTGACAACAAAAAATATATTTTTTTTGACAAAATACAAAATACGAACTTTAACCGGTTGTAGGGAGGCAAAGACAGACTCCAATTTTTTTGATTATTTTTCCCACAATCAGCTCTGTAATACGCATCATTTTTTGGATATTACCAAGCGAAACTCCAAAAAGAGGCCATTTTCGGGACAGGCTATTGTACATGCCTGTTGTAAAATAAGTTCAGGTAGGATGAGGTTTTCTTCCATTTAACTGAAATAACTGTTCAGAGATTAAACGAACGTATTTTAAATCGTAAATGTTACATGTGTGTGTAGTTGTATTGTGGTTTTGCGATTGGAATATTATAGACTGGTTCATAATAGAGGTCGGCGGGATTGGAAGATTAAGCGGGGGACATGTTGGTCAATAAAATCCATATTTTATCTGTATAAAACCTTACACACAAAAAACCTTACTTAATTTCGGACACAGCTCCCTTAAAAATAGTTCATACATTTTCCATAGGCGTACATAGACCTGTCTGGGGGGGCTTAGCTTCCCTCCCCAGAATTTTAATCATTCACAATTTTTTTTTAATAATTTAATGATTTCATTAATTTTTGCAACAATAAATAATAATAATATGTAATGAGTCTTTAGGACTCGTTATGATTATTCAATGAGTCTTAAAGACTCGTAATGATTATTATATAAGATCTAATAGTTTTTCCCATTGAAAATAGTCTGCATTATTGAAAAAAGTTTTTATATGAATCTGATGTTTTTGTCAGTAATAAAAACTTTACCGAATCTTAGGGTTTTACCTTCAGGAAAACATTTTAACTTCTTTGATTAAAAAAAGTTTCTAAAAGTTTCTAAGGGTGTTTTATATAGACAAAAGTTACTGAAAGAAAGAATCTAAGAATTTTGACTAATAATCATCAACTTTTGCAATCATCAGAATTTTTTCTTGAAAAAATCGTAGTAATCTAATGATTTTACTATAGAAAAAACATTAAAAATCTTTCATTCTCAAAACATATCTAGGAGTTCTAAATTTCCGAAAAATCTACAGAATCAAAATTTAATAAATATATATGAATTTTTAACCGCTTTCGGGGGCCATTCGTTTCTAGGACACCTAGACGCATGTTAAAGGGAACGCTTCAGGAATAGGGGTGGAAAACGTAGGAAGCCAATGACCCCCCCTATATGTCAATGGCTTCCTACGTTTTCCCACAATTTAGTAAAATTTACCTAAAAATTTGGAAATTTTCTAAACTGTTAAGAAAAAACTTTGATTCATGTGCTATCTATCTTAATTTAAGGACGTTTTTTTCCATTATTTTAGTTAAATGTTCATAACTTAGGGAAACTTTTTTTTTCAAAAAACTTGAAATGGGGATTTCATGAAAACTAAGCTAGAAAGAGAAAAATAGAGGCCATTTTTGGTTCATAGACTCTCCTTAGTATCGCCGGTGCCCTGCATATGTTTGGCCTCCCATGGATCCTAATTTTGAATCTAAAAAAGTTGTCAATTCCGAAAATTTGGAAATTATCATACGGATATTGGTAAATATTGGTAAATATAAAGGAATCTTAGAATAATACTTTTATTGTTATCCAATTTTTAAAATTCTCTAGAACCTATCGCGCCCCTAAATTCACGTATCTCATAAACTAATTGTGTTAGAGCGAAACGGTCAAACATTTTTGACCAAAAATTATGACGATCCGTATGGGACCCAAATGGGTGTGGACCATCAGGGTCTGAAGCCATCGGGTCCAAACCTAATTCTTAAAAAAAGTTTTCCAATTTTTTGTTTGAATTCGCAAAGTATCAAAAAATATTTCCTTTCCTTATTTTTAAGAAAAATATGAACTTAAAAGAAGGAAAACATGGCAAAGGACCTTAATCATTATCAATTTTCTTTGAATTCAGTTATTTTTCTCAATTTTAGTTTACGTTTACTTCTGAGTGTAGCCTACGCCACGGTAGCAAAAGTTGGTACAATTGTAATTTTTTTGGTACAATTCCAAGCTCAAAATTGCAATGGTACACCAATGACTCATTTGGTACAATTAAAGAACTTTTTCAGTTTTTTTTTTAAACCTCCATTTGCAATTAGTGATATGGGATACTTTTTCCCCTGCTCCGATTTGCCAATTTTAGAACATAATCAGCCAATGAAAATATCAAATATTAATTTTACAATGCTGGAATCTTGGTATTTTTGGTTTTCCACAGACGGACAGATAGACATCGCTAGAATGTCTTAGAATCGATCACTAATTTCTATATATAATTTACGAGATTCTGCATACAAAATAAAACTTCTACCATATCAGCAGAAAAATCTGCTGAAAATACTTAACTCAACTCAAACTCATTTTGTGACATATGTAGGGTGACCATTTTTTTCTGAACTCAAATCAGTACGCCCAAGCTTTTACGTTTATATTTTCGTGAAATACCTCTCTTAAAAAACTCTTTTCTATGGCATAACACTGATAATTTTTTCAACACTCAAAAAAATTCGGTTTAACTAGCAAACTTGGGGCAATTAGTATTTTAGTAAAAACAACTGTTTGAAAAGAGCTGTTTAAAAACAAAGGTTTAAACAACTGCTTTAAACTGTTGTCGTTATTTTGCAAAAAATTTAACTGACTTCAAACAACTTCATTTGAATGTTGATCGTTGATATGTGCAGAAATTATAACAAACAAAAAACCCACAGGTTTTGAGTTTATGAAAATCCCTTAAATTCTGAGGACTTTTTCGCATAAGTTTTGATAACTCTGTCTTTTTTAAAACTTCCCAGATAAAAAGCACATGTTTTTTAAATAGCGGCTGATGTTCTGAGTGATTTGTCCAATAAATTCTTAAGACATTACCTCATCGAACATCTCAGAATCATTTGAATTGTTGCAGTTACATTATATTTCTAAAAATATAAAAAATCCATCATTCCGTGAACTTTTCCTTTAGAAAACCTCAAAGATTATGGGCGTCTTTTCATATAAGAGCAAAAACATTTAACATCAACGAGTAATTTTTCGATGGTCTCCGATTTTTATAAAATTTTGTGAGTGTGTGTGGTAGTGGACACATGTATTAAAAAAATATATTTTTTATTTTTTTTTTTTTTGAAAAGTGTGGCAACTCTTTAGCTTTGAAGTTTTGGAATTTGCGGCATAGGGACTCCACTCAAAAGGTCATAACTTTTGTTGTGTAAGAGATATTGACAAGCTTCTTTTTGCATTGGATAGGTAAAACTATGGGGATTAAAAAATTAATTTAAAAAAAATTATATATATTTTTTTTGGATAAAAAATTTTGGAAAAAAAACTAAAAATTGTTTTTAAAAAAAAAAGTATTTTTAAGATTTTTCAAAATTTGTATAAACATGGCCAATAATATGGTCTAAATACCCTGAAAATTTCAGAGTGGGATTCGTAATAGTTTTTGAGATATCACAAAAAATGTAGAAGTATGTACGCAAGAAAACTAGAAAAAATTTTGGAAAAAAAAATAAATATTTTTTTTTAAATATATTTTTTAGATTCTTTATATTTTTTATACAAATAGCCAATTATGTGTTCCAAACACCCTGAAAAATGTTAAAATGTTCAAAAATCAGTACATATTTAAAAAAATCAGTACAAATCAGTACAACATCTTTTGATCAGTACACGTGATAAAAAATCAGTACATGTACTGATCAAATCAGTACGTATGGTCAGCCTAGACATATGAGAAAATATGCTAAGACAGCAAAATTCTACTGATTTCATCTGAAAAATCGGATGATTTTATTAGAAAATATTAGGAGAAAAATCTGCTGTTTCAAATAAACAATATAAAAATCAAAAATGTATTTTATTTATAGAGGGCGAATACTCACAACTTGTTATCTGCAATATTTTCGATAGAAATGTGTTCACTGAATTATTTGTCATTCATCATATTAATGTTTAACTGAACTATTATTTCAAAAAAAATTGTTTTAAATTATATTGTAGGAAAAAGGTTAATAATAACTTTTAGAATTACCTAAAAATAACAGTTCTTTTTGATTTTTTGAAAAATGTTAATTATGCAGATACAGGTTTTTATATTCGCTCTCGTTATGTTAGAAGACTTATAAAAGATGCTGAGCATAAATTTGTTCTAAAATTTATAAAAAAATATATTTTTTTTTAATTTTGTTTTTTTAATTAAATCTTTGAAAAAGAACCTTGAACATTTTCTTAAACTCAGGACTACTAAATATTCCTTTAAAATTAGCAAAATAATCTGCTGATTTATGTTTTTTTTAATTAAAGAAAATTCAGTTAAAATATTCATTCAAGCAGAAAAATCTGCTAAAAATTTGCTAATTCAAGGTTAAATTTGCTTTGCGGATTTTTCGACGGAGCTTTTCTTTTGTTATACCATATACGGACTTGTAGGTTTTGTAAATCACTATGTGATTTTGCATTGAAAAACAAGATCTCTTTAAATTTGGCTAGTTTAAAGAAAAATCACAAATTCGTCTCACTTACCATGGCTAGTTCTTGTAGTGTGAACGAAGCCTTAAACATGGAATGAAAAGTGAGTGTACCTACACTCAAAATAAATTCTCTGTCCAATCAGAAGAAATATCTGCTGAAAAAACACCCATTTTGTGATAAGCATAAAGAAAATTACAAATTTTGGTCGGACAAAGCTTTCTACTTTAAAAAGTATTTATAAAAAATTTGGAAATTTTACTTGAAAACAATTTCTGTACATTTAACTAAATAATCTACTGAAATCTGCACAAAAAAAATGGAATTCAGCAAACAGAATCTGTAAAATTACAGAAAGAAAACAATTCTAAAACTAACTGACAGAGAATTTAGTGTAAATATCTCTTTTAGCTGAAAAATTTGCTTTAAATTTGCTAATTTAAAATGTTTTACCGAATTTTTACTACGACTGTACATTAGGGGTGGGATAGTGCACGAGTTTTCGATTTCGACACGCTAGAACCGCTTATTTTGTGAGGTTAGTAAAAAAAATACATGGGCCAAAAAATGGGGCAGATCGGATAGGATCTAGGGGTCGCTCATCGGGGTCAAAGTTGGGCGCAGAGGGGAAAAAATCCACAAAAAGCCCCGAAACTCTCCTGGTTTTGCTCCTAGAGGGGTCAAATGTGAGACCGGCCCCAATTATTTTTCCCCCCTGAACACTTTTGCCAAACACACCTAAGCCCTATCTCCAATCCCTAAGGGGGGTCCCATACAAAGGTTCAATTTTTAAAAAATCTTGCTCCTACCGCTCTAGCTGTCCTAGAAGTCACCCTAGAGGAATCAAATGTATGACCGACCCCCAATACTTTTTCAACCCCAACATTTTCTTAGAATATACCTACCCCCTATCTTCAATCCTTAGGGTGGTCCCCATACATTTTTTTTTATTTTTTCTTAAATTGTCATATTAAATCAGCTCCTACCGGTCCAATGGTGCCTCCTAGAGGGGTCAATATCAAGACCAACCCCCATTAATTTTTAGCCCCCAACACTTCTTCTGAATCTCCAATTCCTAAGGGGTCTCCCACACAAAATGACATTTTTGTAAAACTTGCTCTCACCGCTCTAACTATCGCAGGGGTCACCCTAGAGAAGTTAAATGTGTGACCAACCCCCAATATTTTTTCAGCCCCAACATTTTCCCCAAACAAACCTACCCCCTATTTTAAAGCCTTAAGGGTGTCCCCACACATTTTTTTTATTTTTAAATTTTTTTTTTATAAAATCTGCGCCTACCGCTTCCATTCTGCCTTTTAGGAACGGTAAATGCAGACTGACCCCCATTAATTTTTGCCCCCTACATTTTTTCTGAACATACCTACGCCGTATTTCCACTTTGTAGGGGTGCTCCCCTGGGGAAAACTAAATTAGTAATGTATGTAGAGAAGTCAAATGTATGACCTGCCCATATATTTTTTTAGCCAAAACATTTTCTTCAAACATACCTACCCTCTATCTTCAAGGTGTTACCCCACAATTTTTTTATTTATTTTATCGAGAAATCCGAGGTCTTAAATTTGTAATTTAATAGTAACTTTTGTTAAGCGTAAAAAAATATTTTTTTTAACTTGAAAATAATAAAAAATGATAAATAATGTAACTATAAATCAAATTAATTTATTTTTATCGTGTGATGGATATTGTTTCCGATTTTCGGCCACGACCTGAAGCAAAACTATTTTTTCCTCCTCGTTACGGCACAACACGTTGTTATAGTCTTCTGTTAATTTTACGCCTCTTTCGGCAGCGTCGTTGACAACATGTAATTTACGTTATATTTGCAGCGCTCGCTGGTAGTCCTGACGATTTTCCCAAGTATTTGGATCGGAAGCAATGAAATTTGTTGTTATTCCGAAGCGTGCAAAAAATTTTAGAGTCTCAGGTGTGACGTAGTGGCTTAAATCAGTTTTCATGAGTTCTTGATTCACTTGTTTCGATGCCATGTTACTTAATTCTTTTCACACCTTCGAATCCAACAGTACTGGAGGATTACAATCCTTGTTGCCACTGTCGCCGCTATCCTCTGAGGCATCTTCTTCCCCGATATCATCGTCTTCTTCTTCTTCCTCGCTGTCTTCGTAAGACGATTCGTCCATCTCATCGTCAAATATACGAATTGCATTCGACATTTTTCGTTTTATTTCACAAGAGATATTCGGATCAAATAGTGCGAGAGCAACAGCTTCGCCACTGAGATGTCCACAGAATCTCTTGACCAATCGTTGCGACAGAATCTTATCAATTGAAGCATAATTGGCAATCGCTTTCAAAAATATCAAATCATTATTTGGAGCTTCGATTGCCTTGGTAGCGCTAAACCAAGCTTTTACGTAAATTGTTATGATGAAAACGGTCACATCAAGAAGTGCATTTAATTCTTTTTTGGCCAAACCGATATATTTGCGGAACAAAAACATTTTTAGGCAATATATGCCTTTTGCCATCCATCGCGCATGACTGATGGGTCCTGGTGAGCTAAAATGCTTATTAGGAATATTTCCGCCAAGGTATAATAAAACAATTTCAAGAAACTCCTTGTAGTCGTCTCTGGGTTGCTTTTCTTTTATTTGAGCCCAACAAAACAACTTGATGTTAGTTTGGACTTGAGCTGGTATGTTGCCTGCCACTTCCTCATCTTATATGCCAAGACTGTACGGTTTGTCTTTTATATTTTTTCACTGCTCTTTAAAAAGCGCAAACATTAGCACTCCTGGTCCAGACGTTTTGCCGAATTTGGTTTGAAACACTTAGTTTTCCCCAGGGGAGCACCCCTACGAAGTGGAAATACGGCGTAGGTATGTTCAGAATTAATGGGGGTCCGTCTGCATTTCCCGTCCCTAAAAGGCAAAGTGGGAGCGGTAGGCGCATATTTTATAAAAAAAAAATAAAAATGTGGGGGGACACCTTAAGGCTTAAAAATAGATGGTAGGTTTGTTTGGGGAAAATGTTGGGGCTGAAAAAATATTGGGGGTCTGTCACACATTTAACTTCTCTAGGGTCACCCCTGCGATAGTTAGAGCGGTGGGAGCAAGATTTACAAAAATGTCGTTTTGTGTGGGAGACCCCTTAGGAATTGGAGATATGGAATTGGTATGTTCAGAAGAAGTGTTGGGGGCTAAAAATTAATGGGGGTTGGTCTTGATAATGACCCCTCTAGGAGGCACCATTGGACCGGTAGGAGCTGATTTAATATGACAATTTAAGAAAAAATAAAATAAAATGTATGGGGACCACCCTAAGGATTGAAGATAGGGGGTAGGTATGTTCAAAGAAAATGTTGGGGTTGAAAAAATATTGGGGGTCGGTCATACATTTGATTCCTCTAGGGTGACTTCTAGGACAGCTAGAGCGGTAGAAGAAAGATTTTTTAAAAATTGAACCTTTGTATGGGACCCCCCCTTAGGGATTGGAGATAGGGCTTAGATATGTTCGGCAAAAGTGTTCAGGGGGAAAAAATAATGGGGGCCGGTCTCACATTTGACCCCTCTAGGAGCAAAACCAGGGGAGTTTTGGGGCTTTTTGTGGATTTTTTCGCCTCTACGCCCAACTTTGACCCCGATGAGCGACCCCTAGATCCTATCCGACCTTCCCCATTTTTTGGCTCATACACTTTTTTTACCAACCTCACAAAATGAGCGGTTCTAGCGCTTCCAAATATTGCTGCTTAAAATCTCACACAACACTATCCCACCCTTACTGTACATTATTATTTCGCAATATGTGCTATGGACCAGCCTAATATAATAGTATTCGTTACGATAAACCAACAAAATAGTAAAAAGAAAAACATAAATTTAGTTTATTGACAAATTTAACACATTTTTACCACATTTTACGGCAATACAATAAGACTGACTACCTATACCTCTTATGTGTATTATCTAAAGAAGCGTAAAAATATAAAGAGCAGGAGTAGAAGCAAAAGGAGCATGAGATTTTATTGGATTATTTAAAATAATTTTATGCCAGTGTCTTACGTGCTGGTTACAATAGGTGAAGGTAGTTGAAGTAAAAATTTCTACAAATTCTGGTACAACTATTACTGACAAATGTCGTAAAAATTACCACAAATAATATTAACAAGTTTAGAATGTTAAATTCGGTTGTGCGGAATTTACTATTCCCTCTAACATTTAACCAAATATTTATTTGGGAAGGGGTAGAGGTTGTGACGAAGGAGAAAGCGGTGGCACGGAGATGTGAAACTTCCGAATCCCCTGTTCCAAGTTTAGGTGGATGAACTTCATATGACACAATAATATTTTATTTGTTGATTTTTTGTATATTACAAAAAAAAAAGAAGCCTGTGAAAAAGCTTTTTCATAGTGATGAAAAGATTTTTTTTTTAATTAAACAAAAAAAATTCTTTAATTTTGTTTTTATTATTATTATTATATTAAATTCAAATTTATTTATTTTTATTTACTAACAATGAGTTGGTATTTTTAAAAGCTTACATTTTTTTATCTTATATCCCACCACACTGATAGAAAATTGTACATGACAATAATGAAAATCTTCATTAATGTTATGAAAAATTACGTTAAAAAGGAACCTATGCAGGGTTTCATTGAAATAATGAAATAGGTATCATAAAATGTAATTGCAAGAACAAGTTTCATTAAATTAAAGAAAATTGTTCATACAAAATATAAAATGTATTTGATGAAATTTTTCATTACTTTAATGAAAAAAGTCTTTAATTCTTATGATATACTTTCATTTAATAAATCCTACTTTTTATTTCTGAAATGAAATACTTTAAGTGAATAAATGGTACTTTTTATTTTAAAATTAAATATATGTATGAAATATATTTTTATAGAAATAAAAATAATAAAACACTATCCGCGCCGGTGCAATACACTTCATGATTTTCACTTAGTTTTCTCGCACAAAATTTTAATTGTAATACATTAGTAAAACCACGAAGCAAAATAAGAGAGCGCGAATTTAGTAAATATAAAATTAATAATTTACTTTTTATTTTAAATTTCACAAAAAAGTCTGACAAATCACTTTCACATATTTTTTTTTATCTATATATTTCTCTCAGTTTCTCACACAAAATTTTACTATAACTTTTAATACATAAGTAAAACCCCGAAATAATAAAAAGCAACGCGAGTTTAATAAATACTTATAATTAATCAATAATTTTCATTTTAAATTTCGTAAAAAAATAAAAAAAAAAAAATTCACAAATTATTTCGTGTCGCTCTGATCAGCTGTTTTTTTTGCGCGTAAACTAACAGACTAAGAAGAAGAACTAACAGACTAAACAGACGCGACACGACAGGTGTCAAAAAAAGCAAATTTTATAAACAAAACTCAATGAAATTTTTTAATGAAACTACGAAATCTAATGAATCACGATTAATTAAAATTTTGTACAACATGAATGAAATTTCATTCAGCATATGAAATATTTCATTGTTGTAATAAAACAACGTTAATGAATTCCATTCATTAGTGATATGAAGCGTTTTTCTATCAGTGCAGCATTTGAACATCGGCGCTCTTGTTTATTTGGCTTTGCTTCTAGCCACTTACCTAAAGCATATCAACAAATAATTACGCTAAAAATCTATTTCGTTTATTGTGTGCTATAACATTAAAAGTTTGTATGTCACTATGCTCTGCCAAAAGCTGTGATTGCGAAAGAGAGGGATATAAAAACTGTCAAAAAACCTTTAAAATGACTTTCAATTTGAATAAGCAAACTTTTAGCAGATTTTTTTTGCTTAAATAGATATTTTAAGTAAATTCGCTGTCATTTAGTTTTAGAAACAAAAAAATTTTCTGCAGTTTTACTGATTCTGTTTGCTGAATCTAAAAATATTTTTGTACAAATTTTTTGCAGACTATTTTGTGATTTTACAAAAATAGTCTGTTGCCATTTTTATAACCTACACCACACTGTGGTACAGGGTATAATGAGTTTGTGCTGATGTTTGTTACTACCTTAACTATACCGGTCGACTCAGAATAACTTTTTGAGTCGATTTAGCGATGTCCGTCCGTCTGTCTGTCTATCTGTCCATGTAAACGGTGTAAACACGAAACAGGTCGCAATTTTTAATCAATTGACTTGAAATTTGAAACTTAAGCCTCTTTTGTCCCAAGGACGAAGCCTTTTGGAATTGGAAAAAATCGGTCCATATTTAGACCTATCCATATTTAGACCCCCATACAAAGGTCCTCTTTAGTTTTGGCTCAAATGACTCTAATAACCGTAATATAGTAGGTATCTTTTCAAAATTGGCAGGTAAACGTGGTTTGTCTTCACAAATCACCATTCCGAATTTTAAAGGAATCGGACCAGTTCTTCTTGTAGCCCCCATACAAACTACCTTCCCGATTTTCAAATAAATCTCTGAAATTTCATAAAATAGAAAATATTTAATTAAAATTTTGTTTGTGTATGTTAAACGTGTACTTTAATAAGCTTATTAAATCTGATTTTCATCGGATCATTTTTGGACTTAGGCCCAATGTGAAAATTTCGGCCGATATTCAGTTAAAGCGGTTTATGGTCCACAAATAGAACCCTATTTCACTCAAATTTCATTTGTGAGTGTTTTTTACACTTATTAAAGATTTGACAAAATAATCGGTCCATGTTTGAACTTGGGACCCAATTCCGGAAAACTCTAGTGCAGGGTATTTTATGGTCGGTCTTGACCGACTATAATTTTCTTACTTGTTTTTTTTTAATTTAAGATGTATTTTTTTTCAAATTTTGTAAAATTTAAACTAAAAATGATAAATATTAAAAAAAAATATTGTTTTGCTAATTTCAAATTTTTTTGACTTTGTGCGGATGATTCCGATATTCTAGTCAAAACAAGAACCCAAAGCCATTGTCCTACAGGTCAAATACATTTGTGTGTTAATATCAATCCTAAAAGGCAACTTTCGAAAAAAAGCTAAATTTGCGTCTATACGAATATAAACTTTTGTAATAAAAAGTTAAAAAATTTTTCAAAGACATTGCTTAGCAGGTCCAATTAATATTGGCCTAAAAATTCCACTTCTTATATCCACCCCGACGATTTCGAAAAACGAAAAATGTAAAAAAGAAAAAAAGAGTAAAAAAGTCGTTAAACACAAACTGAATATTACACGTTTGAATTTAGAGAGCAAATTTAGTAAAACTGTTTTTCATTCGTGATCCTGTTTCCTTTTATAAGGACTTCAAAATGTTTGAGGTTTAAAAAAATTTAAATACTTTTATTTGTCCTTGTATGTCACTTGTGATGGCAAATGAAAGAGAAGAATCTTCGCTAATTTTGCAATTTTATTATTTTTAAATAACAAGAAAAAAAAAAGTTAAGTAACGTCCTTTCAAAACTTTATCCTTATTTTTTTTTTTTATATTTTATTTATTTCCATGCAAGCTGTAAGCCCAGAGGGCCAAATAGCTGCAGATTAATTTGACAAAGATTTTTTAAGATACATATTTGATAAATTTGTATATACATAATTAAAATAACTTAATACACTCAAAAAAATAAAACTGTAATGTTAGCAAAAAAAGCTTGTAAACCTACAAGAAAATTTGCTGATTTTGAACCCACAATTTTTTTGCTAAAGTTAGCAAAAATGTTTTGCCAATAATTAGTTAACAAAAAAAAAAAATTTTTTGACACATTTGAGGACCCCATTGGGTTCGGACCCGATAGGTCCAGACCCCGATGGGACCAGACCTAGTTGGGTTCCTTAAAAATCGTCATAGTTTTTGATCCAAAATTTGTGCCCGTTTCGCTCTACCTTGCTTAGTTTTTGAGATACGTGATTATAGGGGACCACTGGGGTCTTGAGAATTAAAAAACTCGATAACTTCAAAAATATTACTCGGAGAGCTTTTGACTATTTTGCGGTCTTGTTCTACGTATTGAGGGCTACAAAAATTTTTGTTGTGTCGGCAATATTTACCGAGATATGAGCATTTTAAAATTTTCGGGAATGCTAACTTTTTTGGATCCAAAGTTAGGGCCCATTAGGGTCCATACATGTGAAGAGGACCGGCGATACTATGGAGATTCTAAGAACCAAAAATGGCCTCCATTTTGCTCTATCTGGCTTAGTTTCCGAGATAGAGCCATTTTAAGTTTTCTGAAAATAAAAAAAAATTTACCATTATTTTTGCTAATGTTAGCAAAAAATCTTGTAAAAATGTTGTCAACTCAATTTCAAATCTTAGCAAAAGAAATTAGTTCAACGTTTGTTTAAAATTGCTAATGTGCTTAATGAAGTTTACAAGAATTTTTTGCTAACATGCTAATCTCAACTAAAAATTTGCTAAAAGTTAGCTAACTACACCGAAAAAAATCCATGCAACATTTTACGAAAAAAAGTTTCGTACTTTGTTTTTTCGTAAAATACACGAAAGTTGACTACATAGTACGAAAAACTTTAGTACTAAATTTCGTATTTTTACGAAAGTAACGAAAATGATTAGTAAATATTTTTTTCGTAATATTTACAAATGTTGACTACATATTACGAAAAAAATGTTGTAAAAACTTTTGTAATTTTACGAAAGTAACGAAAAAAAGAATGTAAATTTTTCTTTCGTAAAATATACGAATGTTAACTACATATTACAAAAAAAAAAAGTGTAGACTTTCGTATTTTTACGAAAATAATTCGTAAAAACTTCTTTCATAAAATATACGAAAATGGACTTTATATTACGAAAAAAAAATACTCAAGAATTTTGTAATTTTACGAAACTAATGAAAAAAGAAGAAATCTTTAAGTGCATGCTTAAAGGGCGTTGTTTTGCACTCCAACTACAGTATTGGGGCATAGTCACTTTGTCATTTCGTGTGTAACGCTTCGAAATATCGGTCGGGGACCCCATGAAGTATATATATTATTGATCCATGATAGATTCTAAGGCATTCTATTAATGTCCGTCTGCATAAAACACGGATACCATCTAAAATAAAAAAGATAGACTCCTGATGTTTAGCACGAACAAGTCTTTTGGTCATCAGCAGGTTAAGTTCGTATGTGGGCAAAATCGGTTCATGCAAAAAAAATTGCCCCTTAAAGAAATAAACCAACCTCTGAAAAACCTAATTTTTTTAAAGTGTTTTTTTTTTCATTTTTGTTAAACAAATGAAACATTTTTATGTCAAAAAAATTTTAAATTCTGTGCTTCGGCCCAGGGGATTAGAAAATGTCTTGTGGACGTGGGTATAAAGAATTAATTTCAATAATGATAACTCTGATCATTTTTTTACTTATTTGGGATATAAAAGATTCGGCACAGCCGAATTTAAAGCTCTCACTTGGTTTTTATTTATTTTAAGGATCAATTAAAATTTGAGGCTTGATGATATAAGTTTTTTTTTACATGTGGGGAGGTGGTCCTCCAAAAAAATCATCTCAACATATCATCATAAGTTCTTGTAGTGTGTAGTGTAGTGTCAATGAATGAAATCTTATAAGTCTCTGTTAAGAAGAAACAATTAATTGCTTGGAAATGTTGCTGTCAAAACGTTGAAAACTATGTTCTTATTCTCAAGAAAGAATTTTTACATGTAATTTCGTTTATTTAACGATTTTTTTTTACAAAAGATTTTCGTAAAAAAAAATATTTCGTTTATTTTACGAAATAATTTCGTAAAACAAAAAAAATATTTCGTTTATTTTACGAAAATTTTCGTAAAACACAAAAATTTATTGCGTTTATTTTACGAAATTTTTTTGTAAAATACAAAAATAATTTCGTTTATTTTACGAAAAAGTTTCGTGCATTTCGTACATTGTACGCAAGAATTTCGTGGTGCGAAACAACGAAATTTTTCGTGCAATGTACGAACGTTTTCGTACATATAAGGCAGGAATTTTTTTCGGTGTAGCATTAGCAAAAAAAAATTAGTAAATCTACTAACGTATTTTTTTGAGTGTATGTAACAATTTCATTAATTCCCCCCAACTATCTCTATACCATTATCTCTATACAAACACAACTAGACGCAAAAAAAAACGATGACCAGCAATATGAATCCCAAATTCAAGTTTAAGGATCAGTATTCAATATAATAAACAAAACTCTTAAAGCTTAATACAAGCGGCAAATTTTATTCAAATATTTATCTTAAACGTATTCTCGAATTCTGTTACAGATTGCGAAAATATTCTGTCCTCATACGGAATTACCTCATTCCATAATCTCGCAACTTTTAACACAATAACCTATCCATAGTAAGAGTTGAATGCATTGGATAAACTATCGAACTTGATCTAGTGGATATGCCGAAGTTAAATTTGTTAGCCAAATATGAAGGGCAATTGTACTTAATAATTTTAAAAAATAAAATGACCTGACGAGAGCTTATGTAATCATCAAAGTCATATCCCAATAATTGCATTCTAAAAGCAGATACATGATCTCGTATTTTAAGACCAAAAATGTATCTACACAGATAAAAATGAGCTGTTAGATCAAGCACGAAATACACCAGGTTGAGCATTATTTTAATTAAAAGTCAGCTAATGAGGAAAATTGTTGAATCAAGCACAAAAATTGTAGGTCAGTCATTGACTGTTCCTTGATTAAACCAATGCTTGATTTGAATAATTTGTTACTTGTTATTTTTCTGTTATTTTTGATTAAACCAATGCTTGATTTGAGTGAGCAGTTAATCAATAATTTTGTGTTATTTTTGATTAATCCAATGCTTGATCTGAGTGAATGGCTAATCATTATTTTACAAGGACCGGAAAACTTTTTATTTTTGGTTTTTATCAAATATATTTATCGTAGAAGTTGAATAAAATTTAAATTTCAAAGAAAAAAAAAAAATTAAAATAAATATCTATTTCAAAATATTTTTCGTTATGAAAATAAAAACCAAAACCAAAAAAAAAAACTTTTTAAAAGAAAAGAAAAATATCAAAGGATCGAAAAATAAAAAGTTTTTTATTGTTTTCAATATTCAAATTTGTTTTGGTAATTTTTGTATTTAAATATTTGGCATTTGAAAAATAAATACAAAATACATACAAACATATACAAAATTTGTTACAAAAATAACAACAACATTTGTTCCAACTTTTAATTTTACAAAAAAACTTTTTATTTTTGTTTTTTTTTTTTTTTTTTTGTTTTGTTTTTGATAAATATCATTTTAAATATCTTTGGAAAAAGTTTCTTTTGTTATTTTTTGTTTTAATTTTTTTTGAAAGAAAAATATATTTTCATCTTTCGATGAAAATAAAAAAAATATTATAGAAAAATATTTTATTTTGAACACAATAAAATTTTTTAATTTTGATAAAAACTTTAAATTTTGTGTTTTCGGTTTTTAAAATCCGGTGCCTGTTATTTTACAGTCGTAGTGTTTTTTGTCAGTCTTTTCAAGTCTTTTGTTTAAATTGTTTTTTTTTGAGCTTTATATTATTTTGTTTTTTTTCGTCTTGTGTGCGTGCAAGTACTTTTCTATTTGACGACTAACGAAAACTAAAACAAAAAACGCAACAGCGTTTATCGCATTGTTACTCAAATCCTACTATGATGAGTTTTTTTGTTTTTATAAATTTTTTTGTGAATTTTTTAGATTTGAGCAAATGGTTAATTGATTCAAGTAAAATTTAATTGAATGTCAAATTTTAAGCTGAGCAAATATTTAATTGTTTTTTTCCATTGAATATTTTTTTCTGTGTAACTACCCTATTAAAACATACACTCAAAAAATTATGTCATTAACTGTTTGTAGTTTATTTCAAAAGTTTTCCGTTTAGTCGTTTTTAAAAGAAAAAACATTTGTTTGATGTTCAGTTTTTATTAATGACTACTTCAGTCCTTTGTTTCAAAATAATACACTAAAAAATAAAGACTTTCATTAACATTTAATTTTTAAAGTCATTTATTTTTGTTCTGTAAGTAAAAACTACTGATTATTCTTTTGATTTTTAATGATTTGTGTAAGTAATTTTTTTTAAATTGTTGGTATTTTTTAATGAAATATCATTAGTTTTTACCTACACAAGTCAGTTATTTTTTTGTAGAAAAAAAACTCAAAAAATTATTTATAGAAATATAAAAACATGTTTGTATCAAGTGACTTTGGCACGATGGGAAGAGTGTCTGGCCAGAATGTAGTTGATTGCGGGATCGATTCCCCAAAAATTTTATTAAAAATTTAAAAAAAAATATTTCAATAAAAAATTGTAAAAAATTACCTACGAAATCATTAATTTTTATTGTTTTCGTAGGTTATTTTTTTGAAATTTGTTTGTAAAAATAACAGAACTATCATTTATTTTTAGTGTTTTGGTTGGTTATTTTTTTTCGAATTTGTTGGTAAAAAAGAGTGAAAAAAACGTAATTTTTTAATGTTTAATGTTATTTATTTTAGAAAATTTTGTCAACAGTAAAAAATAAATGTTGATGTTTTTAAAACAAATGAATAATTACTGGGATGGTTTTCAATTGTTTATTCACTGGTTTTAAGTGTGTTTTTCATTTGTTTTTGCCTACAAAATATTTTGAGTGTACTTTAAGCCTCGCTATATTATCCCTGGATGTACAGCTATACATTTCTAAACCATATAAAAACAAAGGGAGACAAAGAGCTACTCCTACTCGTCGCCTTACCATAGGTTGCAAATAGCCTTATATATAATTTAAAAATTTTAACAACATATTTTCAAAAGTTTTGAAAGGACATTATTCACATCCTATTTCCTGATATGACAACATAACAAAATAGCGAAGATATTAAAAGACAAGTACAAATATTTAAAAAATATTTTACAAGATGTCGTCCTCTAAAAATTAAAGTACTTTTAAAAAGGAACAGGATCATAAAATGAAAAACTGTACACTAAGAAAATTATGTCATTAACTGTTTGTAGGTTATTTTAAAAAGTAATCAGTAAAGTTATTTTAAAAGAAAAATCACTTATTTTCTAAAGGATTTAATTTTTTTACTATTTCTGTAGTTAAAAAAAAATAATTTACTGTCTTAAAAATTAATTTTCTGTTACATTCAATTTCGGCAGTAAAAAATATCTTCTATAGTTTTACTGTTTTTCAATACAAAATAAGTGAATATTCACTAGTTTTTTAATGTTTTGGTTAGTCATTAAATTAACATTTAAAATTGACTGTAATGTGTTTTTATTTTAAATGAAAAAACAGTTGAATGGTTTTTAAATGAAATTTAATTTGTTTTAAGTGAATATTCACTGGAATTTACCTACATAATTTTTTGAGTGTAAATGCAGTTTTACTCCATTTGATCCCGATCATGTTTAATATTGGCTGTCGGACGGTGTTATGATTGGTGCTTTATAAATTATCACACATGTATGTTCGGTTTCTTTTTATGATTCCTCTTACAATTCAAACCACACTTATTTATGCAAATCTAGTTAATACATGTTTACAGGAAGTTTGCCATATTCTAAACTCGTACACACATACACATCCATCAACTACCTGTGTGGCAGTTGTTGCTACTTGAATATCATTATTATTACGACAGTGTCGTTGACGACAAGGTTAAACTCGTTATATAACTTTCTTAATGTGTTTCAACGAAATTTGTTCCCAAGAAACCTGTTTACCCATATTCTAACTTCACTACCAAATTTAATTCATTTCAAAAAGTATGTACTGCTTGACACAATGACATTTATATGAGATTTTTGGTGTTTTTGTGTTGTTTTTTTGCTTGTTTTCAAAAATACTTTTGCAGATTATTGAAATCAAAAAACGAAATCTTTAAAAACAGATAAAAAAATGTTTAGCCATTAATCACTTTGTTTGTAT
Source organism: Pegoplata infirma (assembly GCA_963921195.1). NCBI lineage: Eukaryota > Metazoa > Arthropoda > Insecta > Diptera > Anthomyiidae > Pegoplata > Pegoplata infirma. The sequence goes on from OY992539.1 coordinate 172,012,108, forward strand.
TTAAGTATTTTGGACGTACAGAGTTGGGTAGTTGATGCTGATTGTGAGTCAATTCCTTATTTGAATTTTGGCTTTTTTGGCATGTGTTTTTAAAACAATAAAACTGTTTAGCAAAATGATAATAAATCAATAAATCTTTATTTAACATTAAAACATTTATTTTTATACTGTGGTAAAAAAATATTTAAGAAAATTCTACTGACGATAAAAAACAAAAATAAAAAACAAAAATAAATATCCCTGTTCAACATTCGCGAAAAAAAGAACACACTTTACTTATTGATTTTTCATGTACTTTCTCACTTTGATAGGTCCTTTTTGATATTTGCAAAAAAAAAAAAACGGAAATGGTTATATCCCTAATGTACATACATACTTTCTGAAGCGAAGCAAAATTTCACTAAAATGAAAAATTTTGTTAAAAACTTCACCCCAGCTCTAACTACCGGGTCAAATTTTATTAGGAGACTTATTTTTGTTTATTAAATACAGTGGCTCGCAGCTTATTTCGTGTGTTAGATATCAGTTAGCAATCCATTTAAGACAACGATAACAATCATACACCTAATTATTATCAAACGAGTAATTTTGTTAAAAGAGCTGTGTAGGTAATTTATCGATCTTTAATTTAAGCTTAATAACGTCCAGATTGAGTAAATACTAAACGTGCTACGAGGGTCGAAATGGAAATTCAAATTATTGAATGACGTTTTTTAAAAAATTTCTTAAAAATACTTTTAAGTCGATTTTTCCCAAGATCAAACATTAAAAATTTAAAGAATAGTCCAATAAAATATATTCATTTATCAAGTAATTTTTCCAATGACCCAAACAAAAATTTTTAAAATGGAGTCGAAGAAATCCGAATTTTTTTGACCTCCAATTCTTTTGACCACCATTTTTTTGTAAACAAAGGAAATGTTCAATTATTTTCATATCTCATTACTATACACAAAGGTGTACTAAATAATTAAACAATTAAATCTTTTATTTGTTTACCAAAAATTGGTGGTCAAAAGAATTGGAGGTCAAAAAATTCGAATTTCTTCTACTGTGTTTTAAAAATTTTGGGATTTGTTTGGGTCTTTGGGAAAATTATTTAATAAATGAATATTAACTATTGGACTACTTTTTAAATTTTTAATGTTTGAGATTGGATAAAATCGACCAAGAAATATTTCTAAAAAGGGTCTTTCAATAATTTCAATTTCTATGTCGACCATCGTAGAACATTTAATATTTACACAATCTGAACGCCATTAAGCTTTAATTAAAGCTTGATTAATTACAAACTAAGGACTTTTTACAAAAATACTTATTTGATAATAATTAGGTATATTTTGGTTAACTTTGTCTTGAATGGATTTCTAACTAATATCTTTCACACGAAATAAGCTGCGAGCCACCGTACATATATCTTGTAAATTTGAGCCAAATCGTACCATTATTACAAAAAAAAACGGAATTATGACGACAACAGCGCCACCTATCGGGCACAAATTTTATCAGAAAACTTTTTTGAACAAATTCTGATTAATTTTTATTAAACAAAAAAAATTGTTTTATTCGACCTTTAAAATATTATATTTTAAGTAGGTTTATTCTATCTCGAGATCATTATTTCCATTACAAATTCTATGATATTCTCATAGAATAATTTTCAAGAAAATTATTCTTCTATTTTAAATTTATTTAAATATAAAAAAAATAATTTTTTCCGCACTTTAAAAAAAAATATATATTAAAAGAAAACTGAAACGAGTTTAAGAATTGCGACCTGTAGGCAAATTGGACAACAAAAGTCCATTTAATATAAATGAAAAAATCTAACTGCCAAAGAAATTTTCCCCAAATTTAAAAAAACCCATCCTTATTTTTAACACACATTTCTTAAATTTATGTTCACACAAAATTTTTTTTTAACTCAAAAAAAAATTTTTGTAGGAAACCTAAGGTCGGATTTGAATAATTAGATAGTTAGGGTTTTTGGTATTTACCTCTTGTTATTATGATTTTTTTCATTATAAACAAGATTTTCGGAAATCAGTACAATCAGTACATATTTCAAAAAATCAGTACAAATCAGTACAACGTTATTTTGATCAGTACACTTGATCAAAAATCAGTAGATGTACTGATCAAATCAGTACGAATGGTCAGCCTAACTATAGATAAAATAATAATAAATATTTGAGACATGTTTATTCTGAAAAAGTTTCCTGGTTTTGAAATTTTTTTGAGTCATTTGCTAAAAGAGAAATTTTATGATTCTGAATTATTATCCCAACAGAAAAGCTTTTTGAATTTAGGAAATTCTTGTTATAGAAAAATTTTCAGATTCTGATACACTTTTATATAGAAAATTCTCAAATACTTAGCCACCAAAGAAGTTATATAAAAGTGTTGAAATTCTTCGTATAGAAAAATTCTCAGATTTATTGACTTTTTCCTATAGAAAACTTCTTACAAGGGAAGTATCTCAACCCTTATGAGCCGATTTGCTTGAAAATTAAAATATATATAAAAGAGACGATTTTAAGGTTGGGGTGTCTCGGCTTATCGGCCATATTAGTGTTTCAAAATTTCGTTGTCCCCTTATGAAACAATGTGGACCTCCGGGAAAATTTCGATAACTCCCGAACTAATAGGAATATCCTCTAGAGCTTAAATTTAATAAAGATTTAAATTTAATAAAGACTATTTCGTATTCATATGGACATCGTAGGTCTGTGCCTTCATATAGATACCCCCCAAAATTTACACATTTTCATGAAAAAAGTATTTAACGAAGCCAAACTTTTACAAGCTTATGCCACCGTTGGATAGGCATTAAAAAAAAAACTTTCTTCTCATATGTAAACATCACATAGTTCTTGGAAAGAAATGGCTGAAAAATCCAAAAAACGATTTTTTCGCCATTTTTTGGGCCGTGTTTTGAACCCCTAAATCGGGGATATGGCCGATAAGCCGAAACACCCCAACCTTAGAATTGTCTCTTTTATATATATTTTACGTTTCATGCAAATCGGTTCATAAGGGTTGAGATACATCCCTTGTCAGATTATGAAATATTTTTTACATTAATGTAAAACCCGGTGAAAAATGTTCATATATGCACATACATGTTTCATATGTGATCACATATGAAAAATATATGATCATATATGCTCCATATAAATACATATATGAAGCAAAATTTCTTGATTTTTTTTCATATATGCTGATGTATGAAAACACATATGCACACATCTGCACGTACATATGTCTGGGACTTATAAAATTTTCCAAAAAAAATTTCAAAAGCATTTGAACTGAAATTTGGAAATGAAATTTTTTACTCCAAAACTCATTAAAAAATTTCCAAAAAAAACTTTGAAAATTTTCAAAAAAAAATGTCAGATATGTACACATTTGCACATATATGACATGTACTTCCATATGTGTCCCGATACAAGACGTTTGAATTTTTCTCAGGACTTAGAAAATTTTTCAAAATTTATTTTCTAAAAACAGTTTTTAATGACTTTTACTACAAACACTTGGTACTTCGAAAATTAAAAAAAAAAAACTTAGAAAATTTTTCAAAAAAAATTTTTATTCCCGGTGAAAAATGATCATATATGAATCATATGTGGTCCAAATATGGACATGTATGTTCATATATGTAAATATATGTTACACATCCGAAAATTGGCGGCATTTGTACATATATGGCATGGCTTCATATATATGCATATGTGTTCATATATGTTTCATATATGTCTGTCCACATGCCGCCAATTTTCGTATATGCTCATATATTAAATATATATGTTCATATATGTAATCATACGTGAAATATATATGATTCACATTTGAACATTTTTCACTGGGTTATTAACATTTTGTCGCTGCTCCGTCGTAATTTGGTATGTGTTTTTAATGAAGTTTTCAGGAGAGCAAAAAAACCGTTTTATTTTGCCATATTTTATAAAAGTCAAGCGTCTTTAAAATACATAAAGATGTTTTATAGATGTGTACCACAAAAAAAAGAATGATTTTTTAGCTAAAACGAAGATATTAACGAATTACATAAAAAACTACACATAACACATTTTGTTGGAACATTTTTGGTATTAATTTTTTTATTTTTGGACATTTTTATACACATGACCGTTTTTGTTCATAGAACTTAAGTTATAAAATTTAATAAAAGTGCAAAAAATTGTCATACTCATTAAAGTGATAGTAAATACACTTTTAAATCCCATATTTTGTACAAATCTGCATCCAAGTGCTGTTGCTTCAATGAATTTTGTTTTTTTTAGCGAAAAAATTTTACTCAAAAAAATGTTCCTGAAATTTGTGCCATGAGATCTGACCATCATTTCTATATAATTGGGGCATGCTTATTTCAATGGTGAAGTCCGTTTTTGAATCAATGGAACAGTTTTCATGGAAATCATCGTTAAAGTTATGCACATTTTGTTGCAGTTTTTTTATTAAAAAAATTCTTCTTTTACAAATGCAAATTTGTTTGGTATGGGAAATGGGAATTAGACTCATAACGATATAATAGTACAAATTTGGATAAAAATGTTTGCGTTAAAATGTTGAAAATAGCGATTTTTCTCATATTTTAATGATTTTGCGTTTTTTTTTGCAACCGTATAATTAATTTTCCGAATTGATTTCATGTGTATGAAAAGACTAATGTATGTAATTAATTTCTGCAAAAAAACTTTTTAGATACATATAACTTTTTTTTGAAAATCGCGCAAAATCGTTTTTTTATAATGGCAGCATCCCTTTAAAATGTCATCTCATACTTCATTTTTTAGTATAGTATGTAAGCATGCCTAAAACCGTTATGTTAAAAATTTTAAGCAAAAATGTTTATATTTGCAAAAGTTTTCTTAACAAAAACTTGTTTTAAACTACACATACCATTTTTTTTTAGAACATTTTCATATGGATTTCACATAGCTACTTTTGCTAACTTCCAAACCATTCAAGATATCGCTAAACGGTTTAGTGGGCAGACGGATGCCCTATAGAGGTTTCATATTATGCAATAAAAAAAAAATCCAAAAATGTCACATACCAAATCACGGCGGAGCAGCGACGATTTTTTAATTATTTTTTTATTAAAAACCGAAAAAAAGTTGCCAAAAAAATTTTGTGTCTGGGACTTAAAAACCAAAAATTTTGGAACTTTGAAAATTAAAAAAAAAAAATAAAATAAAAAACATAGAAAAAGTTTTTTTTCTGAAATTTAAAAAAAAAAATTAAGACTTCAAAAATAGAGAAGCATTTTTTTTCTAAAACAATTTTAATGAAATTCTTTACACCAGAATGCAAAAAGGAATTAAAAAAATATATGTTACATATGTGATCATATGTGTCCATATATTTACATATGCCGCCAATTTTCGCATTTGCTTCATATATGTATGTAATACATATGGGCGAGCATATATGAATAATATATGAATAACATCTGACATTTTTCACCGGGAATGTATTTTTCTACAGAAAAAGTCTAAGATACTGAAACGTTCTTTCTACACCAATGCTTCTAAAAATATTTGAGGCAATTTCCTTGATTCTGCGACATTTTTCCATAGACAAAATATGGTGTTCTGGGACACTTTTCCTTGGAAAAGGTCAAAGATTTATTTTCTAAGACATATTTCCTATTGAAAAGTGTGAGAGTTCAAGAAATTTTTCCTACAAAAAAGTCTTATGTGCGGTTCACACTTGCTGTTTATGAGTGTTTATGAGTTACATTTTTAAAATTTTTTTTGTTCTGTGTCCATTATGTTTTTATTCTGTTACTGGTGTTTTGTTAAAAAATGTGTTTAAGGTCGTTAGAGTGAACCCCATATTAGATTCTGAGACTTTCTATAGAAAAGGTATCAGTTTCTGAGTCATTTTTCTAATACAGTGTAACAGTCTTACAGAAAAACGAGTGCCTAACATAGAATGTCTACTAGAGCGCTCCAAAAAAAATGAAGTTGTTAAATACTGACCGTAACTCCTCCTAGATATGCATTTGGGTGTAAAAATATGTTTTGCAAAATTATAGGGTAATCGGATGTGGGTAAGCGTGCCGCATCGGCCCTGAAGTTTGAAAAACGGATCACAAGGGGAAAATATGACTTTTTTCATTTTCTCATTTTTTTTTTTGATATTTTGAGTAAAGTTTGAATTCAAATGGTCACTGAATTTTGATTTAGAGTCTATCAAATAAGGTATTAAAAATTAAAATCGGTTGAGAATTAGCTGAGTTATTATCCAATCAACTATTGGACTTTAAGGTTTTGTTAAGCACATATATCGGCGGATTTGGGGAAAACAGTGTTTTTATGAGACATTCTCTCAGATTCTAGGAAATTTTTCCTAAAAGTCTGGGCATTTTTTCTATAGAAAAAATAGGCTTTGAGTCATTTTCCCATAGAAATGACTCAGATTCTAAACATTTTTTCTATATAAAAACTCAGAATTTGAGACATTTTTCCTAAAGAAAATTTCAAAAGATATTTTTCCTAAAAGTTTTAGATACTGAGGCATTTTTTTTCTATAAAAAAATAGGCTTTCAGTCATTTTCCCATAGAAAAACCCTCATATTCGAAAATATTTTGCTATATAAAAACTCGGAGTTTGAGATATTTTTCATAAAGAAAAGGTCTTAAATTCTAAGATATTTTTAAATAGAATATATCTCCGATTCTATGACATTTTTCCTATAAAAATTCCTATTCTGTGTATTTTTTTTTCTATAGAAAAATTCTCAGATTTTCCCTGAAGAAAATTTTTCTAACTTTTTCTATAGAAAAGTTAAAATAACCCAAGAATTTTTTTATAAAAAAATAATCTCAGAATCTGAAACATTTTTCCTAAAGAAAAAGTTTTGGATTCTGAAACATTTCAGATTCCAAGACATTTTTCTATGAAAAAATTCACAAATATTGTGTTCTGTTCACAGAAAAAAATATTCAATGACAAAAAACAATTAAATATTTGCTCAGCTTAAAATTTGACATTCAATTAAATTTTACTTGAATCAATTAACCATTTGCTCAAATCTGAAAAATTCACAAAAAAATCATAAAAACAAAAAAAACTCATCATAGTAGGCTTTGAGTAACAATGCGATGAACGCTGTTGCGTTTTTTGTTTTAGTTTCAGTTAGTCGTCAAATAGAAAAGTTCTTTCACGCACACAAGACGAAAAAAAAAACAAAATAATATAAAGCACAAAAAAAAAACAATTTAAACAAAAGACTTGAAAAGACTGACAAAAAACACTACAACTGTAAAATAATGATTAACCATTCACTCAGATCAAGCATTGGATTACTCAAAAATAACACAAAATTATTGATTAACCGCTCACTCAAATCAAGCATTGGTTTAATCAAAAATTACAGAAAAATAAGAATTAACAAATTACTCAAATCAAGCATTGGTTTAATCAAGGAACAGTCAATGACTGACCTACAATTTTCGTGCTTGATCCAACAATTTTCCTCATTAGATGACTTTTAATTAAAATAATGCTCAACCTGGTGTATTTCGTGCTTGATCTAACAGCTCATTTTTATCTGTGTTATTAGAAAGGGATTTTACTCTGTATCATAATAATGTAACCAGTTGAATTAAAACTTAACTTAAAGTAGCAATAAAATTGCGAAAACAGAAAAAAATCTTATTTTTCCTTGTAATTCGTGTTTTAAACTTCAAGGCCAATGCGGAACGTCTTACCCATGTCCAATCGTCCTTAATTTTTGTGAGACGTATTTTTACCTCCAAATGAATATACTTAGGCTAAGTTAGGGTCAGTATCTACCAATTTTATTTATTTGGAGCACCATATAAAATAAATCAGAGTCAAAAAATTAAAGGTGCAATATTAAAAATTTGAAAAAATGGAAAGAATTGTGATCACATCTCGAGTTATGGCTTAAAAGTTGCGTAATTTAGACTTAAAAAAAATCGATTGTTTCGGACTTTTCCAAAAAGTCGATTTTAATTTTAAAACGTTAAAAAATAAGTGATAATTACTTCGAATAAATTTTTAATATTTTTTTTCGAAAACTACATTTAAATACCAAAAAACGTTGTCCAACTTTTTTTAAGATATTTATATTTTTAACTGGTCAAAATTAATTGAAAATTTCAATTTTTTAATTTAAAAAAAAAAATCGGCATTTTGAAAAATTGATTACTCAACACCATCTTGGAATAAAAGGCAGAAAATTGGTGTCCACGTTGCATTTAATAAGTACTAAAACATATCCAAAAATAATATAAATCGAAAGGGGTCGAGTCTAAAAGTGCGTGATTTGGCCTGGAATGCCCCATATATATTTCCATTAAATCCGGTTGGAGCGTAGGGCCATTACGAAAGATCGGTAATTAGTTCTGTCCTGGGATAGATTTTTCAGTTCGTTCCAGGATGTATTCATCTGTCTTATTTCTTCATCAACGTTGCGTCGCCATGAAGATTTTGGTCGTCCTTGGTCTCTGTGACCCTGAGGATTCCACCATAAGGCCGTTCTTCAAGTCTCGTTTGCATGTTTTAATGCTGATGTTAGTGCCCAGGATTCGCATTCATATAGCAGTACGGATTTAACATTGGAGTTATATAATCTTAGTTTTGTTTTTATAGATAGATCACACTGTGTGATGCCCATATCTTTAAAGCTAACGCAGAGCTAAAAGTTTATTTTTTTTAATTAATCTATATACTTTTCGGACATGTTATTAAAAATGTATTAATAAATAATAATAAAAAACAACTAATTCTGTTTTCGATTATTATTATTATTTTTATACCCTCCAAATACAGTATGGGGGTATACTCACTTTGTCATTCCGTGTGTAACGCATCAAAATATCGGTCTAGGACCCCTTAAAGTATATATATTTATGATCAGTGATCGATTCTAAGGCATTCTAGCGATGTCCGTCCGTCCGTCTGTCCGTCTGTAGTTAACACGATGCAGTCCAAAATAAAAGGGCTAGACTCCCGACGTTTGGCACGAATATGTCTTATGTTCATAGGCAGGTTAAGTTCGGAAATGAGCAAAATCAGACCAGGGGGAAAAAAGTTCCCCCTTGAAGAACTAAACCAACCTCTGAAAAATACCATATTTTTGCATGATTTTTGGTGTTTTTGTTTAACAAATGCAACATTTGTATGCCACAAAAAGTTCAAAGTCCTGCATTTGGACCCAGAGAATTAGATAATGTCGTTTTTCGGCCCGGCCCCTTTTATGGGCGTGGAATAAAACATTTTTTTTTTTAAATAATGATAATCTTGTATTTCTTTAGTGCAAAAAGCATAAGAATTAATTTTTAAACACAAATTCGAGGGAAAATTTGCCCTCCTTCCCCCTCAATTACTACAAGCGACCCGCTGACCCCCCCCCCCCCAGAAAAAAGTAAAACGCCCCTGCATTTTTTTTTTTTTTGCATGTTGGAGGGTATACAAGATTCGGCACAGCCGAATTTAACACTCTTACTTGTTTTTTTTTGGTTTTAATTTTTTTGTGCTCAATTTCTAACACGTGTGGATAAAGTTGATTAAAACACCTTTAAGTCAAACAAACAAAAACATAAACAAAAAATTAACAAAAAAATAATTTTGGTAAACAATAAAATTATTAACTTAATATCAGTGTTGCCGGTTTAGGGGTTTTGTCCCCAAATAGGGGATTTTTTTGGAAATTGGGGATGAAAAATTTGATTTGGGTATCCGGGGATGACACTGATTTTTTCGGGGATTTTTAGGGGATGAAATATTTTAGATGAACAAGTGTTTTTTTAAATACATCCCAGCAGAAAAAGTGCGGAGTACTTCTATTTGGAGTGCTTTAAAACTACAACAAACGTAATGAAATACAACAAAAATAACAAAAAACACAAGAAAAAAACACACAAACAGTTTTTTCTACTCCATAAAAAGTTGTTATTCAGCACTTAACTCATTACGTTCCGCTTCACTCCCATACAAAAGTAAGTAGATATTCAGTAGATAAGAAGTACTCCGAGCTTTCAAACAACTTCCAACTACTTCCACGGAGTAGTTCTTTTCTACTGAATATCTACTTACATTTGTATGGAGGTGTCGCGATAGGTAATGAGTTAAGTGCTGAATATCTATGTATTCTGGAGTAGAAAAAACTGTTTGTGTGTTTTTGTCTTGTTTTTTTTTTGTTATTTTTGTTGTATTTCATTACATTTGTTATAGTTTTAAAGCACTCCACTGAGAAGTGGTAATGACTTTTTTTTGCAGGGATTAATCATATAATAATGCTAAAATCGGTAAAATTAACTCTACTTTATTTTTGATAAATCGTGGACATTAAAGCATACAAAACCTCAAACGTAGGAATAATGTAACATTTATATAGAAAAAACTAAAATTTTATATGGTATCATGTTATCATGCTTTTATTTTTCTTTAAACAAAATTGTAAATTTCATACATTTTCTAAAGTAGGTATATCCTTTAAATCTATTATAGAAAATTTCCAAAATTCACCAGTAGAAAAAAGTCTAAAAGTACATCAATTGAAAATACTGGTCTTTTACAACTTCTTAAATTCTTAAAAAGCAATACAACGTTTTAGATACCTATTCCGGAGTTAGTATGTATAAAAATTTAAGGGGTTTTACGGCAATATGTATATCAAACCTTAAAAGAATTTTCGTTGTTTTTTTTAAAGGGTACAAACAATTTCTTAGGGCCGATGACTTACGTTTGCTGAGAAAACTTTTGAGGGAATTCAAGATATAAAACAAGATTTAATTAAATTTGGACCAATAAAGTACTCAATCGCTGGTGTGTAAATTAAAAATTCGTTAGTTATCCATTCGTGATAAAACATTTCCGTTGCTTTTGAATTTTATCATAATACTTATCGAAAAATTGGCGGCTTCAAACGATGTGCTAATCGCTCAACACGCAAAATACACTTACACTTTTTAGCCAAGTTTCTGCGTAAAATACCAGCAAGTATTTCTTTGTTTTAAAGTTGCGAATGAGTAATATTAATTGCATAAATATTCGTCATACGCTCTGTTGACACAAGAAAATACAAGCAAATTACTAAATTGTTATGAAATTTAAAGTTCAAATGCGATTTTCTCGAAAAAAAGGTGAACGTGTTTCTGATTTTTTTTGTGTGGATGGACAAACATTTAAACTTTTAAAAAATAAATAAAAAAGAAAAAAAAAAGTGGCCGGATTTTTGATAAATTGACTTTTTTAAAAAATGGAAAAGTTCAGAACGGGTTCTGAAAATTTTCCAAAAAAAAAATTTTAATCGATAGCACATACAAAACTATATAAGTACGTAGATTTTTGACATTGTGGTGCATTCCGTTTTAATGTGATAAATATTTAATCAAGGCAACTCTCCACAAATTTGACCATTTTTCCAATATTTGACCACCCCTCCTAAGCCCAGTTTTTGAAAAATTGAAAAACCAAAAACGTAGTTTTCTAAGTTCCATATAGGGCTATCCATATCACCTATTCAGAAGTTTACGGTACACATGTTTTTTTTCGCTGGAAATTTGGTGTGGAATGCCTCATATGCAATTGATATAAAAGTTTAAAGTGTGAAACTTAAATTTTAACTAAATAAAAAATTGGAATTAGGTTCGATGAAAGCGCCGCAGGGGAAAAATTTTACCAATAAATTTTAACAAAAACTCATGCAATTTTTTGTTCAAATTTGTTGGTAAAATTTTTCGCCTGCGGCGATTCCATCGGACTTCCATGCTATTTTTAAATTCATTACTTTTGATTTTCTACTGCACTGCGATAGATTAATATATAGCAGAGTAATCTGTATGTAAGAGCAGGGTTTTTGGGTTCGATTCCCACCAGAGCCTTTGTATGTTAGCAACAACGGAACGGTTTTGCTTCAGCTTATTCTTGGTTAGTTAAATACACTCAGAAAATTATGTAAGTTACTACATGCTAGTTATTTGTACATTTTACAGTAGTTAGTTGTTTTTAACTACAAAGTCAGTTGTTTTTGTATAAAAAATATCAAAAAACTATTTCTGTTAGTTATTTTAAGTCGTTTTTTTGAACAACTCCCGAGTAAAAAAGCTTATATATAATTATATATAATTTGATAAAATTGTATAAATTTATATAAAATTATATGTAATTATATATAAATTTTTTCATACTAAAATATTATTATATATAATTATATATAATTAGATCTGCTTTATATAATTATATATAATTATATATACGTCTTATTTAATGCGAAAAATAAATATAAAATAACGTACACCCAAATGTTATATTTTAATACCCTCCATCCAACCACTGGTTGGTGGTAAACTCACTCTGACGAAAACTTCTATATGTTTTTTTACATTTTTTTGAAAAACTCCAAAAGTTTTTTATTTTGTTGTTTTACGTTCTTTTTTATCGGTAAAATTGCAATGTTATTTTAACAATATTGCAGTTTCTTTCAAACAAAATTATTTTAAAGGAGTGGAAGATAAGTTAACGTAAAAATGTTTCCCGGGTCTTTTTAAAACCCTATATAAAGGTTTTCGTCTGGGCAGTGACGACGTGTATAATTTCCGGATAATTTTTACATTTTGTTTTACTAATAACAAGTGACATTGTAATATTGTTAAAATATTTATACAAAATGAAGTCAAAAAAAAGTACCACGATGGGTCAACAAAAAGTTGTTTCCCACATATGGAGATTTTTGTCGTGAAAATACAATTTTATTATTATTAACTTAAAAAATTACTTTATTTTTATTTACCCTCTCCACTTGCATATACTTCCCTTAAAGTTATACTTCCCATACATTTTTGTTTTTAAATTACATTTCAAAAAAATGTCAAAAAAAAATTTCAAAAAAAAAAAATAACAAACACATTTAATTTTTAGTTTTTGTTAAAAAATCGCAAAATTTACTAAATAAACCACAAAAAAACGTAAGTATAAAATTTAAGAAATTTTAAATGTAAAAATTTAATTAATGATGAAATTTGTTGCCATTTTTTGCAGATTTTGTAAATGTACGAGTTGTAAACATGAGATGAATCGCTGGAAGAAATTGAATAAATATGCCTTAAATGGGACTTCCACACGAATAATCAAATCTTTGGGAGAAGTAATCAACATGTTCATCTGAGATCTTATCTGTACGATAGAGGGAATCAAATAGTAACATAATGCGTTGTTAGCGGATCGATTTAATACGCCGAATGTGTGACTGTGGCACAAATTTAATTTCCCAAAAATTAAGCCAAAGCAATGTAAAGAACTACCACTGCTCTTAGATTTATTGAGACCCAAATTAAAGTTTGTAAGTGAAATAGTGATGAATTTTGTAACTATTTGCATGTAAATGTATTTTAATAAATATAATGTTAATTTAGCAAAAATAAATAAATTATATCTACATATACAAAAAATATATATTTATGACCTCAGATGTGTTCAAATTATAGATCTGAATATTATATAAATTTTAATTAAAAAACCGCCAAAAACATAGGGGTCTCTCATATCTAATTATATAAAATAATATAATTTTTTATAAAATTATATCAAATTATATAAAATTAGATAAAAAACTTTTTCGGATATAATTTTATCAAATTATATATAATTTTATCAAATTATATATAATTTGATATAATTTTATCTAATTTTATAAAATTTTATCCACCAATTCCTGGATAGAATTATATATAATTTTATCAAATTATATATAATTTGATAAAAGTGGGTTATATCAAATTATATATAATTATATATAAAAATTTTTACTCGGGCTTACAAAAAAGTACTGTGATGTAGTAACAGTTATTTAAAGTACCCTAGTAAAAAAGTTTTGATATAAGGATATATAATTTGATACAATCATATTAAATTATGTATGACTTTTTATATGTTTAGATCAAATTTTATCTAAGATATATTGAGGCTCCATTTTCTTATCTGAGGTTATACATAAATATATCTGACTTTATGTAATTATATAAATCTATATTAATTTATATAAAATATGATCAAGTGGATTTAATTGGATGTGACCAAAATTCGGATCTAATTGTATCATTTTTTATATTTGTGTATCAAAAATAATACATTTAGATCAATATCTGATCAAACTGGATACAGCCAATTTTGAGATCAAATTAGATCATAAAAGTTTTTTTTTTTTACTCGGGTAGTTAATTTTATTTTATTTATCTCTGAAAAATTTTCAAAGTTTTTTTCCAAAAAATTTTCGTTTTTTTTTTTTATTTTTCACAACTTTTTTTTGAAAAATGTTTTGAAAAAAAAAAGTATATACCCTAGTAAAAATATTATGCTAATTTTACTAAATAGATCTAATTTGATCCGTAAAATGGTTGTATCAAATAATATCTAATTGTATTACTTTAGATCAAAAAATATAAAAATTGATACAATATGATCCTGAATTTGGTCAAATCTAATCATATCAAATTGATCTTATAATATCTATTTTTATACAATTTGATGAGCAAAACCAAAATACGAATCTAATCATATATGGAGCAATATCTAACCATATAAAGTGGATCAACAGTATCAAAATGATAGATATAATTTTATATAAATTTATACGGAAGCATATTAACTCATATAAGATTGTATCAAATTATATATGATTAGACCAGAAAATTTTTACTCGGGTATTGATTATTTTATTTTTTTTTTTTACAAATGTAAGTAGTTTTTACTACATAAGTCAGTTGTTTTTTGTCAGTTAAAATAACTAACATTGTTAGTTGATTTAACTGAAAAAGTAGTTGACCCCAAAACAACTTACAAAGTAGTTATTTTAACTGACATTTTCGGTTAATTTTACTAACATAATTTTTTGAGTGTATATAATTTATATATATTTAAGAAAAATATTAACTTAAAAGAAGGACAACATGGCAAATGGAGCTAAAATATAATTAAGTTTCCTTGAGTTTTGTTAGTTTCCCATTTTTAGTTAATTTTTTTCAGAAGTTAAAATATTTTTTTTTAAATATATGAAATCATGACCTCATATCAGTGTTGCCACCAGTGAACCAAAAAATTATCCAGGAGTTTGTCCGAAATTATCCAAAATCCCAAAAATTATCCAAAAAAAATATCAAAACAAAAGTGGTTTATTTAAATTTAATTTAAAGAATACATAAATTTATTTTTTAAATAAAAATTATACATTTTGTACTTTTCAGAATAATTTTTTTTTATATACATAACAGTATTACTAGTTTTTTTCCAGTTTTATTTAACATACCTTTTTTGGGCTGAAAATTTGTTTTTGTTATCTTTAATTTACCAAAAACTCTATCTACTGATGAATTAGAAAATGGAACAATCATAAGAAATTTAAAAAAAATTTCAAAATTTAGAAAAAGATTTTCACCAGCACAATTTGTGATTCTAAAAAATTTGTCCAATAAGTTTGGATATCCAAATAAATAAACAGACCATATTTTTGTGGTCCAATAAGGCTTTTAGATTCATATAATTTGAAAAGCTCTAAATTTAATGGGTATTGCCAAAACTAAAAAAAAACAAGTAGAAAAATTAAATTCGACTTGTCGAATCTATGAATACCCTCCACAATGTTATCTGGTAGTAATTTTCTAAAAAAAAATTTCAAAAAATTACATGACAAATATTTTATTAGAAATATATTATTTTGAGTAAAACTTTTTTTTAATCAATCAAATTCTTTTGAGTGTAAAATTTTTTTGACTGTCAACATTTTTTTGAGTGTGACATTTCATTAAAAAAAAAAAAAATAATGTGTACATTTTTTTTTGAGTGTAACATTTTTTTTTGAGTGTAAATATTTTTTTTAGTGTACAATTTATTTGAGTAACAAAATTACTTTGTAAAATATTTTTGTTGTTTTATACCTACATACATATATGTACACAGTAAAAAGTTTTGGGTTAATTTTAATTCCTAGCTGGTGTGTATATATAACAATGACAAAAATAATTTAATTTATTCCATAAAAAGTTTAGTTTTAAAGAGATAAAAAGAGAGTGAGAGAATGGATTTTTAATGTATTTTTGGGTGTTATAATAAAACCAAAATATGGAAATAATTTTACACCTAAACAGGTGTTTATTTGAACAAGGCAGGACTTAAATTTCTCCAAAAATAAATAAAACAAATGTAAGGTTATGTTTTTTAATATTTTTGTGTATTGAATACAAATACAGACCAAATACATGAATAAAGTTAAAATCAAGAGGAATGTTGATTTGTCACCCAAACTCAGCACAACTCTGCATAAAACAAACTGCTACTGCTTCTATATTAAGAAATTATTCCTGGGGGTAGGCACCGTCGTGATCTAAAAATTCCATCTCTCTGCCTTCTGCTTCAAGATTCAGCTGGTCTAAAAGTAAAGTTAACCAAAAATCAATTAAAATGATTGATAAACGTTTGTAGTCAATACTTACTTGATATTTATATTTCGGTCGGAGTAAAATCTTCACTTTCTGGATCACAAATTTTGATAATATAAAGATTTTACTTTTGTGTACATTGCTAACCTCTTTTCTCGCTTTCATTGAATGAATAAACATTTTTTGTTCACTCAATATGACAGCTGTTTTCAATTCCTTGTTAAGTGTTTATCTTACACCCGTTCTAGATTAGCAACCAACAAAGCAACCATAGAGGGTGTTCAGTGCTACATTTGACGTTTACAAACGCCAAACTCGATAGAAAGCAATGGTTAGCAACTTCATATAGACACTTGATTGCTAGCAATCTATAGTAGAACAGGCGCTCTACCATCAATTGTATACCATCATTGTATACAACTGTCCGGATTAGCAATCACAGCCATTACTATCGATTGTGACGTATGATGGAAGTGATGATTGCTAATCTAGACCGGGTGTTAAACCTGATGAAAGAAAATTTTTTGATGACGTTTGACGTTTATTTTTATAAGTTTTTCAAGAGAGAAATTTAATTATTTTTTGGCATCAAAATAAAACTAAAAAAAATAACATAAAGATAATCAAATTTTTAATCCCTATGTGGTTTAGCATATAACCCATTTCGGATTTAACTTTGAGTTTAATTCCAAAGTAGTTTAAAATGTGCTCCGCTAGGTTTTAAATATAACCCAAAACTTTTTACTGTGTAATACAAAAAAAAAACTATTTCACATATTTCTCTCTTTATACCCTCCACTCTAGTGATAGAGGGTATATATAAGTTTGTCATTCCGTTTGTAACACATCGAAATATTGGTCTAGGACCCCATAAAGTATATATATTCATGATCCTTGATCGATTTTAAGTCGATCTAGCGATGTCCGTCCGTCCGTCCGTCTGTCTGTCTGTCCGTTGAAAACACGCTAACTTTTGAAAGACTTTACGGAGGCTCCTGAAGTTTGACATATATGTTCTCCATTTACCGGGTCAGGTTGGTATTGCAATCCAGCGAAATCGGTCCAGTGGTTCAAAAGTTATGAGCAAAAGAGTAAATTTCGGCAAGGGTATTTTTCGAATTTACAAGACTAAAACCACTATAACTTTCGAAAGACAATTCTGAGGGGGCTGAAGCTTAGCATATATATTTATCGTTTCCCAAGGCTGTTTGGTTTTGAATTTCAGCAAAATCGGTTCAGTGGTTCAAAAGTTATAAGCAATGCATTGAATTCCAGATTTGTTTCACCTTAAACTGTTGAAAACTCGTTAAACGAGTTTTAAAAGCATGGTGAAATACCAGTTTTTCAAAACTTGTTGTATTATTGTTTTTGTAACTGTATGTAACGGTGTATAGTAAGAATTTTTAGAAAAAAAATCAAATGAAGTAAAATAAAAAGTGGGAAATATGTGAAATATTATTTTTTGTATTACATATAGGTATAAAACAACAAAAATATTTTACAAAGTAATTTTGTTACTCAAAGAAATTGTACACTAAAAAAAATATTTACACTAAAAAAAAATGTTACACTCAAAAGAAAATGTATACATAATTTTTTTTATGAAATGTCACACTCAAAAAAATGCTGACAGTCAAAAAAATTTTACACTCAAAAAAATTTGATGGATAAAAACACATTGACATTGTGGAGGGTATTCATAGATTCGACCAAGTCGAACTTAATTTTTCTACTTGTTTTATTTTACCACCCGAGTAAAAAAGATTATATATGTTTATATTTAATTATATAAAGACATCATATATATTCATATAGAATTTGATGCGAAAAATGAGTCGATAAAACCATATAAAGTTGCATTAAATTTGATATAATTTGATGTGATTTTAATATAATTTTATATGATTTGATGCGAAAATTGGCCCCTTTTTTAGAAAAATTTATGCAATTATATATAATTAAATAAAAAAAATCAAAAAAAAAACCCAAAAAAAAATTATATTAAATTATATATAAAGAACTTAGATTTTTTTTTCATAAATTTTGCATTATATATAATAACATATAAAATTTTTAAAACAAATGTTTAAGGTTTAGGCACAGACTAAATACAGACTCGACAGTAGAGTTTTATAAGAAAAACTGGGGAAAAACTAAGCGATTTTAGGAGAAAACACAGCGGTTTTTAGTCCGTTTTACGCTAACATGGCAACACTTTCTACGACTTAGGAGTGAGTGAAACAACAAAAACCGATCTGGCATCCATTTTTCTTATGGCGCGTTATATTAGCTTTCTCTTTCTAACCTAATTCGTAGAATAATTTAAAAACATTAACCATATGGTTAAAAAATACTTTTTTGACACCTGTCATATATGTCGAGTCTGTATTAGTCTGTGGTTTAGGTTTGGAACTTAAAAAAAAAAAAAAAATCTGGTTATATCAAATTATATATAAAGGACTTAGATTTTTTTTTAATTTTACTCATATAAGATTACATATGATTCAGAAAAAAGTTGCATAAAGTTTTATATAAAATGTCTTCAAATATTTTGTTATATTAAATTATATAAAAAAACAGACAGAATTTTATATTTCATATGTAATTATATAAACTAACTTTAATCATATGTTATTATGTATAACTTAACATTTTCTTTTATATAATTTTATATAAGAAAAAAATACGAAGTGCAAATATATATAATCTTATATGATAGCAAAACAATTTACGTATAAATTTATCAAATAATATATGTTTATATAAAAATAAGTAGAATTATATATAATCTTTTTTGCTCGGGCATCCTCTTTTTTAAAAACCAAAAACAAACTAACATTCAATCATATACATAAATCCCACTGTATTTGATATTTTTCCAAATACTAACTATACACCGTTACATACAGTTACAAAAACAATAACAAAACAATAACAAATATTTACTTGTCTAACAACTAATCTGCACGCCACGGCAGGAAAACAAACAACAACAAGTTTTAAAAAACTGGTATTTCACCATGCTTGTTAAAACTTGTTTAACGAGTTTTCAACAGTTTAAGGTGAAACCAATCTGAAATTCTGAGCGTTGCTTATAACTTTTGAACCACTGAACCGATTTTGCTGAAATTCAAAACCAAACAGACTTGGGGAACGACAAATATATGTGCTAAGCTTCAGCACCCTCAGAATTGTCTTTCGACTGTTAGAGTGGTTTTAATCTAGTAAATTCGCAAAATACCCTTGCCGAAATTTACTCTTTTGCTCATAACTTTTGAACCACTGCACAGTGATTCGTTCCCATATATCGAGTGGGCAAAAATAGAATATTGGTCGCAGATTTCTGAAATTTGGTACACAAGCATTAAATTATCTAATCAAGAAAAAAACGAGTTTTTGGAAAAATCGGAGCAAGGACACGCCTACCCCCCATATATCCTGAAATTTAAATATGTGATTAAAACTACAAAAATGGTCACAAAATTCCCAAACTTTGTCATTGTTACCAATTTTGATATAGTATTTTATGTGTAAATTTTTTTCTAAATTGAAGCAAGGACTCGTGTGGCTGCCATATATCCTTTTTCTTAAAAATATTGTAAATCGCTCAAAAATTACTCGATACCCTTGAAATTTTTTGTAAAAATTTGAATAAGTGATGTCAATGTGTGTGCCAAATTTCGCTGAAATCGGTTTTTTAAAACAAAAGTTATTTACATATCCTTTTTAAAAACTGCAATAAAGTGTTAATATAATTTAATCACAAAAATAAAATAGAAAGAGTTGTCAAAGATTTTCCAAATTTGGTACGCAAGCACAAAATTAATTAGTACAAAAAAAATAAAAATTTTGAGCAAATCGGTCGAAGGACATTTGTACCTGTCGTATGTCCTGAAACTTAAAAGTGGAGTTTTAGCCACAAAACTTGCAATAAAATTACTAAACTTAGTAATTGTCTTAGAAATTTAGATAACTATCGACGTACAACATTTGTATTTTAATCTGAGCAAGGACTCGCGTGGCTGCCATATATCCTTTTTCTTGAAATCGCTGTAACTATTTTAAAAATCTTTCAATTGCTATCAAATTTTAAATATAGATTAGATCAAATGGCGTCAATAAGTGTGCCAAATTTCGTTGAGTTGCTTGCGGTAACAAAAAAGCTGTTAATATATCCTTTTTTTAAATATAGTCAAAAATATAAAAATACATAATAACTGCAAAAACAAAACATTCGCAACACTTATTTCCGAAAAATAAATTTATTCAAAATAAGTTTTAAGTAAACTCGTTTAATATTTGCTTTATTCCTAAGTATATACCCCGTTAATAACAAAAAACTTGAAAAAACAATTTTTTTGGGTACTTAAAATTTTTATTTTTTTTTTTTGTTTTTTCAAAAACTTAGTTATTTTTATTATTTGATCGTATAGAAAACAGTCCAGGATGTTAAAAAAATCAACAAAAAATAATTTCTAAGTACGAACTTTTTTTATGTATCTCAAAAAAATTTTGGTTTTGATTTGGGATACCAACGAAAATCAAATACTGGTTTTTAAGCAAAATGGCCCACTGTATACTTATTTTATCGAATTATTTACTATAAATTTATGGTATACAATATAATAAATCCCTTTATATATAAAAAAACACTAAAATGTTGATGTATTTTTTAAATTTATTTACAGTAAATAAAATAAATAAAAAAAAAAATAATCCAATTTTAGATTTTTTTAAAAAAAATTTTTTTTCAACTTAAAAAAAAAAACTTAGTTATTTTTATTTTTTGATCTTATAAAACCTAGTTAAAGCTACAAAAAAAATAAAAAACAAAAAAATTTTATTCACGAACTTTTTTTATGAAGGCCATTAAAATTTGGTGATTTTGGGGATTTTAGTAAAAGTCAAAGATAACTTTTAAAGCAAAACGGCCCACGTACTGCATATTTTTTTTCTGATTTTTTATTATATTTTTACAGAATACTATATAATATATCAATGTGTAAAGAAAAAATACTTAATATTGGATTTTTTTCTAATATTTTTTCCATTAATAATATAGCTTTTGAAAAAAATTAAAAAAAGACACAAAAATAACCTAACTTTTTTCCAACTTCAGACAAAAACTTAGTTATTTTTATTGTTTTGCCTTATAAACCATAGTCCGAGCTATCGAAAAAGCGAAAAAAATAATTTTTTGACTCACGAACTTTTTTTATGCATTCCATCAAAATTTGTAAATTTTTGGGAATTCGGTAGAAAAAATATAGATTTCAGAGCAATACAAAAATGTATTTTAAGATTAATTCTAAAAAAATGGAAATACAACATTTAGCTAATATATTAAAGTAACTTTTGCAAAAAAAAGTTCGTTGATTTCTTTAAAATTCGATTTTTAATAATTATTTTAGTAAACCTATAAAAATCAATTTTTAGGTTTTAACACAATAGCGTTGAATTTCCATACTTTAGCGCCCTCTTGTGGCAACATATGACTTCTTAAAAATCAGGAAAGTACATATTTCTTTTAGTTTACTATTAAACTGTAAAAATACAAAAAATCATCAACATTGAAGACATACTTTTTTTTTTGATTTTTGCCAATGAAACGAATCACTGTGCACTGCACCGATTTCGCTGGATTGCAATACCAACCTGACCCGGTAAATGGCCAACATATATGTTAAACTTCAGGAGCCTCCGTAAAGTCTTTCAAAAGTTAGCGTGTTTTCAACGGACAGACAGACAGACAGACAGACGGACGGACGGACGGACGGACATCGCTAGATCGACTTAAAATCGATCAAGGATCATGAATATATATACTTTATGGGGCCCTAGACCAATATTTCGATGTGTTACAAACGGAATGACAAACTTATATATACCCTCTATCACTAGAGTGGAGGGTATAAAAAGTGCTGTCAAATAAGAAGTAACTAAAAAAATATATTTTGTTCATGAAATACTTTAAATTGTAAATGATAAAATTATCCATAAATTATCCAAAAATGTAATTATCCAAAGAGTATCCAAAAAATTTTAAATTATCCATTTTTTGGATAATTATCCAAGAAGTGGCAACACTGCCTCATATACTCGTTATGATATTCGTTTTTTATATATGACGCATTTCACACCAAATGTCGCGCTACAGAATTACATAGGTGTCATGTTTTCCCGAAAAATACGAAATATGCCCTCCTAATTTTTTTTTTTTGTGGGGTGTTTAAGTTTGGAAATGGGCAAAATCGGATCTTGGGGGAAAGTTACCTCTTTAAGAACTAAAAAAACCTCGGAAAAAACGCAATTTCTTAGAGGTTTTTTGTTATTTTGCTAAGCAAATGAACTCTTTTATGGGAGAAAGGGTTCAAAGACCTGCAGTTCGATCCAGGTGACCGGAGTGTACTTTAACAATAACATCGTAATGATTAGTAAAGAATTGTTACCTCAAGCTAGAGTAATCAATTCCCATCAAAACTAATTTCAGTAGTGATAAAACTTTATTACTTACCCAGCAAAAAAAGAGCTTACCATTCACTACAAAATTCACCACAACTTATGAACCAGATGTACTTCTTCTTCAGCTGAAACACTGATGAATTTTATATGGGCGTGACACACAATATCACTAGTGTTTAGTATGTACATATATATTAACATCTTTATCACAACTTCTGAAGTAGTGATCGGGATGTTAATATAACTTGACCTTTTGGAAGTGCTTTTTTCATCACTTCTTTAGAAGTATATATTTCTTGGCATTTTGGATGTGATTATGTAATTTTTATATGGTGATTTAGAAGTGATTTTTTCATCACTTCTTGATAAGTACATATTTCATGACTTTTTGGGATTGATTTTAAGATTTTTTTTTTTTTAGTATTTACACTAATAATAATTAAAACCAAAACGATATTTTTAACAATGTATAATATTTATTATGTAATATTTAGACTTGAAATTGTTAAGATTAAATCGATGTTTTTAATAATTTAGTTTAGCTAATAGGAATTATTAATTAAATGTGGATGTATATATTTTTCTAATAGTTTTTCATGCGCTTAATCCGAATCTGGCCTTAGAAGTGTTTTATCTTTTTTGAGATATTTAGATTTTCGATTGACAGTACTGCATTAACTCAGATATTCGCAATGTTCGGGACCTTATAAAACCGAGAATTATTTTATGATGTATAATTAGTTTAGCACATCTAAAAATACTTCACTTATTCTTCAAATTACTTTTGCAATCCTTAAGATATCTTTTTTCATTACGGAGATATCGACCGATAAAATTATTGCAATTTCGGCCCTAAAAAATAAAAGAAAACAAATTTGAAAACCAACCAATTTGTCTTGTTGATATATAATAGTACCGAATTCGAAACTCTATTAGAGGTGCATCTAAGCCCGGCATCAATTTGGGTATCAATTTTAGGGTAAATTTTCAGGGTGCCATACAAAAAATCTTTATTTGGGCTAACATTATAGAGCTTCGCCATATCGGATAAAGATTTATTTTAAATAAAATTAATAAAATTCTTAAAAGTACATAGAGTTCTTAGTTTTATATTCAATTAAAATTTTTATTATTCGGTTAACCGAATAATTCAAATTTATCCGATTATTAACCGATTAAATCTCAACCCCGCACTCAGAAAATTATGTAAGTTACTACATGTTAGTTATTTGTATATTTTACAGTAGTTAGTTGTTTTCAACTACAAAGTCAGTTGTTTTTGTATGAAAAATATCAAACAACTATTTCTGTTAGTTATTTTAAGTCGTTTTTTTGAACAACTAACAAAAAAGTACTGTGATGTAGTAACAGTTATTTAAAGTAGTTAATTTTATTTATTTTATCTCTGAAAAGTTTTAAAGTTTTTTTCCAAAAAAAAAAAATTTCGTTATTTTTATTTTTCACAACTTTTTTTTAAAAAAAAAAACTTGGAAAAAATTTGGTCTTCAATTTTTTTTTCTGAAAAATATTTTGAAAAAAAAAATTATATATTGATTTTTTTATTTTTACTACATTTTAGTTGTTTTGACTACAAATGTAAGTAGTTTTTACTACATAAGTCAGTTGTTTTTTGTCAGTTAAAATAACTAACATTGTTAGTTGATTTAACTGAAAAAGTAGTTGACCCCAAAACAACTTACAAAGTAGTTATTTTAACTGACATTTTCAGTTGATTTTACTAACATAATTTTTTAAGTGCGATTAATTATTTGCCCGATTAGCCGATTAAACCAAAACCTCGATTAATTGAATACCCTAATGTTTAGAAAAGTTTTTAGTCATTTTGTGGCTATAATTCAGCCCTTTTTTAAAGGCTACTTACCACCTTTTTTTGGTTATCTTTTTTAGCCCTTTAAGCACTTTTTAAGTCATTTGATTTTTACCATAATCTGGAAACTTTTTATTGTTTTTTTTGTACATAATTTACAAAACAACTCCAAAAATTATAAAAAAAAATGTTTTTATACATGTAGTTAAAAAAAACATCGAATAAATAAAATGAAGAGATAAAAAAAAGTAATTCTCTCATTTTAAATCAGATATCGTATATTATCTTTTTAGCACTTCTTGAGTCATTTGGTAATTTTAACAAAAATCTGGAAACTGTATTTTTTTATAACATAATTTACATAACAAATTCGCTTTTGCGGCATATCAAGTTAATTCATTTATAAAATTTAACTTTTTATTAAATCAGATAAAATTATAAAAAAAAATATTCAACAAAACAAATCCAATACTTAAGTGCCACAAATTTGTACTTTTCAATTGCATTTGTAAACACATATGAAAATGGTACTTCTAAATCATTGAGGAAAGAACTGGTGAAAGTTGTTATTATTGGCATTTTTTTAGCAGTTTTGGAAGTGCTTATAAAAGTACTTCTTATGGAATATGAAGATCGGCACATATAGCTACTATGTATGTAGTGAATCACTTATTCTTTTTGCACCACTTCGATTTTTTTTTGCTGGGTAAGTAAAAAATGTATAATAAATGAATTTGAAAATATTTATCGAGGGGGGAACCTAACAATTCGATTATGAGATGACATGATATTACAACCTCTTCTATGCTTTCTAAAAAGCTCTTATTAATTTTAATTCATTTAGCGCTTTTTGGTTTCAAATGCTTCTGCTTCTAATTGGGACTTCTCGACGAAAAATCATGGATTCTGTGGTTGGATTCTCGAGTGCTTCCAAACTTTTTGTAAATTATAATCGTGCTTCTAGGAATCAACGATTTTTGCTAGGTATGGTAAGACTAAGTAAAACTCCGATAATAAAATCCAACCAAATGTTTTTTTGGCCTATCTATAGAAAATTATTATCACTACTCTAGAAACAAACTAAATATTAAAGACTTGCTAATTAAATAAACTATGATTAACTCTAAATTATTGTGTGTTTATTTTTTTAGTTTTTGTTTTTTATCTCGATTATAATTTTCACTCCTCATTTACACAATTTAAACTTAATTTGCATCTTTTACAAATTATTTGAAACTTAATAACAATGATACATATCGGATACGGCAGAAATAAATGCTATGTGAATAGTCAAATCGACAGACATACAAACAAACCAAACAACATGGCAGATGTGACAAAAAACAAGTAGTCAGTTTTTTTTTAAGTGATGGCAATAGTGGAGTAGTAGAAATAGGTCCATTTATTTTATGGAAAATTACTGACAGCTGTTGGCGCCATTCATTAGTCGTCTTTTTTATAGTAAGCGTCTTTCACTAGACAATTATAATAATACAATATACATTAGGCCGTATCGATTTTAATTTTTAACATGATAATGTTTTTAGGCTGGTGTCTAATTTTAAAAAAGTTGCAGGACGCCACCTCAGTTTGACTATATAAGCTAACAATTAACGAAAAAGAAAACAAGAATTACTATTTTCATTTTCTTAAAACCAAAAATTTTAATAACTTGGGTTTGTAACTTGGATAATAATTCACCTCGTGGTGAATAAACCCGTTTTTCACCAGCTGGTGAATAAAAAGTATCGTAATTATTTTTCAACAATTTTTTTTTTTTTCATCAAATTTTTTTTTTTTTTATCAAATTTTTTTTTCATAATTTTTTTTTTATCAAACTTTTTCTTTCATCATTTTTTTATCAATTTTTTTTTTATAATTTTTTTTCATCAATTTTTTTTTTTCATCAGATTTTCTTTTCATCATTTTTTTTTTTTTCATTAATTTTTTTTTCATAAAAATTTTTTTTTCATCAAAAATTTTTTTTTCATCAAAATTTTTAGTCATCAAATTTTTTTTTTTCATCAATTTTTTTTCATTAATTTGTTTTTTCAATCAATTTTTTTTTCATCAAAATTTTTTTTTCGTAGTTTTTTTTTTATCCTATTTTTTTTCATTAAATTTTTTTCATCAACTTTTTTATTGTAAAATTTTTTATTATCAATTTTTTTCTCCCCAATTTTTTTCATATAAGGGTTCAAGTTGAAAAAATGCAGAAGAAAAATTGAATTTCTAAAAATTATAGACATTTCTGGTATTTCCTATACCGGTTTCAAACACCCCAGTTAGTGTCATCTTCAGTAGGATTTTAAATGTCGGTTTGTCTTGTTAATGAAAACTGTTTTTTATATATGCGAATATTTATAGTTTCTACAGAATAAATTTTTACAGTTTCCAACACTACAATTCTATTTCTAGCAATCTCAACCTCACCTCATACTTTCTTTCAACTTTTTTGTCTCTTACATTATTTATATTTATATTTTTTTTCCTCAATTTTTTTTTACATCAAAAAATTTTTCTTTTCATCAAAAAAATTCATCAAAAACTTTTTTTCATCAAAATTTTTTTTTTCACCGAAAATTTTGGGTTCATTAAATTTTTTTAACAGAATTTTGTTTTTCGTGAATAAAAAAATCATTTTTTTTACCAAAACTACTTTTTCGTCTAAGCTTTTCGCATAAAAATGTTCCATTTGTTTATTAAATGTACATGAAACAAGTGAGTGTGGTATATTCTTTGGTGCCGAATATTTTATACTCTTCAAAATGTAAAAACACTTTTTTGCACTTATTTGTGCACTCACTTACGAAATGTACAGCTCTTTTGGTTTTTTAATGGGGTCCTCGACTGATATTTCAATTCGTTTAGCATGGAATAGCAAAGTTATATAACATTATTTATTCTAAAAAAAACTTTGCTTTGGCAAGTACACCCAAATGTTCCGCAAAACATTATCATGATTTAATGTTTTGGGCAAGAGTACAAAATTCGCAGGCATTTTTTCTTTTTACACCCTCCACTCTGGTGATAGAGGGTATATGAGCAAATCCATGGGAAATTTAACTGACGGATCATCACCGATTTTATTTGTTTTTGGTTATTTAATAGAGCTTCGTAAATGGTTAAAAACTTTATTTTTTTAATTTTTTTGAAAACACTTTTTTGACAAAATTGACTTTTAGACAGTTTTTTGCTCGAAAACTGTAAGTCGTACGAAAAAGCTTATAAAAACAATAT